>OW026360.1:106727807-107347928 GCA_932273835.1 Sarcophaga variegata
TGAAAATTGGAAAAAACGTCCTCTTTCGAACCGTGCTACTCACAAAGCTGTACTACTTTTGTGAGTCGAGATATTCGATTTTTTTCAAAATTTTGTGAATCGAGGTATTCAATTTTGAAAAATCGAATTTTGGCAAAAAATACATGAAAATTCTCAAAAAAATAAATGGCCAATTTTTAATTGGAAAAAAACGTCCTCTTTCGAACCGTGCTACTCACAAAGCTGTACTACTTTTGTGAGTCGAGATATTCGATTTTTTTCAAAATTTTGTGAGTCGAGGTATTCAATTTTGAAAAATCGAATTTTGGCCAAAAATACATGAAAATTCTCAAAAAAATAAATGGCCAATTTTTAATTGGAAAAAACGTCCTCTTTCGAACCGTGCTACTCAAAAAGCTGAACTACTCTTGTGAGTCGAGATATTCGATTTTTTTAAAAATTTTGTGAGTCGAGGTATTCAATTTTGAAAAATCGAATTTTGGCCAAAAATACATGAAAATTCTCAAAAAAATAAATGGCCAATTTTTAATTGGAAAAAACGTCCTCTTTCGAACCGTGCTACTCACAAAGCTGTACTACTTTTGTGAGTCGAGATATTCGATTTTTTTCAAAATTTTGTGAGTCGAGGTATTCAATTTTGAAAAATCGAATTTTGGCCAAAAATACATGAAAATTCTCAAAAAAATAAATAGCAATTTTTTAATTGCAAAAAACGTCCTCTTTCGAACCGTGCTACTCAAAAAGCTGTACTACTTTTGTGAGTCGAGATATTCGATTTTTTTCAAAATTTTGTGAGTCAAGGTATTCAATTTTGAAAAATCGAATTTTGGCAAAAAATACATGAAAATTCTCAAAAAAATAAATGGCTAATTTTTAATTGGAAAAAACGTCCTCTTTCGAACCGTGCTACTCACAAAGCTGTACTACTTTTGTGAGTCGAGATATTCGATTTTTTTAAAAATTTTGTGAATCGAGGTATTCAATTTTGAAAAATCGAATTTTGGCAAAAAATACATGAAAATTCTCAAAAAAATAAATGGCCAATTTTTAATTGGAAAAAACGTCCTCTTTCGAACCGTGCTACTCACAAAGCTGTACTACTTTTGTGAGTCGAGATATTCGATTTTTTTCAAAATTTTGTGAGTCGAGGTATTCAATTTTGAAAAATCGAATTTTGGCCAAAAATACATGAAAATTCTCAAAAAAATAAATGGCCAATTTTTAATTGGAAAAAACGTCCTCTTTCGAACCGTGCTACTCAAAAAGCTGAACTACTCTTGTGAGTCGAGATATTCGATTTTTTTAAAAATTTTGTGAGTCGAGGTATTCAATTTTGAAAAATCGAATTTTGGCCAAAAATACATGAAAATTCTCAAAAAAATAAATGGCCAATTTTTAATTGGAAAAAACGTCCTCTTTCGAACCGTGCTACTCACAAAGCTGTACTACTTTTGTGAGTCGAGATATTCGATTTTTTTCAAAATTTTGTGAGTCGAGGTATTCAATTTTGAAAAATCGAATTTTGGCCAAAAATACATGAAAATTCTCAAAAAAATAAATAGCAATTTTTTAATTGCAAAAAACGTCCTCTTTCGAACCGTGCTACTCAAAAAGCTGAACTACTCTTGTGAGTCGAGATATTCGATTTTTTTAAAAATTTTGTGAGTCGAGGTATTCAATTTTGAAAAATCGAATTTTGGCCAAAAATACATGAAAATTCTCAAAATAATAAATGGCCAATTTTTAATTGGAAAAAACGTCCTCTTTCGAACCGTGCTACTCACAAAGCTGTACTACTTTTGTGAGTCGAGATATTCGATTTTTTTCAAAATTTTGTGAGTCGAGGTATTCAATTTTGAAAAATCGAATTTTGGCCAAAAATACATGAAAATTCTCAAAAAAATAAATAGCAATTTTTTAATTGCAAAAAACGTCCTCTTTCGAACCGTGCTACTCAAAAAGCTGAACTACTTTTGTGAGTCGAGATATTCGATTTTTTTCAAAATTTTGTGAGTCGAGGTATTCAATTTTGAAAAATCGAATTTTGGCCAAAAATACATGAAAATTCTCAAAAAAATAAATGGCCATTTTTCAATTGGAAAAAACGTCCTCTTTCGAACCGTGCTACTCAAAAAGCTGTACTACTTTTGTGAGTCGAGATATTCGATTTTTTTCAAAATTTTGTGAGTCGAGGTATTCAATTTTGAAAAATCGAATTTTGGCCAAAAATACATGAAAATTCTCAAAAAAGTAAATGGCCATTTTTTAATTGGAAAAAACGTCCTCTTTCGAACCGTGCTACTCAAAATGCTGTACTACTTTTGTGAGTCGAGATATTCGATTTTTTTCAAAATTTTGTGAGTCGAGGTATTCAATTTTGAAAAATCGAATTTTGGCAAAAAATACATGAAAATTCTCAAAAAAATAAATGGCCAATTTTTAATTGGAAAAAACGTCCTCTTTCGAACCGTGCTACTCAAAAAGGTGTACTACTTTTGTGAGTCGAGATATTCGATTTTTTTCAAAATTTTGTGAGTCTAGGTATTCAATTTTGAAAAATCGAATTTTGGCAAAAAATACATGAAAATTCTCAAAAAAATAAATGGCCATTTTTTAATTGGAAAAAACGTCCTCTTTCGAACCGTGCTACTCAAAAAGCTGTACTACTTTTGTGAGTCGAGATATTCGATTTTTTTCAAAATTTTGTGAGTCGAGGTATTCAATTTTGAAAAATCGAATTTTGGCCAAAAATACATGAAAATTCTCAAAACAGCAAATGGCCATTTCTTAATTGGAAAAAACGTCCTCTTTCGAACCGTGCTACTCAAAAAGCTGTACTACTTTTGTGGGTCGAGATATTCGATTTTTTTAAAAATTTTGTGAGTCGAGGTATTCAATTTTGAAAAATCGATTTTTGGCAAAAAATACATGAAAATTCTCAAAAAAATAAATGGCCATTTTTTAATTGGAAAAAACGTCCTCTTTCGAACCGTGCTACTCAAAAAGCTGTACTACTTTTGTGAGTCGAGATATTCGAATTTTTTCAAAATTTTGTGAGTCGAGGTATTCAATTTTGAAAAATCGAATTTTGGCCAAAAATACATGAAAATTCTCAAAAAAATAAATGCCCTTTTTTTAATTGGAAAAAACGTCCTCTTTCGAAACGTGCTATTCAAAATGCTGTACTACTTTTGTGAGTCCAGATATTCGATTTTTTTCAAAATTTTGTGAGTCGAGGTATTCAATTTTGAAAAATCGAATTTTGGCAAAAAATACATGAAAATTCTCAAAAAAATAAATGGCCAATTTTTAATTGGAAAAAACGTCCTCTTTCGAACCGTGCTACTCAAAAAGGTGTACTACTTTTGTGAGTCGAGATATTCGATTTTTTTCAAAATTTTGTGAGTCTAGGTATTCAATTTTGAAAAATCGAATTTTGGCCAAAAATACATGAAAATTCTCAAAACAGCAAATGGCCATTTCTTAATTGGAAAAAACGTCCTCTTTCGAACCGTGCTACTCAAAAAGCTGTACTACTTTTGTGGGTCGAGATACTCGAATTTTTTTAAAAATTTTGTGAGTCGAGGTATTCAATTTTGAAAAATCGAATTTTGGCAAAAAATACATGAAAATTCTCAAAAAAATAAATGGCCATTTTTTAATTGGAAAAATCGTCCTCTTTCGAACCGTGGTACTCAAAAGGCTGTACTACTTTTGTGAGTCGAGATATTCGATTTTTTTCAAAATTTTGTGAGTCGAGGTATTCAATTTTGAAAAATCGAATTTTGGTCAAAAATACATGAAAATTCTCAAAAAAATAAATGCCCTTTTTTTAATTGGAAAAAACGTCCTCTTTCGAAACGTGCTATTCAAAATGCTGTACTACTTTTGTGAGTCGAGATATTCGATTTTTTTCAAAATTTTGTGAGTCGAGGTATTCAATTTTGAAAAATCGAATTTTGGCAAAAAATACATGAAAATTCTCAAAAAAATAAATGGCCAATTTTTAATTGGAAAAAACGTCCTCTTTCGAACCGTGCTACTCAAAAAGGTGTAATACTTTTGTGAGTCGAGATATTCGATTTTTTTCAAAATTTTGTGAGTCGAGGTATTCAATTTTAAAAATTTGGATTTTGGCCAAAAATACATAAAAATTCTCAAAAAAATAAATGGCCATTTTTTAATTAGAAAAAACGTCCTCTTTCGAACCGTGCTACTCAAAAAGCTGTACTACTTTTGTGAGTCGAGATATTCGATATTTTTCATAATTTTGTGAGTCGAGGTATTCAATTTTGAAAAATCGAATTTTGGCCAAAAATACATGTGAATTCTCAAAAAAATAAATGGCCATTTTTTAATTGGAAAAAACGTCCTCTTTCGAACCGTGCTACTCAAAAAGCTGAACTACTTTTGTGAGTCAAGATATTCGATTTTTTTCAAAATTTTGTGAGTCGAGGTATTCAATTTTGAAAAATCGAATTTTGGCCAAAAATACATTAAAATTCTCAAAAAAATAAATGGCCATTTTTTAATTGGAAAAAACGTCCTCTTTCGAACCGTGCTACTCAAAAAGCTGTACTACTTTTGTGAGTCGAGATATTCGATTTTTTTCAAAATTTTGTGAGTCGAGGTATTCAATTTTGAAAAATCGAATTTTGGCCAAAAATACATGAAAATTCTCAAAAAAGTAAATGGCCATTTTTTAATTGGAAAAAACGTCCTCTTTCGAACCGTGCTACTCAAAAAGCTGTACTACTTTTGTGAGTCGAGATATTCGATTTTTTTCAAAATTTTGTGAGTCGAGGTATTCAATTTTGAAAAATCGAATTTTGGCAAAAAATACATGAAAATTCTCAAAAAAATTAATGGCCATTTTTTAATTGGAAAAAACGTCCTCTTTCGAACCGTGCTACTCAAAAAGCTGTACTACTTTTGTGAGTCGAGATATTCGATTTTTTTTTTCAAAATTTTGTGAGTCGAGGTATTCAATTTTGAAAAATCGAATTTTGGCCAAAAATACATGAAAATTCTCAAAAAAATAAATGCCCTTTTTTTAATTGGCAAAAACGTCCTCTTTCGAAACGTGCTATTCAAAATGCTGTACTACTTTTGTGAGTCGAGATATTCGATTTTTTTCAAAATTTTGTGAGTCGAGGTATTCAATTTTGAAAAATCGAATTTTGGCCAAAAATACATGAAAATTCTCAAAAAAATAAATGGCCATTTTTCAATTGGAAAAAACGTCCTCTTTCGAACCGTGCTACTCAAAAAGCTGTACTACTTTTGTGAGTCGAGATATTCGATTTTTTTCAAAATTTTGTGAGTCGAGGTATTCAATTTTGAAAAATCGAATTTTGGCCAAAAATACATGAAAATTCTCAAAAAAATAAATAGCAATTTTTTAATTGCAAAAAACGTCCTCTTTCGAACCGTGCTACTCAAAAAGCTGAACTACTTTTGTGAGTCGAGATATTCGATTTTTTTCAAAATTTTGTGAGTCGAGGTATTCAATTTTGAAAAATCGAATTTTTGCCAAAAATACATGAAAATTCTCAAAAAAATAAATGGCCATTTTTCAATTGGAAAAAACGTCCTCTTTCGAACCGTGCTATTCAAAAAGCTGTACTACTTTTGTGAGTCGAGATATTCGATTTTTTTCAAAATTTTGTGAGTCGAGGTATTCAATTTTGAAAAATCGAATTTTGGCAAAAAATACATGAAAATTCTCAAAAAAATAAATGGCCAATTTTTAATTGGAAAAAACGTCCTCTTTCGAACCGTGCTACTCACAAAGCTGTACTACTTTTGTGAGTCGAGATATTCGATTTTTTTCAAAATTTTGTGAGTCGAGGTATTCAATTTTGAAAAATCGAATTTTGGCCAAAAATACATGAAAATTCTCAAAAAAATAAATAGCAATTTTTTAATTGCAAAAAACGTCCTCTTTCGAACCGTGCTACTCAAAAAGCTGAACTACTTTTGTGAGTCGAGATATTCGATTTTTTTCAAAATTTTGTGAGTCGAGGTATTCAATTTTGAAAAATCGAATTTTGGCCAAAAATACATGAAAATTCTCAAAAAAATAAATGGCCATTTTTCAATTGGAAAAAACGTCCTCTTTCGCACCGTGCTACTCAAAAAGCTGTACTACTTTTGTGAGTCGAGATATTCGATTTTTTTCAAAATTTTGTGAGTCGAGGTATTCAATTTTGAAAAATCGAATTTTGGCCAAAAATACATGAAAATTCTCAAAAAAGCAAATGGCCATTTTTTAATTGGAAAAAACGTCCTCTTTCGAACCGTGCTACTCAAAAAGCTGTACTACTTTTGTGGGTCGAGATATTCGATTTTTTTAAAAATTTTGTGAGTCGAGGTATTCAATTTTGAAAAATCGAATTTTGGCAAAAAATACATGAAAATTCTCAAAAAAATAAATGGCCATTTTTTAATTGGAAAAAACGTCCTCTTTCGAACCGTGCTACTCAAAAAGCTGTACTACTTTTGTGAGTCGAGGTATTCGATTTTTTTTTTCAAAATTTTGTGAGTCGAGGTATTCAATTTTGAAAAATCGAATTTTGGCCAAAAATACATGAAAATTCTCAAAAACGTAAATGGCCATTTTTTAATTGGAAAAAACGTCCTCTTTCCAACCGTGCTACTCGAAAAGCTGAACTACTTTTGTGAGTCGTGATATTCGATTTTTTTCAAAATTTTTTGAGTCGAGCTATTCAATTTTGAAAAATCGAATTTTGGACAAAAATACATAAAAATTCTCAAAAAAATAAATGGCCATTTTTTAATTGCAAAAAAGTCCTCTTTCGAACCGTGCTACTCAAAAAGCTGTACTACTTTTGTGAGTCGAGATATTCGATTTTTTTCAAAATTTTGTGAGTCGAGGTATTCAATTTTGAAAAATCGAATTTTGCCCAAAAATACATGAAAATTCTCAAAAAAGTAAATGGCCATTTCTTAATTGGAAAAAACGTCCTCTTTCCAACCGTGCTACTCGAAAAGCTGAACTACTTTTGTGAGTCGAGATTCGATTGTTTTCAAAATTTTGTGAGGAGAGGCATTCAATTTTGAAAAATCGAATTTTCGCCAAAAATACATGAAAATTCTCAAAAAAAAATGAATGGCCATTTTTTAATTGGAAAAAACGTCCTCTTTCCAACCGTGCTACTCGAAAAGCTGAACTACTTTTGTGAGTCGAGATATTCGATTTTTTTCAAAATTTTGTGAGGAGAGGCATTCAATTTTGAAAAATCGAATTTTGGCCAAAAATACATGAAAATTCTCAAAAAAAATAAATTACCATTTTTTAATTGGAAAAAATGTCCTATTTTCAACCGTGCTGTTCGAAAAGCTGAACTGTTTTTGCAAAAGAAAAATTGTGTTTGCAAAAGCAAAATTGTCTTTGCAAAAGCAAAATTGTGTTTGCAAAAGAAAAATTGTCTTTGCAAAAGCAAAATTGTGTTTGCAAAAGCAAAATTGTGCATCTGGAATCTGCATTGGAACCACTATTGAAATGATAGAACAGTCTACATTCGTTGGCAAGTTTATCCAACCAAGACACGTACATACATAATTGGTCATTACAACCCCTCAGTCAGGACCTAGCTCCTCAAACCATTTATGTTGAGTGTGTTATTTTGTACATGAGCGGTGGGACCTACACGAAAGACAGATTTTTGAAAAACTTTTCATGGCATTTTTATTTTACAGTCAGAAATTTGCTGAGAGGGAGATGCCGGAAAAATATTTTTTTCATCTGGGGTTTTAACTGGCCAAGACACTATTTATAAGTTACGGCGACTACCAAGATACAGCCAAGACACTATTAGAACAAGGAGATACAAAGCCCCCTTACCTGCTTTGCTTTGTATCAACGGAGTATTTCTTGCTCTAAACACACTCTTAGAGCCATAGTTTGCTATCGAAACTAAACTGGATCATGAAAAACAATCCAGAATCAATACTTACTTAATTGCTTATTAAAACCATTTTAGTCACAATTACAATCGGGCTTCTCGATTCATGTTGTGTATGTTAATTTTATCCAAGAGTGGGGAAACCTGCAGCTTTCATGGCAATTTCATTTTGACTCCCAGAAGACTGTTCGGATGGGTCGAGATGTCTGAGCTTGCCGTTAACACGCCAACACCCTACCTATTACATTACAGCGACAACTCCAGATATATTTAAGGTTCTACACAAAATGATTTCAAAATAAGCAACGATTCCAATGTCAATATCCAGTTGTCTCAAGGCGTTTTGTAACCGACTCCGGTTTAACGAGCTTGAAAGCGTTCTCTATATAGAGGAAAGTTAAATGAGGTTAGCGGATTGCTTGCGGTTCATAGGCAAGTTCACTCGCTGACCCATATACTCTGTCATGATCCGTAAGTGGTGGGTTTGAACCACCCCAAGCTCCGGGTGAAACCGGCAAGTTTCCTTAGTGGCACGTTCGCCATCATGCCCAGAACGTTTTGTTATCCAAAAAACCGATGACGTCTGTCTTGAAGTACAGGGCACTCTGATTTCATTTTTTCCACATCCTTGCAGCTTCTGCAGTAATCCTGGTGGGGCAGACTTAGAAACTGCCATTAGCGCAGTGTTGCATTATAATACTTGTTTGAATGCGAACCATTCTTTCGTCGAACTCAAGCAGTTCCTTGGTTTTTCTGCTGTTCACTGCTGGACATAGCAGTTTTGAAATTCGGCAACGAGGTAAAAAGAATTCTTGTATGGGCGCATACGTATATCTCCACAATCGTTTCTTCCTCAGACATCTCACATTCTTTCCGTGCCAGTTCGTCTGTCTCTTCGTTTCCTTCCATGCCACAGTCTTCCGAAATCCAGTAGAGGCGGGTGTTCTGTCAACGTATACGATATAGAGAGTGTCTATGCAACTCTTGACACCTTTTAATTTGATTGCTGCTTGACTGTCCACACGTATGATCAAGTTTGAAGGAGATTTCAGTCATGCCTGCAGCTTGTTCAATAACAAAATATTCGCTTGAAATACGCTGGCCTGGGTAACGTCTTCATCTCTAGGCAATTTAGAACTGAATCATGTTCGTGACTATTTTGGATTTCGTTTTGTGTGTTACCAGCCTTTTTTAAGGTCCTCGGTTATAACAATGTTTGCAGCTTTTGTTCAATATCAAAAAACTCCACCTGAAATACTTTGGCCTGGAGTTCGTAATCTGTATGACTGGTTCAGTGCGAGCTTATCGGAATAGACACCAGATCCAGTTCCACATTACACTAGTGAAGGTCGTTATATGTACATATGTATCAGAGGTCAGCAATGAGTATTCAAAACGAAGAGAAGATTCGAATCATACTCATAGTTTCTGATACTTATACGCATTCATACTTATTTTAATATCATACTCATACTACTCATATTCAAAGTTTGAAATACTCATGGTACTCATACTTAACAATACGCATGATGTTATTGATTACGACTCTCTCATCGTATACACGAATCACAAAATAAGTATGATTCGCGTACGACCACTACAATACTCACTAGAAGGTTGTAAGGTTTACTCGCTAAGACTGTAAATTTTGATGAATCATTCGAATCATTCGAATCATTTATGAGTATTATAAGTATCTTTCTAAAGTTATGAATCTAAATGAGTAGGCGTATGAATCAAACATATTTCGAATGTTATGAGTTTGATGTCAAAGTTGTACTCATACTTATTGCAACTTCTACTTATAAATCAATGTTGTAGAGAGTATGAATGAATCAGAGTAGTTGAATTTCAATACTGTTGACACACTCATACTCAATATTTCATGAGTACTTATGAATAGCGAAAAAGCGATTCATTGCTGATCTCTGATACATATATGTTAGGGAAAGAGTGGCCAATTAATTAGTGTTTGGCTAGTTGAGCCATTAAAAGAGTATTGTGACCAAAGGATCATGTGATATATGTATGTAGATGCTTATGATTCCCCCTAGTGTGTTAGAAAGAACGATAGGTTGATAAGCCTAAAATCTTTAACTTCATTGTATCTTATGAAACTTCTAATTCGCTTCTGTTACCCATTTGGTTACATTCTTTATCCTTCAAATTATGATTACATTCTCTTAATTTCCTGACAGATTTCAAAAGGCACCTTTTTGTTGTTTTGTTTCTAGTTTCAAGTGCCTCTTATCTGCTCATTCAAAAGCAAATGCAACAACAATTATAATATTTTTTTAAGTCCTTTCCTCTCGCTCTCTCTGTCTCTCTCTCCCTTTCTCTCTTGTGTTTTGTGTTTTGCAAGTGTTCAAAATTGAAATTATTTCGTGTACCTTCAGAGAAAGTCTCCCGTGTGACATTTTTCCTTGCTTCCTATTCAATTCATTATTTGATGTCCTGCTTACAAATGAGAAATGTTAGTGGAATTGTAATTGTTGTTGTTGTTGTTGCACTAGTGCATGAAATCGTATGCAAAATTAAGAAAAAAGAGTCCTATTTTGTATTGTATTTTGTTTGTTTTTTCATCACTTGTATCGTGAATACGAGCACAGAAATAACATCGCCATCATCGTCTTCGTCGTTGTCGATGGTTAAAGAGAAATCCGTTTAAATTTTTGTATATATATGTATATGTGCTTTGTTGATTTCATCCTTTTTTTTTTTGTTTTCCTGTCTTAAAAATTGCAATTTTAGTATCCGTACTGTGAGTGTTTCCGGTAATAAGGATGATGCTGTTGTTGAAAATGTTGCTCTCTCTCTCTCTCTCCTCTATCTCCACTACTGTAGTGTTCATTAAAAACGTTTAACGAGTCAAGGAAAACAATTTAAAAAAAAGCGTAGAGAAAGCTAAGAAAGAAAAAAACCCAAAAAAAAAGTGAAGAGAAGGTAAGGTGAGAAAAATAATGACAAATACGTGTTTGTTTCATTGAAATGTTGATTGTTATTTGAAACAATTATTAATGAAGAGAAAAAACAACAAAAAACATAAACAACAATTTTGCGCTTTTAATTACAGCCGAATTACAGCAATTAGTTTGAAATTGAAAATGAATTTGAAAATGTTTAAAAGTATTCTCCTGCTAAGGTAAGAGTAAAATTTCGTTGGAATACCAAATGAGGCACTTTATAAGCCTTCGAATTATATCCGAATGGGGTCGTATGATTATACGTTTTATAATCTGACCCAGAATTCTTTATTGACACACAAGCGCTGCTATAATATGTAGATATGAGTGGTGTATACTTTAAGGAGTCAGCTCTTGGTGTTGTGGACATAAAAATTAAGTGTGATGTTCGCTGGAACCAGCACATTTTTCAAGTGTCGAAACAAGCATGTAGGTGCCTCGGTTTCTTAAGACGATGCAAAAAAATACTTCAAAAATATTCAAAATCATACATACATACATAATTGGTCATTACAACCCTTCAGCTCTAGCTTCTCACACCACTTATGTTGTGTTCGTTTATTTCATACATGAGTGGCGGGACCTACATATTAAAAACGATTCCGAAGGAGAGAAACTTTCCACGACCGTTTTATTTACTTTCAGAGTTCTGAATCTGCTGAGAGGAAGTCGCCGAAGAAATATTTTTTATTCATATTTCGATTTTGTTGTCCGACCTGAGGCTTGAATAGAGGTCTTACGTCTAATAAGCCAATACACTACCCACTAGACTATGGCGACTATTTGCCCTGCTTTGAAATTTCCAATATGATATCTGCTAGTTTTGGTAGGAAAGACAATCAATTTTGGTTTTATACACCGTTTTTACTGGCTTAAATCATGAAAAGGGGCTTACCTCACACTAGATAATACAATGAATTAACCAGTGAACGGCAAACTATCTCTCAACCTAACCTAACCTAAACTTCCTGCCCTAAGACAGAAGATTCCATGAGTGTAGTAGGTAGAACAACAAACTAAAATATGAAACAAATATTTCTTCGGCGACCATGAAAAATTTCTTAAAAATCTGTCGTTCGCAGCCGACTTTAAACTGTAGGTCTCACCACTCATGTATAAAATTAACACACACAACATAAATGGTGTGAGAAACTAGGTCGTAATCCTGACTGAAGTGTAATGACCAATTGTGTACGTATGTATGTACATATGTATGTAAAGGACGTAAATTAGCTGCATATGGTAGTGCATACCAATGCACTAAACTATACTTGATGAGACTGCCTGTTACCATATTTGCCTTAAAAATAGTTATACAAGCGAAAAGAAAACTGTCTCTAAAAGTATATTGTTGAGTAGCGTCTAATATAGTCGTTATGAATCAACTATAACATGTTTTATTTCCCTTTATGGAAATAACTTAAAAGTTTTCCTCCTTTTTTTCCCCGCTCAACAAACATATGCGAAATTTATACATGTTTTTGCATGGTTTTGGTTTCGTTTGGTAACAAAACAAAACAATAAAAATAATTTTTATTACTTTTGTTAACAACAGGCCGGTGATATAAAAACATAAATATTTTATTTTTTTTTTTTTGAAAACATAAAATATTATTAAAAACACACACACACTCTTATATATATAACAGCTAGGAATCAATAACCCTTTATCATAAAAAAATATAAAAAAAGGTGAACCCTGTTTTTTTTCACTGGAGTCCTTTAACCTTCTGTTGAAAAAAAATGTGCTCCCCCATTAACTTTTTTAAATTCTTAAAAAAAAAAAACAAAAACAAACAAAATAAAAAAAACATCGTTTTCGTTTTGTAATTTCAGCAAAAATAGAAATTACATACGCTCCATAAAAATTTATAAAGGGTGGGCCATTTAAAAGTTTAAATTTAAAAATACAATAAAAACAAAAGCGATTTGAAATTTGGTCAAGTTTATGTTTTATTTCGTTGCGAAGTACAATTGTTCCGGGTTAGTACCTCATTCGATCGCAACAATTTTCGTGCACTTTTTCGAGTGTATAGGGACGTATCTCGGCAATGACATCCCGAATGTTGGCCTTCAAATGCTCCATTGTCTCTGGCTGGTCGGCATAAAACTTTTCTTTAACGGCGCCTCCCGGAAAATGGTCCAAACAGTGTCAAATCGCAGCTTCTTGGCAGCCAATTGACATCACCATTTCTCCTAATTCAGCGGCCATCAATCGTTTGACGCAATAAATCTATTATGGCATGTTGAGATCCTGTTGAAACCAAACATCGTTCACAGCAATACCATGAAGAGCGTATGCAAAAAAGTCGGTTATCGCGGTACGATAGGCGTAATGGTTACATACAAACATAATTGGTCATTACAACCCTTCAGTCAGGATAACGACCTAGTTTCTCACATGTATGGCGGGACCTACAGTTTAAAGTCGACTCCGAACGAGATATTTTTGAGAAGCTCTTCATGGCAATTTTATTTACTCTCAGAGTTTTTGACAGAAAGGGAGTCGCTGAAGAAATACTTTTTTATTTTGTCTTGATGTCTGGCCTGGGGCTCGAACCCTGGCTTTACGTCTAATAAGCCAACACACTACCTTCTAGACTACGGCGACTACGGCGCAATGGTTACGCCATCCTTATTTTAAATGAAATATGGGCCAATGAAGCGTCCACTTTACAAGCCGCTCCAAACAGTTACTCGTAAGGGGTGCATTGGCTTCTGTAAGGCCACGTGTGAGTTTTCTGAGGTACATTAATGTACCCACCAAGATGAAAATGAGCTTCATCCGAAAAGATATTTTTTTTTTGTCAAAATCGACATTATCGTGCAGTTTCTCGTTGGCCCATCTAGCCAAGCGAAAAAACCAATTGAACCAATTGAACTTTGTAAGGCGTCAAGCCGAGATCTTTTCGCAAAATTCGATGCAAACTGGGAAGTGAAATGTTAAGTTCTTGAACGCACACCCTCAGCCACAGCTTCGATATTTTCGGGTGTACGGTTGTTGTTGGCTTAACAACAATGAAACCAGTTTCACGAACTTTAGTAATAAACTTGTGTATACCGGGCACTGTTGGTCCTTCTCTGCGACTAAATTTTATACGACATTTTCATGCAATTTCCGACCAATTGCCTCTGTTTTGGAAATAAATTTTCAATAAATCCCAACGTTGCTCAAGGGTAAATCGATTCATTACGTTCAGTGGAGATAATATACAGAATTTTGTGACAGAATTGAATGACATAAGTATTGCCAGATTCGAAATAACCGATATATGGCCCACCCGATATTTTTCGCTTTATATTTGTGTTATTTGTGTCTCCATATTCTTTCTTTCTACCGCTCTTAAGAATCATTCCTTAACGGCTGTAAGAAAAAAAAGAAAAGAAGAAAAAAATTGAAATTCTGCATTAAAAAATTGTCTTTCTTGGTAGCATTCTGATGTTACGTTAACGTTTTTAAAATTGAAAACGTTTCTTCAAGGTGTTAGAAATTGTTGTCGTTATTGTTGCTGTTGTGGGAGGTTGTATGTTGTAAGCTGCACTGCAGCATTTGTAGCAAGAAGTTGAAGTAGCATCGTCATGAAGTCATAAATTTAAGGATCACATAAATCACAGTCAAATTCATATACACACGCACATATGGAAATTGCACCACCGCCACCACCACTCGCTGGGTGAGGAGCTGAGTAGCGTATACCATGTAGAATAAAACTTCCTTGTTGGGAAATTATTTAAAGCGTTTTAAAAATTATTTTTTCCAATAAGAATCCATTTTTAGAAAATATTTTCAAGAAAATTTTGGTTCAGCAAAATCAGATCGATACGGCAGGAAGACAATGGTCAGAGTCGTATATTGAGGGAACAGAAAGATGTGGTGCGCCACATCCTTCTAAATCCTTGGGAAACCATTAATATAGATCGCTACAACATAGCAATGCACCTGCACTCAAAACCAAATCAGAATACAATCAAAGCATTAGGCTGGAAGCTGCTACCCCATCTGCCCTATCCAGCAGCCTTGGCTCCTTCCTACTACAATTTACTATTACCGATGGAACATGTATTGGCTAAGGAGGACTATGATTCTTAAGAGGAACTCTAAATTTGGGCGACAAATTGGTTGGCTTCATAAGGCGAACCGTGGAATCCACAAATTGACTGAAAGATGGAAGAAAATGTGTAGCCAGCTGTATTTTATTTTCACAAAAGAAAAATCATTCATTTCATTTCATAATCTTTTCTCCTTCCAAACTTTCAAGACTATGATCATTCTCAGCCTCAATGCCTTGGTAGCCTCAATGCTTCGTTGGTCATTACAAATCTTCAGTCAGGATTACAATCTAGTTTCTCACACCACCACCACTTTCCTTGTTTGTGTTAGTTTTATATATGTGTGGCGGGGCATACAGTTTAAAGGGGACTCCGAACGACAGATTTTTAAGAACCTTTTCATGGCAATTTTATTTTTCTCTGATATCTGCTGAGAGGAAGTAACCGAAGAAATATTTTTTCTTTATATTTCATTTTGCTGGAGAAATTAATATTCCATCTGATATGCATATGAAGGGGGACTTGATTTTTCATATGGAAAATCAAACTTAGATTCACCCAGAGTGCTGAGTTCCAGATCAAGAGGAAATTCAATTCAAAATCTCTCAATCAGTCTCAATACCTTAGTGTATAAAATAGTCTTCATATTGTTACATACATACATACATAGAACCCTTCAGTCAGGGTTACAACCTAGCTTCTCACACTACTTAATGTTGTGTGTGTTAATTTTATACGTGAACGGCGGGACCTACAGATTAAAGACGTTTCCAAACGACAGATTTTTTGAGAAACTTTTTAATTTATTCCCAGAGTTTTTGTCAGATATCTGCTGAAGGGAAGCCACAGACGGAATATTTTTTCATATTTAAACCATGGCCTCAAGTCTAATAAGCTAACAAACTACCTACTAAACTACGGCGTCTTCAAAAGAGAAATCTGCTGAGAGGAAGTCTACGAAGAAATATTTTTTTTCATACTTCGTTAAACCGTGGCCTCACGTCTAATAAGCCAATATACAACCTACTAGACTATGGGGACTTCAAAAAAGAAATCGTGTGATATGAAATCGCCGACGAAATATTTTTTTCATATTTCGTTGAACCGTGGCCTGACGTCTAATAAGCCAACACACTACCTACTATTCTACAGTGACTTCAAAAGAGAAATCGTCTGAGAGGAAATCAGACTGTGAAACCGTGGCCTCACATCTAATAAGCCAACATACTACCTACTAAACTGCAGCGATTTCAAAAGAGAAATCTGCTGAGAGGAAATTGTCGAAGAATTTCGCTGAACCATGGATTCACGCCTAATTAGGCAACATACTACCTACGAGACTTAAGCGACCTCCATATTGCTGCTTTGATTAAGTTATTGGCCCTAGTTAAGCATATTTTTAAACTACGGATTAAGGGATTGTGAGACAAGAAAACGATAAGATAAGTTTGGAAGAGGCGGCCTGAGACTAGAGTAATTTTGCCGAATATATATCGGTCGTCAGATAATCACAAAATCCGCTTTCTGGCAGCGGTATGATTCGAAACCACGCCTCTGAGGAGACTAGTGCCTTATACAAGAGCACTAGAGCGATCGGCCACGCTACCTTGCATACCAACGACAACTCCTAAGAGTCTGGTACCTTAAACCAGCGCCTAAGAGCGGTCGGCCACGCTACCTTGCGTACCAACGACACATTCTAAGAGACTGGTGCCTTAAACCAGAGCCTTAGAGCGGTCGACCACGCTACCTTGCGTACCAACGACACCTTCTAAAAGACTGGTGCCTTAAACCAGCGCCTTAGAGCGGTCGGCCACGCTACCTTGCGTATCAACGACCCCTTATAAGAGACTGGTGCCTTAAACCAGAGCGGTTGGCCAGTCTATCTTATATATAGGAGACAACCTTCTAAGAGACTAGTGCCTTAAACCAGCGCCTTAGACCGGTAAGCCATGCTACCATGCATACAGGAGACAACCTTCTAAAAGACTGGTGCCTTAAACCAGCACTTTAGACCGCTCGGCCACGCTACCATGCATACAGGAGACAACCTTCTAAGAGACTATTGCCTTAAACCAGCGCCTTAGACCGGTCAGCCATGCTACCTTGCGTATCAACGACCCCTTCTAAGACACTGGTGCCTTAAACCAGTGTCTTAAACCGCTCGGCCACGCTACCTTGCATACAGTATACCACTACCACGTTCTACTCCTTCTGCCACAAAACACAGACACATTCTCATATGCAGACAGAAAATTTAATTCGAATTATTTTGGAACAATACGTTGCTAAATTTTTTTTGTTTCTTACGTTTTATTCGTAAATATTTAATGAGCGTTTTTGTTTAAAAGGATTAAAATTTTAAAAATTTATTCAATTCACTGCTGCTTCTTCTCCTTTTGTTCTTCTTTTTCTTGTTGTTTTTTCTTTCCATTTTCATATTTTAGAATTTCAAATAAAGAAAGACAAGAGTGTTTGAAGGATTTTTAAAAACTATAAAGTCTCTCACTCACTCACTCACACATATTCTACTGTAGCATACATATGTGTGAATGTATAAGTGTATGTATAAGTGTATGTATGGTTGTATTTATGTATGTGTGCATACATAAACGAATGCTTGGCCTATTTGATTATTGTTTTTCAAGTCGTGTTGCAATCTCTAACGAACCTCAAGTAACAAATAAAATTTTCCATTTGCAACCTCAGAAAAATATTCTTCTGGGAACTGAAGAAAGAATTTTCCCCAAAAAACAAAAAAACAAAGGTGAGAAACAACAACAAAATTTATACAAATTTCTTAGAATAAAAACAACAACAACAGAAAAAAGAATAAGTCTCCCAACACTAGTAAAACTGACGAAAATATTCAAGAAAAAAATTTATTTCTGAATATAATCAGATGTACGACAATGAAGACGATGACGACTACTACTATAACAAGAGTGCACTTTTCCTTCTTGTATTTGCACAAAAATTTTCTTCTTCTTTTTTCTCTTTTTTTGTTTTTATTCCCTCTTGTCTTAACACCTTTACTGGCAACACTTCACAGCTGAGGTAAACAATATTAAGAGCCAATGAGCCAATTATTTCAGAAACTGTTCGCCCTGCAACAGATTTTTACCAATACAACATACGCGCCAATGCTATCCCCAATCATACGTGCACAGTTTCAGAGCAAAGTCCACTCTCCCAGTTTTGATTTTAAGAAACTGGGTGGAATGATCGTGTCAAACGCGTGTTTCCAATTTTCTCGAACGTTAGTTAGGGATCTGGACTCCAATGTGATGAACTCCAGGACGATCTACGGCTGACGGAAACACCTGAACAGGGTAACGAATAGATATAATGTGCATATCGTTTGGGTTCTGGGACACAATGATATCCCGGGAAACTGCAGAGCGGAGCTCTCTCCGAGGAATTCTTAGGTATTGGGGTCCCTTTGGGGACCTCAAAACTCATAATTGATGACGAGATAACGGACTCTGTCAACCGCAGGTGGGCAGCTTCGGATAAGGGTAGGGTGGCGCGCATAATCTGGCCGCGGCTGGATGGAAGACGCACTGCAAGTCTGCAAAAACTCCAAAGAGGCGTGCTCAGTGCGGTTATTGGAGTCGTGACGGGTCATTGCATTATGGGTGTCCACGCAAGGCAGACAGTATCAAATCTTGAGAAGTTTACGGACCCTAGGGAGGCTCAAGTTGACCTTTGTTTCTGTTTTAGATTGTTGTGTTTTTATCGCCAGAAAGTTCTTAGACTGTCGCGAAATACAAACAAGGGAACGCCAGTATATTGAGATGCCACAAAGACTATATGTTATCAGAGTAAGCAATATCTTTGGGGCTTTAGAAATTTAGTTGAGGATACAAGGAATAGAGGAAAGAGAACCCTAACTTGCGGGGTTCATTTTTTTAATACACTCTGACATTGTATGCCTTCCATAAGGAAGAGAACTCAACCAGTCCGATCTAAACTGAAGAGTTAGAAGCTCCGTCAACGTCAGGGTGTTACCGGTTAGTTGCAAGATTTGTTCATTTGTAAAATAAAGTGCATTAAGTGCTCTACTCCTAGGTCTTTCAAGGATCTTCTATAGAAAGTAAAAGAGACTAGGTAAACTAAGTTATGCTCAGGGAACCTTAACAATAAACAGTGAATCTGCAGCGCTAGGCTAACTAAGAATACCATGCAATGTGGTTATGCATGCCGTTACTGACAATATATCGAACGAAAATTCTGAACATAATCTTAAACACTTTAGAGCCGACCCGTCTCCTCTATTTAACGGATGGTAGTTTGATAGGAAGGCTATGCAGACTGACGTTGAGCAATTCCTGCAGCTCCGTCAACGTGGGAATGGATCTCTCCGAACCTTTTGATACCGCGCGAGGTTTCAGACAAGGCGATCCCTTATCATGGAACCTCTTCAACTTCGTCATGGGGAGTGTTCTGCGAAAGGCGGGAGTGCATCGCAATGGCACTATTTTTCAAAAAAGCTTCCAGTTGCTTTTGTACGCTCACGACATTGACATCATAGGGCGTACCAAGCGATATGTTATTGCTGCCTTTAGTGCTATTGAACGGGATTCTGCTAAGATGGCTCTGGCAGTAAATGAAGGCAAACAAATTATATGTTATCGACAAGTAGAGACGTGCGGCGTATTGATTCTCAGATTACGGGCGATAACTATACTTTTGATACGGTTAAGGAATTCATCTATCTTGGCTCCGCCGTTACCATCAGAAATGATGTCAATCTGGAGATCAAGCGCAGGATCACTCTTGCCAAAAGATGCTACTATGTCTCAATAGGCAATTGAGTAGCAGAGACCTCTCTCGTACGACAAAACTAAAACTCTACAAGATGCTCATCCTCCCCGTATTTCTTTATGGCGCTGAGGCATGGACACTATTAAGCACTGATGCAGCAGCCTTGAGAGTATTCAATAGAAAAGTGCTACGTAAGATCTTCGGTCTAGTGGGAGTTACCGATGATTTGCGCATCCGATCCTCAACGACATAGATGTTGTGCGGCGTATTAATATTCAGCGGCTGCGCTGGCTCGGCTATGTCGTTCGAATGGAGGAGGATACACCTGCGAGACGGGTATTTGACGCGGGCATTTGCGGAAGTCGGCGAAGAGGATGACCTTGTATGCGTTGGAAGGACCAAATCGATGAAGCCCTGTCAACGATTGGTGTGATCAAGAGGCGCCTGGAAGGATGTATTGCAGCAGGCCGAAATCCGTTAATCGGGTTGTAAATGGCCAATTAAGTAAGTAAGTAAGTAAGTAAGTTTGATGGGAAGTTTGATCTAAGAGAGGTAGGTCTGAGAGATTTGGATGGACACACTTAGGCCACATAGGGCCCATTGTTTTACCTTTTGTTAGAGTTTAATCGTATAAGGTTTCCAGGATATAGCATTAGTGGCCCCTTAATTTTAATTAAATTCGACAACTCCTCGAATGCTTTAAGTTCCTTAACAAGTAATTGTTGTAGTTATACATTCAGTAGTCACTTCTCTGCCACACAAATTCACATTTCATCACTTCCCTAGCCTGCTTGTCCTCCATATCCTATTACAACATGGTTTTAACAGCTTAGCTTCCTCTAACGCATACCGCAAAGTTGATTCTTTTGTTTCAGGCTCTTATTCTTCCTTATGCTCTCACTCCTGTAACGGCTGTAGCCGTACAGGCGGAATGATTTCCTTTTTTGTGCCTTTTTTCCTGGCAACAAAATCATATTATCCTTGGAGTGTAACAAATGCAAAATTTTCCACACATTTAAACATATATTGTTGGATTATGTACGTATACGTATGCATGCATGGGAGAGTACGTCGGTGTATAAATATTTCAGAGACATCACACGCACATACATACAAACATATTCCAATGCATTGCAAAGGTAACAAATTTTAAAATGAGAAGAGCGGTGCAGTGCAGAACAGAGCAGAACAGTGCAGAGTCAAGTCAAGTAGAGTCGAGTTGTGTTGAGTTGAGCCGAGTAGAGAATCTAAAACAATAAACCCGTTATGCACCTGAATAAAATTGGGTTTAAGTGGCAAGCAAGTTGCCAACAACAAACAACAAAAACATGAGAAAATAAAAACTTTTCTTTAGCATTTCATATGGAAATCCAATACCGGCAGCAGGCAACCAAGTAGTCATTGTTTGCCTGGGATACAAACACACGTTATGGCATAAATGTTACGAATATGAACGCTTGTACATCGCATAGGCGAATATGAAAAGTGAGGTTAGCTTGTGTGATTGCAACCCTGTATGCAAAATATCACCTGGCGTATTGAAAGTTTCTATATGAATAGAGTTGTTCGAAATTAAACGAATATTTTCAAAGAGTTCCATGGATTTTCATGCTAGTATTTGACAAGACAGAGTGACTGTCTTGCAGAATGAAGAAACACAAGATATTGCAGGA
The DNA here is from genome assembly GCA_932273835.1 of Sarcophaga variegata. Taxonomy (NCBI): domain Eukaryota; kingdom Metazoa; phylum Arthropoda; class Insecta; order Diptera; family Sarcophagidae; genus Sarcophaga; species Sarcophaga variegata. The sequence continues at coordinate 106,749,189 of OW026360.1, forward strand.
TTACAACCTAGCTTCTCACATCACTTAGGCTGTGTGAGTTAATTTTTATACATGAGTGGCGGGACCTACAGTTCAATGTTAGACTCCAAACGACAGATTTTTTAGAAAGTTTTCATGGCAATTTTATTTACTCTCAGAGTTATTGCCAGAAATCTGCTGAGAGGAAATATTTTTTCATATTTCGTTTAGCTGAAGATGTCTGACCTAGGGTTGAACCGAGGCCTCATGTCTAATAAGCCAACACACTACCTACTAGAACAAGACGACTTCAAAACAGATTTCTACGACAAAACTACCGTGTCCAGCGATAGATAGCACGAAAACCAGGCAACTATTTGAGTTCGACAAGAGAGCGATACGCATTCTAATAGGAATTCTAAAGGGGCACTGCGCTATTGGCAGTTTGTCTGGTGGACTCGATCTGCCTCACCAGGATTCTAGCAGAAGCTGCCATGATGTGCATGAAACGGAATCGGTGCAACACCTTTTATGCGAGTGCCTTGCACTTCAGAACAGACGTCATTGTTTTTTTGGGTGACAAAAGGTTTGGAACAGACGTCATTGTTTTTTGGGTGACAAAAGGTTTGGAGATCTAGACATGGTGGCAAACGTGCCACTAAGGGACCTAGTCGATTTCACTCAACACAGTACTTACGCATCATGGCAGGGAGGTTACCTAGCACTGGACAGCACAATCGGCTAGCAAGTGAACTTGCCTGTGAACGGCAAGCTACCCGCTAACCTAACCTAACCTAAGTCCATTGCACATAATATGCTCTCAAGCTGAACAGACAGAAGGTTTGAAGATCTGCACATGGTGACGAACATGTCACCAAAAAAACTTAACGGTTTTGTGCGGAGCCTGAGGTGGTTCAAACCTAACACTTACAGATCTTATCTTACACTGCATAACACAATGGGCCATATATATGGGCCACCGAGTGAACTTGCCTGTGAACCTCAAGCTACCCGCTAACCTAACCTAACTTGTGTTTTCTCTTCTTCTTCTACAACATTCTCCTTATACCCTTCTTAGTTCCGTAGTCTCATGCTGATTTTGCCCTCGATTGCAATGCGGTTCTGGAATGCTATTTCTGAGATAATCAAGATCTCAGACTAACTGTGTTTTGTGCTGATTTACGTCGCCATGTCTGCCTTTCATTGGCCTTTCTAAATCGTATATTGGTTTAGTCATTCACCTTTTTTTTCACTGTGCCACCCAACTTGTAACTTTCGAAGTGGGTCTGCCGCATGGAGGTATCTGTACTACTGGCTTTGGTACCGTATGAAGTAGACTGATGCAACCCTTAATGTATCGATTTTCTGTGCAAATACCAGGCTCTCTGCGTCGACTAATCCATTCGATTACTTTGCATCGCTAGCCTTGCTGCAGATTACAACAATGGCATGCAATTGTTTATTAAAATTAAGCACAACGACTTAAAGGCAAGCATTACCACGAATCAAGCCACTTGAACTGCGAGGAAATGAACGAACAAAAGCAACAACAAACAGGTGAAGGTGCAACATAATTCTGGACAAAAACGGAGGGAAAGGAAAAAGCAAAGCCTTCAAGGTAACGAAAATAAAAAAGAAGGAAAGAAAGCAAAAAAAACTAAACAATAGGCAGGCACAAAAGGAAAGCCACAAATACAGCGGGAGTTAAGACCACACACACGGAAACGCCCGCATACATACCCTTATTGTAAGACCAACATTTCAAAACTTTTGGTTAAACGTTGTCTGTGCTTCAAATAAATGAAATTTTTACACACACCCACAGCCACACATATTTAAAAAATGTTTAAAAAAAGTACTTAAAATAAGCTCTCTTGGCTTTCTCTCTCTCTCTCCCTCACACTGTCCATGTTGTACCACAAATTGTGGCAGAATAAAAATTGCAAGAATACTACGTACATATGTGTGGTAATAAAAGTCAAAATTGAAACCTTTAAGGTGAGACTTGTAAGACAGCAATTAAAAAAAGTACATTTGGCAAGAAAAGTCCTTTTTGGAAAGTACTAACCGTTTAAGACATTACCTCTTTGGTTACTTAAAACAAATTTGGGGGTTTGAATCAAATGTTCCATCATTTGACAGTAGATGGCGTAAACCCTGTTTCAATCGGATGATTTTATCGAACATTTTTCATGAAAGTAAAGGCAGTGCGGCTGATGGTCAGAGTATTTGGGCAGTCAGATATACTGCTCGCCAGTGCTCTCTATTCTTATCCAACTAAGGCGCCCTGTGACCTTTGGATCCCCTGTGATTGGCTCCCCTCTAACCTTTTTCTAAGCAGAAGACTAATCCTTTGGCAGTAAGGCTCAATGCCCCACCTACATACTCGTACATACATAATTGGTCATAAAACCCTTCAGTCAGGATTACGGCCTCGTTTCTTACTATACTTATGTTGTGTGTTAATTTTATCCATAAGTGGCGGTATATACAGTTTAAAGTCGGCTCCGAACTGTAGATTTTTGAAAAATTTTGGTATGACAATTTACTCTCAGAGTTTTTGCCAGAAATCTGCTGAGAGGAAGTCGCCGCAGAAATATTCGTTTCGTATTTCGTTTTGTTGGAGATGTCAGAACAGTTTGAACTACTAGACTACGGCGTCTTAGTTATGGCATCACTTGCTACAATCAATTGTTTTCTTTTGACCTGCTTTCGAAGCAGAGGCCTAATCTGTTAGGAGTAAGTCGCAATGCCCCATCTAGACTATGGATATTCTGAGGTTCTGGTAAGACATAGACACATCCAGGTAGACTGTATGGTGCTCATTAAATTTCTAAATGTCGCTTTGGTGTCCCTATTATTTTTAACATCACTGTATATACGTATGTATATTCTGGGTTCTGATATTAAAGCTTCGTACAGGCTCTCTTAATTTACTCACACAGTCAGGCTGTAAATTAAAATTAAATCTATAACGAATGGCATCTCGACGGTCGTCTTCGGCTAACAATATCGGGAATATTTCTGGGAAAATGTGAAAAATTCAAAGTTTTCTCTTATATGTGATCCATGAGATAGAGATATCGTCCGGAATTGTTTTTGCTGATAAACTGATCAGAGCCGAATCGAATCTGACAGTCTCCAGCATGTTCTATTACAACAGGTCAGGTAGACAGTATTCTCCATTCATTTTAATTCCGTATTTTGTAGAATGGAATTAGGTTAGGTTAGGTTAGCGGATAGTTTGCCGTTCACGGGCAAGTTCACTCGGTGGCTTATATGACCCATTGTTTTACTCAATATTATGTAAGCTCCCTGTCATGATGCGTTAGTACAGTTGAAAGAAATCGACTAGTTCCCTTAGTGGCACGTTTGTCACCATGTTTAGATCTTCAAACGTCTGTTCTGAAGTGCAGGGCACTCACATAAAAGGCGTTGTATTGATTACGTTTCTTCCACATCCGGGCAGCTTCTGCAGGAATCCTGGTGGAGCAGACCAAGCTTGTCAGCGAAACCGCCAATAGCGCAGTGTCCCGTTTGAATCGCTGTTAGAGTACGATCCGTTTTCTTGTATAACTCAAGTAGTTACTTGGTTTCCCTGCTGTCCACAACTGCAAACAGCAGATATATTGCAGTAACCATGGCTTGTTCAATTCCAAGCTGCTTCTTCCAATTAAAAAAAATAGTCCTGCTGTGATGCATATATCCTCTCTATCGTCTTCTCCTTTGACATCTACGATCCCTTCTGTGCTAGTTCGCCTGTCTTTTCGATTCCCTCTATACCACATTGACCTGGAACCTAGTAGATATGTTGGACCGATGGAACAGTCTTTTTGTAGGGGTCCTTCTAAACCCTCTAACATCTTCTGCTCAGACATCTCCGATCCCCTTCATGCCAGTTCGTTCCCCTCTTCGTTTCCCTCTTTGCGACAGCGTGTCGGAACCCAGTAGAGGCGAGAGTCGTGTCGACGTATACGGTATAGAGAAACCATGCAACTCCTGACATTCTTTGATTTGACGATATAGGAGAGGCGACTGCCTCTCAGCAGATTTCTGGCGAAAGCTCTGAGAGCAAATAAAATTGCCACGATAAAGTTGAAAGTTGAAGAAATCTGTTGTTCGGAGTCGAATTTAAAGTGTAGGTCCAGCCACTCATGTATAAAATTAACCCATACGACATAAGTAGTATGAGAAGCTAGGTCGTCATCCTAACTGAAGGGTTGTAATGACCAATTGTGTATGTTATTCGGCTTCCATGCAAATTTATTATCCAGTGACATTTACAGAAATGTTATCTCCAGTTTTCATGATATTATCTCTCCCTAAAGTCGAATATTTTTCCATTTACTCGTTAGTGGTACAATTAGGTTCTTGACTAGGCTTATTCGTAATCTTACTGACATGCACCAACGTCTTACGGTTTCCAAATCTCTTTGATTGATCTTACAAAGACTGGGAGACGATTTTGATGAGTAACATCTTTGCCTCTAGTCCTTTTAGGAGTGATGATGCATATTTGAGGACTATTTTGGGCTTCCTTCTGTGTGTCACAGGCCTTACAAGGTTTCCCTTTTTAAAGTACAACAGTTTTTGGAGTACTTTTTCATTATTGCCATATGCTTGGGGATATTGAATGAATAATCCTGCTTATTGCCATTGTCTTGCTACATAACCCAACTTTTAACTTCCAAATGAAAATACTTTTTATTTTCTTTTCTTCTTCATACAGATTTACCACAAATACCAGGTGTTATATGAAAGAATTTATGGGTGTGTGTGTGTAAGCTTAGGTGTGTAGGATATGTAAAGGCATGGAAGTGCTTTTAAAATTTTTTATATTTTTCCTCCCTTTTTATTGAGGCGATTTAAAGCAAGAAAAAGAAGAAGAAGAATAAAAGAAGAAGAAGAAAAAGAGAAATAAGTTTTACTTGCAACAAAATACAAAAATGAAAATGAAAATTGTTGTGATAATAAAAATTTAAAGGAATTTTTATTGTGACTCAACAAAATCCATGAAAATGTTATTCGTACAAAAGCAACAACAATAGCTACAGCAACAATAATAACTTCAATGGGTTATGGCAACAAAAGAGCAAATAAATGTGTTCAATTTACTGTTAAATACACATACGCAGGCATAATCTCTTGGCATGCTCTCCCACTCCCACTCCCATTCTTTCTCTCTCTCTCCCTCTCTTTCTCAAACAATACAGTACAACAGAGAAATCCTTTATAAATGTCCTGTTTTGTTATTATTTTTTATTATTGTTGTTGTTGTTGCTGTTGTGGTATTATTGTTATACTGAGTATCACACATTTATAAACGGTAAAATAATTCTAAAGGAATATGGCGGCAATCTGGGCCATGTTTTTTCTTTTTTTAAAAAGGTTCTCCTAAAGTATCCTTTTCGAGAGCGAGCAAGAAAATAAAAGAAATCTTTTTAAATAAATTGTTTTCATTTTAAGATTTCATTTGTGTTCTTAGGTGTCTTCGGAAATGTTAATACCGTTAGGCGGTAACGCGTTCTCCCCCCCTCCACCAGTGCCAATTGCCAATTGTTGCCATGCCATCCATATTGATTGACATCATTTTAAACATGTAAGAACATGTCGCAAACACATCAATTCTCATCGATTACCATCTGTGTCCACATTTCTAACCCAACAATCAACCCAGCCAGACATAGCATTTCACCAAATACGTCTGAAATAATAGAATCAAAAAAGGAAGGAAATATTCCCTTTCGTATATGGAAAGGACAAGTTTGTTTAAGGCGAAAGAAGAACATGTTGAAAAATCAAATGTTACCCTTGATGATCTTTTATAACAACGTGGCATTTAGGTTTGTTCGACACATACATTCCTCCCTTTCTCGGTCTCTCTCTGTGTCCTTAACGTCATCCCTTATAAAATTTGACTGTGCAGCTATTAAAACCAAACGATGCCAACAAGTTCTTTTAATGTCTCCCATTACAGCCACAGGCATGGCCAACAGCAAGTGCCACATGTAGTAACTAAATGTGAGGTTATGTAAGTGGTACTACAAATATTCGAAATTCAGTTTCAATATTACTTACAAATGTAGCGCCAATCCACAAAAGCTTGAGCCTAGGTTAGGTGACAAGTGCCCTCGAACGAAGGACTGTGAATAGTTAAAGAATATGAAGCTGTATGGCTAACCTAATTTCCTATACAGTCCTGTGTTCCCGAAGGCGACGTAAACTACTTCATAAAGTTTTTCTACAGCGGGCCAGAATGATCGAGTGGCCATGAAACTAAGGGAGGAACCTCCAAAGTCGAAAAATTTAATACAGAACATGACAGAAGAAGGGAACCAAAAACGTGTGACAAGTGACGTAACAAAATAGTGCCAAATAGCGTCCTCGGTGAAGGTGATGTAAATTACATCAGAAAGATTTCATATTTGTGACAATAAATAAAAATAAGACGTCTAATTTAATTTTAGAACAGGACAGAAGAAGAAGAAGATAATTGAAAATGTGTGAGAAGTGACGTAACAATATGGGGAGAAATAGCAACCGCGAAAAATAAAGATAGAGGACACAATCAAAAAAATGTCAAAGAAATCTTATATTTCTTCTGCCTCTTAGCATGGTTTATAAAGTTTCTTTCCCTGCAGCCTGTATTGTTTGGCCCTGCGTTAGTTAGAAGGTTTGACAGAACATACTTTAAGTATTTACAAATATATGTATACGATAACATGATATCGACAAATATTTGTGGTTGACTAGTTTCACTCCAAATGCTTCCATCAACTCATTGCATACGAAGTCTTATCATTGCATACGATTTTTACAAGCAAGTTTTAGAGTCTATTATTCACGTATTAATTTTAAGGTGGTCGTTCCAATGGTCATTACATCTCCATTGGTGTCCGAGAAGTTGGTGGTAGGGCAGAGTGTAAAAGGGCGTTCGTTGTTCGTCTATAATTGACTTATTTTTGTTGGGGTAATGCTGACATTGCATTGACTTCTTGGCTTCGTTTTATGACCTTTTAAACCATTTAAAGATTTATGTCTTAAACAGAAATTTTGTTTCAATGTACATATGTATGTATTCCTGATCATTTTATTTCTTTTTTTTACTAACATACATAAGTATTGTTTTATTGAATGTTTTATTAACTCGAAAAAAAAAGACTCGCAAATTTAAGAATAAATCTGAGTGAAGGGAAGCAATTCCTGCCTGCCTGCGAAGAGATTAACAAAATGTAGATTCTTTAGGTTGTAGCGCGATAAGATTCTTCTGAAACAAAGCCAATTAAGAAGTGAGGATTTATTAAACTCGACATTATAATGCCACGCAGACGTTCGTAAGGGGACGTATGCCAAAGAGTGTACCTGTAACTAAAATATTGTTACGTTTTTACCTTTTAAAAACGTTTAAAATATGAGCTCGTAGATTGCAAATAAAAATAAAAATAAATTTGTGTTTAGTTTTAATTAAAATTCTTTATTATTCGCACAATTTTGTGTACCACTGTTTACAACTTCATGTAAACAACAACAATTGCTTTGTTTTTATTCCTCTTTGCACTCTTTTGCATAAACAATAACAATTTCTAGACAATTGTTCGACAGATCTTTGTAACGGAGATCTTCAAACCATGATTACTCTCTTCAAACACACTGCGTCTTCACACAAGACTGACTGAAATTTTACTGACTCCGTTGCCTGCTTTGTCTTGCCTTTTATATGCCAACGTAAACAGTCTGATGAATGTTCTTGAAGGCGAATGTTCGCGCTTCGCCAATGGAAGTAACTGAACCCTACTACCTAGTGTAAAATTTGTGTAATTAAAAAGTTTTAATACAGGAAGGTGTGAATGGAAATTGAAAGCATAACGTAGACAACATAAGATAATTAATGCTGACTCCCGTGCTTCAAGGAAAGCCACAACGTCCATGACCTCTGTGTGCAAAATAACTCCGTTCGTCTATGGTACAGACGCCTTTGGGAACGTCTAATCGTATATAGCTGAATAGATGGATCGATGAGAGTTTGGATTGGTCATTACAACCGTTCAGTCAGCATTACGACCTAGCTTCTCTCAAAACTTATATTGTGTGTGTAAATTTTATCGCTAAGTGGCGGCGAACTACAGCTTAAAGTCGACTCTGAAGGACAGATTTTTTGGAAAACTTTTCATAGCAATTTTTTATTTTCTCTCAGAGTTTTTGCCAGAAATCTGCTGAGAGGAAGTCGTATTTCGTTTCGTTAGGGATGACGTGGCCTCACGCCTAATTAACCAACACACTGCCTACTAGACTAAGGCGACTTCGAATAAACAGCAAAATAAACAACAAAATTTTATTGAGGGCCTATCCTCGAAAAGGGAATCAATAGACATTAAAAAGAAAAATGAGATCGTATCACAATATCCCGTCTTTTAATAGAACAAAGAAATACTGCTCCTACGACCAGTCATCTGCCTTTTCACTTTAGAAAAACGGCTACCGCATTTGCTCACAGTCAAACGTAAACTTATTTGCAGAAGATAAATTTATTAGAAGTGTTTGGCATTGTTCAAACGGTATGTGGGACCTACGAATTGCCTCATTTGAGGCTCAGAAAAGCCACAGGTGGTCTTACAGAAGCCAATGCATCCATTACCAGTTACTGTTTGGTCGGTTTATGGAGCGGAGGCATCATTGGCCCATATTTTTTTGACCCATATTTTACGACCAATGGAGACACCTATCGCGGTATGATAACCGATTTTTTTGTAGCCCCTCTTCAAGGTATTGGTATGAATGGTTTTGGCTTCAACAGAACGGTAAGGCCAGCTGCGGCAGTGACATGAATAAGATAATATTCTAATTCTAAACGCAACAATTTTACTTCACAACAAAAACAAATTGACAAAATTTCAAACAGTTTTTGTTTTATTGTTGTTGTATTTTTAAATTTAAACTTCTAAATGGACCACCCCATAGTATTCGACGTAAGCCCATGGTTCTAAAGAAATTTGAAGACTTATTTCTTCGACAAAAACTCTGGGAATAAAAATAAAATTGAAGAGCTTTTATTTGGATCCTAAGAAGCTAGGTTGTAATATTGGAGGCTGTAGATCTCATTAAAGTTTTTAATTAAAATATTATTTTTTATATTCCATTTATTTAAGATCGTATTAATTAAACAACATATTGTACAACACTATCATTAATGGGCCAGGTTTTATAAACGCCAATGTAAACAGCTGTCTCACTCACTCCGCCACACCCACCTGAGTGATGGTCAGACGGCTAAATAAGAAAATGTGTTGTTTGTTGTCTTGTTAGGTGAGGCGATGTTTTTAGTTCTCTAAGTCCCTACAGTCACCAGTTAAATCAGCCCATAATTGATTCGGAGGGCACCAGAGAGCCAAGGCAATTATAAGCCATATATTATACGCCTTTAAGCGTTGCATGGACAAGAACTTGAAATAATTGACTTGAAACATTTTTTAAAATCCTTGTATTTGTAATTTTGGACCCGGTATTTAGCTTTTCGCCACTCAACGTTGTATGAAGTTTTAAACTGTACTGTAAGCTTATTTGCAGACTTCAGATGGAAATTCTTAGTTTAAAAAATGCATGAAAAATTATTATTCAAGCGAAACTAATTAATTTGGAAAAAAAAGAATTTGTAACGCTGTTTAATTAAATTGAAGATGCCGTAGTCTAGTAGGTAGTATATTGGCTCATTAAACGTGATGCCATGGTTCAAACCCCAAGTCAGATATTTCCAACGAAATACGAAAAGATATTTCTTCGGCCACTTCCTCTCAGCAGTTTTTCTGGCAAAACTCTGCGAAAGTAAATAGCAACCGCGATGAAAAGTTTCTCAAAAAATCTGCCATTCGAAGGCGACTTTAAATTGTAGGTTCTTCGCGCTTCGTGTATAAAATTAACACACACAACATAACTGGTGTGAGGAGCTAGGTTGTAATCCTGACTGAAGTGTTGTAATGAACAACATATCAATCACGACTAAATGTCATCATCATGCTGATTGATGATAATTTGATTTTTTGGTCAAATGAAAAACACGGCACAAACATGCTGTTAGGAAGAGACTGGGCTTCCTTATAGAATATCTAGAAACCAAAAGTTCCTGCAAGGCATACAGGAAGAACATCGAAACAATGGTACAGTGTTTACCTCATTGTCAATCTTTATGGGTACTTATTATTTTGAGGGGAGTAGTATCGAAATATTCCTTTCAACGATCTTTCGCAATGGCCATTGTCGAGATCGGTTACTTAGGTACAGTCAACTAGTTAACAGATATCGCTTTATATAGCTACGAACTACATAATGCTGCACTTATTTTGGTTTGTTAGTTTTTTTTTTTTAAATTTCTTTTCAATTTGCCTACGTATCATGTAGCACACCTATACAAAAATGTATTACATACCACAACAACTGGGTGCAACGATAACGTAGTTGGTAGTGTACCAATCTCCAAGTGCCGAGGCCATTACCTCGATTGCCACCAGAGACTCTGGATGATTGATTGATTGATTGCTCACAATAGAAAAAAGAAAGTGAGAATTATTTGTAGAAAAAAAGCAATTCTCGGAAAAAAGTGACGTTAAAAATTGTTGCGCACTACCTCCTCTTACCTTTCTCCTATAAACTTTATTTCATGTATTCCAACATAATGCCCTCCATGAATAGGGGTCATCCCCTGAGTGTTGGTATCAAAAAAAAAAAAAATGCCGTGTGATTTAACAATAATTTGGGGTTTTTTTTTTGTAATAAAAATAAAAACAATTCTTTATTAATTTAATTAAATTTAATTACAGAGAGGAAGATCAAAAGCTTTGAACAATTTAAACTTTCTTACGACATCTGGTACCGACCAGTATGTAGCCGGGCTGACAATGCGGATCCAGTGTAAAGATACTTTGCAATGATGGTGGTTCTGGATTTTTCTTTTCATCATCTTTAGCCAATTGTGGTTGACGATATGTTGGTTCGGCCATTAAAATAACTCCATGAGCGCCAGCCTTATGATCTTTGCAGTGACAATCAGCATAATGATCGTCATGTTGGGCCTTTGTTTTATGCTGGTAAATTATTAGAAAAATTATTAAAATTTTGCAAATTAATTGTAACATTTTGTGTTTTTATTATTTTTTGTTGTTTTTCTACTAATTTTTTTTTTTGTTTTAATTAACGATTCAAAATAAATCACGTTTCTCTGGTTTGTTAAATTCGCTGCGTTCCGCTTTAAAGCGTATTAAGTCTGTTCAGTTCTGGTAGAATATTTAAACAGAATGATTATTAAAGTTGACTGAAAAAAATTCATTTAATAAACAAAAAATGTGTTTTTGTTTATAAAAAAAAATTAAAAATTTTATTTTCGTTTTTTTCTAGTTTTCTGGCGATAAAAATGCAAAAAAACATGCAAAGAAGAATAGCAAATGAACGCTCATTTCAATTAAAACGGCAACTGAAAAACAGATTGCAACGGTCAAGACCAGCTGCTGTATGACACCCTATACATCCATTCATACATATGTACATACATAAATGGTTATTGCAACCCTTTAGTTAGGATTACAACCTAGCTTCTCCTATCGCTTACGTTCATGTGTGTTAATTTTATACATGAGTGGCGGCGGGACTAGCAGTTTAAAATCGAATCCGAACGATAGATTTTCTAAGAAACCTTTCATAAGTATTTTTATTTGCTCTCAGAGTTTTTGCCGGAAATCTGCTGAAAGGAAGTCGCCGTAATATTTCATTTTATTGAAATCTGCCACCGATCTCTGAAGAATATATTTAGCAAAATTTATTGTTATTCCTGGTGGTTATTATCATCAAATCGAGACTGGAATATAGAACTCAATCGCAGAATTTCAGTCGACTACTGATTCACCAAAAAAATTTTTTTGTACGACGAACACTCAGGGGATAGCCCCTACTCATGCAGTGCATTCTTTTAGAACTAGGAAAATATGTTATGGAAAGTAGGAAAGAGAGAGTAGTATTTGTTGACACTAGATTTGAATCTCTTTATACCATAAGTGACATGATAGGCCTCTGCAGGAAGGGGGTTCCAAATACGAATATTGTCTGTAATGCAGTGTTCCTGATCCACTGGCCAATCGACCACAAACGGATATGGCTCCGTAGGGCAAAATACTACAAAAGGACAAATTTTGTTAACTGAAAGAAGTTGGCAAAGATTACATACAGAATTTTACTTTAGAAATTTTTCCTTTAGCCCTTTAAGGTCCAGTTGATGTAAGAATTGAAATCTAACATCCAGTGTTAAATTTTGCTCTGTTTTTATTTCATTTATTTGTGGCCTGACAACTTCTAGAAACTCATTGTTGTTTTGTAATAGTATTATATTTGTCGTGATCTTTCTATTGTATTTTTTTGTTCATTGGCATGTGCCTAACGTGCAATGTTCGATTCGATTCACTGTAGTCTAGCAGGTAGTGTGTTGTCCGGAGTCAGCTTTAAGCTGTAGATGTAGGTTCCGCCACTCATGCATAATATTTACACTAAAGGGTTGTAATGACCAACTATGAGTGTATGAGTAACATATCATTCACGACTAAGGGCATCATGCTGATTGATGTCAGTTTAATTTTGTTGGTCAAATGAAAACCAAGGCACAGATGCTCATGTAGACTTGCTGTTACACGGATGGTTCCAAGCATGATGATAGGACTAGACTGGGTTTCCATATTGTTCGGAAAAATAATGATGAATGAACACATTTAATCTAAGTGTAAATTTGTTGTTAATAGGCATTATTTTGTGGAGAATACTTGTCCAACACAGAGGAGTGGACTAAATGAAGCCTGTATCGTGTAAAAGTTTACTTAATTTCCTATAGGCAATATAGTTGAGGTATTAGCAATGGTGAGCCCACAGCTAATCGACATATTGGGTTAGGCATGACAATGTGTTGTTCTTTTCATTTACACTGCAGACATGCATGCAATTGTCTCAGTTGAAGAAAAGCTTTCTTGATGTGGTTCAACTTTAAGTGATTGTATGGTAGACGTACTACATATACGTGTATATATGCAATATATACGAAAAGTACCTAAAAGTATGTGCACTTTCTTGTGAATATTATTAATTAATTGAATACAAAAAGAAAACATCATAAAAGCGTTAATAATATAAAAAGCCTCGATTAACCAAATGTGCACGGAATGTACATTCGTCTTTAGCATAAGAAATGCAAAGTAAATTCTTACCGTAATTACATTAAGCTTAGAGCAGTCGCTCTCATTGGTTTCCGTATTCTAAAAGCGAACGTATGTTCCGCTACGTTCCATGGATGTTTGGGCAAGCGTGGCTTAAGGATAAAAACGTGCGCTTAAAAGTGACGGTAGTACGCCCATAGGTATGGTAAGGCATAGTTATGCTCTGACAAACATACTTGGAACTTTAGGTGATGGAAAGCTTTAACGAGCAGACAATGGAAAGCACCGGGAATTAGTTCAGTAGGTAGTGCAGCAAAGTGAAGTAAATAACAACTTTTCGAAAAAGGTCATCTACTTGGATGAAACTAATTTGCATGTGAAAGTGTTACTGAATACACAAAATTGTTGGATTTGGGGCACAGAAAATTCTTAATCTGGTGCGGGTATTAATCAGGCGTAGCGATTAGAACTTGCTTTCTTGAAGATGAGGCAGTAACTGTATTGACTGTGGACGGCATTCGTTGAATGAATACGATAACAGAGTTCTTGTGGCCGCATCTGCAACGCGTGTGTTGTGGTGTGGAGCGTGTAACAATCGATTTATTTCCAACAACGATTTGTAAAACAGATTTACTCAAAAAAAATTCCGGCTTCAATTGGCCTCCAATATAATTGCGATTCAACCTCGTACATTCTTTTTGTTGGGGTTTTATGAAATCCTTGATTTACGTGAAAAAGCCAGAAACATTTTTCGAGCACAAATACGAGATTCAAAGCGTCATTGATAAGAGACAGTCCCAACTCTGTATGAGATTATCATTAATAATTTCATGAAAAGCTCAATGGCCTATGATCAGCCATTGCGGACCTAATAAATTGTTTTGGTTTTTGAGAAACTTTAAAAAACTAGGAAAACCTTTCATTCATATTTTAAGTCAACATAGTGAGCTCTTATCTCATACTGAGTTTACAAGGTTATATTCTTTGTATTGTACACAGAAAGTCTTACCGTTTAAACCAGCCTTAATCAAGCGAATTTAGGCAATACAATAAAGTGCTTGGGATAAGGGATTTTAGAGCAACCAGAGTTTGTTGACAGAACTTATACATTGAAATGTGATTGGTACGGCATCCGTACCTCCCTAAAGCTATGTGGATAGAGAAGAGATACCAGACAGGACTTATAATTGTAAACCGATAGCTCCTAGGACTCAAGGAAGTTATACTCTTGTCAGCTGACATAACCCAGAGGTAGAAATACAATGAAATATTATAAATCCGTAGATGCTAAGTGCATTTCCAAGAGCATTTTCAAAGAAGTATGGCCCAGTGAAACCAACAAATCATGAAATGCAACAAAAGTCAGCAGGAGATGAATAAGAATTCTTAACATATTGACAAGGATTTCTCAAAATATAATGGAAAATGAGAAAAAGAACTTCATGAGTAGTAGACATTGCTGGTGGTGGAAATTACACGTCAATATTTCTAACAACTAAACTCTCTAAGACTTCGAAGTGGAACATTTAAGTAAAGAACTCTTTAACACAATTTCAAAATCGTAACTGAATGTTATTTGGATCCGCATAGCTTATCTACTAATCAACTGATAATAACAACTGATCCAATTCGTAGGAGTAACCCAACCACATTCAGTTGTAAACATTCAACGTCTGGTTACATCTCAAAGAGAGAGATCGCTGCAGCTCTTTCAACAGATGCTGTACAACGATATACCATGGCAAGTGATCGGGAGAACACCATCTTAAAATAAATTTTAAATTACCACCCGTGTGTAATGAAATTAATAAGCAATTGTTGTTACGGTTACGTAAAAGAGACTGAAACAAAACTGATTACAGTTAATTTTTAAAAGTATTTTATACATATTAGGTTAGGTATACCACGTGACAAATTGAAAAAGAATTTAAAACAACAATTTATTCTGTTGGAGATAGCCGACTAAGGTAATCTGGATCTCTCAGTGGCGTTAACTAGACACGTTTGTGTACTCAAGAGTCTTCTCCGATAGAATTGTGATTCCTAAAGTCAGTAGCGGTACTAAAGAGGACAACAGGCAACAGAAAAAACTCCCCACAGTCTTCAGCCGATTAAAACGAACACACAAGCTTAACGGCTAAAGCAATGCACATGCATGTAGCGTTAATTGTAGTGAAACTGTAGGACTCAATCCCTTAACTCATTAATATATACGATATTGGAGGGCATAAATAATGCCTGTAATTCCATTATAATTTCAAAAAGTTCTTGATATTATTATGACTGCACACACATATAAACATATTGTAAACAGAATCGAAATAAATTTAAAGTCTTTAAACAGCATCACTAGCAGTTAGAGCCTACAAGTGGAACGTAGTACGATTCGACTAAGACGTTAAATAGCAACGGGCAACGGGCAATAAAATATTTACGATATATACAGTACAGTAGCAGTTTTAATGGAGTTGGTGTAGTTTACCTTTTGTTTTCTGCTCGTATTGGCAACAACAATGATGATGACAATTACCGCGTCTCCTATGGCAAGTCCCTTGGGAGGGATGTCACATCGTATATCCCGCAGACAAAGCAAGAAATGTCCAGGTGGAAAGATTGTTATAAATGGTCAATGCCGTAGTATATATGCAGCATTTATAACAAAAAAACCTAAGTAAATAAGATTCGAATACAATTCAATTCGAATATGTGCATGAATATACGAGTATAATAAACATAACAGAATTGGTAATTAAAACCCTTCAGTTAGGATTACACTCTAGCTTCTCTTATAACTTATGGTGTGTGTGTTAATTTTATACATGATTGGCGGGGCATACAGTTAAAACTCGACTCCGTACGATAGATTTTTGAGAAATTTTTCACAAAATTTTTGCCAGAAATATGTTGAAAGGAAGTCGCCGAAGACATATTTGTTTCAAATTACGTTTTGTTGGAGATATCTAACCTGTTGTTTGAACCATGGCCTCAGGTCTCAGGCCAACACACGACCTACTAGTCTTCGGCTACGTCCAGAACAAATGTCGTCCAGTTTCAATAAAGAAATTGTGTCAAGCAGTATTGGGTTCTAATAGATAATCCCAATACGTATGCCTGGTATAGCAAGAGTTGAAAGTTAAATTCTCAGATGTATCCAACCACAGTCAGTGCCAGCCAATTATGTATGCCTTGGTGTTCTATTTTAATTTTTTTTTTGTTTATTCTGAACTGATTTGTGTCTGTTCGACTCTAAATATTTGACTCCATGAATTATTTTTTTGGGTTCGTTTTTGGTCCTTAATATTTTTCCCTACAACATTGATTGAAATTGTTTAACTCAGCTACACTAACCTCCGACTTTTAGAATTAAAAACCAAAAAAAAATTTTTGATTTTAAGACAATTGCTTTTTAATTATGAACTCTTATTAGCTATTAATTTCTCTAAACACGCATACAACATTTGTGATAGGCAAAAATTTGTCCAGCTGGACAAGGCCTTGTTCTTGGAAGAGTCTGTAAGAGGAATCTTTTACGTTTTGGTTTATTTTCCAACTGATTATTGCCGTCGTCTGCAGAATCTTCCGAGGCCATCGTCATTATTGCTGCCATTAGGAGTAGCAGACAAAATGGTGAATTTCATTACTTCCATTATAGTTACACTACCGTTGTTACTAACAATTGCTCTTCTTAATCAAATTAATCGATTCGTATTTCGTTTCACTTGCAGTCACTAATTGCTTGCTTGTGGCATTGTGTTCAGAAGACTGTTTAAATTATTCTCATCAAAGATTTCCTTTTATAGACTCCATTTTGTTGTATATGAGATTGTATATATGTATGTATGCCTACAAGAATATCAAGAACTACGTCTAAAAGCAACGGATATAGAACGCATCGCTTATGCCCTTCAATATCATATACTAACCAGCGTTATAATATGGCCTCATCCCTAACTTTCGTATAACTTTGCTTCTTATATTCTCTAGGAAAGCTAAAAGAAGAAAATATTGTGTAGAACACGATCCCCTAATACCAACAATACCAAACAAAACCTAATAATTTTTATTATTTTAAGATATTTTCGCTCATTAGCCTTTAAGAATATATGCCCATCACGTTCCCACTGATAACATAAAGAAACGGTATTGACATTGACAATATGAAAATACCTCGAGATTAACGCTCTTATATGAATACAATTAGCCGTCAGGTTTGTATGTATGTTCGATTTAGTCGACTGATGACTGTGGGGAGTATTTTCTGTTGCCTTGTGTTCATTTTTCTTATCCCTTTTAATACTACTACTGACTTTAGGGATCACAATTCTATAGAAGACGACTCTTGAGTACACAATCGCGTCTATTTAACGCCACTTAGAAATACGGATTACCTAAGTCGAATATCTCCAACAGAATAAATTGTTTTTTAAATTCCTATTCAATTTGTCACATGGCATACCTAAACTAATATGCATTAAACACCGCAGCAAATACCGTTAAAAATTAACGGTAATTAGTTTTGTTTCAGTTTCTTTTTTTACAATTATAAGCGGGTGATAATTTAAATTTTGTTAAAGATCAACAGCTTTATCCTGTGTACGATATTTCGTACTGGGACCAGTATGTACTGTGGTTGATAACAAGACATCAGGTGTAAACATACTTTGTAAAAATTTTCTTGGCATGATCTTTAGTCAACAGCAGCTGACGCTATGATTGCTCTTCCTTCATCATAAACTTATGAGTGTCATCATAGTGAGTATCATAGTAAAAATTGATTACAAATTTCCATGATGGCAGCTGGGCTGAGGCCAGTTCAGAGACGCTTGAACTTCTCTTCGACACTCACTTTCCGGGGAGTGTCACCCTTGGAGGTCAAGCTCTCTATCAGATTAGGGAATCATCGTCTGAAGATTACTCTACCCTAACTCCTGTTTGGAGGAAGTTGGTGAGTACAGTACAGTACTGACGGGCCGCTATGCGTGCTGAAGTGAGCCTTTGGTAAGCAAAGGCTCCACTCCAACCTAATCAAGTATTGTAATAAATAAAACTTTGTGAATTGAGCGGCGTTGATAGTAGTCACGTCTACTGGCGATCACCACATAGGGAGTTTTACTTAAATGTTTCACTTCGATGGTCCCAACTTAGATGGTTCAGAAATATTGAAGTGGACATTACACCAACCATGTCTGCTGCTCATGAATTTCTTTCGTTTTCTATTCTATTTTGAGAAATCCTTGTCAATATGTTAAGAATTCTTATTCATCTCCTGTTGATTTTTGTTGCATTTCATGATTTGTTGGCTTCACTGGGCCATTCTTCTATGGAAATGCATTTGGAAATGCAGTTACCATCTTGCATTTTTACATTTTGATTGGGTATGGGTTACAATGACAATCGTTACAAAGGGCATAGTTTACTTAGCTTCCCAAATGACGGGCAATAACGGAGAAGATATTCTGCAACTGTTATTTCCTTTACAAACGAATAATTCTAATGGACTCGATACGCCACATTTTATTTCGTCAACCTTTTACTTTAAAGATCAAACTTCACAGTTTAAAATATTCTCAAAGCCTTTAGCTATGTATAGGATCTTTTATTAAACGCTTTCTAAATTTTAAAATTTCAATAAAACAATTCTTGCATGAATAAAATGATATTTCTTTCTTGCAAATGGTACTACGGCGACTTGCGATCTCAAGGCTTCTTCTTTCTTCAAATTTTCCATCAGCCATCAAGATTATATCATCGGCATATTATTGGCAGTGAATTCACGCTTCAGATATGTAGGTTGTTCAAGAGTTCATCCACAACCAAGTTCCACACAAGGGGGTGAAAAAATCAAAACCTGCAGACATTCTCTGCTTGTGTCGACTGTTGTTGTTTTAGTTCTTGCGTATGTTTACTTAGATCGTGTGGACCTCTGTTGTGTAACTGGATAGCATAGGGCTCTACATCTCTTTCATCCGTAATGACCCCTTTATTACCTCGTGGATAAGATTATCAAATGGGTTCGCTATGTCAAGAAATGTACCTATGGTTACCTACTATATATATCAAGATTCCCAAATGGTTCCAAGTAAATCTGCAAAAGCTGTCACTGTAGACTGTAGACGCCAAGTCTATTGGTATATACTCATGAGCTAGGCGTGGTGTGTATATGTTTATTAGGTATGGTAATAACTCCACAATGAACTGTTAATACTTTTTACAGTATTTTTAATTTAAATTCATTAATAAAATGACTGAAAGTATACTTTTAGGTACGTTTCGTAAATGTTCACATGAATAATAACATCTACAATGATGTCAGAAAAATATACTCACATGGTCACTCTATTATTCATTTACTTTAAGTGCAAGAACAGAATATCGATCTTAAAAATATTTTCCAATTAAGTTGACAACTAACAATCGTCATAAAATGTGGACGTGAGTTTTTTGCTACCCCATACGTCTTGAAACTTACTTTACCTTTAATTTACCTCAAATCATGAGCATGGGAGGATTGATTCTTATGAACCATTTAAGTCCCCGGACCTGACCTTTCTAATGAGGAGACAATTGTGCTTTCCTGAAGTCTAAGCTGCAATTAAGTAAGTAAGACAGACATTTTGTATTTGGCCAAACTCACAAATCCATGGTCGATGCTGCTACAGTTTTCTTGATGATGATCTGAATCAAGCAAATTTTATTGTCCTAGCACCTCTCATTCAGCTCAAACTGCTTATAAGTCTCTGGAGAGCCCTAATGTTGATTCTCGACAGAGTATTTAAACTACAAAGAGGTCCTTACCAATGCTCTCAATCTCATGCTACTAGTCTCCAACTCCTCCTCGTCACAACATACCCTATAATAGTTCGGCTATTCCAGATACTTGTCAGCGATCTTACCCTGTAGTTCCCTGTAAGAAACCCAATAATTAACCTTATCGAATAACTGGCCTTATTCAAATCCAATAGCAAATTTTTTCGAGCACTATCTATAGCAGGCCATAGACTTCTAGGCACATAAAAGCTCGACCCACTCCCCCAATGCTTCTGCTCAATCTCCCTAACCCTTATATATTTCTCTTCATAAGGATGAAACTTTCCCTTTCTCCCGCATCATCAACTATTTGGTTTTAGAAAACAAATGAAGATGATTGTGTGGTAATGTGGACACTCAGGGGATGGCCCCTAATCATGCAATGCATTGTGTTAGAATTAGGAAAATTGGTTGTAGAAAGGAGGACAGAGGGAGTAGTGTTTGTGGACATTCAATTTTAATCTTTTTATATCATAAGTGGCAGGAAACACCTCTGTAGGAAGGGAGTTCCACATGCGAATAGATCGGTTAAAAAATGAATTTTGTTGCCTGTAATACAGTGTGCTAGATCCACTGGCCAATCGACTGCAAACGGATAAGCTCCAAGAGAAAGAGGAGTGTTATGTAAGTCTCGGGAACAAGACCTCATATTTCGCGCAAAATATCTCGACCAAAACCCGTTTTAATCGCCATAGTCTAGTAGGTAGTGTGTTGGCTTATTAGACGTAAGGCCTCGGTTCAAACCCCAGGTCAGATATTTCAAATAAAACTAAGCATGAAAAAATATTTCTTCAGCGACTCCCACTCAGCAGATTTCTGGCAAAAACTCTGATTGGAAATTTCCGAAAACAAAGAAAATTGGTCGGAAATTGCACGCAAATGTCGTACACGCACGGTATACACAAGTTTATTCCTAAAGTTCATGAAACGGGTTTGATTGTTGATGCGCCAAGACGTGAGCGTTTTCGTACAGTGCGTGCACCCCAATAATATCAAAGCTGTGGCTGAGAAAGTGAGTGAGATTCCATCAACATCAACTCTTCATCGTGCTCAAGAATTGAACATTTAAGCACCACCCTTACAATTGGTTCAAGACTTGAAGCCGCATGACCATTCGCTTCTTTTTCACTTCGCTAGATGTGCATGATGATGTCGATTTTACCAAAAATCCTCATATTTTCGAATGAAGTTCAGCTTCATCTTGGTGGGTACGTAAATAAGCAAAATGTCCGTATTTAGAGCTCAGAAAACCTACACGTGGTCTTACAGAAGCTATTGCATCCATTACGACTGACTGTTTGCTGGTGGCTTGTGCAGCGGAGCCATCATTTGCCCATATTTCTTTGAAAATGAGGACGGCGCAAACATTACGTTCAACTAAGTATGAAAAAATATTTCTTCGGCAACTTCCTTTCTCAGCAGATTTCTGACAAAAAGCGTGAGAACAAAATAAAATTGCTGCGAGAAGTTCCTTGAAGTCACCGTAGTCTAGTAGGTAGTGTGTTGGCTTATTAGACGTGAGGCCACGGTTCAAACCCCTGGTAAGACATTAAAACGAAATATGAAAAATATTTCTTTGGCGACTTATTCTCAGCAGATTTCTGGCAAAAACTCTGAGAGTAAATAAAAATTGCCATGAAAAAGTTTCCCAGAAATCTGTTTCTTCGGAGTCGACTTTAAACTGTAGGCCAGCCACCCTGGTACAGAAATTAACACACACAACATAAGTGGTGTGAGAAGCTAGGTCGTAATTCTGACTGTAAAATTCGTTGTTGTATCCAATAGAGCAGTGAAACACAAAACATATGGCCATGATGCACCAATAAATCAATAGAGTTGGATACCCTAGCATCTCCTTAATGCACATCTTCCCCTCTTCCGTACGCGGTTGAGAAGCCTTAAAATAGTTCTCGAGGCACAGGCATATACATGAGAGTTGTATACCAATCTCGGTGGGATATAAGTGGTTTAAATATTAAGAAGATTAGATGAAGTGAAGTATTTCTTGCACTGTCTTAAGAAATCCAGGCATTTGCGAAATATGTACGCTGGTTGCAGTGAACATCACACTGAATTTTCATGGCCAGAAAGAACATTAAGAGGTTCCTACTCCCTAATATTTACGCCAGCCATAGATACAGATGATGAAATATTTTTGCTGAGAGTAAGTGTCACTTAACAACAGTGGGTATTTTGCGTATTGTAAATCTTGTAGGCCTAACGAGGTCTCTGACGTTATTGTAAAAAATGATTTGAATACACTGAACCAATTTTTTTTTTGGATTATATTTTAAAACAATTTTCTTTTTGTTTTTAATTATTTATTGTTATTAAATATTTATAAATAACACTGTACTACACTAATTCTATAATTATTTACAAATTTCTTAGGTTTAATCACATATGAAGGCATTTATTTTGTATTTTTTTTCTTTCGTTTTTTTTCAGTGTACTTATGTTTAATTTTTTCCAAGAAAAACTGTTGATAACAATTTTGATTCGTATACGTTTGTTGTTATTGTTTTTGTTAACTTGTTTTCTAATATAATTCTAATTATACTTAATTTCGAAATTTTTTTTCTTTCTTTTTTTCTTTTTTTACACTGACGTACGACAACGATCATTCACTAAAATCTGGCCAGCTGGACAATGTTTGGTTGTATTAAACAGGCCTCGATTGCCAAATTCAATGTCTTCAGGGTTGCTGGATTTTCCTTCACGATTTGTTTCCTCTTCCAAGAGATTGCTGCCGTATAAAAGATCCGTGCGTCGAGGATTTTGATAAGACGGAGTGGTAGTTGAAGGCTTATCCGCAGTGGGCAAACGATTTGTAATCGGGCCGCCATTAGAAAATGCATCACTTTTTGTGGTTGCCGCCTGTACGTTATTCAGAAACGGATTGTTGGTATATTGATTGCCGGGTTGGCTGCTGGTAGTTGGCAGCCGTGCTGGTTGATATATTAAATTGGGTCGCGATACTTCGGCAACGGGAGTTACTTGTTGCACAGATTGCACTGTAGTTGTGAAAACATATGGCAATTGTGGTGGCCCTCTTATGGGATAAACCCCAGGTATACCGTGTTCAAATTCACGTACTTCAATATGACCTTTACCTCGGCCACGATGATTACGATTTCTATGTTCATTGCCTGGTCTTACATCCACATTGTGTGTCTCCGTTTCAGCCGAATCTTGAAAGACAATTCTATCTCCACCACGTATGGTTGCACTGAAGGCCATTGTCATGGTTGTTGCCATTATGAGTAGAAGACAAAACGTGAATTTCACAAATTCCATTATAGCTACTGTGCTTTACTACTTATATGCGCCGTTAATTCTATTATAATCCGTATTACGTTTCACTTGCAGTGTCTAATTGCTACTGATAATGTTTAAAGATTGTTTTGTTTAATTATTCTTATTAAAGTTTTTCTTATTTTTAAAAACCAGCAAAAACAATTCGTGTATTTTTATATTTTTTTTATATATACAAGCAATACGTCTTGTCACATATACATCCGTACATACATACGTAGTTTGTTTCATACTTTGCGAGAGATGCTAATAATAATTGAACATGTGAAATGATGAGTCGTATTGTAGAATAAAAATAATGATTTAAAGATTGGAATTCTCAGCGATAACGGATTTATTTTGTAGGTTAATAATATTGAGGGTAAGCAAAAGCAAATGTGTCATTAAAATTAATTCAAAATGTTTATGTTTTCTATAAGAAATGTTCATGAAAATCTACAATTTCTTTCACAAGATAGAAATCTTCCGGTATTGGGTAGGCCATCTATCGTTTTAAATTTGACTCAACGGTTATTTCGAATCTGGCAATACTTATGTCATTCTATTCTGTCACAAAATTCATTACATCAACTCCACTGAACATAATGAACAGATTTAAGCTTGAGCAACGATCGGATTTATTGAAAATTTGTTTCCAAAACAAAGACACTTGCACGGAAACTGCAAGAAAACGTCGTCGAAGGACCAACCGTGCCTGGTATACGCAAGTTTATTGCTAACGTTCATGAAACTAATTTCATTGTTAATGCACCAAGACGTGAGCGTGCTCGTACAGTGCTTACACCTGAAAATATCGAAGCTGTTGCTGAGGGTGTACGTGAAAATCCATCAACATTAACTCGTCATCGTTTCAGTACGTACATCAGAAAATATCGAAGCTGTGCCTGAGATTGTACAACATCAACTAGTCATCGTTCTCAAGACTTGCACATTTCACGCACCAGTTTACATAGAAATTTGCGAAAAGATATCTGAATGACGTCTTATAAAGTTCAATTGGTGCAAGAGTTGAAGACGCATGGCCATCCGCTAGGTTTTCGCCTCGCTAGTCATTCTCATCCTGGTGGGAAATTACAAAATTACCGTATTTGGGGCTCAGAAAGCTCACACGTGGTCTTACAGAAGTCAATGTACCCATTACGAGTTACTGTTTGGTGCAGCTTGTGGAGCGAAGGCATCATTAGCTTATAATTCTTTGAAACTGAGGGCGGCGCAACCATTACGGTCAATTGATACACCTATCGCACCATGATAACCGATTTTTTTGTGCTCTCTCTTCATGGTATTGATCTGATGGTTCAACTTGCCACACATCTCATGCCACAATCGTTGGCTCTCTGACTCTGAGAGAAAGTCGACTTTAAACTGTTGGTCGCCCGCTCCTTATATATAAAATTAACAAAACATAAATGGTGTAAGAAGCTAGGTGGTAGTCCTAACTGTATGTTATGCATCAGTAGTTGGTCTAGTGGCTTCTTAGTCGTGAACCAGTAAGTCAAACTCCAGCTTAGATCTTTCGCACATGCAAAAAATATTTCTCCCGGCGACTTTCTCTCAGTAGCCTTCTGGCAAAAAGTCTAAGGGCCATTAGTACAACTTGCCGTTAACTAAAGGGAGGATTTTAACGGGCAGATAAATTGGTTTTCGTTATTATGAGTGCCCAATAAGATGCATAGAAGTGATCGTTAAGCTAAAGGGAGGATCATTCTACCTTTAACATGTAAAGGTCACTTAATGTTTGAACTTGCCATATTATATATTATTTTCATTATGCTCCGGCACTGCCATATTTTTGAGAAATTTTATCTGTAGGTTGTAATAACGAAAATAAGTTAAAGATAACTTTACAGTTCCCTTTAGCTAAAGGTACCTTTAACTAAACCCAAGTTTAACGGCAAGTTGTAATAATGGCCTAAGTAAAGAAAAGTACCATGAAAAAGTGTCTCAAGAAATCTGTCGTTCGGAATCGACTTTAAACTGTAGTTCCCGCCACTCATGTATTAAATTAACACACCCAACATAAATGCTGTGATGAGCTAGGTCGCAGTCCTGACCTGAAGGCTTGTAAAAACTAATTGTGTTTATATGTTGGGCTACAAGGCACGTTGAGATATTTTTGTCATATGACAATGCATCTGCACACAAAGCAAAATCTGTTTAGAATAGAATTAAAGCATTAAAGTGGAAGCTGCTACCCCAACCACCGTATCTAGCAGACTTGATTTCTGTCGACTACTTTTTGTTCTCATCAATGGAACGTGCATAGGTTGCATAGGCAGTACTTTGATTTTTACGAGCAACTCGAAAATTATGTAATTGGTTTGCAGAGACCTCTCTTCTACGACAAAACTAATACTCTACAAGACGTTTATCCTCCCTATGCTTCTTTATGGCGCAGAGGCATGGACAGTATTAAATACTGATGTAGCAGCCTTGAGAATATTCCAGAGAAAAGTCCTACATAAGATCTTCGGTTCAGTGCAAGTTGGCGATGATTTCTGCCTCCGGTCCAGCAATGAGCTGTATAAGCTACTCAACGACATAGACGTTGGGCAACGTATTAACATCCAGCGGCTAGGCTGGCTATGTCATGTCGCTCGAATGGAAGACGATGCTCCGGCGATACGGGTGTTTGATGCGGGGATTTGCAAAAGTCGGCGAAGAGGACGACCTTGTTTGAGTTGGAAGGACCAAATCGAGGCAGCCTTGTCAACGATTGGTGTGACCAACTGGTTTAGGCGCGCAAGAAGCAGAGGCGCCTGGAAGGATGTGTTACGGCAGGCCGAAAACCGTTAATCGGATTTTTAATGACCAATTAAGTAAGTAAGTAAGTAAGTATTGGTTTGCTTTTAAAAGTCGAACAGTTTTATAGGCGTGGAATCCTTAAATTGTCTGAAGAATGGATTAAAAATGTTCATTTCATACCGGTACGTGCGGTAAAGCAAAATAATAACAAAGAAAGAAATAAAACTATCATGAACTGTTCTTTTTTTACCCCCAATATATTCAATATTGTTGCATTTCATAATCAATTTCTTTTTTTTTTTCTTTAATTTCGTATATATTTATTATTTTTGTTGTTGTTTTTATTTTGTGCAATATTATATTGTGTTCATATGTACATATATTTGTTTAAATAAAATAATTAACAATATTTTTTTATATTTTTTTTCTATTATATGTTTGGAATAAAATTAATTTCGTTATTCAATTCTCAATTCTTTTCAACGTTTTGTCGTTTCAGGCATTTTTTTCTTTTTATCTGTGAATGCATTTTAGACAAGTACTTGTAGAATTTATTAAAAAAAAAAACAAACAAAAAACAAAAAACAATTTCATTTGGAATATGAAAGGCAGGTAAATGACATTATTCTTTTTGTTTTGCAAGAATAAAAAAACGAAAAAAACCAAAAAAAAGATTCCGGTTTGAAAGGCTAAAAGAGACGTAAATTCTGAAACTGGATTACGGAATTTCTATGATGAGGCCATGGCATGATGGTGTTGACAAATTCATTCCGGCGATATATTTATAACCTGCATCATCATAGAATTCTAGAGATACGAGGTGTGCTAGAAAAGGCAAATGACTTTTAATTTCATACGTAACTCAGCCCTGCAAATTTGGACTTTTTATGTGCAAATAAGATGGCTCCAGGTGTTTCCGAAGGCATTTTGCGCGCTGAACACGAACCTGGGAAACTTCAAAGACTTCCCATTACGTCAGGTTTTCGAGAAAAAGGGGGTTAAAACCCCTAAAAATAGCGTTTTCGGCCATTTTTGAAAAATTGTAGAGCTAAACACTGACGTGCCATCGCTATACAACCATTAGAAATTGACAATTGATCTTTGCTCTTTAAAATGAACCCAAAGCCAAATTGTTTGCATACACTTTTAATGTCAAGGGGTGCAACAGGAAAAGAAACACATTACGGAGGTCCTTAAAAATTAATCAGATTTAGATTGAAAATTGTTACTCATGGGGTTTTTGGGATCGCTGATTACAGATCATCATTCAGATTTAAAAAATTCAAAATAACAGAATTGAATTGCCTAAGTTAGATAAAATGATTGATGGGCTCACCTATACACGATATATGTACAGTGAGCGTCAAAAAAAACTCAACTTGTGCCCGAACAAAATTAACAATATTTCGATTTTTTTTTTAATTTTAAAAACTGGGAATGAAACAATTTTAAAATAAAAATAACAGGGTATATACAGCGTAGCATAATTATATTTGTAGTTAAACTTTTATTTTATATTGTTACTATTATACTACCGATTATCATTAAATTGTGCGTGACTAGCATGTCTGAATTTCTTAAGATACAACACTGTTACTAGTTTAATACAACACTGCAATAGAAGAGTACTCTTTCGTTGAGTTTGGAAGTTAATTTGAATTAGCAGCGCTTGCTTACATTAATATGAGGAAAAGCCCATATCGAAAAGGGTATGAAAGCAGTGCACTCAACGTAATGAGTCTCTTTCTCCTCTTTTCTAATACTGCAGGCTAGTGAGGAAGGTCGCACGACTAATTGCAGGTGCATTGTAAGCTTCGTGACAGCGATGGTTGTCGTTGCTTATTTTGTGGATGCAATTGGTTGACAAATCCTAGGTAAATGTTGGTCGTGATGGTAGCCGCAAATACTTAGACTTTTCGAGACTCTTCTTTTCTATTATTGCAGATTACTTTGTAAGTATTTCGAAATAAAGAAACGTTATAAAAGTAATTTATTAATGTATATTTTTTTAATGTACAGTTTCTTTTGATGCTCACTGTATATACTTAATTGGTCATAATGACCTTTCAAAATCTCACTTCTCAAACCAATTATATTATGGGTGACAAATTTTTGAGAAACCTTTCATGGCAATTTTATTTACTCTCTCAGTCGTCGGCAGAAATATTTTTTTTTTATGATCGAGATGTCTGAGCTGGGGTTTGACTCACTGGTTGTCGTCTAAGAAGCCACAAGACTACTTACTAGATCAAATAGTGAGACATAACATACATACAATACATATGTACATAATTGGTAATTATAACCCTTCAGTTAAGACTACCACCTAGCTTCACACTTCACTTATGTTATGTGTGTTATTTTATATATGAGTGGTGGGACCTACAGTTTAAAGCTGACTTTTTGCCAGCAATCTACTTAGAGGCAGTCGCCGAAGAAATATTTTCGTTGTGTTGGAGATGTCTGACCTAGTGTTTGAGCCGTGGCCTCACGTTTAAGAACCCAACACACTACCTACTAGTCTTCGGCTACGTCCAGAGCAAATGTCGTCCAGTTTCAATATGGAAATTGTGTCAAGCAGTATTGGGTTCTAAAAGAGAATATCAATTCTGAAGTGTGATTGCCGATACAAATTATTTTCCCTAGCTTGGCGTCACTTTAATTTAACTTCAAAGCAAGCTTCGTAGAGAACTACATGGTGGGTGCAGATCCGCTGAGGAAGAGGAGGCTCATATCAACTTTCTTTGTCAATGCCTATCTCTTGTGAGGTGCAGATATAGGTTATTTGGCTCTCCAATTCTTGTCCGCTTGACGGAGCTATCATCTATTGATGTCAAGGGTATAGCTTCGTTTATCAAACTTTCGGGCTGGTTTTCCATCGTAGGATAGTCGTGCTCTTAATGTGCAGCCCTTGCGCTTACCAACTTCATCTTCTTCACTAGTTTGGTAAAACATAGTCAGTACAGAGACTGTGTTCACCTGTGGCGTCACAACGGGCCGCTATGCGTGCTCAAGTGAACTTTTGGTATCAAAGCTACCACTCCAACCTAAACTAACCGAGAGCACTACATGAGAGCTGTATTGGCGGAGTATTTCAGATCAACTGTACGAACTCAAAAAAATAGTTGCTGAGATCCTTTCGAAGTCAGGGAACATGGAATTACTTGGAAATAATTGAGCTAACTGGTGGGCCCATTTCAATAAATTGGGAAATTCTGTTTCTATTATTCAGTTTTTCAAAAAAAAAAAAAACTCTGCTGTCGCTTATCCTATTCCTGTCGGAGGCTTTAAATTAAAAGCAAACAAAATTTTTTTGATTTTAAAACAATTGCTTTTTAATTATGACTCCTTAATAGCCATTAATTTTTAAACTGGGGAAACAATACGACATCCGTAATGGGTCCAAACACGTCCAACTGGACAAGGTGCTCTTGTTTTGTAACTCCATATGTAGTCTCTTTTACGTTTTGGTTTATTTTCCATCTGATTATTGCCGTCGTCTGCAGAAACTTCCGAGGCCATCGTCATTAATGCTGCCATTAGGAGTAGCAGACAAATGGTGAATTTCATTACTTCCATTATAGTTACACTACCGTTGTTACTAACAATCGCTCTTCTTAATCAAATTAGTCGAATCGTGTTACGTTTCACTTGCAGTCGCTAATTGCTTGCTTGTGGCACTGTGTTTAGAAGACTGTTTAAATTATTCTCATCAACGATTTCCTTTTATAGACTCCATTTTGTTGTATGTGAGATTGTATATATGTATGTATCTGTGGTCATAGCATGACTAATAAGAATATCAAGAACTACGTTGAATAGCATGAGATATAGAACGCATCGCTTATGCCCTTCAATATCATATACTAACCAGTGTTATAATATGGCTTCATCCCTAACTTTCGTATAAATTTGCTTCTTATATTCTCTAGCAAAGCCAAAAGAAGAAAATATTATGTAGACCACGATCCCGTAATACCTACAAACCCAAACAAAACCTGATCATTTTCAGTATTTTAAGATATTTTCGCTCATTAGTCTTTAAGAACATGTGCCCATAACGTTCCCACTGATAACATAGAGAAACGGTATTGACATTGACAATATGAAAATACCTCGAGATTAACGCTCTTACAAGAATACAATTAGCCGTCAGGTTTGTATGTATGTTCGATTTAATCGACTGATGACTGTGGGGCTGGGGTGTATTTTCTGTCGCCTGGTGTTCATTTTCGTTATCCCCTTTAATACTACTACTGCCTTTCGGAATCACAATTTTATCGAAGAAGACTCTTGAATACATAATCGTGACTAGTTGACGTCGCGGATTACCTTAGTCGGCTATCTCCAACAGAATAAATTGTTTTTTAAAATTCCTATTCAATTTGTCACATGGCATATCTAAACTAATATGCATTTAATAGCGCAGCCAATACCGTTAAAAATTAACTGTAATTAGTTTTGATTCAGTTTCTTTTACGTAACCGTAACAACAATTCCTTATTAATTTCATTATACACGGGTGATAATTTAAAATTTATTTTAAGATGGTCACTTGCCACGGAATATCGTTGTACAGGATCTGTTGAAAGAGCTGCAGCGATGTGGTTTTAAGGTCACACTCTTTGTGATGTAATCAGACGTTGAAAGTTTACAACTTAATGTGGTTGGGTTACTCCTACGAATTGGATCATGTCTGGGTTTTGCTTGGTTTCCTTATCAGTTGACCAGTAGATAAGCTATGCGGATCCAAATAACATTCAGTTTCGATTTCGAAATTCTGTTAAACAGTTCTTTACTTAAATGTTCCACTTCGAAGTCTTAGAGAGTTTAGTTGTTAGAAATATTGATCATTTTCTATTCTATTTTGAGAAATCCTTGTCAATATGTTAAGAATTCTTATTCATTTCCTGCTGATTTTTGTTGCATTTCATGATTTGTTGGTTTCACTGGGCCAGTCTTCTATGAAAATACTTTTGGAAATGCACTTACCGTCTACGCATTTATAATATTTCATTACATATCTACCTTTAGGTTATGTCAGCTGTCAAGAGTATAACTTACAGGAGTCCTAGGAGCTATCGTTATACAATTATAACTCCTGTCTGGTATCTCTCCTTCTGCCCTCGTAGCTTTAGGGAGGTACGGATGCCGTACCAATCACATTTCAATGTATAAGATCTGTCAACAAACTCTGGTTGCTTTAAAATTCTTCATCCTAAGCACATTTTTCTATCGCCTAAATTCACTTGATTAAGGAAGATTTAAGCGGTGAGACTTTCTGTGTACAATACAAAGAATATTATCCTGTAAACTCAATATACGATAAGAGCTGACGATATTAACTGAAAATATGAATGAGAATTTGACAGCCAAAAGGTTCGCCTTATGTTCTGAAATTCTTCAAAAACCATCACAGTTTCTTATATCCAGAATGGTGATGAAATTTTTCGTGATTTACTATCGGAGTTGTGGCTGCATTTCATAAATTACGCTTTAAATTTTGTATTTGTGCTCGAGAAGTGCTTCTGGGTGATTCCTTACATTGATGCCGTGTTGTCAGCCCCTCGGTGCCAAATATGATTCACAGCATTAAATTTATCCGCTCTTGTTTTTGTTTTTGTATTTGATCTCTTTAGATTTGGTTGTCTTTTTAACAAATTTTAAATTATCACCCGCATATAATGAAATTAATAAGGAATTGTCGTTACGGTTACGTAAAAAAAACTGAAACAAAACTAATTACAGTTAATTTTTAACGGTATTTGCTTCGGTATTTGATACACATTAGTTTAGATATGCCGTGTGACAAATTGAATAAAAATTTAAAAAACTATTTATTCTGTAGGAGATAGCCGACTAAGGTAATCCGTATCTCTAAGAGATGTCAACTAGACACGTTTGTGCACTCAAGAGTCTTCTCCAATAGAACTGTGATTCCAAAAGTCAGTAGTAGTATTAAAGGGGATAAGGAAAATGATCACCAGGCGACATAAAATACCCCCGCAATCTTCAGTCAATTAAAGCGAACATACAAGCTTGTTGGCTAAAACAATGCTCATGCGTGTGGCGTTAATTGAAGTGAAATTGTAAGAGTCAATCCATTAACTCATTAAAATCTACAATATTGAAGCGCATAAATAATGCCTGCAATTCCATTCTAATTTTGTTAAGGTCAGTTGATATAGAAACTTAATCGTTTTCAGTCTTCTCTTTTAAAACTCGAATATTTAAGTCTTACTTTCGTGAGTGTTTTTTTTAAATTCATAAAGTGCCCAATTTTACATTAAATTATAAATTGTTTAATTTAATATTCGCCCTAAAAAAGATTAAGCTTATTAGACGTAAAAGACCGGTTTCAAACCCCAGGTCAGTCAACAAAACAAAACGGCGACTTCCTCTCGGCGGATTTCTGGCAAAAACTCTGAAAGTAAACAAACCTGCCATGAAAACGTTTCTCAAAAATCTGTCGTTCGGAGTCGCACACAACATGATCCTGACTGAAGGGTTGTAATGGCCAAATGTGTATGTATATGTATGTATGATTGGCATACATACGGCCTAGCTTCCCACATCACTCATGTAGTGTGCGTTAATTTTATACAAGAGTGGCGGGACCTACAGTTTAACGTCGGCTCCGAACAACAGATTTTTGAGAAACTTTTTCATGGCAGGTTTATTTACTCACAGAGTTTTTGCCAGAAATCTGCTGAGAGGAAATCGCCGAAGAAATACTTTTTGTATTTTGTTTTGATTTCTGGCCTGGGGCTCAAACCCTGGCTTTTCGTCTAATAAGTCAACACACTACCTACTAGACTACGGCGACTTCGAATATTGGGATTGGCATACCCAATTCGATTTGAGAGAATTCCAGAAAGAGTGTAACTGTCCTGGCAAGCTTAACAGCCCTACCAAGAATGTCCCTGTGCCCGGGTCCCCAGACAAGTGAGACGCTGGACGTAAAGACAAGGGCTACACTTCCAGACGGGTTTGGAGGGGACCATAATGCTGGAAACGGATCTAATTGCGGTTTAGCTATTACAAAAGATCGAGATAGAGGTGAAAAAAAGCGGCGCCGTTGATGAGGAACCAATGAACCAACACCTCAGCCTGTAACACGATACAGTGATCCGCTACAATATCTTTAAAGTATTTTGATTCCCACCTTTTAATAAATAATTCCCCTTGCTTTTCTGTTATTTATAACAAAAATTTATCAACAAAAAAATATTCAAAAATTTTGAAATTCCTTTATCACTCTCAAGCATACATTTTCTCGTTAAATTTTTCCCCCTTTTTTCAACTTCTAATAAATTCAAGTTAATTACAGAGCATTTCGTACAATTTTTTCTCAATTTTTTTTTTGTTCATTTTCATTTAAGTTAAGCTTATTTGATCATAAATTTTGAAATGAAAAATAAGAAAAATATGCGCCAAAGAAGAAGAAGAAGCAAAAGAAACTGACTGAGTCTCTTAGTTTTTATGCTTGAATACCTACAAACCGAATTTATTGTTCAAGCACGAAATGGAAAGGAAAACGAATTCAGAGTGGTAAGGTGTGGTGTGGTCTGATGTGGTGTGGTGTGGTGTGGTGGCTCATAAGTATGCAATGCAACACGTAAGAGCCAAATAATAAATGTCGGTAATTTACGTTAATAATTTTGACATTTCTATTGTCATAATTTCGTTTCCCTTTTTTCTTTTCTTATTTTGTTCCTTTTTCAGTTGCTCCTTTTTTTCTTGGTTACTTAAACGTTCTATTTGGTACAACTGAAGGAGCACTTTTTAATGTGGCACATGTACAACGACCCACCAAAAACACAACGAAAAAAAGAAACGTAAACCACCAATGATTTCATAAGTAGAGGAATAGAGCAACAACAGATGGGAGCACACAATAGAATACATTTTAAACAGCAGCAGCAGCATAATTTTGTTACTAGTGAGGAGTCTATTTGTTTTATTGTGTTCTTTTGCTCCTTTTTTTCTTCTTTTATTTCATTTTTAATACGTGAAATTAGTAGGTACTTAACAGTGCTGGAAATATGTAAACGGTAAGGAATAAATAGCTTTTAAGCGGACACCCTTTCCAACGAACGTTGCAACTCTGACCCGTCAATGTCTTAAAAGAAAATGCTTGCTTTGTATGAAGTCCTTCATGATCGAACTTACTTACATACTTAATTGGTCGACCTAGTTTCTCACACCACTGTGTGAGTTAATTCTTACCCACAAGTGGCGTAACCTACAGTTTAAAGTCGACTCCTAACGACATATGTATTTGTTTGAATGACTTTTTCATGGCAATTTTTATTTACTGTCCGAGTTTTTGACAGAGATCTGCTGAGAGGAAGTCGCCTAAGAAATATTTGTTTCATACTTGGTTTTGTCGAAGATGTCTGACAGGAGAGGTTGAATCATGTTCCCACACACAACCTACTAGACTATCCCAACATGATCGAACTTAGCAGTTCAATATTGTGTAGTCATACTTGTTGATGTTCTATAACGTGTTAACCCTGTACAGGTTGTAAGCAGGTTTTCTGGTAATGGTCTTCCATCTCACTGAACATCACATAGTGATTTTAAAGCGTTTCCCATTCTTAACAAATGTCCTTTGAGTTAAGAATGTTTGATCAGAATGCCAGTTACTCTCCTTAGACTATTTCTGAATAGTATGATGCAACTTCTCAGATTGCATTCTCTTCCCAGCAGATCAGGTTACATTATCTTCACTTATTTGTGCAATCTAAACTCTATGCGAAGTCCATAAGGGTTTAAACGGAATAGGGGTTTGGATTGATATCGAAAAGTCTCTCTGTTTAAATCATTTTGATATCACAGTCCAGAAGAAAAACTTCAGATCTTAAGTTGACGACACATTTCCGTGATATTTAACCATTTATTAATCGTACCTATGTACTGATATGGGATGCACTTTATGGAGGATCTTAATGAGCTGTCATGCATTAATATTGGCCGTGTGAATCCCTGTATCGGAAGCACCGAATGGTTCATGGACTAAAGGTAAAATGGAAAACTATGGTATCACTATGGGCCGTATGTGTAGCCTAAGTGTCTCCACTCATTCGCCTTGAGTGGACAGCCACTTCTATCTACCTACCTATGTACTCATGTCGGAAGTATCCACCTCCGTATTTATTACCATGAGGGTCAGAACTCGTCTGGCAAGAATGGAACTTTTTGCCTTTCAGTAGAAGAATTGCTTGCAAGAACCCTAGCATAGCAGTTGATCAGAGCTTAACAACATTGCTTGCACTAACCTAGAGCAAACAAAGTTGGGCCTTCACTAAGATCGACCGGAGAACACCCAATTTAACGTAGAAGACTGAGATTTCCAGACTTCCGCAGATCCCCGCATCAAACCAGCGCAGCTGCTGGTATTAATATGCTGAACAACGTCTATGTCGTTGAGGAGTTCATACAGCTCATATTGTTCGCATCGGATGCAGAAATCATCGCCAACTCGCAATGAACGGAAAATCTTACGTAAGATTTTTTTACTTTTTACTCGAAAACTACCAAGGCTGCTGCATCAGTGCTTAATAGGGCCCATGTCTCTGCACCATAAAGAAGCACGTGGAAGATAACATAACAGGAAATTCAGGCATTGCCGCATCCTAGTTTGCAAAGAGGTAGGAATTAACA
This sequence comes from Sarcophaga variegata, assembly GCA_932273835.1. Classification (NCBI taxonomy): domain Eukaryota; kingdom Metazoa; phylum Arthropoda; class Insecta; order Diptera; family Sarcophagidae; genus Sarcophaga; species Sarcophaga variegata. The sequence goes on from OW026360.1 coordinate 106,784,864, forward strand.
ATCTGCAAGATTGCCCATCACTGCACCAAATACTGAGAGGGCACCATTATTCTATAACTTGCTACAGCAGACCAATCACCTGCTTAGCTGAAACAACAAAAATAGATTAAAGAAACGGAAACAAGGAAACCATATACTCCCAGCAGAAGTACCGGAACACAATCCATGCAGATGCCTCAGGACTTTTAAGAGAGAATAAGACCAAAGGAAGTCGCCGTGGTCTAGTAAGTAGGGTGTTGGCTTATTAGACGTAAGGCCTCGGTACAAACCCCAGGTCAGACATCAAAACGAAAATATGAAAAAATTATTCCTTCGGCGACTTCCTCTCAGCAGATTTCAGGCAAAACTGTAGTTCCCGTCACTCTTGTATAGAATTAACAAACTCAACATCAGTGGTGTGAGAAGCTACTTCGTAATCCTGACTAAAGGGCTCTTATGACCAATTATGTTTGTAAGATCAAAGATCCATATCTTGGGAAAGAGTAGGATACAGTGAGCACGGTTCTTAACCACTACAATCAGCCATCATCTCTTAAAACGATTGTGAGTTTTCATATAAATTTTGTGATCCCGGCAATTTTCTTGCTTTACGGCAACAAGCAGTAGTTCTTAGTAACCATGTAAGCCTCCCTTAAATATGTTTCCATCCCTGTAGGACAATCTTGTTTTCCGTGCGGGAAAAACAGAGAAAAAAAATTATGTTTGTATGAATGTCTCACTTTAAATGACATCATTTTGCAAAAAAATGCAAAAACTGAAAGTACTTTCGGCGGTTAAAATGTGCACAAATGTTGTGTGTGTGTATGAAAATGTAAAAATTGCCGAGAAATAATTGTGAAAACCTTTTAAGAAGAGGGTAATTTTCCCGAAAAAGAAGAAGGAAGCTGGTTGTTCCTTTTTAGTTAAATATGTGTATTTGGTTATTAAATTAAAACAAGAAAAAAAAGCAAAAAAGAAATGCGAAATAAAATGTATTTAACAGGAACTAGAAAAGCACAAAAAAAGAATGGAAATAGAAAGCCAGAATATGTCAGGAGTAACAAAAATTATGGACACATTAAATTAATGCCTTCATTCAGCAATTGACAGCTGGTGTCAAATTCTTTTTGTTTTCTTTTTTCATTTCGTTTTTCCTTAAGCCACTCAGAACATTCTCATATTTAAATAGTACAACAACAAAAGAAGAAAGAAATTTTCAAAAGAAAAACAAGAAATTGGATTCCTTTTCATTGTTGCAAAAATAATTTGAAATGAAAAATTTGCATAAATATTGAGGACCTTTAAGTCAGCGTAGTCAACGTGCCACTAAGGGAACTGGCCGGTTTTATCCGCAGCTCGCTGTGGTTCAAATCCACCACTAACGGATCATGACAAGGGGGATTACCTTACGCTGGGTAACACAATGAGTCTTACGGGCCACCGAGTGAACTTGCCTGTGAACGACAAGCTACCCGCTAACCTAAAGTAACCTAATGACGATATTGCTTTCAAATTTAACAAATCACAGCAACATAGCTTTCAGGAGCATTGCACTGGGTCTGGGTTTTTTTGACTACATTTCAAGGTAGACCTTTATGTGTTCCACTTCCTTAGTGAGGCGTTGTCTCATCCTTGGTTACAAATTGCCTCAAAAATTCGTTTTTATTGTCATAAAACACACCTGTAAACACTCCATTCAAATTTCGTTTTTATTGCCATAAAACATATGTACGTGTAAACACTGTATTAAAGCATGTTCGCCGCACTTTTTTAACACAGATTTTTCATCCCCAAATATTTTCTCTAAATAGGCGATGTACAGCAGTTTTAAGAACCAGCCCCCTTAGACGCCTGTTAGTGTGCAGACCCTGCGCTGTCCAATTTCTTTGATTAGTTCGTTGGAATTCATTCAGTACACCGACTGCATTTACCTGTGACATAACAACGGGCCGCTATGCGTGCTCAAGTGAGCTTTGGTAACAAAGCTACCACTCACACCTTACCTACTTTAGACAGCTGTAGCTGATTTTCTCAACCAGTGTTTATCTTGAAAACTCAAGATCTGCGACATAACATTTTATACCTGTCCCCGAAGAAACAGTCTCCATTAATATCTTAATTTCTTGCTCAGCTTCAACATTAGTTTCACAGATACCCGTTCTTGAATAGCATAAGCTTTAGCCAATCTGTTCTTACTTACTTGCTTACTTCTTTGGTCATTACATGCTTTCAGTCTGGATTACGGCCTAGCTTCCCACACCACTTATAACGTAATTTTAAAAATTTTAAGTTTTTAAATTTTATTTTATTCTCACGCTTTTTGTCAGAAATCTGCTGAGAGAGAAAGTCGCCGAAGTAATATTTTTTCATATTTTGTTTCGTTGGAAATGTTTGACCTGGAGTTTGAACCAGGTGGTCTCACATAAATACTACCTACTAGACTATGGCGACAGTAAATACAAATGTAAATACAAATGAATAATATAGGAAACGTAAACGAAAAGCTAAAAATTATCTTCTCTTGATAGAAAGACCTATTAAATCTAGAAACTTTAATATGTAATAAAATTTACAAAATTTAGCTTGATTGTCGAGCAGGCTATGCGGGCACAAGAGGGAATTCCATTCAGATAGTTACGCACTGATTTAAGATGGGTCTGGCAGTAAATGAGAGGAAAACGAAGTATATTTTATCGACAAGTAAAGACGTGCGGCGCAGTGGATCTCAGATTACGGCCGATAACTATACTTTTGATATAGTCAAAGAATTTATTTATCTTGGCACCGCCTTCACCACCATAAATGATGCCAGTCTGAATATCAAGCGCAGGGATCACTTTTGCCAACTGGTGCTACTATAGTCTCAATAGGCAATTGAGTAGCAGAGACCTCTCTCGTACGACAAAACTAGTACTCTACAAGTGGCTCATCCTCTCCGTGCTTTTTTATGGCGCAGAGGCATGGACCCTATTAAGCACTGATGCAGCAGCCTTGAGAGTATTCAGGAGAAAAGTCCTACGTAAGATCTTCGGTCCATTGGGAGTTAGCGATGATTTCCGCATTCGATCCAACAGTATGAGCTGTATGAGCTCCTCAACGACATAGACGTTGTGCAGCGTATTAATATCCATCATAATATCGGCTGTGCTGGCTCGGTCATGTCGTTCGAATGGAGGGGGATGCTCCGGTGAGATGGATATTTGATGCGGGGATCTGCGGAAGTCGGCGAGGAGGACGACTTTGTTTGTGTTGATGTGACCACCTGGCGTAGTGGTGCAAGAAGCAGAGCCACCTGCGAGGATGTGTTAAGGCAGTACGAAATCCATTAATGTGGATATTAATATATAATTAAGTGAGAAGTCCTTGTTATGGTATTCTTTAGCACGGTATTTTAACTTAGGGCATGGTAGAAGGCTGGTCGTACTTTGGTAAGAGGTGTACTCTGCTTCCATTAAAATGTTCTTCCAAAACTTAATTGCATAAAAATTAATTGTATTATAAAATTGGCCTTAACCAAACTGTAACACTCTTACCTTTTTCGACTCTAATTAATTACACTTTCATTGTTTCTCCAATATTCCACAAGCAATTCGTGGCAATCATCTTCACATTGGTTTGTCCTTAAGTGGAGTTATAATTATGGAAAATGTTTTCTTCCTTTCTTTATCCATCCATTCATAAATCCATTCACTCCCATCCCTGAGTCTATTATTATTCATCACTCCACTATGGCTTGAAATAATTGTTTTCCTTTCAAATTTTAATTTCTTTTTCAATTCTTTCAATATTTGCCGATGATTGCTTATCTTTCGTTTATTTATTCTTCATTTTTTCTGTTTGTTTTCTTTACTTCATGTTATTGTTGTTATTATTGTTAAACAAATAACAACAACTTTAGCCAAAACAACTAAAAGAGAGAGAATTTGTTAAGAAAAGTTTTTCATTAAGGGAATGAAAATTAATAAACAAAACAAAATAATGAAAATCTTAAACAATACAATGAATTTGCAACAGCAACACAGCAGCAACAGCAATTTGCAACCAACAATAATTTATACATTGATTCCACAGACAACTATAATAACAACAACAAAAGGCAACAAGTTAATATTTTTCCATTTCAATTGGAATCCTCCCCTCCGTCATGTAAAACGTATTCATGGAGTATTCAACACTGTGTGAAGTGAAGAGTTATTTAAAGCAGTTGAGCTGATAAACAATACAATACCGAAACCATCTATCGATGCTTTTATAGGCAAATATCTTAAAATTTTATACGTAAATTGGCAACACAGACTGTCTAGAACTCTACATAAATTAAACAGAAATTGATACATGCAGACTTCTCCATTTAGACTGAATTCTTGTCTGGCCATACAAATCCACTGTACATGTGAACGTAGAAGATAATGCTGCTTAGCCTCCAGGTCAGACCATCTCCAACAAAATGAAGTATGAAAAAAATATTCCCTACGGCGACTTTCTCTCAGCAGATTTCTGTCAAAAACTCTGAGAGTAAATAAAATTTTGCAATGAAAAATTGTAATTGAAGTCGCCGTGGTCTAGTAGGTAGTGTGTTGGCTTATTAGACGTGAGGCCTCGGTTCAAACCCCAGGTCAAGCATCTCCAACTGAACGAAATATGAAAAAATATTTATGTCGGCTCTCGACACTGAATTCAAACCCTCAAAGGGTCTTCAACCTCAACCTACTAAGAGCTGAACAGTTACAGATGAGGTGTTCGATAGTCTCCAACTACTCCTCATCGCAACATACCCTGCAACAGTCCGGCTGGAATCTGTTTCAGATCATTGTCAGCGATCTAATCTCGCAGTGCCCCGTATTAAACCCAATAACTAACCTTAAGCTGTGCCATCACAACGGGCCGCTATGCGTGCTCAAGTGAGCTTTTAACCTAACCTTAAGCTGGCCTTATCCTAGCCAATCAGCCAACCTGTTCTTACACTGTCTATAGTAGGCTATAGACACCTAGAAACATAACAACATGATCCATTCACCTAAAGCCTCTGCTCTTCCCCCCTGACCCATCCCTTGATGAGGCCTTAGAGATGGCAGATTGGCGGATCAAGACCAATCAAAAAGTGTACCTTATCTAGCGAGAGCTGTTACCCTGAAGCCAGTATAGACGGATTCGGTCTGGTACAAAAGTAGTTAACGACTCCTTGCACCCGCATACGAGCCGTGATTTGCACCAGACCGACCCAATGGCCCTTAGAGCAGCCTGACTACAAGCGAAGATCATATAAGATTCCGAATGGGAAGTAGGCCTACCAGCTGTGGCCTCGATAGCCTTCAAGATTGCGAAGATCTCTGCCTGAAACACATTACAGTCATTCTTTAACCTGAAGTGAACCGAGTTCCCTACAGAAAACCCAAGCAACTGTACCTCCAACTAACTTCGAACCATCAGTGAAGGTGGGTATACCTCTCTGCCCCTGAGGTACCCCACCATTCCATAGTGCCCTCTTCGGTAGAAGTATTCCAGGCACAATATAGTCGGTGATTTTTTCAGCACCTCCCCTCAGGAAAGACGACGTATAGAGAGCTGTTTCCAGCAGCCCGATTTCATCAGGCAGCACACTGCTTGACTAGCATAAAACCAAGTGCAGAATAATGATGGTGTAGGGTGTTAAAAAATTCATAGAAATCATTTGGCAAAAGAAGAGAAGTATTTTTGTAATCGACAGTCAATCAAAACCCCAAACAATGATGGTTAGCCTCGAAGAAGAAAACGAAGGCAAAAATAATAAAAAAAAAGAAATTCACCATCAAACGCAGAGATTTTAAGATATATCGGCGAACAACAAAGAAAATTCAAATTTACAACAACAACAAAAAAAGAAAAAAATATTATCTATGGAATGGAAAAGATATTGAAAACCAAAGATAGGGAGATAGGGCGATAGTATTAATAATAATTTCTATTTCTATTGTATGGAAATGCTTAAAAATAGAAAAGGAAAGAAAGAAAGGGGAAAAGAACTGAACAAATGAAATGAAATGAATTTTTATTTTGATTTTGCGTGGGAATAACTTACAACTGATGGATGATTTGAATACGCACTTAAGGAACAAGAATAGAAACGAAAGAAAGAATGACATAAAGAAACTCCAATACAATAGACAGTAAAACAACAATCAAAACCAAAATCATTAGAATTGGTTCAAAAGAGAGGGCAAAAAATCTCCAGAAGTATTTGACGATGAATCATCATTTACTCGGATTTCTATAAACTTCAAATGCAAACACATCATCTGTATTTAATGACAAGCAATTAACGAAAGAGTTTATAAGAGTGTGTTGGCAAAGTAACGGGCGGTAGAGATCGAGAGCAATATACCCTACACCTGCTTTGAAGTTCTACGCAGCGTGCCCAAACAACAGCTGCTTTGTGGTTGGTTTTGGTTACCTACGTACTTTCATGCTGTCATGCATTGAATTCGCAGACTGGGTCGCTTTATCGGAAGCGCTGAGTGGTTCCTGCCTTGAACTTCTACGCAGTGTGCTCAAACAATAGCTGCCCTGTGACTTGTTCTGGATATTTACGTGGTGTCATGCTGATTCATATTGGCAGTCTGAGTTGCTACATTGGAAGCTCTGAGTGGTTGCTGTACTAAGGGAAGAATGGGAAACTGTCGTACCACAAGTCCTTAAGTGGACAGCTACTTCTATGTCAATGGAAATATGCGGTCCGCAATGAATTGTCTTCAATAAAAATATTTCTGGGAAACTTTATTTACATTTGCCGAAGCTGCAGTGTTTTCGCATTACATACATACATACATAATTGGTCATTACAACCCTTCAGTCAGGATTACGACCTAGGTTCTCACATCTTATATTGTGTGTGTTAAGTTTATCATGAGTGGTGGGACCTACAGTTTAAAGTCGACTCCGAACGACAGATTTTTGAGAAACTTTTCATGGCAATTTTTATTTACTCTCAGAGTTTTTGCCAAAAATCTGCTGAGAAGCAGTCACCGAAGGAATAATTTTTGATAATTTCGTTTTGTTGTCTGACATAGGGTTTGAACCGTGGCTTTACGGCTAATAAGCCGACACACTACCTATTAGACTACGGCAACTATATTTTCGCATTATATTTATAAAATCGCAACAGTAGCCTTTTCAACACTTTCTTTCTATTACATCTGATTTCATCAATCTTTATCGAAGCTTAAACCAACTCTACTGCACTCACCAGGTATCTTATTACACTTATACTTCAGCGCCCCTGAAACCAAATTTATTATGATTCTTTGCTTCACTAATTACATCAAACAGAGTACATTTTTCCATTTCATTTGATCGCGTGGGTTTGATTGATGGATATGATTGATGGATTTGATTAACGGATTTGATTGATGGATTTATGTTTTCTAAAACTAAAATGATATTCGGTCCGTAATTGACCGTTACTAGTTACTTTACTCAATAATTACTAACTTCTTTTGGCAGGATGTGCATGATCTAGACACCAAAGACTTTCAGCTTCGGTACGGCAGTACTAGCTTGGATATTATCCTGACAAATTGGATATTTTGCGCAAGCAATTTGAACGCAAGGGCATATCCCGTAAAGGTATTGCGAACTGGCCATTCAAGTCGTACGATTTTACTACGTTAGATTTTTTAAGGTCGCCGTAGTCTACTAGGTAGTGTGTTGGCTTATTAAATGTGAGGCCGCGATTTAAATGCCAGGACAGACGTCTCCAACAAAATGAAATTTGAAAAATATTTCTATCAATAAAATTGCTATGACAAGTTTCTCAAAAATGCTTAAAAATGCTTAAAATGATTTGAATGATTGGATTGAAAAATAGCAATTCACTTGAAATAATTATTAAAAAAAACGAAAGAGAAAAAGCAGAAACAAGAAGTAAAAGAATGGACGACAACAAATAAATAAAGAATTAAAAAATTTAATAAACAAAATAAACCCATGGCAATGCCATCAGTAGTCAATTTACATTCCAACGATTAACATTCAATTCAAAAACACAAAATCTGGAGTAGAAATCTATTCAAAAAACAGGAGAATAAAATAATAAAAAAAACAACAACAAACACAGTCAAAATGATATTCAACGTGATTAAATATTTAATTTTAATTTCAACACTCCAAAGCCAAGTTATTGCTGCTACGTTTGTAACTATCCCGGGTATAGTGGCATCACCACCTTCATCCACGCCATACACATTCACATTCCCATCCACATCGTCATTGTCGACATCGATGTCGTCCTTATCAACGCTTGTACTGGGAAATATTAATCAAATTCCGGGCAGGAATGCACACCAATTGACGGCGGCAATACCGGCAACACAAGCAACAGTACCCACGATAGCAACAACAACAGGTGGCCAATATTATTTGTTGGATAATGAAGTTGCTGCTGCTGCTGCTGACAATACGATTGTGGGGTCGCGGCCATTAATCATTCAGCCGTATAATATATTCGATTCAGTTGTCCTGTGTCCAATTGGTTACATTCTGGCAAACAATCATTGTCACAAGCAAGTCAAGTATGCCACTAAACTCTATGCATGTATTTAAAAATTTAATGTTCAAATGCCTGAGCATGTGGTGCTTGTATTTCGAAAATAATTTGAAAAAAAAAAACTTTTTAAATAAAAATGAAAAAAAGTGTTTAAATTGTTGTGTTGCTCTTTTAAGTTACCGCATTACGAGTATACATGCCGTACGGTATAAATCCAAGCATATTAAAAACACTCAACTGCTGGCTGGCTGTGCCGTTGGATTCACTAACGCACAGCCCATACACGAGAGGCAAGAAACTTGTATTTTAAACTGCATTGGCGTTATAATAAAAAAAATGCTGATAAGAAATAATTTGTAAAAAATAATAATTTAAAGGGCTTAAAAATGGAGAAAAACCACTAATCGTTTAAATGTGCAGCCCCTGTGATAACCAACTTTTTCGATAAGTTTGGTGGAATTCGGTCAGCATAGGGATTGCGCTTACCTTTGGCGTCACAATGAGCCGCTATATATGCTCAAGTGTGCTTTGATATCAAACCACTCCAGCCTACCTATCTACCTACTCATGGGTTAACTAACGCAGATAGAACAAAATTTTTAAATTCACTTCAATTTATTTCCTAGAAAAAATACTGTTCTAGGCTAAGCACTTGGCTGCACATATCATTTGGGGATCCGAATTTGTTGGACATAAAGGTTGCCTATTATTTGATACAACATCTACATCGAGTAGGTAACCAATTTATTGAGCGTATGTCAGACAGAAAATTCAAGGTATTATTGATGGTGCTCATGATAACTTTACCGACCGGAGACTAGAAATGGTTTATTAAGATTGCCTTCAGATTTGAGAAGAAATGCGAATGATAAGCTTAGGTAAAGGAAAGAAATAAAATAGCTAATAAAAAAGGGAGAAAGGGAGACTTTTGGAGACTGGTTTCAATTGAGGGCTTCACTTGGATTTTAATCTGGACACTCGTCTATTATTATAACGATTTCGAAATTATATAACATATATAGCACCCACTCTAAATATAAACGTAGACTAAAAACGGTTTTTTAACACGTTCATCGCCATGTCAGTCATATGAGTCTGACGTACGCGATTTGGTAAATTACAAATGTCCGACGCAAACGACGCTGTGTTTAAAACAACAGGTTAATACTTGTTGTATCTTGTTTGGATGCGTCAGACATATAAGACTGACACGGCTTGTCAAAAAACAAATTATAATATAGGGCCATGTCAGTCATATATGTCTGACATAAAAAATAGTGTTTTTCTGGGAATATTGGCAAAAAAAAATTTCTGTGATACATTAAGTTTTCTTGATACATTTTTAACTAAATTATCTAATAAAGTTACCGTGGCCCATGTGAAAATTTTTCTGATATTATCGTCGCGATGAACGTGTTAAGGTTACCTACAGATTTGAGAAAAAGATGACTGTGCTCCACCCTAAGAATTTTTGGCGAGCATTTAAACGATGTTGAAGTCGCTGTGGTCTAGTAGGTAGTGTGTTGGCTTAGTAGACGTGAGGCCTCGGTTTAAACCCCAGGTCAGGCATCTCCAACTGAACGAATTTCGAAACAAATATTTCTTCGGCAACTTCCTCTCAGCAGATTTCAGGCAAAAAATCTGAGAGTAAATGAAATTACCATGAAAAGTTTCTCGAAAATCTGTCGTTCGGAAGGGTTGTACACCGGTGTATGTATGTATATTCCACAAAGAATTGCATCTGTAGGTCTTTCAAACGAAAAAAATATATTTTGATTATGTCTCACAAGCAGTTTGTTTTATTTACATGTAAAGACAGCGCTTAGAAAAGACCCTATACTGGTACTTTTGAACTTAATAAAAGAGCTATTATTTATGAATTCATGACAATAACAGAAATACGGTGGAAAAATTCAAATAAGAATTATTTTGTCCGCCACTGTATACATAGGTATACAAGTAAGCCAAATAAAATTTCCCTTAGTTTAGTTATTTCCCTGTATTGGGATATTCTACATGAAAATTATTGAAAAAATTTTCCTCATTTCTAAATACAATTTTTTTAATTAATTTTTTTGGATTTTCCGGCGGTTAAAAATAAAAACAATTTTTCAATAAGCTTTGCTAAGGTCACGATTTAGATGATTAAAATGCAAAAACAAAAACAATATTTGTAATTAAAAATAAAACAAAAAACTATTTTTTTAACAAAAATAGAAACAGTTTAATAAAAAAAAACAAAGAAATTCTCAATAAAACTTTAATGAAATTGAATGCTTCGTTGAGATTCATTGTGTGAATCATAAGCGTTTTTGCTTAGCTAGGCATTCTTGGTATTAATAAACGGCATTTGTCTAGAACAATTCAACAGCCCGGGTAGCTCAGTCGGTAGAGCATTGGACTTTTAATCCAAGGGTCCAGGGTTCAAGTCCCTGCTCGGGCGATTTCAAATTTTTTTTATTTTTTTTTTAAATGAATTCAAGATTTTTTTATTTTTTTTATTTCTCTCTCTTATCTCTCTCACCCTTTGGTAGCATTTATTTGCTTCATATTCTATTTTTTCCATACGTTTTTATTCTATTCTTCTAATCCCCTTTAAAGACTCGCTGGTGGTGAAATGAATGAACATTTTGAACGATTGCATGAATGGTTGTATGCTTGGTTGGTCGTTTGGTGTCCCGTATGCATGACTTTATTTTTTGTCTTTGGTTGATGACTTAAGCATGATTTTTACTTAAATGTCACAAGAAAATAATCATTATGACAAATGATGTTTCCAAAGAAAAACACACGTCACAGAAATAATAAAAACTAGGAACAGAAGCAGCAGAAGAAGAAGAAAAATAATATTCTTGTCTTGAAAGCTGGTTACTCCGCAAGTAAAATTATTCGGAGACAGTTTAAGTGTCTCATGTTGGTTGCTTGGATTGATGTCACTATGGCACGTTACTAAATCAAGTTGCCAGATTTTTTTTAAAACAAACTAGGGAGTATAATGCTTTCACTATTACCTTTCTGCCAACAGGAACTGCTGAATTCCGTGTACCGTAAAATGTGTGTGTTTTGTTGTTGTCTATTTGTCTTGTTTGCTTATTTTACTTTAGCTGGACAAGATTTTTTTTAAACAAACTACGGAGTATAATGCTATCACCTCTCTGCCAACAGGATGTGCTGAATTCCGTGTACCGTACGATGTGTGCATTTTGTTGTTGTCTATTTGTCTTGTTTGCTTATTTTACTTTAGCTAGATAAGAATTTTTAAGCAAACTAGGTATGTGCTTGTATAATGCTATCACCTCTCTGCCAACAGGATGTGCTGAATTCTGTTTACCGTACGATATGTGTGTTTTGTTGTCGTTTATTTGTCTTGTTTGCTTATTTTACTTTAGCTGGATAAGATTTTTTTAAAACTAACTAGGTAGTATAATGCTTTCACTGTCAACACTGTGCCAACAGGGACTGTTCAACTTTGACAATTGATAACGGTTATCTTATTGAAGCTACATCTGTCAAATTAATCGTCATTTATTCAGTTTATCTAGCCAACTCACCATAATTTTATCAAAATGGGTAGTCTTTCTGACCCCAAATCCAAATCTCCGACATGTTATTGGGCTGATGACTTAGTCAGGGCCTATACAGAGCTCGTAATCTCCTATACATTACAGGTCATAGGTATTCCAACTACCTCAACTAATTTGAATATTAACCACTCGTTTTACAGGGAAGCCAGTAGGAAGTAAAATGCAATATTGCCAGACTTTGCTGGAAACGTATGCGCAAGAAGAGGACTGACTTACTTCTCTACTTAAATCGTATGGCCATCTATCAGCACAATAGCGATTCTTATGGGCCACTGTTCCTTTGGTATACATGCCGAAAGACTCGGCATTTCGACTAATGACTTAGGGAGGAGCTGTGTTTGTGAGTGTCTTTCGCCTCCTGTGTAAGTGCCCCGTTCTTGTCATAAATAGATGGAGGTTTCTGATCTCTCCTTTTCTGATATCTTTGACCGAGGATTGCTGCAATAGCAAGATTTATTTTGGACTCGGGATGGTTTTTTCTCGGGGAGGACTTGATCACCCGCTAGATTTGATTGTGGTGTCACAATGTGCCTAAATGCTGGCCTAAGTGGGTTCTTTTCCTTTAAGGGGGGCGCCGCCACCTAACCTAAACTAAGAGACGATAAAGCTAGCTAAGCTGCTAAAGCTTTGTGGGACAGTGAAAGAAAGAGAAGGTAGATGGGTTATATAATCACGAAATAGAGTGGAGTATAAGAGAAAACATGTCATGTTTACCTTACTTTTTAGCAAGGAGGCCATTTGCTTCATGGGAGCCTTTATGAACCTTTATTGGAAGAGAAACAAGATGGCAGTTTTGTTTAAATTTTAATTAAATTTTTCAAAGACTTGATCTTATTCCGAATGTTAATTTAATTTGAGGTTTTATTTTTAATTTCGTGGGAATTCAAGCATTTATGAAAATTTAATCTGGCAACCCTGCTACTTAGTTATTCAATGAATAATGTTTACATATGAGAGTGTAAAATACGGAATAAAAAAGGAACAAAAATCTTAAAAGATTCAAGACTTGAGATACAAATGTACAAACCACAAACAACAATAGCTACAACAACAACAACAAATAAACAATAATAATAAAGTTGTACAGAAAGTTTTTGTTGTTATTATTGCTGCTGTTGATAAATTTATTTTTATTTTTTTGTTGTTGGTGTTTTTTCTATTTTTAAAACGAAACATCTTAACTTAGGGGGTCATAAAGTGCGGATTTTTATGGTAGTCGAGTAATGTTTTGAACATTTTAATGGAAGTATAATTGAAAGAAAAATTATTACCGAAAATAAAATAAAAAACGAAAAAAATAAAATTTATGGTTGAACATAACAAATCTTAAACTATTTAGAAAAAATTAAAACAAACAAAAAATTCACGTTTTTCAATTAAGGGTGGACCCTTTCCCATGATAGGGAAAAATTTTGAAATTTAAAGACATCAGAAACCCAAGCATTTTTTAATATAAAACTAACACTCTATGACATCTTTAAAGCATCTTTATTTTCTTTAAGGATTTCTTTATTAAATTTCCAATTTTATTACTCTTTCTCTCTTTCTGCAATCGAAGTAAATGCAAAGGAATTGACTGCAGCGTTCATGATTTATTTGATTTCCTCTATTGAATATTTATCTTTGGATTTGAATGAATACCTTTTAACTTGAACCAATAACGACAACCAATAAATATTCTATTTTAGCCACGATTCAAATAACGTTTCACATTTTAAATAGATGAACATTAAAAACGATTATTATTAGGGTGGCATATAGTTTTAAGAGAAAAAAATTGTATTACAGAAAAATATGTATGTGTGTTTTGTTGTTGTCTAATTGTAGATAAGATGTCTGTGTACCGTTCGATGTGTGTATTTTGTTGTTGTCTGTTTATATTGTTTGCTTATTTTGGTTTTAGTTCACATATGCTTTGATTATACTCTTTCAATTATCAGCCGCTTTAATGCTGCTCTACTACTCTAGTTCTCTCCTGTTCTTGACTATTTTAAGTAAGCTGTTGGATTTTTACAATTTGTTTTGCTTACTTCGCGTGTATGGTCTTCATCAATATTATGTGGTTGTTTGTATAATTCTGCGTACCGTACGATGTGTGTGTTTTGTTGTTATCTGTTTCTATTGTTTGCTTATTTTCGTTTCGGTGTTTACTAAAGTTGATCATCCTCTTTCGAGTAAGTAACCGCTTCTATGCTGGAAATAAGTTCTAAACGTATTGCTTCAGCTCCTTACTGTTCTTGAATATTTCAAGTAGGCTAAGCACTGCCAAATTTACTTCTTACAGTGTAGAAAGTCTCAAAGTTGTTTCTGGGCGCCCTCTTTCTATATTACCTTTTGATTTGTATACCAGTACTTAATTATATACTTCCTCAGCATACTTATGAAAGGTATAGCCAATCCATCTAAATTTTCTTCTACAGATTTCTGTATTTATCACGGAACCACTGGTTTTAGCCTAAAGGCTAATTACCATCTATAAATGGAAGAGCGGGCGAGAACATTAATAATCGTTTACAAAATGTCTGTCAAACCTTAGAGCTATTTCATGTTCAGCAGCTCTATTCCATCCAAAAAATTCATCTTCTGGTCAATTGAGGCTCTTAACGGAATTGGGAACTTTCGGAAAAACCACTCTTTAACCGTCCATTGATGATAGAAGGAAAATGGTTGATTTTCATAATAAAAGACTTCGTCAAAGGTTGATTCAAGACTAAATCAGTTACAGTTTCAGGCATACACCGGCAGATGTAGGTCATTGGTTCTAGATTTAACTAAAATTGAGTGGCATCAGAATATGCCATTCTAGGTCAAAGTGTGTCCTTCCTCTCGGATTGAAGGTCACTTTAACCTCCTAACTATGTTGGGACCTCAATTATCTTCAGGTTATATTGAATCGTACCCTGGTTGCTTAAAATGTTTACAAGTATTGAGAAACTATGAACTTTAAATCGAATCCTTAGTCCACACGCTTTGCCAAACGATGAACCTGAGGCTTTAATGTCTAACTTCGATTCTTTTACGTTCTTCTTCATTCTTCTTATCTTCTCCATTCAATTTACTCTTATCTTGCGCAACTAATTGCGCAATAACACTCTTAAACTTATCTTCATTGTATACCCTAAAGAGTATAAAGTGAAAGTACTTGTACCTCTCATGATCCCGGATTATTGCACCATTTTCTCCCCTTTTTCGTTCTCATGACTTTGTCACAAGCTGCGGATCGTTCGTGCACGATAAGACGTTTGGTCGGATATTAATGATCAAAGAATCTGTTCAGTGGCTGGCAATAGAAGCCCATTCAACTGGAGAACTGTTAGTGCTACACTCCGAAATATGGAGCCAGTCCAACCAAAAACTTCATGTCAGCTTGCAGCTGTAGACATTTCCTGAAACTGTTGACAGACTGGGGTATCGGTAGTCACTTCTCTAGATATATAGCGCGAAAAATATTTTCTATATTCCAGAGAGAATATGATTTTCTTGAATTGGTGTGCCCCTAATATTGTTGTGACCATTCCATTATATTACACCTATAGTGTGTATGCATTTAAGCGCGTTAGCTTGGTAGACCATAACCGGAAGCATTTTGATATTTGCGTTAAGATAGCGTCACTTTATGTCACTTGATAAATGAGTTTAAATTATGTCTGGGCCGTAGGGTTAATATTTTTTGGCTTTTAACGATGCTGCTCTCGTATATGCAAGAGACAAAACTCAACTTAAAACCTTGTCGTGTTGTACATGGGGAAAAAGAGCAGAAAAAAAATTCGAAAACATTCTTAATTAAGAGACATTCAAATGTAAAATCAGTTGGTCGGGATTCTTTCTTGGCATACCTTTCAATAATGTGTGCAAAAAAAGGATGCATCATGTCCTTGTAATGAAAGAGCCTATTAAGCATGTTGGTATGACAGTGAAAACTTGGGAGGCTGCACTTAGTTTGGTCAGGTATTATTACAACACCCAGTGCTCGCTCTCTCCCTCTCTCGTTTTCCCTATTAAAACTGATGCCACTAATGAAATGTGTTTTTCAAAAACAAGCCTTTAGAGTGTTCGGAAAGAATGTTGGCATGCCGTAATCCATCAATGTCTTGTGGATATGAAAGCTGTTGCTGCTTTTGTTGCTGTTACTGGTGCTGTGTAATTATATTCGACTTGTTAGTTTGGCCAGGAAATTAAATCGAGAGCTCATGTATTGTCACAATGAGGATGTTTTTGTTTAGGAAAACCGACTTTTAAAGGAATGGAACCCTTTTGTTTAATTTATTTGCATAGAATTCTAGTTTAATAAAGCTTCTTGCAATTTTATTCTCTTGTTCTCCGCCACCAATAATTTCCAATAAATTATTGTGTCCCCCAGTGCTGGTAGTGGTGATGGTGGTGGCTTGGCCTTAACATCTCTCCCAAACGTGACCGTAAGTCCTCTTTCGTTGCATTGCTGTTGCTTGCGCTGGCCTTTTATTTATTCAAGAAGAAGAAAACAATTTTTATAAATTTTAAATTTCAATTTGTCTCGTCCTTTTCTTTTTATGGATATTTATTTAGTTTTCTTAGAAATTGTTCAGCATCGTAGCACGTCCTGATTGAAGGGGATGTTTAGCTTCACAAAGACAAAAACAAAAAAATGAATACCATGCTTAAGAAGAATAAGAAGCAATTGAAGCTGGACATGCTATGCATAGTTGCAAATCTATAAAAAGAAAACTAAAATGAATAAAAAAAAATTCTAAATTTAATTTGTCTGGGGTCCTTTCGTTTGTTATTTCCTTGTCTAACACACACACAAATACATACTAAGTAGTTAAAGGAATTTGTTTTCTACCACAATAATGGAAAAAATGAAAAAAATTGAAAATATATGTTCAGATATTTATAGGCGATTGGAAATATTAATGAAGTGTTGCATACATAAAGGCTTAAAGAGAAATTCTGATATATAAAAAAGTCCTTTCAAAATGCTGTGAAAGCAGTTAAAAAATGTTTTATTTGGTGTCTTTCAATTCTTAAAAAATTAAAAAGGAGGCTTAGAAAAATGCATTCGCGAAGTACGATTGATGATATCGTCTATTACATGAATCTCAGTAGAAAAATGATTGACTGGAGGGTTTGTTATGAAAATCACATAAATCTATGGCTCTTGTATGCCTCTAGCATACTTCTCTTCCACATTATTCTTCTTTGGAAACATTTGACTTTCAAAAAGTGTCCCCATCTTAAACAGATTAAGATGCTTTCGTGAATTTCTAAGTTTCTTAATTTATTAAGATTACACTGAGACCGGTTTTTTGGAATATTTCTCCATGTCTCCAGTTGACATTGGTTAATTGAGTTTCTGGTAGTTTCTACAACTACGGAATCATGCTAATTATGCCACTGAGCTTCGTTGTGATAGTATGGCCAAACCATCTCCTACAGTTTATTTGCTTCAGTATAGGTTTTCGTATGCATTTTATCCAAATCAAAAAGAATAAAGGTTGTAGAAATAAAGTATAGGAACTTCCTCGAGAAAGAGCATCCATTCGGCTCAAATAGAACTTGATGCAACTGATTAACAGCGTTAATATGACTAAACCTGAGCGCCTTAGAGAAATTAAACTGAAATATGCCAACTTTAACCCTGAGATTAAAAGCTCAACCAGTACAGTACAGTACAGTCATATCCAAAACGACAAAAAAATGAAAGTTATTGGTCAAAAAATGCAAGCCATTGACAAAAAAATCCATGTCATCGACCAAAAATACAAATCATCAGCACAAAAAATGGAAATAATAGATCAGATAAGCGCGAATTACCGCCAAAAGAAATTGGCAGTCATCTACTAAAGGAAATGCAAGTTATTAACCAAAAAAGCAAGCCATCGATCCAAAAACTTGAAATCATGGACAAAAACTGCAAGTCATCGACCAAAACATATAAGTCATCAGCACAAAAAATGGAAATCATTGACCAGAAAAGTGCAAATTATCGCGCAAAGTAATTGGCAGTCATCTACCAAAGAAAATGAAAATTATCAACCAAAAAAAGCAAGCCATCGATCCAAAAACTTGAAACCATTTACAGAAATTGCAAGTCATCGACCAAAATATGCAAGTCATCTGCTAGGGAATTGCAAATCAGCGAGCAAAAAATATAAGTCATTGACCAAAAAATGCATGTCATCTACCAAAGCAAGTGCAAGTTACCAACCAAAAAAATGCAATTCATTTACGAAAGAAAATGCAAGTCACCAACCAAAAAATGCAAGCCATTGCCTAAAAAATTCAAGCCATTGCCCAAAGAAATGGCAGCCATTGACAAAAAGTGCAAGTCATCGCCAAAAAAGACATAGAACACCGCCATTATTGCTTGGTTTATTTGAGACTATGGCTATACAGCTAGACACTAGGTTCATTTCTCCCGCTAGGTCCATTTTTTATGCGATTTTGCCCGATTTATATAGATGTTCTGATAATTTGAAACAAAGTTAGCTTCGTCGCCTATATCTCCGATCTTAAGTAACGGTCGACAGTAATTAAACCAGTTTAAATGTAATGTTCACTGAATCGAATGTTCGTTGAATCGAAAAACATTTAGGGTCAGGTCACATTTGAGTCATTGCTGTCAAATTTTATTTGTAAATTTTTATTTAAAAAATAAAAAAACTCCTTTTGGCAGCGGTGGGATTCGAACCCACGCCTCCGAAGAGACTGGTGCCTTAAACCAGCGCCTTAGACCGCTCGGCCACGCTACCTATATGAGATAGGGTCCTTCCCCTTAACAGACTGCAATATCACCTCAAGCAAAAAAGCTCGCAAAAGCTCTGAACACTGGCCCATGGTAAAATTCGGTTTCTAAGCAAAATGTAGGAAGTGAACATAATTTTGAAGTAAGATATCGTGAAGAGGTAAATATGAGGTCTTGAGTTGCATATCGAGTGTGTTTAATGAAGATAGCCTTGACGCCATTGATAGACATGTTACATCTTGAGACCACCGTGATCTAAAGAGACAGTGACAGATAGAAGCATAGTTCCACGGTTGATTGAATATAAATTTGTTTTAAATACTTTTGATTTGAAATAGTAGACCTCGGTAGTAGCCTACGGTAGTCTTACGTATTGTCGAATCACATTTTCTCTTGTGATAAAAATTTGTTCTTCTTTTAATTGCGACAATGTGGATCGAGCATGTAAATGTTTAATGTCTCTCATCATATCGAGATAATTTCCCAGAGCAATCAAAATATATTGTGTAGATATACTCTTTGAAAGAGACTGAGAGTTTGTAGAGAGTGAGAGAGACTGAACTGAGGCAGACTAATATTCTCAGGCATTTGCAAAAGTCGATCATCCATTAAATTTCAAAATCTTAATTAGAATTTATTTCCTCATGAATGATTCAGTTTCCCTTTTAAGAAAAATATGATCTATCTGATCTGATCCCTTCCCCCTCTATTATTATGAATCCATGTTGAGGGGTATAACAAAAATAAGTATTTTTGCTATAACAGCGGGGAGATGCGAACCCTCATCTTCGAAGGTGTTGGGGCCTTAGACATATAGACCAAGCTGCCCATCAATTTCAATTGAAAATTATTTCCCAATAAAAATGTTTCAACTTCAACTAAATCTTTTAGACCTTAAAAGATCATTCCAAAAATGGGTCCTTTAGAATTTTTTTATTTATTTATATTCCTTGCACGTAGCCTTTAAAGAAATTTATTAAAATAGCATAGAAAATCAGGGGAAAATTATATGGTAGCGTGGCCGAGCGGTCTAAGGCGCTGGTTTAAGGCACCAGTCTCCTCGGAGGCGTGGGTTCGAATCCCACCGCTGCCAAGTAATTGTCCTTTTTTGTGTGAAGCGAAAAGAAAATACGAAAGCAAACATGTTATCTAGCTTCAGGATTGTGTTCCTAAAACTTCAATGCAGATAAATTTATTTTATTTTATTGAAAAATGATAATATTTTATTGATTAAAGCACTATATTCGGTAATTGCTACCGACCCATAGTATAGGGTAGCGTGGCCGAGCGGTCTAAGGCGCTGGTTTAAGGCACCAGTCTCCTCGGAGGCGTGGGTTCGAATCCCACCGCTGCCAATAGATGCTTTTTTATAATAAAAAATTATATAAAATTGGCCACAGAGGTCCTCCTATGCCCTAACCTAACCGCCCTTATCCACTTCAACTTGAGAAGCGAAAGGAAGATAAAATCAAATAACATTGCACACACATATGTGTGTGTTTGATCAAGATGGAGTCTAAATAACTAAAGTTTTACTGGCTTTCAATTAGGCACTTGGCCTCTAATGTTCAACCAAAAATCGTAGGTTATTTCATAATAAATAGTTGAGTCCTTGAGTCCACGCAATATCTATTTCTATAGTAACACTGAAATAAAAAGAAGGACAGAGAAGCCCAACTCTCAAATCGAAGCCTCCAATTGAAGTTAACAGTTATAATCACTCTAGGAACCAGGAATTAAGTCATACTGTCGACCACAAAATGTTGAAAACTTTTTAATGTTGTATAAATATTTTAACAACATACATACGAACTCCAAATATCTCCTTCTTAGTCTTCTGGGCATTTTGCACAAAAAAAATGTACCAAAGTCTCTTTGTTATCCTGTAGTATTGATTTTACGAAGACTGTAATTGCCTAGGATGAGCATATATTAGACATCAGCTGCTTTTGCTGAGTTTGTCTCCATTTCTTATTCTTTCCTATTTCGAAAGCTTCTTAAATTGTTATTCAAATGAAAGTTCCTAGCGCGGTTATTTATCCAGCATGAATCTTCGGATTTTGACAGTTGATAACGGCCATCTTGTTAGAACTCCATCCATTAAACTAGTCGTCAATTGCTCAGTTGATTTCCTCAAATCGGAGATATAGTCGACGTAGCTAATATTGGTCTTCGACCAAAAAATGCAAGCCTTCCACCAGGGAAATACAAGTTATAAGCCAAAAAATAGAAGTTATCGTTAAAAAGTCATCAACCAAAAATGCAAGATTTCGTCAAAAAAAAATGCTAGTCATCGTCTAAAAAAATCTACCAATAAACTACAAGTCATCGATCAAAAAGTGCAAGTCATAGATCAGAAAAACACAAGTCATTGACACAAAAAATGCAAATCATATAGCAAATAAATGCAAGTCATCGGCAAAGAAAAATGCAAATCATCGATTAGAAAAATGCACGTCAATGACCAAAAAATTTTAATCATCGTTTTAGAAATTTTTTTGTATTCATTTGAAGAAAACAATTAACTTCGACATCTATATCGGGACCGGCCCAAGTAACCCCTGTCCATAAGGAGACTTGTTTTAGAATACTTTGGACTGTGGCTATCCAGCCCACTACATTCGGAAACCACACATTTTAAAATTTTATCGGATTTTGTCCGATTTATAGAAGGCATATTTGGTAAAAAGACTAGATTTTTCAACTTTATTGTCTCCCATAAGCAATTTGTTCTGAATTTCAGTTCCATTCGTTCGTTATACCGAGTACAAAAGAAAACCTTTGTTCGTCATGTGAGGTACCCAGTATAATAAATGTGGGTGTTCGTTAAATGCAATGTTCACTGAATCGAATTTTCGTTTTATCGGAAAACTACTGTACAAAAGTTTTCTAAGCAATTGGATTCCACAAATTTACTTCCTCGACATCTAAAACGTCTCACGTAGTTGAAACTCTTAAACTGTCAGGCACTTGACTACCGATTTCCATAAACTTGTAAAACGGCAAGTTTTTAAGGTGCAGGGAGGGGCTTTACATGGTTAGAAAAACTTTGAAAAACTTTCGAAAAATGCTCTCGAAATCAATGACAAATTGTTTGATTGATTGTTAATTGATTAGCAATTAAAATTTAATGAGTAACACAACTCAATGGGTTTGTAAAAAAAATATTTTCAATTGAAAAACATTTCTTTATCTACGAGTGATGTGCGATAAGATATCGTAGATAAATTTACTGGGATGCTCTAAAATGAAAAGAAAGGAAAAATATTATAAATGCCTACTGATTGTAGATCTTGATTTTATAATTAAAGATTCGTGGAATAATGCAGACGTTTTATAAGATTTTAATTTCGATTGTGATACTCGGGAATATTGAAGCAGCCTGGCGCAAACCATTGGAGTTTGAATTGAAACAGGCCGAGCCATGCAACCAAGAAAAATGTCAACCGCCTAATTGTCGTTGCTCTGGAATGACGCTGCCAAAAACGGAATTTAAAGGCCATGAAAAAGAAATACCACAGGTGAGTTTGATAAAAAAAATCTGAGGGAGTTAAATCCCTTAACCTGAGGCCAAAGACAGCCGAGTAGTATAGTTTAAGGCACGTCCAGTTCACAATCCACAATTGCGGGCTAATTTTTATTATCATACAGCTTGATATGAGACCGTTTTCGACGTTGGCGTAACTGCTGAGGGGGACATGAATTTTAGTGCTGAATAAAATTTAGTTGTAAAAGGCTATTGCTTTGGCTCCCAAATCCTAAGACCTAATTCATCATAATGAGTCCTCAGATATGTCTAATTGTTGAGAAAGCTGTGTAACCGACAAAGTCGGTTTGTCGGCCATACTTCCTCCAACAGCAGCGATATTTTCGGAGGAGATATAAGCTTCATTGCTGGAAAAAAATTTTGTTCCAAAAAACAGCACTGAAAGCCTATTGTGCTGGGTATCAAACCCTAAAGGCAAAATACCTCACAATCGGTCGTGTGGATAAGCATTATTGCCTACAAAGTCGGGTTATGCTTCGGGTTATGCACTTCCTCTAGGAGCAGTGCGCCTATGGCGTTGATGCACATGCCTGACCACTTCTATACCGAATCCAGTCACTCCGAATATGTTTTTGTTTGAACAGAAACTTTGCTGCATCAATGGAAATGGGTTGGGCAGGCTCAGTGAAAACCCGAAGCCGATGTTTCGAGTACTGCCGTAGCGTGGAATTTAAAGGGAATCACAGTTTTAAAGGAGTCATAGTTTGATTGATTATGCGGGGCCCCTTTTCCGTCATTTTTTTTAATACAACCGCATGCTCAACTAATTTTCTGTGGGCTGTAAAAGTGGTACGCCACATCTACCTAAGCTTCATTACTCATTCCCTTTCTTTCTTCTCCTTCCAGTTCATTACGGTCACTTTCGATGATGCTGTTACGGGTCTCAACTACTTACAGTACCAGGAGCTCTTTAACAATCTCAAGAACCCGGATCATTGTGAGGTGAAAGCCACATTTTACGTTTCTCACGAATACACTGACTACACGAAACTCAATGCTCTTTACAATGAGGGCCATGAAATCGCATTGCATTCGATAACACATGGTGCTGGTACAGAATATTGGCGTCAGGCCGATGTGGATCTGTTAATGCGTGAGTTTGGCAATCAAATTGATATTTTGGAAAGATTCGCGAAAATTAATCGCAAACACATCAGGGGCATGCGTTTGCCTTTCTTACAAATATCGGGTAATAATTCGTATGTGGTTGCTAAACGTTTGGGTCTGTTATACGATAGTTCTTGGCCTACGCAACAGTATCGTAATCCAGCCATGTGGCCGTATACGTTGGATTATCTATCCGTGCAAGATTGTCAAATACCACCTTGTCCTACGGCATCTTTACCGGGTCTATGGGTAAATCCTATGGTCACGTGGGTTGATATGGAAGGCTATAGTTGTTCCATGTTGGATGGTTGCATTTATTTGCCGGAAGACAAAGTGGACAGCGTGTTTGAATGGATGAAAGAGAATTTTCATCGGCATTATGACAATAATAGGGCACCATTTGGCATGTATTTACATGCAGCGTGGTTTGGCAGAAGTCCAAATTATATCAAAGCTTTTAGAAAGTAAGTTAGAATTTATTTTTTTCATATTTCTACTCCTATATTTTGTTTTAATCCTTTCAGATTCCTTGAATATGCCAATTCCCTGCCCGATGTCTATATAACCACGCCTACATCGGTTGTACAATACCTCAGGCATCCCACTTTAGGCAAGCCCTTTAAGGGTTGTTTTAAAAAGCCTCAAACAACGTGCAGGCCGGTAACTTGTACTCTACAGAAGCAATCCACGGGAGAGACACGCTATATGACGGTATGCGATCGTTGTCCAGATGTCTATCCCTGGTTAGATAATCCACTGGGAGAGATTTAAACTTTGGAATTTATATTTTGTTTTTTCTCTTTAATAAATTGAACTTTAAATTCAAAATACAATTTGAACGACACGCGTATTTTTGATGGTTAAGCCAGTAATTTATTGGACAAGCATTTCGAAAAATTTCTTCTATGGGCATTACTAGTTAAGCATTATTGAAGCATTAAAAGCCTTCTAAAAGGGCAATTGAGTGGCAGAGACCTCTCTCGTGAGACATACATACAACTAATACTCCACAAGACGCTCATCCTCCCCGTGCTTATTAATGGCGCAGAGGCATGGATTCAGCAGTTTTGAGAGTAGTTGAGAGAAAAGTTCTACGTAAGACTTTCGGTCCAGTGAGTTGGCGTTGATATCCGCATCGCATCCAACAATGAGCTGCTCCGGCGGGGGGGGGATTTACGGGGGATTTACGGGGATTTACGGAAGTCAGGGAAGAGGACGACCTTGTTTGCGTTGGAAGAACCAAATCGAGGAAGGCCTGTCATCGATTGGTGTGACCAACTGCTCAAGAAGCAGAGGCGTCTGGAAGGATGCGTTAAGGTAGGCCGAAATCCGTTAACCGAGTTGTTAATGGTTGTCTTCTAAGAAAGCATTTCTCGTAATTCAATGCATGAATGAACGTTTGTCCGTTCTTCGAGACCTCCAAAGATCTGCGATACCTGGTTTTGCAAAATAAAACCCAATGTTAATAAATTAACCTTGAGATCATGTAAAATAAACGTCTAAAAGCCTAATTTCAGCTTCTGTAAAAATATAATTTTGAAAGACATGCCAAATGTCATATGACAAGTCAGATGTTAAATACATATTATGTGTGTTTAGATGCTACATTAAAATATTTCGGTTCAAATTTTTTAATTATTTTTCATTTTTTTTACATTCAAACCTGGAAGATATACTATTAAGATGCAGTGGATTCTGTCGACTCTAGGAATAAAAGTTGTGATAGGAAGTTAGGTTTATTGACTTCAGATTTAAATACACTTATGTTGTAAGTGGCAAGAAAAACTTCTGCATGGAAAAGCATTTCTCTTATGGATATTGCTGTTAAAAAATGAATTTTCTGCCTTCCAATCGATCACGAACAGTTATAAATAGAAAGACGTGTACTACGTAAAGATATTTAATTTTTGAAAACTATTTAAACTAAGGCACAATGCATTATAGTAGCGATAGAATAATGAAAACCATACCACATAATCCAAAAACTCGACATGATATTTAAATCAAAATCTTGTTGGAACTAAAGCTCAGAAAATATTCCATCAGCTTTCAGGACTATCATAATTTTTCTCCAGATGAAAAATGTAGAAAAGTGTGGATTTGGCAGAATACTTGGAATGCACTTCCTGAAGCTTGATATCCATGTTGAAGGGGTCCGAAGGGGGTGATCTTTACTCCAGTACTCCGTTAGATAGTTAAACATGAAGGAATTCTTCGAAATGAGTTGATTGTGCTTAATCTGACACTTCGCCAAAAGCGTTAAACTATAAATGAAATGAAATATGCAGTAGCCTACAGTAGCATGCAGTGCCGCGTTTGCTTTTAAAATCAAGAAACGTTTTTCAGAACTGTTGGGTGGTTACAAGTGAAACCAATGAAAAACGGGCTTTAGAAAATTATTGAACGATGTATTTAGATTTAAAGGCTGTGGTAATGATAAATGGGTTTGGCAATTGGCCGGATGATTTTCAATGTAGGTCAGATTAGCCCATAACAAGCGGGAGGGCTCGGAGTCCATAAGGCCATTTTGAATTATGTGAAAAATCTGAAATTATTTTTCTACGAACTTTGAACACATTTCTGTTCCTGAGTGATAATTGTGATGCCTCAGTGATTTTTCCAATACTTCTGTCTATACTTTATATTTTCCACTATATACTCGCAGATTTATCATCGTCAAGGCAACTTCTTGAAATGACACAAGTGTAGGTGTTGTTTTGTACAACCCCTCACAGTCAGGATTAAGACTTAGCTTTTCACACCACTTATGTTGTGCGCGCTAATTTTATACCTGAGTGGCGGCACCTACAGTTTAAAGTCGATCCCAAACGACAGATTTTTTGATAAGCTTTTAATGGCAATTTTTTATTTATTCACAAAGTTTTTGTCAGAATTTTGCTTAGAGGAAGTCGCCGATGAAATAATTTTTCATACTTCGTTTTGTTGGAGATGTCTGATCTGCGGTTTGAAACGAGGCCTCACATCTAATAAGCCAAAACACAAAACCTACTACACTATGGCGATTTCAATCAATTGGTACGTGTTTCATATAATTAAGCGAACAAAAAAAAATGATGGAAAATAAGTAAATAAGACCAACAGACAACAACAAAATACACACATCATACGGTACATAGTATCAAATACGTAGTAATTTACGAAATCCCTTCTGCATTTTCAATCATATTACTACTTACTGGACTACGGCGACGACTCGAAGCTCATTAGCGCAATCAATCTCTAATGAAAGATTGGAAAATTCAAAGAGGGCTAGTTTAAGTATCATTTGATTGCTATTAAGCTATTACTTACTAGACTACCATCTTGTAGTTTAATGATGTTGACGCATAACACCTACTAAAATTTAGAAGTTTATTGGCCAGTCTAGATCACAAAGTCTTGGAGATCCAATTACTAACCACTTCTGTTTCCGTTCCTTCTGCGCTCTGTTATTGTCTACCAAAGGGGACATATAAGGAATTTTGTGATACTGTACACCGTAGTCTAGTAAGTAGTGTGCTGTAAGGCCACGGTTTAAACCCCAGGTCAGACATTAAAACGAAATAAGAAAAATTGAGAGGCGACTTCCTCTCAGCAGATTTCTGGCAAAAACTCTGGGAGTAAAAATAAAATTGCCATGAAATGTTTTTCAAATATTTGTCGTTTTCGACTTTAAAAACTGTAGGTCCCGCTACTCAAGTATGAAATTTAGAGAAAAGAAGCTAGGTCGTAATTGCGACTGAAGGATTGTAATGACCAATTATGTATGTAAACCAATTCCCGATCCAATTCAGTTTTATTACACGTGCGGGCCCTATATTTATTATGCACACCAGAGAGGAGTCTTGGTAGTCAAACTAGAATTTCTCTAAGGCCAGTAAGTTCCTAGCAGGGAGTCTATCCCATACCTCGTGATCAACTTTGCAAATAACTGTCAGGATTATATTTTTAATTTCAATGATTGACCATAATTTAACATAAAATGGTGTCTGAAGCGGTGCGATACCACAAAGCTTAGTTCGTACTTAACCTTAGTAAGAAGCGGAAACTTGCTGCATATCTAGTCAATATCTTGTTAATAAGTTTTGTTGAAGGGTATCTGTCTTAAACTTTTTTGTTTTTGTTTTTGTTTTTGTGTTTGAAGCCATTAATAATTTAATATTCTTGTAAAACACTCAAAAGAAGACTTTGTTAACTTTTTTTTCTTGTGCCATTCTCTTATTCATTCAGTCATTCAGTCCTTCAGTCATTCATTCATTTTATAACTGATTAGCATAAGAATTCATTTCTTTCCCTTTTATTTATTCATTCACTCTTTCAATTTACTTTTGTTTTGTTTGAACTGAACCCTGTAGTACAATTTCTTGGCCAAGAATAGAAAAAAACCCGGGGAAAAAAACTTTTTTTCCTCAAAACACAAATTGGTTTGTTACTTATTGTTGGTGTTGTTGTTGTTGTTTCTAGTGCACTTGCAACTTGAATTCTATTTAAGTTTTTATTAGAAAATTTTGTTGCAAGACTCTCTACTTCCTATCTCTCTAGCTCTCTCTCTCTAGCTTTTGCTTCTTATTTACCCTCAATTCATATTTTTTTTTTATTTTTTTTTTTTTGGTTTCCAAAATTTCTTTGTTTGTTTTAAGCTTTTGCCTGATTTGGTTTGTTTGAAGAAAATTTCCTTAGAAGAGCACACAGAATATGAAAATTTTTTTTGTTTTTTTTTTGGGTGGAAAAATATTTCCACATGAACTCTTTCTTCTCGTAGAAATTTTCATTCTTTAAATTTGCACCATAAGCACAAGTTTGTCGAGCAAAACTAAAAGGACAGGAAGGAGGACAGTGAAATTGAATTGAAAAGTGGAAAAGTTGAACAAAAATTTTTCCAAATTATGACGCAAGTGGCGGCAAAGTTCTGTTCTGAATTACGGCATAAAAAAACAAAACCCCCAACTTGAAGAGCAGGAAATAAGAAAAAAAAAGAGAGAGACAGAGGAAGAGAATTGGAAGAAATAATAGTTTTTGGGTCTGTTTGTTTTACCACATACTTAAGAAAATTTTACACTTGAAAATTTTATTCAAACAAAAACAAACTCATGGCAGAGTAGTCTATCGTACTCGACAGGGCTACAGGACAAATCAAATCAATGTAAGCCAAATAAAAAATAAGAGAAATAAACCAATTATTGATACTACCAAGCATTTTTCGGCTTTGGTCGATTGCATAAGACCCTACAACATACACAATGAAATGATTACTTTTAGAATTAAGCCCCGGTTAGCCGAACGTAACGTACATTCATTTTTAGAATACAAGAAGCAATGCGGGCAATTAACAAACCGTATTTCGGTAAGCTTTTACACTTACCTTCATATGCTAAAAACGAACTTACCTTCCGTGAAGTTCTTTGAACCTTCTGCTAACCGAGGCTTAAGTCTGTAAGTAATCATTTCAAGGTTCATTTAACGTTTGGCTAACCGCAGCTTTAATTGATCATTACAGCCCTCTAGTGTACGTTACAACAAAGCTTGTCGCACTAATCATGTGGTGTGTGTTAAATTTGTATCCAAGACTGGCGATATAAATTTATTTTTATTTACTCTTAGAGATTTTTTCCAGAAGACTATTGAGACGTATGTTGGTGACGAAAGAAATATATTTTTTTTTTCATATTTCGTTTCGTTCAAGAAAACTGATCTGCTGTATGTTTGAATCATGGACTCTCTGGGGTTCTTGTAGTTCTTGGCCTACGCAACAGTATCGTAATCCAGCCATGTGACCTTATACGCTAGATTATCAAATACCACCTTATCTTAAGGCATCTTTACCGGGTCTATGAGTAAATCCTATGGTTACGTGGGTGGATATGGAAGGCTATAGTTGTTCCATGTTGGATGGTTGCATTTATTTGTCGGAAGACAAAGTGGAGAGTGGACTCTGGAGTTTGACGATGTTATGAACATGGTTTTCTAAGTTTAAACTAAGTAAGGGGTTCACCAAGGATATTGCATGCAGCTGGTGTCCCTTCTTTGTTACCTACGAACTCTTTAAGAAAGTCCAGTTTGAAATTGATCGAAATAGCTGAAAAGCTGTTAAGATATCAAAGGAACGTGTTGGCCATACCCTGTCTGAATATTTGCAAATGCTGTTTGAAGTAATAATTTACGATCCCGTTCAGAGTTAAAGTAGCTCCATCAGAAAAAACCCCAAATTATGCATTGCTAGGTGACAATGAATGGAACATAGATATTGGAGTGTCTTTTCTTTTTGCTATGTTAGCCTATGAGCTTTTCAGCCCAATTGTCACATTAAAAATGATCTTCATTAAATAAGAAATCCCTCATATTTGACTTCTTCCCGATAAACTCACTGTTTGGTATGGATACATCGGTTCATATATCTTTGAGAATGACGTTGGCTAAGCCATCCCTGTCAACGAAGAGCACTATAAGTCGCTGATTACCTACTATTTGGCCTTTCATTTGCTATTTCCCTTCTGCTTAGTAAAGCTATTCAAACTCCTCTTCTCATTCCATGGAAAGGGTGTAACATAATCAGCGGTGAGAAAGCTTGCCGTGGACACACGAGCCAATCTTTGCCAGCATAGGTTGACCTTATTGCCCTTTATCATAGTGGCCTGTATGCCTAGTACTGCTGCCCATAACATATTTCAATGGTACTCATACAGCGTGCTATAACTTATCCACTTCGAAATAATGCCTTCACCCTCCATCCATACTTCTATTCAGTCTCAAGCCATCCGTTAAGATCAGTATTTATTTGAATACGCGGTGCATCACACGATTTTAGCCATTTAGTGTAACATATTTGAGATCTCTTTTATGCGGAATGGACATTTAGAAGTTCCTCACGAAGTCATAATTTGGTGCCATGTGAACAATGTTCCCGAGAGTTTTCAATTTCTCCAGGATCCTTGAGCGAGCAGTATTCTATCCGCTCTGTTATGCTGTAGCCGAAAAACTTTGACTACTACTAGGTGCTGAGTATCAGCAATAAAGCTTCAGTATTAAGAGAGGTAAAATTGTCTTTAGCGTTGATGTAGGTGTAATGCTTAATGCACTGGGAATAACGCCGCAAACAGATCATCTTATTTGAATTTTTTAGTTGAGGTTAGTTCTTGAAGATTTTTTGTTTGGACTACCATTTCGATCCCAAAACTTTAGTATACTGTTGAGTATATTCGCATTCTACAACAGCTCTTGCACAAAAGATTTAAAGTTCCTGATTAAAAATACCATAAAATTTGTCATGCTTTTTTCATAACAAGTTGAATCCTCTCCTCATTAAATACATACAAACAAACATAATTCCTCATTACAATCTTTCAGTCAGGATTACAATCTAGCTTCTCACACCAACTTATATTGTGTGTGTTAATTTTATACATGAGTCACGGGGACCTACAGTTTAAAGTCGACTCCGAACGACCGATTTCTGAGAAACTTTTTCTTTACGCTCAGAGTTTTTGCCAGAAATCTGCTGAGAGGAAGTCTCCAAAGAAATAAATGTTCGAATCTGGCAATACTTACTCTGATACTGCATGAAACAATAATCAACCTCGGAGAGTAACAATGCGGGATCCCCAAATAATATAGGGTGTACCAACTATCGGTTTAAATTTAAAGCATCGGTTATTTCGAATCATCATTCTATTCTGTCACAAATTTCAT
This sequence comes from Sarcophaga variegata, assembly GCA_932273835.1. NCBI lineage: Eukaryota > Metazoa > Arthropoda > Insecta > Diptera > Sarcophagidae > Sarcophaga > Sarcophaga variegata. The sequence goes on from OW026360.1 coordinate 106,816,012, forward strand.
AACGGGAAACTGCACGATAAGGTCGATTTAGCAAAAAAGAAAATCATATTTTCGGAAGAAAATCTCATTTTCACCTTAGTGGGTACGTTAATAAGCAAAATGGCCGTATTTGGGGCTCGGAAAACCCACACGTGGTCTTATAAAGGCCAATGCCCGCATTACGAGTGACTGTTTAATGCGGCATGTTTAGCGGAGGCATCATTGACCCATATATCTTTGAAAATGAGGACGGCGCAACCGTTACGTTCAATGGAGACACCTATCGCACCATGACAACCGATTTTTTTGTACCCGCTCTTCATGGTATTGATATGAACGATGTTTGGTTTCAATAGGATGGTGCAACTTGCCATACATCTTATGTCACAATCGATTTTTTGAGTCAAACGTTTGATGGCTATTTAATTAGCCTAAGCTGCAATTTGACACGGTTAAACTATTTTCTGTAGGGCGCCGTTAATGAAAATTTTTATGCCGACAAAACAGTGACAATTAAGCATTTGAAGGCCAACATTCGTGATGCCATTGCCGAGATACGACCCTTTACATGCGAAAATGTGCACGAAAATTGTTTCAATCGAATGAGTTACTGGCTGCGGCCGCCACATAAATGAAATAATATTCCATTTCTAATCGGAACAATTGTACTTCACGACAAAAACATAAATTTAACAAAATTTCAGACCTTTTTTGTTTCATTGTATTTTTAAATTTAAACCCTTAAATCGCCCACCCTATACAGAACTTGAATTCCGAATGTTTTAAAATTAAAAAACTCCTTTCAGCAGCAACTTTCATTTGAAAAAAGTCAATAATTTTGACCACAAATTAAAACCGAAATCATTTTCAATTTGGAAAAGAAGTCAAATCTATGAGTGCAAGTGCATAAGTGAGTATATCAGTATGTGTATGTGTGTGTATATGAATTTCATTTAAAAGAGGTCAGTGAATTTGTAATGGAACAACTGTTCATGCTCTGTGTCTCTCTCTCTCTCTCTCTCAAAGTCCTTTAGAATATTTAAAATAAGGCAACCGTGCTTTGGTTTCTTTTGTTGTTGGTTTCTTGCTGCTTTAAAAACTTTAATTCTGTTGGAAAAAATAAGAAAAATAGGCTGACTTTGCTGCCAAGCAAACATTTACGTGCAGGGAGGAGACCCCCAGGAGGCCTAAAAATGTTCAATTTAATACGAATACAAATAAAACAAAAAATTTCTTTTAATTTTTTTTCTGAAGGGTTTTAATGGCAAGACATGCATGTTCATGTTCTTGTTCATGTCTTTGACTTGTTCTTCTTCTTCTTTTTCCATTTCCTTTCCTGCCAATTTACTACTTTTTATTATTTTCTTTTCATTTCATGTGAATGTATTTGTATTTGTATATGTTTCTTCTGCATTTTTATTAATATTTTCAGTTGTTGTTGTTACAATGTGTATGTGTGGTTGTGTAATAAATGCATTACTGTCAACACTTGTATTTACACTGACACTCTCTTACAACTACAAAAATACAGTTCGTCAGCCAGCAACTGAAAAGAAAAAGAGAGAAACAAGAAAAAAACCCATAAACCAGCAGGAGAGCTATAACAGCAACTACAATAACAACAATAACAAAAACAACAATAATAATAATAACAGCAAACAATTCGTTTAAATTTCATTTGATGATGATGTACTCACTCGTTAGTCTCGTAAACTTCTCTTCTCATTCTTTCTTATTTTGTGCTCTTTTTCTACAAAAAAAAACAATTTCTTCTGGCACTCTCTGCTTTCTGTCACTGTTTCAATACGTGTGTACAGTGTAAGTGTGCGTAAGTGTGTGTGTATTTCATAACGCCTTTCCCTACATTGCACTAGTCACGTAGTAAGGCGTTTACCAAATGCTGTTCGTTTATTCGTCGAATGCTGTGCTGTGCCAGTTTGTTCCTTTTTGCTTTCGTTTAAATGCACTTCGTTTTTGTGACGTCGTTGTGGTGCTTTTGTTTCTTTTATTTGCCTTTTTAGGTGCTTATTCGTTAGGGGTTGCATACCCCTATTTTTCGTGCACACACACACACACACAGTAAAATATTGTTTGTATGCGGCTAACTATTGTTGCTTTTTCAACCGGAAATGCGCTCATTTCACTTGGTTTCTGTTGTGTATGAACAACAACATTTGGTTGCAGTTCGTTTCGAACATATGTCTAAAGTGCTTGGCGTTATTTTGTGTTTGTTGTTATTGTAACCGGTATGAAGTCAGAGTAGAAACATGTTGAAAGCAGTAGCGTAACAATTTAAAAAAAAAAATCTGCCCTAAAGTATACCTTAAAATAATTGCAATTTTTTACATTTTCTTTGAATTATAAAACAGCACAGTGATTTGATACACAAAGCGATACCTGATAGGGAACAGTGATTTTCTTCGTTGGCAGGGGTTTTACCTCAGGTTCCGAAATTTAGGCGAGCACAGAGGCTAGTTCTTTCATCTGTGAAAGGGAAATCGTATAGTTTTCCAGCTGAATGTTGTGATTTTAGGTGAAAACTTGGAGATTATTAAGGCTACTTGCCTGGTCAGACATATATCCTGAAGAGCTTAAGAAATGTATGCAGTGCTGAAGACTGCCTAACGCGTCTATTCTGGAAAGTATAAAAAATTGATAAACCTCCTAATGGCGTATAATCAAAATAGATTATGCTGGGTTCCAGGTCATTACTAACGTTAGTGAAGTGACAGATGAATTGACAAAGTGAGAATCAGCTTTAGAAATAATTCCTAAGCATGTTTACTTGAAGCAGATACGCTTCTATACAAATCTTCTTTGAGTCAACTATGGTCATGATCCGTTAGTGATGTGTTTGAACCACCCAGTGCTTCGAATGAAACCGGCAATATGGCCCATTGTGTTGCTAAGTGTAAGGTAATCCCCCTCGTCATGATCCGTTAGTGATGGGTTTGAACCACCCAGAGCTTCGAATAAAACCAGCCAATTTCCTTAGTGGCACGTTCGTCACCATGCCCAGATCTTCAAATATTCTGTCATCCAAAAACCGATGAAGTCTGAAGTGCAGGGCACTCGCCATTCCATTTCGCGCACATCAAGGCAGCTTCTGCAGGAATCCTGGTGGGGCAGACGGAGCTTATCAGCGAAATTGCCAATAGCGCAGTGTCCCTTTAGAATTCTTGTTAGAGTGCGAACCGTTCTCTTGTCGAATTCAAGTGGTTGTTTGGTTCTCCTGCGGTCCACTGCTGAACACATAAGTTTTGAAATTCGGCAACCCACAGTTTGTTGAATTCCATACGCCTTTTTTTCAATTTGGAACAGTATTCCTATAGAGGCACATCAGGACCACAAACTTTGTCAGACGCTCGGCTGGCTTATGCACCTTTATGAATAGGAAACATGAAATATGGTTTCTATACCCTTTGTTAATGACTACAGTGCATTATAAAATTTGTTACCCACCAATAAGTATTCAAAAAATATTAGATTTTTAACAGCCTATACAGCCTGATACTAATTACGAGTTTCCTTCATTGTTAATACATTCAAAATGACCGGATTATGGACTTTGCAAATTACTCTGGCAATAATACAGTGACTAACAAAAAAACTTTTATTTGTTTTATTTTGGTTTCATTGACTTCGAGTCAGAGATTTCTTTTATGATATATTCAATCCCTCCAATCTATCCATCCTTACGGCCATTCCAGTCAGTGTTTCATGCAGTATTAAGACTGCTTTTAATGCCATATGCAACAAATTGCTGCATAAAATCTAAGCAATTCAGTTTTTATTTTAATTCCAATCATTAAACGAGTCCATAAATATACTCCACCACAAAATGTGACCGGAATTAGGGGAAGATAAACTCAACTAACTAAACGGAACTAAACAAACAAACGATATGAATATGAAAAGATTTCTGTGCAATTATGGTGTATGGTTTATTGCAACATGGATTTGTTGTTTATATTAATAATATAAATATGTATTAGTCACAACAACAACAACTTAATATTGTAGTAAAAATTACAACAACAAAAAAATATATTTTTATGTTCCTTCCACAGGGCAACACAGATATGCAACAGCAACAGCAATAGTGATGTGCATTGAAGAAAACATAGATTTTCTGTATATGCTGGGCATAACAGTAGACACTTTAAAAACACGATATGTGCACATACATGCTGAAACAATAGCAATTGAAATTGGGTTCACAACAATCCACAGTACTACCTACTAGACAATGGCAACCCAGGTTCTGTTAATCGAATATGTGACTCAATTATATTCCTACAGTAATCACCCAAAAAAGCTAATATCGTTTGCCGATTACAGCCAAACTTCCGAAACTCCTCTTTCTACTCGTCGCAAGCTCATCTGCCTGTCATGTATTGGCACAAGGCAGCGAGTAACTCTATTTTCGTTAACAATTTCAGCTTGGTTTCTGAATATTTCTGTCTGGAACTGAATTCATCTGCTCGGCACATAGTCTTTGACTGTAGCCTGGTGTAGGCATAAGGACTTTCTTAACGAGCTATTGGCGAGTAACCAACGTTGTTTATGACGTTGTCTTGATGGAACACAATAATTCTCTCTCTGAACGCTTGTGGATGGTTGCAGCCTTTGCAAGTAAAGAAACAACAGTGATTCTTAAATAGAGCATCGCCTCATGTAATTCTTTATGCTATGTCATGTGGACATTATCAAATTTCAAGCTCTATGCAGTCTTACCTTAATGGAAACAAGTTGGATTTTCACAAAATAAAATGAGGACAACTAAACGGCTTGCAATAGGTGTACTAATTCCTCCTTCACTTTTCCTAATACAGACCATTTTGACCTCAGATTATTTTTAGATACGATAACAATTTGCTCGACGGGAGAGTCTCTCGATGCTTTAGCTGGATAACAGCTCGACTAAGGGTCTCAATGCTACAGCTCTTTTCGAACAACAGCCGATTGAAGAAATTTAGAATGACTTCTGTCAAGCATTTAAGGGCCTTAAAAATTTGGGAAATGGTTGAACCCAACAATGCTGGTCTACACAATATTAAAAATATTCTCCCCAGATTAGTTAATGCAGATTGGATATACAATTTTCCAGCAATAAAGCACTTGAGGTTTAGATTAGGTCAGAGGACGTGTACTTTTCAATTAAGACATGTACAGTACCCGGAGGTCGAATTGACCCATTGTACAACGTCCTAGTTTCTCACACCACTTATGTTGTGTGTGTTAATTTTATACATGACTGGTGGCACCTACAGTTTCAAGTCAACTCCGAACGACAGATTTTTTGAGAAACTTTTTCTTGACAATTTTTTATTTACTCTCAGAGTTTTTGTCAGAAATCTGCTGAGAGGAAGTCGCCGAAGAAATACTTTTTGTATTTTGTCTTGATGTCTGGCCTGGGGCTCGAACCCTGGCTTTTACCTCTAATAAGCTAACACACTACCTACTAGACTACGGCGACTTACTCTAGGGGTTTATATGCTCATTCTTTCCAACAACAAAGTATGGATAATATAGGGGAACACATAAATGAAGAGAAAGCCTTTCAGGCCATTGGCTCTAATGTGCTTAAGTTGTGAAGAAGAAAGTACTTTTCGTTTTTAAGATGAGCAAAATGGAGCACCAGCCACGAAAGGATTTCATTCCAATTAATCATAATTCTTTTCTTCTTAAATCCTGGAAGTTACACGTCAGAAGCACTTGTAATTCACTTATTTTGTAAATGTTTTGTACATAAGCAAGTGTTGTCGAGCAACCATATTTTTAATTGTGATCTATGGAACTCTCATAGAAGTATCGCTTGGGAAGGCAACACAACCTGAGTTGTATACCCGACCAACCATTCCAGTTGCAAATACAGCAGAAGTAACAAAATTTTCATCTTTGTTGTTAGGATAACTCCACTTGGTTTTTGAGAAGGATTTGAAAGATACATGAAATAGTGTGTGGCAGTTCCAAGTTCCTTAGAAGTATATAAGAAAATCGTGAACTTCGTGTCAGGTGTTATAAGATCTGAGTTTCTAAAGTGTTTGAAGACATAATTTGCAGACAATTTTTCCCAATGCCTTCTTTTCTTGATCAGGGGAATCGCTGGCAAGACTGTAAACATCATTTTCTGCTCCTTACATTGACTGTAATCACTAATTTAATCACAATTGTATTATTATTGTTGTTTATATGTACTAAAGTACTGTGATATAGTTATATATTGAACAACTCCTAGTCTATAACTCGCAAAAAAAAAACGCCGTAGTCCAGTAGGAAGTGTGTAGGCTTATTAGATGCAAGGCCATGGTTCAAACTCCAGTTCAGAAAGTTTATAAAACGAAGTTTGAAAAAAACTATTTCTTTGGCGACTTCATCCCAGTAGATTTCTGGCATGAACTCTGAGAGAGTTGCAATGAAAAGTTTCTTAAAAAATCTGTCGTTCGGAGTGGACTTTAAATTGTTAGTCGGGTCACTCATAATTAACAACACAACATGAGTTGTGTGATAGGTTGGGTTGTAATCCTGACTAAAGGGTTGCAATGGCCGAATAAGTAAGTATTCTGTCCCCCCCAATTTTGTTGCCCTAACGAACCTTAGGTTCTATAAGGACAACTCTCTGCTTCATTAATGCCGTTTTCTTTAAGATACATTGGCTAGAAGCGATTCCTATTCTGAGGAAATGGTCTTTATGTCTAAAATGTTATGTACAAAGTCGGTTATACTTATACTACTCCTGACTAGTCGGAAATTTCTTCCCACTATTATTGCCTACCAAATGTTAAGACCATCTCAAGCTTGACTGGATTAGCTGATTCTCCGTCTCTCATTAACTTCTCTTTCCACAAGTATGCCTCTTCAAATTCTCTGGCTACTCCATAACAGTCTAAAGCAAGTCTCACAAGTCTTAATTATCTGGAAAAGTCTAGATTGGTTTCCATCTGCCTTATCGCTGAGTATACCCTTTTAAAGTCTTCTTCTTAAAAGAAAGGTTCTGAACTCCAATATCGCTTCGACTTAACCTACAAAAGCTCTGTTCGTATATCAGTCCGCCCTAATCGCGCGTTGCTTAAAATGCTGTGGCATTCTTTTCAATCAAAATTTAATTTAATTTCATAACTTCTCTGCTGACTGGATTAGATGAGTCTCCGTCTCTCATTAACTTCTCTTACGATAAGTATACATCTTCAAATTCCCTGACTACTTTATAACAGTCTAAAGCAAGCCTCAAACCTTTTTAACTTTAACTCAGCCTTATCGCTGAGTATACCCTTTTAAAGTCTTCTTCTTAAAAGAAAGGTCCTGAACTCCAATAACGCTTCTACTTAACCTATAAAAGCTATGTTCGTATATAAGTCCGCCCTATACGCGCGTTGCTTAAAATGCTGTGGCATTCTTTCCAATCAAAATTTAATTTAATTTCATAACTTCTCTGTTATTAAAGTGCCCACTGTGTCCGTTAATGTTTTTGTGTTTGTTTATGTGCAATTTCATACAAATTATTTCATGGTGACATTACAAACATTAAACGAACATTAAATCGTAAATTTTTATTCACAGAAAATAATATAAACGATGGCAATGCAGCCGTTAAATATTCTACAATAACAATACATTTTGAAACATACATTCATACACTCACACTCACATACACATTCACATCTTCATAATGGTTATTTATGAAGTTTTCTTGAAGAGTGTATAGGATGGGCGGGCAGGCATTCACCACTCACTGTTTCAAAAAGGGATGGCACCAGGCTCCGGGATGTTGTGTTATGTTTATGTGTAAGGATATAACTGTTGAAGTAAGTGTATGTGTATGTGAATGTGCGATTGTCAGTGTCAATCTCATTTCTTATGCTCGGACACGAAACAAATTTTCAAATTACAAATTATGTTGATGATTTTCATTTACGTCTTCTCTTCACACTCTCTTCCTCTCTGTTTTCTTTGGTTTTTCTGTTTGGTTTTCTATTTATTAAAGGAGGATGTATGAGATTATAATTCTATGATTGTAGGTATGGGTGCGGTGTATTCGTATTTGTATTATTTTTTCCAGTTTCTTTTCCACTCTCTTTCTTGTTTTCATCCATGATTGTGTGTTTGTACATGAATTTTTCCATCTTCCTGTATAGTAAACCTTACGAAACTGTAAAGCACGCTTTAATTTATTTTTTATATGCCTTGTACGTACGTATGTATGTATGTACGCGATAGTGGCAGTGTAGTGATGTTAGTTTTATGCGGTAGTGTGCCGTATTTGTTAATAATTTTACATTTATGGTGTACATGGGGTCATGGTTTCTCATATAAAAATATGAATGAAAATAAAGTCTTAAGGTAAACGGAATTAAAATTATGAATGGATCGGCAACATTTCATGTTTGTGACCGTTGTCATTACATTTCTTTAACATAAAAACAGTCCAGTTATTTAAACGTAATTTAATTTGTATACAAGTTTTCCATTAGTCGTGATCTGCCTAGGTTAGGTTAGGTTAGCGGGTAGATTGCTGTTTACAGGCAAGTTCACTCGGTGGCCCATATAACCCTTTGTGTTACCCAGTGTGAGGTAAGCCCCCTTGTCATGATCCGTTAGTGGTAGGCATGAACCTCTCCGAGCTCCGGATAAAACCGTTCAGTTTCCTTAGTGGCACGTTAGTCACCATGCCCCGATTTTCAAACGTTCTGTCACCCAAAAAAACAATGATGTTTGTTCTGAAGAGCCGGACACTCACATGAAAGGTATTGCAATGATTCCATTTAACTCACATCATGGCAGCTTCTGCAAGTAATCCTAGTGGGGCAGGCTAAGCTGGTTAACGAAATTGCCAATAGCACAGCGTTAGAGTGCGAATCGTTTTCTTCTCGAACTTATTTAGTTGCTTGGTGTTCCTGCTGTCCACTTCTGGACACAGCAGTTTTGAAATCAGTTTGGATCACCCACGATTTGTTGAATTCCATGCTGCTTTTTCCAATTTGAAAAAGTATTCCTGTAGAGGCACATAGAGGCACAATACACTGAGTCTCAATTGCGTGTTTTCAAGATGGGCTGCTCTACCAACCAACACGCTCGTTATAATCGTTGACGTATGACATCTGGGACAGATCTGAAGTTCAAAAAATAAATCCGATAAATACAAAGGAATTTCCTCTTGTCGGATAATATCTACAACAGATGTCTTAGCATAATTGCTTAAAACTAGGCGGCCATATATAAGTGGTGTGAGAAGCTAGGTTGTAATCCTGACTGAAGTGGTGTGAAAAACTAGGTCGTAATTCTGACTGGAGGGTTGTAATGACTAACCATACATTAGGTATATATGTTAACCCTAAAATGGCAAAACGTTATCGCTTAAAATGGTACATATTTGGTTCATTAAAATAAGTTGTAATCGTACTTTTTGTACTCCTAATATTTGCTTTGGGGTGCATGAACTGCAGAGAATGCAAGGAGTAGGGTGTGCTAAGGGTTCTATTTTAGTTTGCATGCCGAATGTACGTATAACCTACGTATCCAGCTTAAATGCACAATTTTTTTTTCTCTAGAAGCAATGCCAAAACTGGGTATATTGTGATACACCAACGTAGAAGACATTCCAATGGACCCCCTTAGCTTTCTAAGCTTCCCTTAAGTTTGCTTATGTTGTTAGTTTAATACTTCCTTTAAAAAATTCATCAGTGCTCTCTATGCACTCCTACTCTTCAACCGTAGAAAAAATAGTTTTTTCTCTCCATTTTTTGCTTTTTTTGTTACTCGAAGTTGTTGCCACAATTTGACCACATAAACACGTTCATAATAATTTTATCCATTTTAACCATAAAGGCTCAGATGTTTACCAGTGTGTGGCATAAACTAAAATAATAAAACAACAACAACAACAACTCGTTGCCATTATGAGTGTGTGTGTGTTTGGCATCAACATAAACATTCAACTAATAAAGTTAACATAACCATATGTTTGCCTGAATGCCCCGTCCGTTCGCCTGCTTGTATTCCGCTGTGATGCGATGTGATGTGCCAGTCAGTCAGTCAGTCATTTCGGACATGCAACATGGATACGTTTTCTAAAAGCAGCATAATTTTCACCAACCAACCAAACAAGCAAGCAACAAACATTTGGAATTGAGATTGAGCAAGAGCAAGAGCTTGTGGCTGTGGCTGTGTATAGAAGCCTGTATGGCAGAGCTGGAATAATACATTTGAGACATCCTCGTCATCATAATCATTGCCATCGTTAATATCATCGATGTATTAGGACATGTTCTACGGCAAGTAGAGTAGCAGCAGTGCTGGCAGTAGCAACAGTAGCTGTAGCTCTCCTATGTGATATGAAAGCAACATTCAATGAATTACGTGACTTTTGATATGTTTTTGGAAATATTTTGCCTCGATTCTCTATCCTCCGCCTGCTCATATTTGTCTCTTTAAAAAGGAAAAGGAAAACTTTTAAAATAATAAAGAAAACAAATTTCTTTCGTGTTCCTTAAAAAAGAAAAACCAAGATAAAGGCACCGTTACAGACAACGTTACATATCAAAGTAATTACGGGCCTATAACAGGAAGTGAAATGTTCATTGAAACGGGTAGTTATTGTTGCTCATTTTCTCTGTTTATACGTATATCCTGACAAGGATAATATTTAAAGAAAAACATTTTTTTATTAATATTCCCTGTCTTAAGATACTGAAACTAATACTCTACAAGACGCTCATCCTACCCGTGTTTCTTCATGGCGCAGAGGCATGGACCCTATTAAGCATTGATGCAGCAGCCTTGAGTGTATTCGAGAGAAAAGTCCTACGTAAGATCTTCGGTCCATTGCGAGTTAGCTATTATTTACGCATCTGATCCAACAGTGAGCAGTACAAGCACCTCAACGACATCGACGTTGTGCAGCGTATTAACATCCAGCGGCTGCGCTGGCTATGTCATGTCGTTCGAATGGAAGAGAATGCTCCGGCGAGACGGGTATTTGATGCGGGGATCTGCGGAAGTCGGCGAAGAGGACGACCTTGTTTACATTGGAAGGACCAAATCGAGGAAGCCCTGTCATCGATTGGTGTGACCAACTGGCGTAGGCGCGCAACAAGCAGAGACGCATGGAAGGATGTGTTGCGACAGGCCGAAATCCGTTAATCGGGTTGTTAATGGCCAAGTAATGAATGAAATTAATGAACTACATACCCGACTACGGCGGCTGCATAACACACGTAATTGATCATAACAACTCTTCAGCCAGAATTACGAACTAGTTTCTCATATCACCCATGTTGTGTGCGTTAATTTTCATCCATGAGTGACGGGGTCTGCAGTTTGAAGTCGAAGCAAGAAGCAGAGGCGCCTGGAAGAATGTGTTACGGCAGGCCGAAATCCGTTAATCGGTTTGTTAATGGCCAATTAAGTAAGTATAATATCCTGCATTTGCTTGGTAAATGATTTGATGCCAAGTCTTCGATTGCCCATAACGTCTGATATCTTAAGAAACAATAATCAACCTTGCAGAGTACCAATTCAGTGTCCCCAGATAGTTTAAATTACATGCAGCGGTAATTTCTAATCTGGCAATACTTCCGTCATTTTATTCTGTCACAAAATTCAGTATATTATCTCCACTGAACCTAATGAAGTGATTTACGCTTGAGCAACGTTGGGATTTATTTGAAATTTATTTCCGAAAACAAAGACAATTAGTCGGAAATTGCATGAAAGCGTCATACAAACTTTGGCCGCAGAGAAGAACCAACAGTGCCCGGTATACACAAGTTTATTGCTAAAGTTCCTGAAACTGGTTTTATTGTTGATAAGCCAATACGTGAGCGTGCTCGTGACAGTGCGTACACCAGAAAATATCGAAGCTGTGGCTAAGAGTGTGGCTAAGAGTGTGCGTAGGAATCCATCAACATCAACTCTTCATCGTTTTCAAGAATTGAACATTTCACTCACCAGTATAGCTCGAATTTTGCGAAAAGATCTCGGTATGACGCTTTACAAAGTTCAATTGGTTAAAGAGCTTTGCTTCGCTAGATGGGCCAACGAGGAACTTCACGATGATATAGATTTTGCCGAAGAAATCATCTTTTCGGATTCATTCATTTTAATTTTGGTGGCTACGCTAATAAGCAAAATTGCCGCATTTGAGGGACACAAAACCCACACGTGGTCTTAACGAAGCCAATGCACCGATTGGGAGTGACTGTTTGGTACAGCTTGTGGAGCGGAGGCATCATTGGCACATATTCCTTTTATAAATGAGGACAGGGCAACCATTTCGGTCAATGGAGACACCTATCGCAGCATGATAATCGATTTTTTGTATCCGCTCTTCATGCTATTGATGTGAACGATGTTTGGTTTCAACACGGTGGTGCAACATGCCATACATCTTATGTCACAATCGATTTATTGCGTCAAACGTTTGATGGCCGTTTAATTAGCCGAAATGGTGATGTCAATTGGCCGCCAAGAAACAGCGATTTGATAGCGTTGGACTATTTTCTGTGGGGCGCCGTTAACGGAAAGTGTTATGCCGACTAACCAGAGACAATTTAGCATTTGAAGGCCAACATTCGTGATGCCAATGCCGATATACGACTCCATACACTCTGAAAAGTGCAGGAAAATTGCTGCAATCGAATGAGGTATTGTGAGGCCAGCCGCGGCAGCCATATGAATGACATGATATTCCATTTCTAAACGGAACAATTGTACTTTACAACAAAAGAATAAATTTGGCAATATTTCCAATTTAAACTTTTAAATGGCCCACCCTTTACACTAAATTGAGAGAGTATTTGAATAGCAATTAATCCAAATCGTAAGTGACCACTCAAGGGATCTTTTAAGGGATGATAATTATTATTCTTGGAATAGTCGTTGTCTAGTAGGTAGTGTGATCATTTTTTCTGAGCTAGGCCATGGTATAAACCCAAGTCCAGACATCTAGAATAAATCAAAACGGGAAAAAATATTTCTTCGATGACTTCTGAGAGTATAAATAAAATTACCATGAAGATTTTCTCAATAAATCTGTCGTTAAGTGTCGATTTTTAACTGTGGATCCCCGCCACTCATGAATAAAATTAACACACACAGCATAGGTGGTGTGAGAAGCTAGGTTTTAATCCTGACTAAAGGATTGTAATGACGTGTCTCCTTTACTTATAAGTTTCACTTGGGCATTTAAATCCCTGTTTAAAACCAGCGTATATCTTAAAACAATTATTTTTTTTCAGTCCTTAACTTTTAAATACTTTAAGTGGCAAACGTTTTAAACAAATAACTCATCGCTGTGTAGGTAGTCCCCCATAGACCAATATAGAGATTCTTGTGTTGTTGTGCCTTTAATAGTTATTTTGAACCGAAACATAAATATTTAAACTTGTTTTCTTAACTGTTATCGTTTGTCCTGTTCGCTGTATGCTGCATGTGTTGTGTTGTACACGTACTATTTACTTATGAATGTATTGGTGGAACGTAAGGAACTCAGGATACAAACAAAACAGGATACACGATTAGTTTCTATTGCTTTCCATCCAGGCAATATAAAATGATTGCATTGAACTTTTCTTTCTTTTCTTAACTTTAAACTCTAAACACTAACACTGTACCTACCTAACACATATACATGTGAGTAAGAGTGTGTGTATGTGTTTAAGAGTATACAAGTCATATTCCTTAGGAGTACACCTTCACGTAAAGCCAACTGAAGTAAACATTAAATACAACAACTTAGTTTTGTATACGAAACTGACACTCTCTCTCTCTCTCGCACACATACATACAAGAACATGATTTTATTTTCTTTATACGTTTAAGAATATGATTAAATGAATGGCTGTGTTTGCGTACGAGTGTGTGTGTGTGTATGTTGGCACAAACGTAAGAAACGAAACGATAAACCTGTACAGGAAACTATACCCATAGAATAGTTAAGAAGAAGAAGAAGAAAACTATTCTTGTTCGACAACAACATCGCATGGCTGGTTAATGTATAAAATTAAACGATCGAAATAACGGTTTTTAGCTAAACTAGCAACATTTTTTCCTTGACACACCCTATACAACTATGGGTAATAGGAGTACATTAGGTTTGTTGCCATCATTGTTATATCGTGTTATTTTTCTGCAAGACTTTCATAACCCGTTTCTGACAACCCGTTAGGGTCTGAATATACAAATAGCCTGCTTACAGCTCTCATTCTCTTATATAGGGTGGGCCATTTATAAGTTTACATTTAAAAATGCAATAAAATACAAAACGATTTAAAATTTTGCCAAATTAGTTTTTTTGTTGTAAAGTACAATTGTTCCGTTTAAAAATGGAACATTATTTCATTCATATGGCTGCCACGGCTGGCCTCGCAGTACCTCATTCGATAGCAGCAATATTCGTACATTTTTCGAGTGTATGGGATCGTATCTCGGCAATGACATCACAAATGTTGGCCTTCAAATGCTCAGTTGTCTCTGGCTGGTCGGCATAACATTTTTCTTTAACAATGCCCCACAGAAAATAGTCCAACGGTGTAAAATCGCAGCTTCTTGGTGGCCAATTTGACATCACCATTTCGGCTAATTAAAGGGCCATCAAACGTTTGACGCAATAAATCGATTGTGACATAAAATGTGTGGCAATTTGCACAATCCTGTTGAAATCAAATATCGTTCACATCAATACTATGAAGAGCGGGTACAAAAAAATTAGTTATCATGGTGCAATAGGTGTGTGTCACCGTTGACCGTAATGGTTGCGCCGTCCTTATTTTCAAAGACATATGGGCTATTACAACCCTTCAGTCAGGATTACGACCTAGCTTCTCACACCACTCATGTTGTGTGTGTTAATTTTATACATGAGAGGCGGTTTAAAGTCAACTCCGAACGACAGATTTTTGTCAGAAATCTGCTGAGAGGAAGTCGCCGAAAAAATATTTTTTCATATTTCGTTTTGATGTCTGACCTGGGGTTTGAATCGTGGCCTTAAGTCTAATAAGCCAACGCACTACCTACTAGACTACGGCGACTTCCAATGCCAATGATGCCTCTGCTAAACAAGCTGCAGTAAACACTTCTGCAAGACCACGTGTGCGTTTTCTGAGCCCCATATACGGCAATTTTGCTTATTAACATACCCACCCAACAAGATGAAAATGAGTTTCATCCGAAAAGGCGATTCTTTTGGCAAAACCGGCTTCATCGTGCAGTTTGTCGTTGGCCCTATAAATCCTAACGTTGCTTAAGCGTCAATCGATTCATTACGTTCAGTGGAGATAATATACAGCATTTTGTGGCAGAATAGAATGACATAAGTATTGCCAGATTCGAAATAAACATTGGTTCAAATTTAAACCGATAGATGGCCCACCCGATACATCCCTCCGATGTATGTAAGTATCACCTTCATGTTAAATTTTCGCTTTAGTTCTGTCCATATAGACCTCGTTTTGATCCGTCTCGTTGTAAACTAAGTCGTGTATAGAACTTTTGTTATTTATAGGTCAGCCTCTTATTCTTCTTCTCCTTTAGAAGCTATAATACAACCTAATGGTCTTTAATCTGTATTAGAATAGAATGTCAAGCGTCTTAATATCATACGGCTTTTACAACACTTTTTCTCATGCGTAGTATTGTCAGATCGCCTTGAATTTAATCGTTTACTAGAGGCCCATTTACTACCTACTAAACTACGACGACTGACACCTACATATAATAGATAAAGGCTGCCCATGAGCTCAAAGGACTCGTATGTAATTCGATTTGAATTTGCCTGCAGATTCTTTCAATAAAAGTTAATCGTTTCAAAAAGTACTCGATGTTATAAGGACCCTTTGAGTCGGATTTGATCGTTCAAAAAATATTTTTTACTTCAGTTTTCTTAAGAAAATAAAACGAACACATTGTCGAGTATCAAATACTTGGCACGGAATTGTCTCTGGGCATATGTATGTGCGTGATGGTGTGTATGTAAATGTATGTAGTCTAGGCTATGAACACACTTGATGATGATGATGCACTCAGGTCACATTAACTTATCTTTGAAGCGTTTTCTCTTAACATGAGAGAAATATAAACGAAAACAACCTGAAATTATAAGCAATAGGATACAAAACAACAACAACACCAAAATTAAACACGGTAACACTATAGTGCTAAAAGCAGCGATGGGGATAAATATAGCAGCCATAAAAATAATATATGGTAAGTGTTTACTTCTTCTTTTTCTAAATTGAAAATCGTGTAGCCAAATGCTGTGGCCAAATGAATCCCGAAAACCAAAACTTTCTCTTCTGTATTTGTAGTTCATCATTGCATGATCCTATAGTGTCTTGGCATTACATAGCGATTAAAATACTTGATTACAAGTCCAAACATCCAAGCAGCCAAGAAAATATCAACATCTGTGGCATTCAAGTGTGGAGCCCTTCGCAATGATAGTTCAGTTTTGTGACAATTGAAAGAAGTATTTTCCTAGTTGCAACACAATTTACCGTATGAGCAGTAAACATATTCCTGAGCGTTTCTTTTACCGCAAGAGGTACTTCCGAAATTTGACCCTTGACAATAGCCGTAATATTGAGGCCACGTCCGTCAATTAGTTGTCTGCCAATGTTGAATGGGCTCCGGAGTAGTTCCAACACTACTACAACGAATAAAGGGAATACAACTCCTATGCCTGAACCGGTGTCTCGAATTCTTGAGGCTTCTCGACAGCATACGTAGGGTGAAGGTACTCGGTAATTACTGTTACATTACTACTACAACAAATAAATGGGTTTTGTTCCCGATAGCATACAGTTACATACATAGTACTCACATATCTCGGGGAGCACACATGTTTGTGGTCGATTCGCCAGCGGACCGCATTATGCATTACAAGGAAAATTCATTCTTCAGCCGCACTATTCTGTCGGTTACAATATAGAAGCAACACAATGCACTGCATAAGTAGGGGCTATCCCCTTTGGGTTGGATGATCACAAAAATCGAATCTATTCGGATAGATCTCCTGGGATGCCAATGAAATATTACTGAACCTGTCCCAGACTAAGTATTTCAGCAACGCTTAAATAATTTTGAGGCTCTAGTGAGCGTATAAATGCCTAGTCAGCTAAGTAGTAGGTTAGGTTAGGTTAGCGTGTAGCTTGGCGTTCACATGCAAGTTCACTCGGTGGCCCATATGGCCCATTGTGTTACCCAGCGTGAGGTAAGCCACGTTATCATGAGTCGTTAGTGGTAGGTTTGCAGCACAATGAGCTCAGGATGGAACAGACCCTAAAGCCCATTTCTTGTTGAATGCATAGATAAACAAACAAAATTATCGAATTTAATATGATACCATTCCACATGAGATTCAAGAGCGTCCAATACATACATACAAAATTGGGCATTGTAACCCTACAGTCAGGATTATGGCCCTAGCTTCTAACAGCACTTATGTTGTGTGTGTTAATTTTATACAGGTTAGCGTGTAGCTTGGCGTTCACATGCAAGTTCACTCGGTGGCCCATATGGGACCTACAGTTTAAAGTCGACTCCGAACGACAGATTTTTAAGAAACTTTTCATGGCAATTTTATTTACTCTCAGAGTTTTTGCCAGAAATCTGCTGAGAGGAAGTCGCCGAAGAAATATTTTTTCAGCCTTACGTCTGATAAGCCAACACACTACCTACTAGACTACGGCGACTAAAAGAGCGTACAATGCATCCCCAAAAAGTCATTATTAGGAATGGATGTTGGGCTGGCCGTGTCAACAGTCCATATTTCCAACGACATTTGGTTTCATAAGGCCAGCGCTACGTGCCATATTAAATATTCCTCATAAGCGATTTGAGGGCATGGTCATCTCACACGGAGATGATGTGAACTACGATGTTTGTCAACGAGATAATACGACTTGACCCTGTTATACCTTTTTTGTGGACTTTTCTTAAGTCTCAAGTATATGTGAGTTAGCCACACACCACAATAGTCCTCAAAATTAACAGAACTCATGCTATCGATCAAATACAGCCTGATTTATAAGCCGGAGTCATGAAAATTTGGATTTTTCAAATGCAATTCATCCAGGGAATCTGTGGCATGCATTTGAACGATGTTATTTCCTAAACATAATTCTCTGCTATTTTTGTCCACTCACCTATGTCGCATACAATATCTCGCCATTTGAATCTGAACAACAATTCGCTTTCCCTTGTTTCGATTGTTTTTTTTTTTCATTCGCTTTTGGGAAACTTGAGATTTGGGATTTTTGCTTACACGTTACATTTACGTAACACGCTAATACTGCGTTCGTTGTTGTCATTATTGTATCAAAAGGCCATTATGATTATCCTGCTGACTGCATTTAACATCCTGTTGTTATCCTCTAATGCCGACAACCTCATCTCACCTTGTTTTCACACTCTCTCTCGTTCTCTTGTTCAAATGCCATTAACCATCACATGAAATTTGGTAGAAAATTTCTTCAGTTATCGCTGGATACGTGAGCCAAGTGGTGGTGGTGGTATAATGGCAGGCTAAAAAGTGTCAATACCGGCGAATGGATGAATATGAATAGAATTTCTACGTTTCTCTCTCTCTCTCTCTCTCTCTCTCTGGTGGATTTTTGTTGTTTAGTTTTCTTTATTCTTTTAGCCGTTTGATAATTTCTTGGAGAGCGTTAAGAAGGGGAAATCTTAATGCAGTCATTTGGTATTTGTTGCTTAAGTTACTTATACTTCCTGTTATTTGAAACTAGTTTTTGGAAGACTTTGCTTGTGTTCTTGATATCTGGTATCAATGGCATTTGCATGGATTTAAAAGCACAGCAGAGAGAATGTGTCTCTGGATAGGAAAATTTAAATCCTAAAGTATCAGAAATATGGAAGAGAAATATGGATTAAAAATGTTCAAAATTTAGAAAAAAATTATGATTGACGCGGAAATTCGGTAAGATATTGTTTGGGTTCCAAAATAATACGGTATTTGCTTATCCATTAGCTGGCGTGTGCGCTATTTCAAAAAGTGGTGACGATAATACATACATACATATATTATTGGCCTTTACAACCCTACAGTCAGGATTACAACCTAGCTTCTCACACCACTTACGTTGTGTGTGTGAGTGGCGGCGGGACCTAGACGAACTTTAGCAATAAACTTGCATATACCGGACACTGTTGGTCGTTCTCTCCAACCAAATTTTGTACGTATTTTGCAATTGTCTTTGTTTTGAAAATAAATTTCCAATAACTAATAACGTTGCTCAAGCGTAAATCGATTCATTATGTTCAGTGGAGATAATATATGGAATTTTGTGACAGAATAGAATGACAAAAGTATAGTTAGATTAGAAATAACCGTTGAGTCAAATTTAAACCAATAGATGGCCCACCCGATATTTTTTCCGGTATCCTACTTTCGGCAGTCTTCGGACAAAAACTCTGTGAGTAAATAAAATTGGGCCACAAATATGTCGTTCGGAGGCTCTAGATATTTCAATAGATGGAGAGTAAACAATATGATTGAAAATGCGGAACTTATCACTGTTCAGAGAAATTTTTCATTCATATTATCAGCACCAATGTTTAGTAGGTAGTGTGTAGGCTTATACTGGCGAGCAAAAATGGATACATAATATTAAAAAAATATTTTAAATCCAACATTTTTTGTATTTATTGCAGTAAGTAAGAAATTGTAAATAAAAAATTTCAGACGTTGAAATGGCCAGCACAAAGTCCGGATTTAAATCCGATCGAGAATTTGTAGGCAATTGTAAAACGAAAATTGGCACAGTATGAAAACCCTCCAAATAACCTTAACGAATTGTGGCTAAGAACTGAGGCAAAGTGACAAAGTATAAACAGCGAAACCATTAAAAAGCTCGTAGAAAGCTTACCAAAACGCATTAAATCAGTAATAAAGAATAAAGGATTATGGACAAAATACTGAATTTTTCATTTGAAACGAAACGAGCAGAATTGGATAAATGCTACTAAATAATAGTTAAGCTGCATTTTATATTTAAAAGGAAATAATATTACTGTAAAGTTTTTGTTTTAATTAGAGGAATAGTCTAAATAAATGTTTAACATATGGATTGTTTTTGTTTTATTTTAATAAATAAAGTACAAATATAATGTTTATATTTTTTTTAAATATTATGTATCCATTTTTGCTCGCCAGTGTATACGTGAGCCCACGGTTCAAACCTCGGAATAGACATCTCCCAGAAAACGAAATATGACAAAATATTTATTCACCGATTTCCTCTCAGCTTAAATCTGCCAAAAATTCTGACTCTCTTTATACTGCCTTTATTGTATGTCTGCTAACGTCACGATCTTTCTAGGAAATGGTTATTGCAGAAGTTTAAATTTTTGAAGGGATCTCTTAAATTATTAAAATTTGAAACTGTGTACCGTATGATGTGTGTATTTTGTTGTTGTCTGTTTGTCTTATTTACTTTTTTCAATTAGTTTGTTTTTGTTCTCATAATTATATGAAACACGTACCAATTGATTGAAGTCTTAGACCTTAGTCTAGTAGGTATTGTGTTTTGGCTTATTACATGTGAGCCCACGGTTCAAACCTCGGGGCAGACATATCCAACAAAACAGCAAATTTCTGCCAAAAACTCTGAGAGTAAATAAAATTGCCATGAAAAGTTCGTCAAAAATCTGTCTTTTGGAGTGGACTTTAAACTGTAGATGCCGCCACCACTCATATATGAAATTAACACACACAAAACAAGTGGTGTGAGAAGATAGGTTGTAATCCTGACTAAATTGTTGTAATGACCAAATAAGTAACTTAAACAGAAGTTATTCTAAGTCATACCTATAGAAGCTAAAGCCATGGTAAGAATAAGGTTTTAAAAGCAATCCCTCGAACCCCTTAATATTTTCAGCTGCAAAAGAATGATTCGTTTTATTTTTAGGGAATGTTTTGTTCAATGCTTCTTTAAAAGCATGAAAATTAAGTTTCTTTTCTTGTATCTTTTTTTTTTTTGGTTTTGTTTCAAATTATTTTCATTTGAATATAATCAGGAGATAATTTTTTTATTAACACATCCTACAATTCTCATGAGTTTATGCACGTATAACATGCATACACATAAGTTTACAAAAACAAAAACGAAAATAACAGGAATATAAAATATAAAGAGAGGGAGGAGAGAACACATTTATTATACAGTGAGTAAGGGAGCAAGTTTGTGTGTGTGTGTGTTTGGAACACTAAAATTATAAAACGTGCGTAAATTTTAAAATTTATTTCCACACAATCATACAATCGTATTCGTGTATTTGTAATTGTAAAATTACATTTTCGGCTGATTTTATTAAAAACAAACGAAAAAGAGATGGAGAGCGAGAACACAGCACACCATGACTTTCCTCTAAGGAGGTGGTTTGATCCCATTTAAGATGATATCAGTGGTGATATATTCGGTGATGGTGGTTGTGGTGGTGAATGAGGATGGTGTGAAATTGTTTTTTCTTTTACATTTTTGGCATACTTTGTTGTCAATGGTGTTGTTGTAATCACATTATCACTTACTAAACAAACTACAAAATTGCATTTGGGAATACAAATTCAAAGGAAGCCTTTATGTTGTGTTGTGCGGCGTTTTTTTTTTGAAAATTTTGCAAAAAAAAACCTATACGAGCAGAAGAGAAATTTTAATGAAATAATTTGCATAACGAACGAACAAACAAACGAATATCATTTCATTTGTTTTGTTTTCTTTAATTTAAGAAGAAGTGTGTGCGTGGTTTTTGGCATGAATTTATACGTCCTTATTTTAAGATATGCGTTGTTGAATATGATGATACAAATAATTGAAGGAAGACATTTTAATGCAATTTTACCGTTACTTGTAATCGAAAACGTATCGTAAACAATATCTTCATAATTTAATTATTTTCGAAGCGCAAAATAATTTTAAATAATTTGATATGATTGGGGGTACATGGGATACGTGTAAGAAATGAAATTTAATAAGACACACACACTTAAAGACATAATTTCGAGGAAGAAATTTTATTTGCTATTTGGTACGAAATGAAATGTCATTTAAATAACCGCCTTATGAGATAGTTAGCAAAAACTTTTTCTTATTTTTCGTACGGATTTTCGACAATAATTTGACGAACATTAGTTTTCAAATACTCCAACGTAAGGAGATATTTTATGTGTGTTTGTTGGCATTGCCTTGTTAAAACCAAGGCCGTCGCAGTCTAGTGTGTTGGCTTATTAGAAGTAAGGCCACGGTTCAAACCCCAGATCAGACATCTCGAACGTAATGAAATATGAAAAATTATTTCTTTGGCGACTTCCTCTTAGCAGATTTCTGGCAAAAACTCTGAGAGTAGATAAGATTTCCATGAAAAGTTTCTCAAAAATCTGTCTTTAAAGTGTAAGTTCCACCACTCATGTATAAAATTCACACACACAACGTAAGTAGTGTGACAAACGAGGTCGTAATCCTGACCAAAAGGGTTGTAATGGCCAATTATGTTATGTATGTATGCCTTGTTAAAACCACATAACTTCCAGTTCATAATCTATAATTTTAGGCTCTAAATTGCCGGTAAGATTTCTACCAGTGCTTTATCTAATAAATTTCACCCAATAACACCTCCAGACCATAATAAGCAACAAATAGTCACTTTTCCCGAATTCAAAGGCTTTTACATCACCAATTACCATACCTACGGCATTGTGAATGGTCAGCTGGCTTTAATTGTTGCGTAAGTAGCACTTTGTGTAAATGGAGCTCCCAATTCAAATCCAAATTGTGCTGTAATATACGCCAAATTGCTGAAAATATCTTCGATTCGGATTAGCTGCCATACTTTCTCTAACAGAAACAATATTTTCAGCAGAGGCTCACATTGCTGTGTCGACGTAGTCTAGTAGAGGTGAGGCCGCGGTTAAAATCCCTGATCAGACGCCTTCAACAACACGATATACGAATAAATACTTTTGGGTCGATTTCTTCTCGTAAACATACTACATATTTGATACTGTGTACCATATGATGTGTGTATTTTGTTGTTGTCTGTTTGTCTTATTTACTTATTTTCCATCAGTTTGTTTTTCTTCGCATAATTATATGAAACACGTCCCAATTGATTGAAGACGTCGTATTCTAGCGGGTATTGCGGTTTGGCAAATTAGATGTGAGGCCACGGTTCAAACCTCGGGTCTGACATTTCCAACAAAACAGCAGATTTCTGGCAAAAACTATGAGAAAAAGTTTTTTTTTAAAGTTTGTCGTTCAAAGTCGACTTTTAAATGTAGGTCCCACAACATGGTGGTGTGAGAAGCTAGGTGGTAATCCAAACTGAAAGGTCGTAATGACCAATTATATGTGTATTTATCTAAGTTGCACTTAATGTGGATGCAGGTCCAAATACAAATGTAAAATGCATCAAAAATATACTGTAATAGAGGCCCAATTGCTGAAAACAAACCGACTTGCTTTCACCAACAGAAACAATATTTTCAGCAAAGGTGCAAATTGAAATGATGCTCAGGCCTGTTTGCAGCCATAATGATTCCTGTCATTCGTTAAAAAAATTATTACACAAACCTCTTACGGTTAACACTTTAAAGATATGTCATACCATCCCATGTCTGGAGTAATTGTTAATCTCCTTATTATACAAGTCCGTCTTTGATCCCATATTCCTGGATGATACTGCCCTAATAGTAATTTGACTATCCGTAAAGAAATCTAAACTTACCAAGTGATTACTAGCCCAAATCATTCATTTCCTGGTCACGCCTAATTATGCTTGAAAACCCGAATTATTGTCGGTTAGCCGGAGACAAAGTTTGGTTTCTGGTTCCTCTAGATATAGAGGCCTAGTCCCGTCAAATCTCAATGTTTAGAGCCACCCGTGTAGCCCAACGGGTAACTTGACTTGGATCCGTTTGATCAAGAAAGTCGATCCGGTATTAGTAGCCACGAATATTCGACTTCCACAACATTCATCAGACTGCTTACGTTGCCATATAAAAGGCAAGGCGAAGCAGGTGACTGAGTGAGTGAAGTGCAGTCAGTCTTGTGTGAAGACGGGGTGCGTTCGAAGAGAGTAATCGTGTTTTGAAGATCTGTCGAATAATTGTCTAGTAATTGTTATTGTTTATGCAAAGGGTATAAACAAAGAAAAGTAATTGTTGTTGTTTACATCAAGTTGTAAACAGTGTCACACAGAATTGTGCGAATAATAAAGAATTTTAATTAAAACTAAACACAAATTTATTTTTATTTTCATTTGCAACCTACGAGCTCATATTTTAAATGCTTTTAAAAGGTAAAAACGTAACAGTATGAACTATTCTTCCAAAAGATGGTCTGATAGGGAAAAATAAAAAACCTCGACATGAACTAAGTCAATCCTTAAGAGAAAGAAATTTCTTTTTTATCATTCGTTTCCGTATTACAATTACAATAAGCCACGACCATCTATTATGGTGCAGCGTCATAATTACATCAATTTTCTACTGTCACGCCTCCAGCTCTCAGCAAGCATAAGCATTGAAATGTTGTTTTCCTTTGAGTGGAGGATGTATTTCATTCTCTAATCAAATCATGACTAAATCAACAATTTGAAGATGTCGTCTAATGTCGTCGTTACAAAGTATGGAGTCACTCCCATCTTCATTACAGTCTTTCTTTCATTTTGCTTGTAAATTTGAATTTTACTATTGTCTTGTCTTGTGTTGTCTTGCCTTGTCTTGATGTTGTATTTATTGCTGATGTTGTTCGTACGCATTAATTCGTTTCCATACACATCCATATTCTGTATCCGATATCTTTGAGATCTTTGGTTTACTTTGTTTGTCTTCCCAATTTTATTTCATTTCATTTTTATTACATTGGCATTCTTAACATTTGCGCAACATTAATGCATTCCTATTACTTTTACACGTACGTGCGCCAAGGGGCAGCAGAAGTCTAAAAGAATGAATTGTGCGGCTGACTTAACACCATTCACATGTTCGCACAAAAGGTAGGGTAGATTGGAATGCTCTTCTTAACAATCAATGGGCTTCTTCAATACATGAATACATGTGGCAACTAAATGTCAACCAAGTCTAATTCTTCCTTTATCCAATTCAGTAGTTAAGCATTCTCATTGAAGATTCTACGTTCTAAACGGAGACTCAAACCAGTTTGATCTTGATTAACTTTAACTATTGGTGGTTTGTATCCCTGGTTAAAATAAAGCATTCCAAGTTCGAATACAGCAAAGTACAAATCATATTTCGTCATGTGTTTTAGAATCTTAACAGATTAGACAGAGAAAATCAAGGAACAATGCAGCCTCTTATGAAAAAGTAGGACTCCGTGAAAACGTTCTTCTCCACTATTCCCAATTCAACAACCCATTACATTTTCATAGATTACATTGCCTCAAACCTAAAAGAGTAAAGAATCCCCGAAATCAAGTAAAGAAAGTTCCACTTGAAACGAGTTCAGCTACAGATTTCTCAGAAAGTATAACAATACACCTTCTCTCGTATAATTATCAGAGGTCTTCGCATCAGGGACTTAATTAACAGCAGCTTTAAATAATTGTCTTTAAATCTTTGACCGGCTCAAGTCGTGTACGGAAATATTTGCCATCTGTTGGGTTAGTTTAAGATTAGGTGGCGGATTCCCTTGAAGGAAGCATTTAAGCCCATTTAAGCCTATTGTGATACCACAATTATTTCTAAACAAGAGTAAACCCTTCCCTAGAGAAACCCATCCCGAGGGGAGAGATCGGAAACCTCCGTCTCTTCAAGACAAAAGCAGGTCACTGATACATAAAGTGAAAGACAGTCTCTTTCTCCTTCTCAGACCCATAGTTCCTGCAGAAGTCATTTGCCGGAATGCCGGGTCTTTCGGCATGCCTATCAAAACGACAATGGCCCATTAGAATCGCTATTGTGCCGTGCATGGCCATACGATTAAAGGGCAGAAGTGAGTCAGTTCTTCTCTTGTGCATATATGTCCAGCAATGTCTAGCAATAGTAAAATGGGGATTTAGAACGACTTCTGTTGAACTTACTTATTTGGTCATTACAAAACTTTAGTTTTTTACACCACCCGTGCACATACCTTCCTTCTGCCAACGATATTGAGCCTTCCCCATAAAACAGATTAACAATACACGAATTAACTGGAGTGGTGGGAATACAGATAGAGGGCAGTCGTTGGAGACTCTTCTCCTTTTACTAGAGTTATGTCAATGATCTCCCTACGAACTGAATTTTTTTTTTTTGGTCGTGGATGATTTAATTCTTTCATAGACTGACAGAAATAGGGCTTACATTTGCAAAATTGTTACTTGTAATGATAATATTTACATCCCTGGTGTAATTGTTCTAAATAATAATATACAACAAGTATGCAATACTTACCGGCAGGTATGGGCAAATTAAAAGCACATTAAACAAATAAAAATGCTTAGGAAGTTATTAGTTTCTAAAGAAATTCATATACGAACTGAATATTTCGGCTACTCATGGTGTTCTATTCACTATCCTTACAATTACAAGATAGATTCCTTGAAGATGATGTTTAGTTATCGGCAAATTTATCGAAGCATATTATTGATTTCGATAGGTGGGTGAAGTTTTTCTTCCGAGGAACACTACTCCCTGTGTCCTCCTTGCCTAAACCTATTTTTCTAATTCCAATACAAAGCTGTGCATGAATAGGGGCTATCCCCCTGAGTGTTGGCCTAAAATTGCCATGATCTCTATTATATTTCTAAATAAGATTGACGTTGAATTATTGAATTCGATGGGTGGGCGAAATTTCTCTTCCAAGTACCACCACTAGCTCTGGTCTACTTTTTCCAGGGAGCATCTCCCTGAGTGTTGGCCTAAAGTTGCCATAACCTCTGCTATATTTCTACGCCTTATTGTCGTTGGGCCATTAAACTTATTTAACATTTAGATGAGATTTGATTATATAGACAAACATACGTACCTTCTCTAACACTCATCTAACACATTATCGACAAAAATGGAAATGTAAATGTTATTTGTTGTTGTTATTGTTTTTGTTTTCATTTTGTTTTTTGTCTTCCCTTGAATTGTAAATTTTACTTCACATTTTACTCAGTGGCTCCACAGTAGGTGAGAAGATGGTGTTTGCATGATTAGAAAAATACTTCTTCGGCATCTTTCTATAGAAGAGAATTAACAAGAGAGGGAAATAGTAAAATTTTTATAAATTCAAGTCAGGTTTAGAAAACAGAAAAAAACACTCTTTCTCTAATGCCTTTTATGAAATGCTGTTGACAAGTTCAAATTAAAATCCCATAATCTTCTATGTCTGGTTAAAGGTCTACTGAACCACTAATAAAGCGAATGTAAATAAAGAATCAAGAAAATGAAAATAAAATGAAAATAAAATTTAAATAATTACACCAACGAACGATTTTAATAGTATTTTCGAAGACACAAGTTAGGAGAGAAAATATTTTAACGCCACTCAGAGCAGTCATTGCTTTGCTCGATAACTTGTTGCCATGTTCAAATGTAATTTCACGAAGGTCATTGAATTTCAGAATTTTTCGGCAGGAACAGTTACTGACCACCACCACATTATATCCGAATCACCCAAACAAACTGCCAATCATTATCATGCTTGTCAATCATTATCATGCTTGTCCCAGGCATTGTCCAGTTGATACACAATCTCGCTTTTATTGGCCAAGGCTGCCTGCTTATGGTTGATTGTTTTCCGCATACTGTTGATCGTACAAATCCCCCGATACTGTTGATCATATAAGGCTTATTGTGATACCACAATAAATTTTACCCGGGAATCAATCATTCCCTAACAATCTTTGGATTCTTTTGAAGGTGGTTCGACGCCTTGGTTAAAGTAATTGAAAGAATTAATTCTTATCGAAGGAAGAGGTCCCTCTTAGGCCAGCATTTAGACCCATTGTGGTACCCCAATTACTCCTACACGAGGGTTAACCATTCCTTAGGGAAAACACAACAGAGTCCAAAATAAATGCTGCTATTGAAGCAATCATTATATTAGGGAGCTCAGTCAGAGATGTTTTAAAGATGAGAGGTCACAAACTTCCGTCTCTCCATGATAAGAGCAAGACACTGATAGGTGAGGTAAAAGTCGCTTAGCTCTTACAGAAGTCATTTGCAGGAATACTGAGACTTTCGATATGTCTAACAAAAGGATAGTTAACGTAAGAAACGCTATTGTGCGGTGGATGGCCATGCGATATAAGGACAGAAGGGAATCAGTCTTCTTTTTAACCAAACGAGTCTAACAGTGTCCAACAATACTGCAAATAACTTCCTACCGCCAACGAGATAGAGCTTCCCTATAATAAGCGTGTGGATTGTATAAATTAACTTAGGCAGTCGGAGATTGCAAACTTTTGATCGGCTGTAGCTAGCTCATTAGCAATGCAATTTCCTACAATATCCCTACGTCCCGGCACCCATGTAAGATGATTCAAATTTTCCCTGAGAAATGCTCGTCATTTACGGGTACGGACATACATACGTAATTGGTCATTGCAACCCTTCAGTCAGGATTACGACCTAGTTTCTCACACCACCCATATTGTCTGTGTTAATTTTACATATGAGTGACAGGACCTACAGTTTATAGCCGACTCCGAAAGATACATTATTTGAGAAACTTCTCTTGGCAATTTTATTTATTGCCGCAGAGTTTGTGTCAGAAAAATTTTGCAACTCAACAAGCATTGCGACGCTTTTTGCCATAACCTGTTCTTGCAAAACGCTGTATTGGTTAGGCAGCCTATGGGAAAGTTTAATATCAGAAAAATATATACCACCGACCACTCGGTCACTAATCTTTAAGCCATCAGTGTAAACGCCAATAATTCCCATTGGGAACCTCCGGATCTTCAGACCAGAAGTCTCTAGTAGAAATTCTAAAATCGAATGTTTTATTCTGAAATTTCAGGGATGTAATTGACGCTAATATGCCTATGTCTTCTCAGGACAGCAGCTTGATCGTAGTCCAAATTAAGTCAGGATTTAACTGCATGGAGTCTTACTGCCAGCAACTCAACCCTCTGTCTAAATAGGAGATCAGAGGAAAACCAATTAAGTACAGCAAATAATGTCTTGTTAGGAGTGGAACAGAGCGCAGTGCTAATCACAATAGCCGATTGCCTACGTACACTGTCTAAGAGGCATTGATGTTCGCACATTTTCTATTAGACAAGTACGCTATAGAACAGGGTTGGGTGTTCTAATGTTCATACAATTTGTTTATCCCTCCCAATATATAAGATTAGTCGATTGGTCGAGGTCATCAATCATTCATTTGTTTGTAAAATGTGTTCATCTTTGGAGTTAAATTTAATTCCAATGAGACGTCTCTTCAAATTTGGATACAAAAAGTATACAATCGGAATAGAACAGATAAAGATTTATAGATTTTTGACATTCTCATCTAGCCAAATAGCAGTCTGCTATCACATACATACGTACATACATAATTGGTCATTACAAACCTTCAGTCAGGATTACAACCTAGCTTCTCACACCACTTATGTTGTGTATGTTAATTTTGTGAATGAGTGGCGGCGACACCTACAGTCGGTTCCGAAAGACAGATTTTTGAGGAACTTTCAATGACAAAATTATTTATTCCCAGAATTTTTGGCAAAAATCTGCTGTTTTGTTAGCCAAGTCTGACCCGAAATTTGAACCGTGACTTCACATCTAATAAGCCAAATAACAATAGCCACTAGACTATGGTGACTTCAGTCAATTGGTACGTGTTTCATATAATTACGCGAAGACAAACAAACTAATGGCAAATAAGTAAAAAAGACAAACAGACAACAACAAAATACACACATCATACGGTACACAGTTTGAAATACATAGTAATTTATGAGATCTACAGTTAAAAGTCAATTCCGAACGACAGATTTTTGAGATGCTTTTCATAGCAATTTTATTAACGCCGTCAGAGTTTTTGATAGAAATCTGCTGAGAGGAAGCCCATTTCGTTTTGTTGGCAATTTCTGACCTGGGGTTTGAACCGTTGCTACTACGAGACTACAGCCTGCAATCTTATCGTATTGAGAAGGATCACTTTAGAGGAGAGAAATTTAAAAATTCACGATGTTATCAGGGACGTTATGCTTAGAAACCGCTTTGTGACCGCAAATGTGCAATCAAGTGTATCTCAAATCCGTCAGAAAGTTATTCTGTCTTATCTCTCTCTCTCTAACGCCACCTAGCTTAATTCAATTACTCTTTTACAATGTGAGATACAGCTTTTCATTGTCTTTAAATTTTGTTTACTACAGGTTATACTGTAGTTTAATAGCAATTACTTATATATATTCTTCCAGAGATGGGAATACCTTCCATTCAAAGCCCATAGGGTCTGGCAAATGTTGTTTTACTATTATATGTTTTTAATATCGTCATTTAATACACCAACGTGTTGTAAGTAAGGAAATGATTTCAACATTTTTAATACCCATTTTCATGTATCCCATGGCCTCCACTATTTACGATTCATATTCCATATTTGAGCAGAGAATTTCGATCGAATAACCACCCTTAAAGCCAAAGGCTCATCGGTAATAATTCATAAATGGAAGTGTCGTAAAAATATTGTCTTGACTTTATTTCCCTTCTTTTTATTCTCTTACAAAAATACAGAAAAAAAATTTGCAAAATATTTACAACAACAGCCATAAAGTGTAGCAACAATCTACACTTTAGTTTTTGGCCATAAAAATGCCCCATTTTCCCTCCTTCCTCCCCCAACACCGTTTCGAAACCATTGCAGTTTTGTCGCATATTTTTATAACATTTTATTTATTATCGTGTTTCGTTTCTTTAGTTGGAGTTTTTCTTTTCAATTTCTTGAATTGAAAAGATGAAAAAAAGAAAGAAAGAAAGTCATGCCATTCAACACAATAAATGCAAAGACCTAGCCATCGCAGTACTTCGTATAGCTTATGAGGTTATAAAATCGGCATTGAACAGAGAAGCGTGAAAAACTGCAAAAAAGTAAAAAAGAAATAACCGGAACCCAAAAGTAATGCAGCAAATATCTGTGAAATGTTCTCATAAAGTCACAATTTTTATTTCGTTTTTTTTCTGTTTTAAAAACCCAGTCAAACTCCTACACTTGCTGTATCCTTTGCTGTGAGACACCACACAAAAATATTTATGATCCTAGGAAATGGCAAACAAAACAATAATAAGTCCACATAATTTGGCCAGTGTAATGCGATAAACTTTTATTTAAAGGACAGCTACTATCGTAAACTAGAAATTAACAGAAAATAAATGTTTACGGGCACTACACGGCTCTGTGGATGCCCTACATCTCCTGTAGCATGATTTTACAGTTGTCAATACTGGCACAACATTTCATATGCATAAACAAAAGAATATCCAATTGCATATGAGCAGCGACCACTTGACTTAATGTTATTGACCGTCGCGCACATGCAACGATCATTTGACACTTTGTTGTCAGGCCGCTGACTGCATTGGTTTGCATATAATATGTAGTATGTGTGTTGTTGTTGTATGGCATTGCTGGTGATCGTGTGTAGCTCTCTTTACACTTTACCGTGGGAATTATTGTGAATAATAGGCGCGTGTCATATAACATCCACTTGTCCCATAATTATTACACACACAAACCAATATAATATAGTTAAACATATAATGTACACACAAACATATGTTATAGTATTAAGTCAATACAAAATTGTATTAGAATTAAGGGTTTGATTTGGAATTGTCAAATCAGCCAAAATTTAGTATAAAAGAAGGGACATTTTCCCTCAAGAAGTTAATCAATAAAACTTAACAAAATAGTGCGGTTCAACTGCACTTAGTTAAAATTATTGGTCTTTTAATTGGAAGTGCTCCTTGAGTGCACTTTATTAAACAAATAAAATAAATACGTTACATGGCGATCCTGCCACTATTCTAGAAGTGCTCCAGTTATTAGCACCTAGAATATAACAGTGATCCTGCCAATCCTGGAGTGCTAATTTATCAAGCACCAAAAAGCAGGTCAATCCTGCCTGGGCCTTGGTGTGCTAAAATTTAAAGCACCCAAGGACCCGAAAAAAAATATATAACAACAACTGGTGTACTCAAAAGCACCCAAAATAAATTTTGCTTATCCTGACGGACAGCCAAGGATCCGTTGAAGGAAGTACCGCCTGGCCAAGAGGCACCAAGGACCTCAAGAATCAAGGACCAAAGAACAAAAACATGAAGAAGACAACCCGCATGTGGTTTAAGGTCGAACAGAACCTCTACCGCCGCTGCAGAATAAAACCAAACAAAAAAAAAAAAATTTTTTTTAAACCAACGTGCTCCTCAAGGGTTGCACTGGCAGGGCCTATAAGCGTTAACCGCTCGAGGCAAAAATAATATCAAAAAAAAAAAAAATTTTAAGTCGAAACTTGCTACGAACATTTTTTTTAACTACAATATTTATGATTTCCAAGTGAAACAATATAATATTACAATTAGAAATCATATACATGGACTTTTAATATAAGATTTGTCAATAATACTTACATATATTTAGATTTTTATCCATAACTTAGTTTACATTAAATTATTAATAAGGAAAAATTTGTAATAATACATAGGAAGAAAACATTAGGGAAATACTGGACTTTAATAGACAATAATTTTAGATAAATATTAAGATAATCAAGCATTAATTATTAGTAAATTGATTTAGGGCATTAATGAGGTAAAAGTTGGAGCGTATGATCACAGTAAAAAATTGTGTCTGCTCGCAACAAAATGGTTTATACTGTCAGGAACAAGTCCGATTTCAATCAGCATTTGGAAAATGCTGGTGATAGGTTGGTGGTGGTCAATTTCTGTACCACTTGGTGTGGCCCCTGCAAAGTAATGGCCCCCAGGTTGGAGGAACTCTCCAGGGACTATGCTGACAGAATTGTCTTTATCGGGGTCGATATTGATGACTGCGAGGATGTTGCCATAGAATACAACATCTCCAGCATGTCCACTTTCATATTCATAAAGAACAAACATAGGATTGAAGAATTTGATGGAGCCAATGCCAAAAATTGACTAAAAGGTTGGCTTAATTTTTTGTATGTATGTTCTATTAATCTAAAATTACATACATTAAACATGAACGTCACCAAGCCAAACTTTTTTTTATATATAAATCTAGCCTGTATGCTTTAAAGTAAAAATTGTTTTCATTACTTTAATATGCAATTGAAATATGAACCATGTTTAAAAAAAAAAACCAGCCAATAAATTCGTAAATAGTTGCACTAAAGCAACAGGGCAAAAAAACGCTATATTATACTTTAGGAAGGACAATTATATCGCGGATGCGTTATCGCGAATTACTATAGAAGATTTTAAGGAAATGAATAGAAAGGTATCACGCGTGTTGAGAGTCACGACAAGGTCGGTGACTAAGCAAAAAGACAGTAGTAGGATAAATAATCAGCATAGAGCAAATAAAACAGATATATTAAATGAGCCCAAAATATATGTACCAATTAAGAATAGTGACGTCAGAAAGTATTACAAATTAAAGATTTATCCCAATAAATGCTATATAAAGAAGGGAAAATCAATATTAGCTAGCATAAATATAAATGATATATTTACTAAAGAGGAATTTGACTTAGGACAATTTTTCTCTAGGCTCGAGAAAGCGGCCAGTAAATTAAATATCAATAAGCTACAAGTAGCACCTAGTGAGAAAATTTTCGAATTTGTCTCAAAGTATGAATTTAGAAATATGGGCAATAAGGTACTAAATAGAATTAAAATAGCGCTTTTAAATGAAATAAGGATACTTGATATAAAGAATTCTAAGGAAATTCTAGAAGTCATGCTGAAATATCATGATGACCCTATCGAAGGAGGTCATTGCGGCATATATAGAACCGCAGAGAAAATAAAAAGATACTACTACTGGAAAAATATGACAAAGGACATAGCCAAATATGTAAAAGCATGTCACAAATGTCAAATAACGAAAACTACCAAACACGTTAAAGGCCCAATGATAATAACAGAAACACCTAACAAACCGTTTGATACAGTGTATGTAGACACAATTGGACCATTTCCAAGATCAATACATGGAAATGAGTACGCAATCACATTAATATGCGACTTAACTAAATACCTGGTAACAATACCTATACCAAATAAATCGGCTAAGACGATCGCAAAAGCGATATTCAAAAATTTTGTACTTACCTATGGCCCAATGAAGACCTTCATTTCGGACATGGGTACAGAATATAAAAATTCTATATTAAACGAATTGTGCACTTTGTTGAAAATCGAGAAACTAATATCAACAGCACATCATCACCAGACCTTAGGTACAATAGAAAGAAGTCACAGAACTTTTAATGAATACGTACGTTCTTACATATCTGTAGAAAAAGATGACTGGGATGAATGGATTAGGTATTTCACATATTGTTTTAATACAACACCATCAACTGTACATAATTATTGTCCTTTTGAATTGGTTTTTAGCAAAGTACCAAACAGTTTCAAAGATTTCAATGAGGTAGACACAGTTACTCCACTATACAATATTGACGATTATGCCAAAGAGGCAAAATTTAGATTAGAACTTGCACTTAAGAGAGCAAAACATTTATTAGAAATAAATAAAATCAAACAGAAGGATAACTATGATAGAGATATATTAGATTATAATTTTAACATAGGAGATTTAGTTTTACTTAGGAATAATACAAGACATAAACTAGAGGAATCATATAAAGGTCCATACAAAATTAAAAATATAGATTTAAGAAATAATGTAACTATAGTTGATAAGAAAAATAATAAAGAGCAAGTAGTTCATAAAAATAGACTTAAGCTATATAACAAATAAGTTTTAATTATAACACTAAACTGGCCAGAAAAGTGAAATAATAATCTTTAAGATAAGATTTATTGTTTTAACTACATAAGTAAACTTATCACTAAACATTTATTAAAAACAAAATAAATATTAAAATTAAATAAGAAATAATATTAAGATTGGATTATGTTAAATTAAAATTAATATGTAAAACATTCTTAGTCATTTAAATAAATACTTTACATTTTAAGTTCACTAATAAAATATAATTTGAAATAGACGTAAAATCATTGTACTGTGTTGTGTAAAAGAATGTCCATAGAACAAAAGTTATATGAACATTCTTGTAAAGGGTGGAGGTGTAGCATGATTTTACAGTTGTCAATACTGGCACAACATTTCATATGCATAAACAAAAGAATATCCAATTGCATATGAGCAGCGACCACTTGACTTAATGTTATTGACCGTCGCGCACATGCAACGATCATTTGACACTTTGTTGTCAGGCCGCTGACTGCATTGGTTTGCATATAATATGTAGTATGTGTGTTGTTGTTGTATGGCATTGCTGGTGATCGTGTGTAGCTCTCTTTACACTTTACCGTGGGAATTATTGTGAATAATAGGCGCGTGTCATATAACATCCACTTGTCCCATAATTATTACACACACAAACCAATATAATATAGTTAAACATATAATGTACACACAAACATATGTTATAGTATTAAGTCAATACAAAATTGTATTAGAATTAAGGGTTTGATTTGGAATTGTCAAATCAGCCAAAATTTAGTATAAAAGAAGGGACATTTTCCCTCAAGAAGTTAATCAATAAAACTTAACAAAATAGTGCGGTTCAACTGCACTTAGTTAAAATTATTGGTCTTTTAATTGGAAGTGCTCCTTGAGTGCACTTTATTAAACAAATAAAATAAATACGTTACACTCCAGCGAAGACAACAACCGTGCAATCAAATCAGTAATAAGCACAAGAGTTTCCTCCTTCATATGTTTTGAAAGTTATTGAATGCTATTAAAATTACTTAAGGCTTGACGTGCCCATAGTCTAGCTGTAGCTAGTGTGTTGGCTTGTTAGACGTGAGGCCGTGGTTCAAACCTTAGCCCAGACTTCTTCAACAAAACGAAAATATTTCTTCTGCACACACACACATTTCTTCCAAAAAGTCTCTCAGAGTAAATAAAATTATCAAGAAAAGTTTCTCCAAAAATCTGTCTTTCAGACCTAGCGTTTCGACTGTAAACACTAGGACCTGCCAATCATATATAAAATTAACACACACAAAATGGTTGGTGTAAAAAGTTAGGTTGTAATCTTGACTAAATACTATGGATCGGCCATTGTTTACATATAAGCCCATTGTGATGCCACAATTAATTCTACAAGGGGATCAACTATTCCTGAGAATCTCGGTAACTAGATTTTCATTCCACAAGTTTCTTCGGGGATTCATCTATTCCTTTGTACCCAGTTTACCCGAACAGTTTTGCGTATAAGCTGGCTTAAATCGATGCACATATCAGTCGGAAGTACCCATGACCGCAAAGGATCGATAGGAGATAACAACATAGTTTGTCGTGTGGTCTTGTAATCCATATTTTGAAGCAGGACATAATAACATACATCTACTGTTTTGGCGCATTCAGCACTTTTCTTTCAGTTTTTTAATAGATCTGTAGGGCTCCTCAGAATTCCATCCACGCCACGGTGCAGCACATTTTTTTCACGTGAGTACATATTGGCATCCTCCCGGTTATTATAGCAATTGCTTCTTAGGTGTTCAAAGTTTTGTATGGATAGAGGCCTCTGTTAGTGTTAGTGAAGTTATGATGTGGCCATCAAGACAGTGTTTCATTCTGTCTGCGGCTATGCCCTCATGTCACAATATTATTACCGTTTTCTGTGCCGCTAATTCCAAACCCTAATTATTCAGTCGAAGTCGCCGTAGTCTAGTAGGTAGTATGCCGGCATATTAGACGTAAGGCCACGGTTCAAACCCCAGGTCAGACATCAAAACGTAAATATAAACAAAATATTTTTGCGGCGACTTCCGCTCAGCAAATATCTGGCAAAAACTCTTTGGGAGTAATTAAAATTGCCATGAAAAGTTTCTCAAAAATCTGTCGTTCGGTCATTGGTCATTACAACCCTTCAGTTTGAGATTACGACGTAGCTTCTCACACTACTTATGTAGCTTGTGTTAATTTTATACATGAGTGGTGGGACCTACAGTTTAAAGTCGACTGCGAACGACAGATTTGTTTGAGAAACTTCATGGCAATTTTATTTATTTCCGCAGAATTTTTGCCAGAAATCTGTTGAGGGAAAGTTGCCAAAGAAATATTTTTTCATATTTCGTTTGTCTGACCTGGGGCGAATTAGACTTACGTCTAATAAGCCAACACACTACCTACTAGACTACAGCGACAGTTTTATTCTGTCTTCGTCTTTGTCCTTCTTTTGTCACAATATTAGTTCCATTTTCTATGCCGCTAATTCCATGCCCTAATTATTCAGCCGACTCTCTATTCTCACAGCAACATCTTTGTGCTTTGCTTACAAAATATAAAGCCGTTTGTCCTACTACCACCAACGCGATCTTGTCCACATAGTCTACAATCGACATTATGTTACTCCAAGTTCGATGGCGGCCACATGTTGCGCTTACAGTTGACAAGAATACCCTTCCGCGCAAAGGTTTGCTTTACGAATTGAAGGATAAATCGATCGATCTACCTTCGCCTCATTCCTGAACCACCACAAATCCAAGTATGAATCGCTTCTAGCCGAATTGGACACAGAGTAGAACGAATTGATTCTTATTTTCAAGAATATTTTCAAATGAAATACATTCAAAGCTAAGAAGTTCTTTCGTTTAAAGCCTTGCTAACTGGATCAACCCACGTAAATGTTTATCAAGAATTAAAATTTTGTTAAAGTGGCCAGCCATTGTCCATGAAGTTTACGTCAGTTAATTAGGATCAATTTTTAGATAAAAAAATCGAACTTTAAAGTTTCTTGCTGTTGTCCGCAAATTCTCGATTGAAAATCAAAAAATTTCAATCATAAAAAAGGGTCATGCTTTTAAGACAACCCTTCTCCACCCAAAAAAAAACCCCAAATATTTCGTGCTCAATTATTTAAAATGAATATTTAAAGTCAATAAAATTTTTGTATTTTGTGGCATGCCACACACGCTCATGCTTAAGTTAACTTTTGGTTGTAAAATATTGAGAAATAAAAATAAAACTCCTTTCAGTGCTCTTTTGCGAAAGCATTTCCAGGACAGCATAATTGACAATATTTTATTGACCACACATTTTTTTATGTTTGACGACGGCGATATGCTCTTATCGTTTCTGCCACTTTTGCCACAAACAAATTGATAAAAAAATGTATCTTAAATGCCACCATGACACCATGTCACCGCCACCATGTCACCGCCGCCATCATCATCAGACATTCGATTTTATGTTGCCCCCAAAAATTTTTACGATTTTTAAACTCTAAACACACATGGTTGAGCATGGCCCTAAACTTAGGGAGACGATTTAATTTAACGACTCTAAAGCATGTCTTATTTAAGGTGCTACTTTATGATCGTCGTCCTTCGTATTGTTTTTCTTTTTATGACAGTCCTGTAGGGAAAGAATTCTATTAAACATGCCCTACCTTTAAATAAACTGACTGAGTAACTGCATGTCATTCTTGATGGCTGCATTTAGAGCAAGAATATCTTATTCAGTTTCTGTGTACAGATATACCGATGACGGCTTGTGTATAAATCAAGCATGAGCTATAAGGAAATAAAAAACATGCCTTAGAAGCCCCTTTCCCGGTATCAGGTTGAAAACAGTAACAATACCAACCTTAAATTGAGATACCATCTGTCTACCTTCCTTCAAACACGAATATTAGAACAAAAATTATTTACGATTTTTCGGCAATACGGTTTTGTAGCGATCCGAAATAACCCATAAAAGTTTTACTCCATCGAGCTTATAAATGTTTAAATAATTCATTGTGCTCTTGCGATCCCTTCTAGGATAAACATCCTATCAGTGGTGCTCGTATTCGTAATTTCAGAATTCAGAAAATCAGAGATGTATATATGCATTGCATTGTGTTGAGGAGGTGCCTTAATACTGTGACCATATGGTCTGTTGTACTCCTCTTATGCTTTATAGGGTATCCCCCTAAATTGTTTCGATCAAGCCTCTTGCGCTGGCAAACTACAGAATGCTGCACGACCAATGCAGTGTCCAGCATCTATTATGTACCCGTGTGTTTCTTCTGGAATGCATTAATGTCTAACATTTACTAAGAAAATGCTCCAATGACAAATTCTCATCGTTACAGAATCGACATGTTGTGCTCGCGACAACCCCCTTTTTAACTGAGTCTACAGTGCTCTGTCATAAGACCGGTTATCAACAAAAAATTTTATTGCCTCGAATCCAACTTATTTTCTCTTCCTTTGAGCATTCCATTTCATTCATACAAAAACAAAACAATGCTGTAAACAAACATGTTTACAAATAATCGTACTGCTTAATATAACAACAAACACCATAAAAAATGGTAAACAAGTAAACAAAATACACAAACTGCACTATAATAATAAACGTAAACAACGATGTTTACATTTATAGAGATCTCGAAAAGGCGAAGCCACGAACATTCGTCTTCAAGAACATTCATCAGACTATTTACGTTGCCATATAAAAGACAAGGCAAAGCAGGCGACGGAGTGAGTGAAGTTCAGTCAGTCTTGTGTGAAGACGTTGTTTGTTTGAAAACAGTAATCGTGGTTTGAAAATCCCCGTTACAAAGATCTGTCGAACAATTGACTAGTAATTGTTATTGTTTATGCAAAAGAGTGCAGTTGTTGTTGTTGTTTACATCAAGTTGTGAACAGTGTCACACAGAATTGTGCGAATAGTAAAGAATTTTAACTAAAACTTAACACAAATTTATTTTTATTTTATTTGCAATCTACGAGGTCATATTTTAAACGTTTTTAAAAGCGAAAAACTTAACAATATTGAATAGATTCCATTGTTTGCATCCGTCGCCTCTGTAGACTAAATCACCAAGTGATATCACTTCTGTTACAAGCATCTTTTTGAATTACTTATCGAACTGATGCATGTGAAGTACTCGGAGAATACCAATACAATCGAAGCACTAGAAAAGAATATCGGTTTTTTGAAGACCAGCAAGTGAAAGATATGTTGCACTGTAATTTTGGATATCAAACGCCTTGTTAAAGTTTATAAATGTGGAATAGAAACGTGATCTCTAGTCCACTGACTGCCTCTCCGAGCTCCACTAATAATGGAGGACCGTTACTTAATCATACTTATCACGCTATGTATGCGTTTCTATTAAGTTCCTTTGGTTCTTAAAGGGTCGATAAATTTCTCCGAAAGGTGAAGATCATGTCATAATAGTATCGTTTCCGGATTTTACGTCACAAAACCCATGTCAAAAAGTGGGCTCACATATGGTGTAGTTAATAGTAAACTGCCTGAAAATTATCCTAAAAGCAATTGCTGTGTTCCCGAGTTTTAATGGCATTTGGTTTCATTGCTAGAAAATAGGGAAGTTGGTTCAATTTAAACTCTCAAGTTGTTTGACAGATTTCCAGGGCAACCAGGCATTTAAAAATTTTACAATGAAATCTTAGGGTATGATGTGGGATATATGACTCCGGCAATGATAAAGGTTGCGGTTGTATTTTAATTTTATTTTCCACTTTGTGACCGTAGTCAGTCTTTATCGCTGGAACATGCACAGGAAAAATAAAAGCAGCAGAAACTCAAATCGCCATTTAAAGGAAATAAAAATTTCAATTTCTTTACGACAAAGTGGCGTCAAAAGTCATAAAATTATACGTAAGACAGACGCATACACTCAAACACACCTACAGATTTAAAGATTATAAAACAACCACCAGAATGCCATTTAATGCCATTGACTTTATGCATATATCTGCATTGGGGCGAGTATTGTAAGCAAAGCATTGTAATGAATGGATGCGTAAGGAAGCCCGGCATAAATGTTCGCATTCAGAAATTTCAAGGCTGGTTAATTTTCGATTACTTGCCCTTTTTGCGTGTACATCTTCATATTTCAGTTGCCCCTCTGTGTTTTTGGCTGCCCTGTCGAAATTAAACTCATGAATTTAGCTTTTACTCGTAATAAAATACCGCTTTTAGTGTATATGTGAGTGTGTGAGGATTTCAGGGATTAGTGTGTGGGTTATCGGAATGACTTTTTTATTTTACAACCTTTTAATTACGTTTTCATGTTTTCTTTGTGGCCAACAAGGAGGCTTAAAATATTTTTTTGTTTCTCTCTTGGCCATTCATACAATTCATTGGTTTATTGTCTTTGGCAATGACTAGAGAAAAATGAAAATAATTTTCACTAGGCATTCCTATTCACCTTCTAGAATTTCATTCATTTTGTTTGAGTGTGCCTCCATGTACAAAAGGAGGAATGAGTGAGAAAAAAATTTTTTTTCTTATAATTCCCTTCAATTAAAATTTTAACATCCTTTTAGGATTTATGACTTATTAAGTGGCGTTAAACTTAAGCTCTGCTTAACTATCCTTACAAAATTAATTTCTTGTTAATTAATAACGAAATTGTTTTCTTGTCGTTCATACCTTTTCTTTCCTTTTTTATAATCTTAAAACACATTTTAGAAGATTAATTTCTAAAGAACCCTTTAAAACAAAGAAAAAGAAAATTAAAATCAAACAACAAAAAATTTTAAAACTTAAGACCGTCTACTGGCTTTACTTAGTTGTGAAGTTGCAGGCAAATAGCTTACAAGAGCTGAGTTTGATTGAAATACCACCAGATTCGTTTGTATGCATACTTAAAAAATATAGTCTGTCATCCTCCATCCTTGTCATTACTTTTTAAATGTAGTCTGAAACATTGAAAAGTTTTGCAGAATTGGACCCAAGTCTTCGATCCCAGTGGTGAGGTTATAAAGCTTCGGTCTGTGCTGTAATATTTATTTTTATTGGCTGCTTTTTTTTCACTGCATAAGAGCTATCGATAACTGTAGTTTGACAACATAAAATGTCAAACTGTGTTGGCATTTTTTGATCTGCAAGGTTTCTTAACTCACCATGAGGCGTATAACGCCATTACTACGCTTCCAAATTATGGAAATTTACTTAAAAAAATAAATTTCACATCAAACATCTTACGGTCGATACAATCGCCCAAATAAGCAAGCAGATTTTTCTTGAACATCATACTTCAAGTCACTGTCACCTACTAGGTCGAGTGGTTCATACCCCAGCCCAAACACCTCACGAAAACCGTGATATAAAAAATATATTTTTCGGCGATTTCCTCTCAACAGATTTCAATAAAAATTGCCATGAAAAAGTTTCTCAGGAAATCTGTCGTTCGGAATCGATTTTAAACTGCAGATCACCCCACTTACAGATAAGATTAACACACATACCATGAGTGGTGTGAGAAGCTATGTGTACATACATACATAATTGGTCATTACAGTCCTTCAGTCAGGATAACAAACTAGCTTCTCCATTCCAAAAAATGTGTAAACTTACCTTTTCTAAAGTTTACAGAACACGGCAGCCATCTTGCGCCGATATAATCGCCGAAATGAGCAAGCAATTCCTGCAGTTATTGACCGATTTCGCTCTAATTTTATTCTTTTCGAATCGAATCAGTCGACAAGAGATAGTTATGTGAGTACTGCACTGAAAATTGCTGCTGTAAGGCGAAGTCTTGAAGAAGATGCTGAAACGAGGATTTGTCGTTGTCCTCAAGGACTTAGTCCTTGACTTACGTGCCAATTTGTGTGTAATAATTTCATCCATAAGTGGCGGGACCTTCAACTTAAAGTCGACTTCGAACGACAGATTTTTTTAAGAAACTTTTCACGGCAATTTTGATTTACTCTCAGGAGTTTTTTTCAGTAAGTACTCCTGTACTTACTATTCGTAGATTTCAAAAAAGCCTTCGATACCATTAGACGCATGAATCATATGGAGAGCATCCATTAAAATTAACCGTTTAGTATGGTTCATTTATTTCTTCCTTTCTTTTGAAATAAGCAAGAAGCTTCTGTTAAGGTGAACTGCGAGTGCTACAGAACAACTTTTTTTCCAGAAACTGCTCCCTTCGTCCTTGCAATATAATACCTTTGGATTACTTTTTGTGATATTAAGTCAAGCTGGCTGATAAACCAGCAACTATTAAAGATAGAAACCAATATTCAAGCAATCATTGATTTGCTGGGAGAAAGTAGTTAAATATTGGACTGTGATCGAATGGTCAATGGAAATCGCAGCCAATACGTATATAAAGGGTGGGCCATTTAAAAGTTTAAATTTATGAAATGCAATAAAAACGGTTTGAAATTTTCCAAATTTTTTTTTTATTTATTTATTTTTTACAATTGTTCCGCTTAGAAATGGAATATTGTTTCATTCGTATGGCTGCTGCAGCTTCAATTTCTGAACCAATTGCACTTTGTTAAGCCACATACCGAGATCTTTTCGAAAAATTCAGCGTAAACTGCTGAGTGAAATGTTCAACTCTTGAAAACGATGGCGAGTTGATGTTGATGGATTCTCAATCACATTCTCAGTCACAGCTTTGATATTTTCATGTGTACGCACTGTACGAGCCCGCTCACATCTTGGCGCATGAATAAAGAAACCAATTTCACGAACTTAAGCAATAATCTTGCATATACTGGGCACTGTTGGTCCTTCTCTGCGACTAAATTTTTAATTTCCGATCAATTATTTTTGTTTTGGAAATAATTTTCCAATAAATCCCAACGTTGCTCAAGCGTAAATCAATTCAATACATTCAGTGGAGATAATGTGTCAGAATAGAACGAGATAAGTACTGCCAGATTCGAAACAAACGATTACTTAAATTTAAGCCATTTGTGTTCTGAAAAAAATTCAAAATGTTATAAAAAAAATTCATTTCGACAATATTTCTGTAACATTTCATAATTTCAAACTCTCAAGCTCTTAAAAAACACATCACTTTTGAATAACGTTAGTACATGTACACCCATACATGTGTAAATTCCACATTTTTCCTCAAATACATAATTTTATTGCAATTAATCAAATAATATTTACTGGCATCTTTATTTTACATACACACACTCACGCTCACTGCTGCCCCTTTCCATTAAGGTTGTGTGAGTGTAATCAGCTTAGCTCTCCATAATCTTTTTTCAATTATGCTGTAAAAACTTCATTTGATTTCGTTTTATTTTTCACACATACACACACACATGCTTACACTCATTCCTACTCTCTTATAATTTTTGTTGTGGATATACACTTTTCATTTTTTGTTTGTTTTTGTTTGCTGTGTATGTAAAAATACAAATGTAAACATGTTGTTTATTATTTTATTATGTATTTATCAACAACAACAACAACCAAACAATGATAACGAATCATAAATTGTATGGACGTGTAATAAAGCAACAGAATTCTAAATACTCACAC
Organism: Sarcophaga variegata; assembly: GCA_932273835.1. Taxonomy (NCBI): domain Eukaryota; kingdom Metazoa; phylum Arthropoda; class Insecta; order Diptera; family Sarcophagidae; genus Sarcophaga; species Sarcophaga variegata. The sequence goes on from OW026360.1 coordinate 106,860,441, forward strand.
ATTTGTTTATCTCTCACTCTCGTCTCTGTGTCTAAAATATACTCAATATTTTTGCTCATGAAACATAAAACATGTATAATTTCATTACTTACTTACACTCTCGTTCTCTTTCAATGGTAATTTTTGTTTTTCTCTTTCATTTCATTTCATTGTACCTCGTGTTTGTTGATGATTAAGTGCTTTACACATGTATTCATATACTGTTGCTCCTGGTGGTTGTTGTTTTTTTTTTATAATCTCTTAAACCAATAATTTTTTAATATTTTCACACACATACATAGGTGCACACATGAATACAGGATTGCTACTGTAGCTGCTCTTAATTTTATTACACAATGTATGTAACAATGTGTGTGTTGTTCAAAATGAAAATCTGTTTGTATTTGTTCCTCTGTAAAGAGGATACATATGCTCTGTGTGCATGAGCATATGTAGATGATATGTATGTAGGTGAGACAAGAAAATATTTGTTTTCAAATGGACATGATTATCCTAAAGCTATGTGTCCTTGTTTTAAATTTAAATCAAATAAAATGTTTATTAACAAATAAACGAAAGGAGAGTAGTTTGAACAACCCTCCAGTCAGGATTACAACCTAGTTTCTCACACCACCTAATCACACACAACGTTAATTTTATACATGAGTGGCATGACCTACAGTTTAAAGTTGAGTCTGAGCGACAGATTTTTGAGAAACCTTTTCATGGCAATTTTATTTTACTCTCCGTATTTTTTTTTACCAGAAATCTGCTGAGAAGACGGTCGCCGACGAAATATTTTTTTATATTTTGTTTTATTGGAAATGTCTGACGTCTAATAAGCCTACACACTACCAACTAGACTACGATGACTTCTAAGAAAGCAACATTAGCGCTTTACATCTGCAAGAGAGCCTTACACAATGATGTGGTCACCGACCAATCATCACATACTGTTTTGATCACCAATGGGTCACCAGTCCTGAACTGTTTGGGTTCAACTGGTAGCAGACTGGACTGCGAAGCCTGATTGGAGGCTTAATTTTGGTACTACGGGTGTCGGGAGCCCCAGAGATTCTTCTCTGCCCGACAGTGATGAGGCCCCCTTGTGGGAGCAACGTGATGGCTGTGGTTTAAATCAAAATCGCGAGGAGAGCGCAAGCTCGGTGTGGTGTTGCACTCTCAACCACTGTCAAAAAGCTGAGTTTAGATGGGAAGTCTTGCCCAAATGCAAGGCTTCGAATTGGCACTCACGTATGGTGATGCAATCAGTGATATGCTTATGCATATCATGTGATTGCATCACTGTGAGTGGGGGTGCTAGTAGACGCATTGTTTCCACCCGTGCTTTGAGCACCGTGGGGTATGCCGTCATGGCGAAACTCACGTTAAACCCTGGACTAATGTTCTGATCACCAGTGCGCTCTTCTCCACCTCAACTAAGGCATTATTTTGTATACTAAAATGGCTCCCCTTTGTCCTTCTATTAAAGCAGAGAGCCGAGCTGGTGGCAGTGAACCTCAATGCAGTCAAGTCCTGGCCCAATCTGGCCTATGAACATATGATTCCTTATAACTTTCTAAACAGAACATTCAATTTTCGGATTCCAACTAGAGACTTCTGGTCTGAAGATCCAAAGACTCCGGATGGGACCTTTGAAACCTACTCTGGTAGCTCAAAGATGAATGCCAGGTTGGGCTGAAATATTTTTATTAGGGGTTCTGATATTAAACTTTCTTATAGGCTACCTGATCCACTGCAGTGTTTTCCAAGCAAAGATTACAGCAATTTTGAAAGCAGCGCAAAGCTTGTTGAGTGGCAGCATTTTCCCTAAAAATCTCGTAATTAACTCGGACAGCCAGGCTGCGATTTAGTCCCAAGGAGGCTTAATCTTGTTGACAATAGAAAAGTACGTGCAATATTGCTAGACTGTGCTGGACATGTAAGGACAAGAAGAGAACTGACACACTTCCATCCTTCAATTGCATGGCCGACCATCGCACAATAGCGATTCTTACGGTACACTGTCCTTTTGGTAGGCATGCAGAAAGAATTGGCCTTTCGACGAATGACATCTGCAGTAGCTGTGGGTCTAACTGAGATTGTCTTCCTCCTCATATGTCAGTGCCCTGCTCTTGCCATAAAGAGATGAAGGTTTTTAAGCGAATGTTTCCACGTGGCGGCATCACAGGTCTTACCAAGGTCTTGCAATTTGAAATTGTCGAAAATTTTTTGTGGGACTGTGTTAAAAACTATGTCCCTAAGAATAATCCCGTAAAATTGAAGCATTTTACGATCAACATGGGTCAAGTTTTTGCCACAAAACCTCTGTAAATATGCAAAAAATTAATCGTAAGCTAGACTACAAAAAACGCTTGCTAAAGCGTTTGAAAAGGTCCAAGCACAAGCTTTTGATATTCAAATTTGTTTAATCCCTTACCAGTAATGGATACCTGTCCTATTTTTTTATTGTAAATTAATACCAGACTTAACACATTTATTTATTTTGATTTAAAATCCCTGCCTTAATCCTAAAAATTCTTAACTTCCAAAGCCAATACCTGTTTGACATCCTTAATACCCCTAAAAGTATGCCATGAATAATAAATTAATTTAATAGGATTTAAATATGCTTCCAAAACTATGATACATTGTCCATCAAATATAAACCAAAAACATTTATCTGCTTGAAAATATTTTATTCAAGAGAGGGAGAGATAGAGAGAGAGAAACTTAAATCCATGTCATCATATAATAAATCAATTTAATACCTTTATAATTTAGATATCCTCCCTCAAATGTATGCTACAAAAAAAAGAAAAAACTGTCACTCGGACAGACAAGTTATCGTACTCTACATTAATTTCCATGGAAAATATAAAATCAAGCTGACGAATATATTTAAAAAAAATCTTCTTTTTTCTTTCTCCTTGTATCAGTTGCATGTAGAATTTTTTTCTCTCTTAGTTTTTGTGATTTTTTGATCTGATATGTGTGGCATTATCTTGTCTTATACTCAAAATGTTAAACAGAATTTTATTTTATCAACCATTTGTCAAAATGCTTATAGTACTGTCGCCTGTACTATGGCAGGGGGAGCAGATCTAAAAATGATTTTCTACTAGAGGAGTGTGTGATGGCTATGTAAACAGCATGAGTTTATTTAAATAAATTATGGTAAAATAATATACTCTTTTGAATATTTATAGAATAACAGAGATAACATGTATGGCATATGATGTATTTTAGTTAGTTAAACTTGATTTATTTGTAAGATTTTATAAATATATGTCTGGCACCTTAAAGTATGTTTCATTTGTTGCCCGTATATTTAGCTTTAAAGTATGCTGTACTAAAAACAATATCCTGTAAATGAAAGTTTTTTATACACGTTGCAACACCTTTTCATATTGCAATATTACGCACCTCGGACTATATGGTCCAAACTAGATTCTATCCTTCGACCGAAATGAAATAATCTTAGTTTCAGTAAAATTTAATAATTTCGAGGATATGATTTGTAGTCTAAAATGTTAGGAAACCACAAGAAGCTTTAATGTTGGCCCAGCTAACTAAATAAATAAACTTATCAGATGTACTAATACTTGAACAGTCTACTAAGTGGGGTACACGCTTGAGCTTACTATTCGTAGATTTCAATAAAGCCTTGTCAGCAAAAGCAATACCCAGGAAATAATTCGAATTAATAGAGCAGAGACCTTGAACCTTAGCTATTGGCACTGTGCTGGATGGCTGAAGCGACGTCAATTCAGACTTTAGAGAATTTAAGTGTGGTCTCTCGTGTTATCTCGAGGATCTCAGTTTGCTTTATAAAAGTTTGCCCACAATGTTGGACTTGAAGTCGCCGTAGTAGATAGTGTGTTGGCTTATTAAATGTGAGGCCACGGTTCAAACTCCATGGTCAGACATCTCCAACAAAACGGAACATGAAAAAAATATTGATTCGGCGTCTTCCCCTCAGCAGATTTCTGTGTGTGTAAGTTGTGTGTGTTAATTTTATACATGAGTGGCGTGGGAACTACAGTTTAAAGTCGACTTCGAACGACAAATTTTTGAGAAACTTTTTAAGGCAATTTAATTTTTACTCTCTCAGAGTTTTTGTCAGAAATCTGCTGCTGTTATGGTCGCGGCTGACCTCACAGTACCACATTCGATTGGACCAATTTTCATGTACTTTTTCGAGTACATATCGGCTATGGCATCACGAATATTGGCCATCAAATGCTCAATTGTCTCTGGTATATCGGCATAACAATTTTCTTTAATGGCGCCTCACAGAAAATAGTCGAACGGTGTAAAATCCCGGCTTTTTGGTGGCCAATTGACATCACCATTTCGGTTAATTAAACGGTCATCAAACGTTTGATGCAATAAGTCGATTGTGGCATGAGATGTGTGGTATGTGTAGCACCATGCTGTTGAAACCAAACGTCGTTCACATCAATACCATGAAGAGCGGATACAAAAGAGAGGCGTACCGAAGTCGTCGTTCTTGACTTATTGGCTTTTGTCCTCCAAATACTTAAGGAATTTTACATAAGAGTCTTGGCTTACTTGGCTCGCCTATTAAATACGGCTCATACATGCATTGAATCCAGATAATCATCGTTTATGGTACATTTTTAGCAGTTAGAGACTCTTGAAACTCGTCAAAGATGAGCATTTTTATTAAAGAGAACGTTTTAATGATGAAATTCATTACTGGGTAAAAGGCAAAATTGCCGTATTTGGAGTGAATACAATCCCCAGGTCGTTAAGGAATCACCATTGTAGCCATTTAATTCGGTTATCATGGTGCAATAGGTGTCTCCATTGGCCGTAATGAGCCAATGATGCCTCCGCTCCACAAGCCGCACCAAACAGTCACATGTAATGGATGTATTGGCTTCTGTAAGATCATGTGAGGGTTTTCTGAGCCCCAAATACGGCGGCAATTTTGCTTATTAAACTACCCACTATGATGAAAATGAGCTTCATCCGAAAAGATGTTTTTTTTTAATCCTCATCATCGCACAGTTTCTCGTTGGCCCAATAAATCCCAAACGTTGCTCAAGCGTAATTCAATTCATTACATTCAGTGGAGATAATATGCTGAGTTCTGTGATAGAATAGAGTACATAAGTGTTGTCAGATTGGAAATAAATGATGATTCAAATTTAAACTGATAGATAGCCCAACAAATATTTGTGTAAATGTATTTAAGTTTTAAATCCTAATACAATATCATTTATTACACAAACGGTTGTCTCATTAAAATTTTAGGTGACTATTTTGACTTCATTTTATAATTTCAGGCACGTATTATTTTTTGTTAATACAACCAAAATAGAGCAACAGTTAATCTATTTGCATTTTAATAACAAGAAAACATTGTTTTTTTTTGTTAACACAGACACAGAAGCCTTAAAAATATTAGAAAAAAATTATTATTTTTTTTTTTGTTTTTCTACTTCATTAGACTTCAAGAAAAAAAAAACAAAGCAAAACAAAATCCATCATCATACTTGAACCTCTTTTAACACACTGTATAACGTAAAGGATAAGAAAAAAAAACGCTTTTTCACACTAAATTTGTTGGCCCTAAAAGTAGGCAATTGTTTTTTTCCATCTTTCTCACTCTCTCTCTCCCTCTCTATCTCTCTATCCGTATGTTGTTGTTATCAGCGATGCCAACTTTGTAGATGCAAAAAGCGCCAGGGCAACAAGTAAAAAGAGCTAAAAAGGGCTAAATTAAAATGTAACGTTTTTTAAATTAATTTTATTTGTCCTTTGGATTTAAATTAATTCTATTATAATAGTATATTAAATAGTGTTCATAAATATAAAAAATATCATTAAAAGCAAACATTTTATTCATCGTTTTCGTACAAAATTGTATTATATTGTATCTTACTCATCGATCCACAAAACAGTTTTGATAAATTATTTTGACTTTTTATAGGTTTCATTAGAATTAATTTTTAGACAAATATTTTCTGGTATTTGATAGTCCAAACAGCAGCATTTTTTTCGTTTTATACGAATTAAGCAATTAGATATATTTAACGACATTCTGTTCCTTATTTTATTTTAAAAAAAATTCATAACGCTAAATGTGCGTTCTACTTCTTCATTTGAGTAGGGCAGTGTCAGAAGTCTTAACACTAAAGATGAAAGTTTTCCAAATGGATTTTCGGTTGTTTAGTTTTTAAATTGGTTTATTTCGATCCAAAAACTATCAGTTCTATCCAGATTTTTCCCCTTATATAGTTTGAAATTTTGTATACAATTTTTAAGTTCCTCAATTTCTTTATAGTTGTTTATAAACTCTTTAATAACAACCTTTTGTATCTTCTATATTACTAGATAAAATATTGGTTACACTAAATGCAGAAATTTTTTCCAAAATTTGAAAGCTTGATAGTAATTTTGCCCTTATTTCATAAATTAAATTCTTCGTAAATTTTATCAAGTTTTTCTTGATATGTTAGACTCTGCACAAGCTTTCTCAAAGCTGTAACCAAGGTAACAATTTTCGTCTACTTTTGGGTCTATTTCGCCATTCATGTAATCATCGTCTGTTGGAATAATTATTCTATTAGTCAAGCTCTGCAATAAACGATACAAATCACTAAAAAGTTTTGTGTGGTCAGCAAACTGGGTCTCGAAGGCCAGATTAACTCTTTGTACATTAGCTAAAACTGATGCCAAAAACGTAATATATATAAAAAAATTTCTCGTCGTTATATATGTCTTTTAATAATGATGTTTCAAGAGATTTTTCCTTTACGAAAGAAAAATGTGTTCTTTTTTTGCAAAAAGTGCTAAAAGTGCTAAAAACGAAACCAAAAAGGGCCATTCCAGCTCTTTTTTTAAAAAAGGGCTAAATAGAAAACAAAACGCGCAGCGTGCATTCAAAAAGAGCTAAAAATAGCGTAAAAAGTGCTAAGTTGGCATCGCTGGTTGTTATTGCATTATTATTTTTACGCACGTTTTTAAAATTACTTACACATCAACATCCTATAAATTAACAAATTTTAGCCCATAAGTATTACATGCACGCAATACACACTCAAACACACACGCACACAAATCCATTCTCATGTATTACGGTACATAAAGCCACATGTATACACTCCTAATGCAATCATAAATCCACCCATACATACATACGTAGTTACATACAAACATATGTTGTATAGCCTTGCCTAACATGTTTGAAAACAAATTCCTTTAAACGCGAGAGCAAAAATAAATGATGAAGAGAGCGTGAGAGGGTAGAGTATCCGTAAAATGTCAGGGAATGTTTCTGATGTTTAGGCCTGTTCTTTTGTTTTATGTGGCTTAATCTAATATTGAATATGTTTATGTATACAATACATACACTATGGATGAAAATAATAGGGACAGTTTTGTTATTTTCTCAACAACATGCCATCAAATTTTATTTATTTATCTGTTTAGTCTTTGAAATATTGTGGGATTTTATGTTCATGCTTTAAGACATAATTTTTAGGCCGTTTCTTTGAAGTTAACATCAAATCTGGAGGAAAGAAAAATTAAAATCCACCCCCAGGGGTCAGACATTTCGAATGGAAAGCCTTCAGGTATGGATACAAAAAATGTGAGGTTAAGAACCTCTTCAAGGCAACAACGGGTCACTGACACATGGGAGAAAATAATCTCTTTAGACCCTCCGCTCCTACAGAAGTCACTTGAGGTACTTGCCAAGTCTATTGGCATGTCTTCCTTTAGGACATTGGTCCGTAAGGATCGCTATTGTGACTTGGATGACCATCCAAAATTAATTACAGAACAGAATCAGTCTTCTTATGCACACAAGGCCAGCAGAGTCTAAAGTTTACTACGCATACGTTCCTACTCCCAACTACGTTGAGTTAAAATGTAAAACCGTAGATAATACCTTGTTTAACTGAGGCACTAGGAACACCTACTAAGAGTAACTATGGCTTGCACTTCAAAATAAAGCAGCAGTGAAACAACTAACAGTTTTAATAAATTTTTAATTTGGACCTGAAATCGTAGCCTCTCAACGCCATTAAAAACCCACAGAAAGCTACACCTCACAAACAGGACTTGATTAAGCTAAACTAATCGTACTTTCGTCGCCCATATATGATCTAAAATACACAAAAAATACAGTCTAATCACGCCGGTTGGCCGTTTATGATTTGGGAGTGAATCTGCTCATCTAGTGTAGGTACAATTGTCTGGAACTCTTATATGCGTGTGGAAGTAAGAAGATGCTAGACTTTAGCAACTGTCCTTTGGTAGACAACTCTGTATAGAGTTATTTGTCAGGATACCGAGTGATAGAGGGCAGCGAAGACATTTAAAGATCAGTAGATCCACCAGCAGGGCTTATTACTATTCTCAATTTAATCAAAATTGGGGAAATTAGGAAATGCTAGGAACACTAAAACGCTCACAGACTGTTTAAACACGCAAATGAGATGGTCAGTCTTAAGTATGAAATTCACCCGGATGTTCTCAATTATGGCAGACCGGGCCAGACCAGTGTAGATGCTGCAGGCGATATAGCCTGTCAACTGATAATTCGAGTGAATTTATGAGTGTGATGGGAATTCCATTTCAGACCGCCAAACAAATTGTACAGAGACACGCAAATCTGGCACGCTACGGACATACATACATACATATTTGGTCATTACAACCCTTCAGCCAGCATTATAACCTAGCGTCTCACAACACTTATGTATGTTGTGTTGTGTCATGAGTGTGGCGAGACCTACAATTTAAAGTCGACTCCGAATGACAGATTTTTGAGAAACTTTTTAATGGCAATTTCCACTTATTCTCAGAATTTTTGCCAGAAATCTGCTGAGGGGAAGTCGTCGACGAAAACTTTTTTAATTTGATTTTGTTGAAGATGTCTAAACAGGGGTTTGAAACATGGCCTAACATATAATAGGCCAACACACTACTTACTAAACTATTGCTTAGGCTAAGCAAAATCCATCTTAAAGAACTACACGATATTTATAAAGGAACAATTGCCTTTGGATACTAATGCCCAAATGCTGGATATGGCTCATACAGCATTTGCAGAAGTAGACAATGAAAAAGAGGAGAACCCAGAACATTCTCCAAACCATTGTCCAATACTTACTCTGTTTTTTTTACTTTTTTTACGCCGAGGAGGGGTAAATGTACCTAACCGCACTATAAAGGAAGTCGTCACATCCTCCTTGTGTGGGGCCCTCACCCACTAAATCCCCCTCGCCCCCTATGGCCTTGTTTGTGCCCACTCCTTACTCTGTAGGATGCTACTGAGCTATACCTCCTATGACAACAGCCAACTTAAATTAACCTAACCCAACCTCACCTCACCAAACATAACCTAACCTAATCAAACCTAACCGAACCTAACCTAAACTTACCTAACCTAATCTAAGATGGAAGTATTTAGAGAGACACGCTGTTTCAGCAGGGGACGTCACCTCTATTATAGTTTCAGATTTCCTATGTTTCATTAGAAAAGCAGTGGATATGCTAAATAAATTATAGAACAGATAGGCACAATAGATCTTACAGATAGCAGAGGGCTATAATTAGGTTATGTAGTAATAATAAGTGGCAGTAGCCTACTGTTGCTTATTTAGACTCTCTACAGAGTAATATGTTTCAATTTTCAGCAAATGATATGCCATTTAGATGTTAAAGTTATTGGAAAGTATCGATATTTTGAAGTGTCCCTATTATTTCTTTTCACACTGTAAATGTATGTTTTTGAGCTTTTGTTTTGTGCTTTGTTTTCTCTTTTATTTCGAGTTAAAATACCACTTATCAGATAACATTTTACCAACCATGACAATTGCTCTTCTTCTTTTTGCTAGTATTGTTGTTGGTGTTGTTGTCGTAGTTATTTGCTGTCGTTTACTAAGCTTAACCCTGAGGCCATTTTTATCTCTACTGCCTGTATTTCACATTCTATTTTCCCCTTCATTGTTGCGTTGAACAGTAGGAGGAAAAGGTTAAATCGTAAATAAAATTTAGGGGGATGGGGGAAAAAATATTTGAGAAAAATCTGATTATTTTTTACATGTTTTGTTAAGTGTGTGTGTGTGTGTGTGTATGTGTTTAAACATGTATAAGAGGCAGATAGTTAGTCAGGGAGAAAGAGTGATTAAATTATAAACAAAAATTAAAGAGTGTAACAAAATGCGGTGGTAATTTAATTCTTGTGGGCATCTTTAAATTCTGGACAATAGAAGCTTTAAACTATTGGAACTTCCATTGCCCATGAACGTGTTTTAAACCAAGTTTATACTCTCATTAGGCCTTCATTAGCGACTTGGTTGAGTAAGCTTCTTAAATTACATTGAGTGTAAGCACACTGTTTAGGTGTGAAAAGATTTTCATTAAATTTCGATTTTTCTTTGTGAATTGTGCGTAAACAACTCGCCTTAACATTAAAGCCCAATTTTCTCCGTCTTATTCTTACATGCCAGACTGGCCTAAACAAATTTGTTGAAAATACGTGTTGCCGTCTAAAGGAAAAATAAATTTTTTTTAAATTCCTAAAGCAGAGATTCTCAAACTTTTTTTTTGTTCTTTGGTTATAAACAATATCCAGGTTCTTTGATTCGCTGTTATGCTAGGCAATGGATGACTTGACCTGCCTGTTAAAAATAGAAAGGGGTTCTCTAGTCCAAAGACATTAATCTACAGTAAGGATACAAGTACCAATTGAATAGGAATAATAAACACAGGCTAACAAACTTCGGATCTACTGTACATAGTCCCTATCTGTTCTATAGTTTGATTTGATTGCTTTCCCCATAAATGCTTACAATGCTGTAAACCACCCCAATTAAGAAACTGTGTCTCCCTCAAAATTCAAAACCTATCAAGAACTTGATAAACGTAAGTGTTCCGCTATTTCTGGTACCTGCATAGATATAAACTGCCGTGATTGCCTATAGAGAAAGGCTTATAGACTTTCGGATTCGTCTTGTTATATATGTTAATAGCAACAAAGCAATGCTTAAACTGCTCCTCTTTGAATTTTTCCTATCTTTTATTAGAGATTAAAAATGATAATGAGCTCCGAGTAGTCGTCGTAGTCTAGTAGGTTAGAGTCAATAAAGACAAGTACAGTACCCGGATGTCGAATTGACCCATTGTACAAGTCTAGTAGGTAGTGTGTTGGTTTATTAGACAGACGTAAGGAAATTGAACAGAAATTGTTCGTGATACAATTAGTATTCCAACCTAACTTCACACACCATTCATGTTCTCTGCGCTAATTTTCTTCATGACTACAGCTGACTACGAACGCAGATTTTTGAAAAACTTTACAGGGCAATTTTATTTTATTCTCAGAATTTATGTCAGAATACTGCTGAGAGGAAGTCGCCTAAAGGAAAATTTTTTTCATTTTTCGTTTTGTTCGAGAGCTGGGGGCTTGAACCGCAAGTTCTTGTCTACAGTACGGCGATGCAGCAGCTGTCATTAAAGCCCTTATTTCAATCTGAATAATGCTACAGTAACCGGGTAATCGGGGTAAGGGACAGTTTAAGTTCCATTTGTTCTGAAGATATACCACATACGTTTTTGTCGAGTAATCTAGTTGCGGTAGTCTGAATAATACTACAATAAAAGGGTGGTTTAAGGGACAGTCTACGATTCATTTATTGTGAAGAGACTTCACATTCGATTTTTTCGAGTGATCTAGGTGCCTCAGTTAAATCTAAGATAATGTTTCTATGGACCAATGTCAAATTAGAATATTTCTGGTATTTTCTTTAGGAGCGTTTTCTTTCAGAAGCGAAAACTGCTTTATCTAGGAGAATAATACCAACCACAATACCAACGATTTTGACTTCATCATAGCTTCTAAGCTTCCATGCTATCGTAGAGTCTCATGTCGAAGAGTTCTCATGACTTTTGTTTTCTTGATACTTATCTCAAGTCCAACATACATACAAACATACATAATAATTGGCCATTACAATCCTTCAGTCAGAACTACAACCTAGCTTTTCACACCACAAGTGTTGTGTGTGTAAATTTTATAATGAGTGGCGAGGGACGTACTCAGTTTAAAGTCGACACCGAACGGCAGATTTTTGAGAAACTTTTCATGGCAATTTTAAGTATTAAGTAAGTAAGTAAATAGGGTTTATTAATGGAATGATGGAAATGAGCTACGTAGCATCTCATTTTGGTGGCAGAGTTGTACGATACATTTTAACTCTTATAATTTTTGCATAAGACCTTTGAAATTTCTATTTAAAACTACTTGCAATCATTTGTAAAACTTCAAATGTTGAAATTCTGTCACTTTATCCGTGTAAAATTAATGAATTTCTTACAATGAAACGCAATGAAAACATTTTGCAAGACACTGACATACAACAATTCATTCATTTTACATTGACAATAGTCAGTAATACACTCTTAATACAAATACTCCTTAAACTGCGTATACGTATGTACTCGTATATTCCTTGAACACATACAAATGCAAATATAAACAAATGAGAACATATGTGAGGGAACGTGAGTGAGTCCTTTTAAGTTTATACCACATACCATCCATATGCAGATGAATGTATAGCCCCCCCTTCTACGCTTACATTTGAATGTGAGAATATCTACGATGACAACTGATAATGGATCGAATTATTTCGAAAGAAAAGCACATGAAAAAACAAGGAAAAAAACAAGGCACGTTCATACAACAGCAACAAATAGAACATATTGCCACGACCACTGTCGTCCCAACCCCTTGTATTTTGGACAGAAGACAAGAAGAAGAACAAAAAACAACGCAATTACCCTGCCAGAGAATTTTACACACAAGAAAAATAGAACTTTTGGCATTTGACACTCAATCCAATTCAATCCACATACATACATACATATGAAGGAATAGAAGAAAAGAACTAAGCATTGCAGCAAAAGTAAAGAAAAATGAAGACAAAAACATGTTTTGAAGAAGGAGAATGAAAAATTCTTTTCTTCTTATATTCAAAACCCATTCCATCTATTTGTACGAAAAGGAACAGAAGAAAAACTAGCATGAAAAAGAAGAAAGAGCAAATATCTCAGGCTTGTACTAGGAAATCTTAATTCCAAGAGCTTTACTAACGTTTTGTTTTCGACTGGATTATCGTGGGATTTATTTGTCATCCTTGTGCGGAAGATGGGAGCCTCAACAGAATGTGTGAGTCCATTTGAGTTATCATTGACTCAGTTTCTTCTTTCTTTTTCACAATTTCCAGTCAGGATATCAATTTCTCCGAGTACTGAGAATGTCCATGATTTCGCAAAAAAAAAGGTCAGTCCTTGATTCATATCCCTTTGTCCTGCCAATAGGTTTTTATTGGTATTTACTAGGGTTGTAGGTGCTTACAAAGTCGCCATAGTCTAGTAGATAGTATATTGGCTTATTAGACGTAAGACCACGGTTCAAAACCCCAGGTCAGACCTCAAAACGAAATTTGAAAAAATATTTCGTCGGCGACTTCCTCTCAGCAGATTTCTGGCAAAAGTTTTGAGGGTAAATAAAAAATTGTCATGAAAAGCTTCTCAAAAAATTTGTCGTTCGGAATCGACTTTAAACTGTAGGTCCCGCCACTCATGTATAAAATTAACATACGCAACATAAGTGGTGTGCGAAGCTAGTTTGTTATTCTGACTGAAGGGTTGTAATGACCCATTATGTATGTATGTAGGTGCGGACAGTATCGCATCTGAATTGTTCGTCGATATCTGAATCGTTTCCTCTGTGACTTTTAACGTCATCAATACAGTTCCTAGTGCATACCAAGTTCAAGTATACTTCCGGATATCTTAAAAGGAAAATCGAATAGTTTCTCCTCGTTATTGTTCCCTTCCCTTATTTCTCGTCCCTGTGTATGAGATATTCAAGCACTATACTCATGTGAAGTCGTAGATACGCTCTTTCAAACATGAGATTGGCATTCCTTAGGACCAGGGAAATACTTGAGTTCTCTAAGAGAGCGGTTCGCTTTCTAACAGGAATTCTAACTGAACAGTGCGTTATTGGCAGTTTCACGGACAGGCTCAGTCTGCCCTACCAGGAATACGGCAGAAGCTGTCATGATGTGGAGGAAACCGAATCGGTGCAACACCTTTAATTCGAGTGCCCTGCACTTCAGAACAGACGTAATCGGTTGTAGGTGACAGAACGTTTGAAGATCTGCACATGGTGGCTAAAATGCCACTAAGGGAACTGGCCGACTTCATCCAGAGCTCGGGGTGCTACGACTTCCACGTCGTCTGCGTATGCAAAAAACTGTACACTTTTGTGAAAAACAGTAAGATTGCGATGCACTCCTGCAGTCCACTGAACAATCTCCATGACCAAGTTAAAGAGGTCGCATGTCAAGCATACGCCTTATCTAAAACCTTGCACTGCAATAAAATGTTCGGAGAGGTCTATTCCTATCTTGACAGAGCTGCAGGAGTTTCTCAACGTCATTCTGCCTAGCCAATTTGTTTATCACGGGTCTTCTCTAGGATTTGGTGTAATGTGAAGATCTGATTGATGGTGAACCTACAACGTCTCAAGCCTCTCTGATAAAGTTTAATCAGTATTCTGATGAGTAGCTTCGGACAATACCTTGTATGCGATAGGGAAAGAGGCTTATACCCCTATTGTTGGCTCAAATCAGTAATTCTCAGCAGAATTTTTATTAAGAAGTTAAAAATTAATTCCCGGTGGTGCATAGTGGTGTTGCGGTGGCGCAAGTAAATATTCAAGTTAAAATGCTGAGAACTTTCTGTATGACTAGCGTATTTTCTTATACGGAGTAATAGTCTTATGCAAGTCTTATACAAAACTTATACAAATCGTATACAAGTCTTATGCAAGTCTTATACAAATCTCATGCAAGTATTGTGCAAGTCTTATATAAGTCTTATACAAGTCTAATGCAAGTATTATACAAGTCTTCTACAAGTCTTATGAAAGTCTTATACAATTCTTATACAAGTCTTAAGCAAGTCTTATAAAAGTCCTGTACAAATCTTTTACAAGTCTTATGAAAGTCTTATACAAATCTTATACAAATCTTATACAAGTATTATAAAAGTTTTATCCAAGTCTTATACAATTCTTATACAAGTCTTATACAAGTTTTATACAAGTCTTATGAAAGTCTTATACAAGTCTTAAACAAGACTTATACAAACTACTTATAATATACGCATTAAAAAATTCCTGCGTTTTTTTGTTGTTGTATTTTTAATCATTTCATTCGTTGAAACAACGCAGCAACTACTTTTCAAAGACAATTTTCGAACAGAAGAGATTGATGGTAGCCAAGCCTTCCGGTAAATGGGGTAAAAAGAATCAAGAAAAACATCTTGTTTTGGCAAGAGAACAAAAAAAATAAAAAGAATCCTACACATACGTAAAGCAATACGAGATTAAATGGCGTGAGCCAGTGAATGAAGGATTCCAAATTCCCATTGAATGGCCTTCAACTCAAATTTCGACTGAAGCTTACGGGGAAGTTTAAAATACGAAAAAAAAATCCTACAAAATCACGTTTGATAGAATGCCGAAAAATACAAATTCTGTAGAAAATGATATCAAAAAACGGTGGAAAAGGGAGGTGGAGGAGGGAACAAAGAATTTATTTTTAAAGCCTGAGGCATAGAATTTATATCACATACTAGTACAAGGCATTTTGTGAAGCAGAGGAGTGGGGAAGTAAGAGGTTAGAGTGTGAGGAAAATATTTCAACATATGTTTGCATTGGAAATAAATGATGAAATAAAACATTTTCCCCATGTTCAGGCAGGCAAGACAGACAGGCATGTTTGCATGTGTATGTGGAAATATTTATTAAATGTTTTGGAAAATAATGAAAATTTACGTTTTTTTACACAAATAAAAATGAAAATTAAAACTTTTTCCTTAGAACCCTCAGTAAAATATCAATAAATTGTTTTGCATTTTTTAGTTCTTTTGTCGAATTGGATTGAAATCCGAAGGGGGACGATTTTCTCAAATTTCAATTGAATGTTTTTGTTTTTTTTTTGAAAATTTTCAAAATGATTGTGCATGTGAAACAATTCAAGTGAATGTAAATGAAACCCTAATGGAAAAGCAATAGTTTTTCGAAGGAACAAGAAACATTTAAAAAAATTTATTTCACATAAATAAAATCCCAGGATATTTCTAGCCTAAGTTGAAGTTCTCAATTATACTCCTTGTTATTGTAAGATGAGCTATTACAGATGATCAATAATTTATATGAAAAGCTTTCAATTACTCAACTTACTGAATTAGTCGTGTCTTTGATTACGACCTAGCTTCTCATATCATTCATGTTATGTGTCTCAAGTTTTATCCATGTGCGGCAAAATCATCTGCTTAATGTCCACTCCGAACGAAGTTTGCTGAAAGAGGAAGTCGCCAAGGAAAATATTTTGTTCAAATTTCGTGTCTGAGCCAGGAGTTGTATCAAGAACTCTCATCTAATAAGCCAACACACTTCATACCTAGTGAGCTGTATGAGCTCCGCAACGCCATAGACGTTGTGCAGCGTATTAACATCCAGCGGCAGCGCTGGCTCCGCCATGTCGTTCGAAGGAGGAGGATGCTCCTGCGAGACGGATACTTAATATGGGGACCTGCGGAAATAGGCGAAGAGGACGACCTTGTTCTGCTTTGGAAGGATCAAATCGAAAAAGATCTGTCATCGATTGGTGTGGCCAACTGAAGTGAATGAACTACATACCCGACTACGGTGACTATATAACATAAAGGGTCCGCCAATTAACTTTTTTTTTTGAAAATGCTTTAAAAAAAACTACTGAATATTTTCTCAAATTTCTTTTTTTATTTGAAAGTACAATCCTTCCGGTTAATAATGGAAAATAATTTCATTCAAATGGCATCGGCTGGCCATGCAGTAGCCTACACGATCGGTCCAATTTTTAAGCACATTATCAATTGTGTGCAGCTGTATTTCACCAATGGCTTTACGAATATTGTCCTTTAAAGCGTCAATTGTCTCTGGCTTGTCGGCGTAACACTTATCTTTGACGGCACCCCACAAATAATGGTCCAACGGTGTTAAATCGTAGCTCCGAGGTGGCCAAACGACATCAGCTCTGCGGCTGATAATGCGATCTTCAAAAACAGGGCGCAAAACATCGAGTGTAGCTTCGGATGTGTGGCACGTAGCGCCGTCCTGTTGAAACCAAATGTTGCCAATATCCTCCTCTTCAATTTTTGTGAACAAAAGTTCGTTCAATATGGCCCGATAACGATCGCCATTGACTGTAACGGCCACTCCTTGCTCATTTTCAAAGAAAAATGGCCCAGTTATGCCTCTGGACCAAAATGCGCACCAAACAGTGACTCGTTTTGGGTGCATCGGCTTTTCAATGTATGCGTGTATGTGCCCCAAATGCGACAATTTTGCTTGTTTACATACCCGCCAAGATCAAAATGTGCTTCATCTGAAAAGATGATTTTTTTGCCAAAATCGGCATCTTCTGGTGTAGGCTACTGCATGGCCAGCCGAGGCAGCCATTTGAATGAAATTATTTTCCATTATTAACCGGAAGGAATGTACTTTCAAATAAAAAAAGAAATTTGAGAAAATATTCAGCAATTTTTTTTTTATTTTCAAAAAAAAATTATTTGGCGGACCCTTTACATACATACGTAATTGGTCATAAAAACCCTTCAGCCAAGTTTACGAACTATTTTCGCACATCAACCATGTTGTGTGCGTTAACTTTTATCCATGAGTGAAGGCACCTTCAGTTTGAAGTCGAGGCTACGAACGTCAAATTTTTTTTCTTAGTAATTTTATTTATTCTCAGTGTTTTTGCCAATAATCTACTAAGAGGAAGTCGCCGAAGAAATAGTTTTTCATATTTCGTTGCGTTGGAGATGTTTGACCAGGGAAATGAAAATGTTGATTTATAGAGATTTCGAGAAGGCGAAATCAAAAACATTCGCCTTCAAGAACATTCATCAGGCTGTTTACGTTGCAATATAAAAGGCAAGGCAAAGCAGGCGACGGAGTTTGTAAAAGTTCAGTCAGTCTTTCGTGAAGACGCGGTGCGTTTGAAGAGAGTAATCGTGGTTTGAAGATTTCCGTTACAAAGATCTGTCGAACAATTGTCTAGTAATTGTTATTGTTTATGCAAAGGGTGTAAACAGAGGAATAACAAACGAAGCAATTGTTGTTGTTTACATCAAGTTGTGAACAGTGGCACACAGAATTGTAAGAATAATAAAGGATTTTAATTAAAATTAAACACAAATTAATTTTTATTTTATTTGCAATCTACGAGCACATATTTTAAACAATTTTAATAACCAGCACTTGTCTTCACTTGCAATAATGCAATCAATTGATATTTTCTTGTAATTTAAATAAAAAAACGTTTTCAACTGCACAAAATATATGTTTCAAACTAAAAAAGGGAAACGAAAGAAACGTGATTTAAAATTCATAGAAAATTACGGCGATAACAATAAAAATAAACAGCCGTCATTAGATGACAGTTTAGTTAAGGCCAAGCCAATACAAGACTCCAACAATGTATGCAGACAGACAGGCAACTAATGATTATTTTACAGCAACACCAACTATACACGAAGACAACTTGCGATAAAAGACAGCAGCAACAATTGTTATTACAGTTGGTTGTTGTGCAAGCCAGCCATGCAACATTTGCTAAATCCAGCCAGTCATGGCATGACAAAAAAACAGAAAAAAAATGCAAAAAAAGGGAATAAATTTCCTCTTAAATTGTATTTAAAAATAAAAGACGAGAGTTGAACTAATAAATCGTCCAACGGAGTTTCTCAATAAGTACGAGGTGCACAGGTGTTCCCATATGAATTGTCTTTCGCGCCCTGTAGACGCATAGACGCGGTACAACAACTGGCATATGTTTGCCAAAGATATTTAAGATCCTGCTTTACTGCACTTTGAAGAAAAACTTACATGGAAGAGGATAAAAAAGATTTAGTAGTAATGGGAGAAAGGAAGAGAGTGAGAGTATGAAGGTAAATGTCATGGACATACTAACTACAGATCATATATCTTATTTATATTGAAGAATTGGCGAAGAAGAAAACAATAAAAGGTGCGTTAAACATGCCAGCAATAAGGGCGTGGCAGAAAGAATATTATGATTAAAGGAAGGAAGCTACGCTCTACTTGAGTTCGACAAGAGAACGGTTCGCACTCTGACAGAAATTCTAATGGGATACTGCCCCGCGAGGATTATTGCAGAAGCTGCCATGACGTGGAGCACAACGGAATCTGTGCAACACCTTTTATGCGAGTGCCCTGCACTTCAGAACAGGAGTCATCGGTTTTTGAGTGACAGAACGTTTGAAAATCTGGGCATGGGGGCGAACGTGCTACTAAAGGAACTGACCGGAGCTCGGGGTCCTAAAATGTCAATGTCATTTGCGTGTGCAAACAACTGGACACTTTTGTGGAAATCAATAAAATTGCGATGCACTCTCGCAGTCCGATAACAGTCTCCTTGGCAAAGTTAAAGAGTTCACATGGCAAGCAATTGCCTGGTCTAAAACCTCGCACAGCACCAAAATGTTCTAAGAGGAGGAGGAGAGTCCATTCCTATCTTGCCAGGGCTGCACGAGGTGCTCAAAGTCATTCTGCCTAGCTTTTTCCGGCTTCGCAGGAATACCGAGCTCAGAAATTGCGGCAAAAACACTATTCTTTAGGGGGCTATCGAAGGCGGCCTTATAGTCGACAAAAAGATGGTGTATGTCAATTTGTTTTTCATGAGTTTTGTCCAGGGTTTTTTGTAATGTGAAGATCTGATCGATGGTGCACCTACCATGTCTCAAGCCTCACTGAAAAGGCTTAATCAGTATTTTGATGAATAGCTTCAGACAATACGCGCAATAGGGAAAGAGGCTTATACCCCTGTAGTTGGCTCAAATCAGTAATTTCTTAATTTTTATTAAGAAGTTAAAAATTAATTTGCGGTGGTGCATAGTGGTGTGGTAGTAGCGCAATAAAATATTCAACTTAAAATCCTGAGAACTTTCTGTATGAATAGCTTATTTTCTTATACGGAGTAATAGCTTGGGAGCCCGGGAAGGTTCAAACAGGAATCTACCCGTCAACCTAACCATAACAGAGCATTAATAAAAAAAATTTTCAGAACTTTGCTTATACCCGACTTACATTGGGAAGTCATTTTCATTATTTACCAGTTACTAAGGCGCACCTGGTGAAGAAACACAAAATTCATGCATCGATTAGTAAGCACGAATTGAGACTTAGGATCAGTTATTGAATTGAGAATCGTGTTTAAGGTAGAAAGAGTTATGGCGCCAACGGCAAGTATTACCGGTAAGTTGGTTGAGGTTAGGTTGGGTTAGGTTAGGTTAGGTTGGGTTGGGTTAGGTTAAGTTAGGTTAGGTTAGGTTGAGTTAGGTTACATTGGGTTAGGTTAGGTTATAGTGTTGTCGCCGTAGTCTAGTAGGTAGTGTGTTGGCTTAGTAGACATAAGACCACGGTTCAACAGTACGAAATATGAAAAAAATATTTCAACAGCGACTTCCTCTGATCAGATTTCTGGCAAAAACTCTGAAAATAAATAAAAGTTTCCATGAAAAGTTTTCGTAAAAAATCTGTCGTTTGGAGTCGACTTCAAACTGTAGTAGACTGCGCTACTCATGTATAAAATTAACACACACAACATGCGTGGTGTGAGAAGCTAGGTCGTAACCCTATGACTGAAGGGTTACAATGGCCAATTAAGTAAGTAAAGTAGGTTACAATGTCCTTAGGCCAGCGTTTAGGCACATAAAAAATTCACAATAAAGCTTGCTATTGTAGTCGCCGTGATCTAGTAGGTAGTGCGTCGGCTTATTACACGTAAGGCCACGGTTCATATCCCAGGCGACTTCCTCTCAGATTTCTGGCAAAAACTCTGAGAGCAAATAACATTGCCATGAAAAGTTTCACAAAAATTGTCGTTCGCTGTCGACTTTAAACAGTAGGTCCCGTCACTCATGCATAAAACTAACACACACAATATACGTGGTGTGAGAAGCTAGGTCGTAATCCTGACTGAAGAGTTGTAATGACCAATTATATATGTATGTGTATTACAGGAAGAGGAGATATTTTTTCGTATTTCGGTTTGTTGGAGATGCCTGACTTGGAGTTTGAACCGTGGTCTCATGTCTCATTAGCCAACACAACTACCTATTAAACTATGGTGACTTCAAATGAGAAGAATTTTAAAATTCCACGAGGAGAAAATATTCAATAATTTCTATTTTTCTATCCTGCCAAGTTACGCCTCTGTCTAAAGTTATAAAAATTAATACGAAAATAAAGAAACAAACACACAAACACATTTTAAATATATTATAAGCCAAAATTGAAATTTTTTCCCATTTGTTTTATCGTTAGCAACAGAAAAGAAAAAATAGACGAGGAAAACTGCGAGGCATATGTACATAAGAAACCAGGAATTGCTTTAAGAAACCCTTCTACACTCTCATGAATGAATGAATGAAAGAAGGAATGAATTTAACAGAATAGAATGGAATGGAATGGAATAAAATAAAATGCATTTCACATGCCATGTTTTTACGAATGTTAAGAAAACAAATTGCTTTAACGACAGCAGCAAATGCAATTTAAAGAAAAATGTCCCAAAACTCCCTGGCCTGGTAGTAGCTGATGAGGTAGAAGAAAGAGAAAAAAAGCCAAGAATATAATGGGATTTCTTCACAGGGTGGAAAACATTTAATGCCTGCCTGGTTATAATGTTTGTTTAAAAAAAAAATCTGTTGCAGTATGTGTGTGTGCTAAAGCCATCCATAAATGACTATTCTTTGTTGGCTGCTGCTGCTGCTGCTACTGCTCTTACTTTAAGAAGATCTCTCTAAGGATGTTTATAATGATGACTTTACCAGGAGCCATATGTTGACAGTGTGTGACTTGTAATCAAATACGAAAATACAACGACGAGTTGCAGTTGTAACACAGCCAAAGCCATACGTATTGTAATGGATTGTTTTACACATATGCACACGCTCTCTCTTACATATATACTCGCCAACATACACACTTACAACAGGTTGCATTAATTTTTCTTTACAGGATACTGACAGGCAATTTTAATAGGATCTCTTTTTTTTGCTTGGCAAGGTCTTAAGGGGCGATTGATTAATACGGAAGAAGAGTCTTTGATTGTGGAGTGGGTATTGCGCTTAATAGCAGAAGGGGTACGTGTTATTGAAAGTTCGATTTAAGTTTGGTTTTAGACGAGAGCTTGTGGTTTAAAAATATTTAAAAATATTTTTTTCATCGACTTCCTTTCAGCAGTATTTTGGCAAAAACTCTGAGGTTAGGTTAGGTCGGAGTGGCAGCTCTGATAACAAAAAGCTCACTTGAGTACGCATAGCGGCCCATTGTGACGCCACAGGTGAACGTAGTCTCTGTGCTGACCAAGTTCTACCAAAACCTGGGAAGAGGAAGAAGTTGGTCAGCGCAAAGGCTGTACATCAAAAGCACGACTACTCTACGCTGAAAAACCAGCCAGAAAGTTTGATAAACGAAGCTATATCCCTGACATCAATAGATGATAGCTCCGTCAAGCTGACAAGAAATGGGCACAAGAGATGGGCACTGACAAAGAAAGTGGATAACAGTTTCCTCTTCCTTAGCGGATCTGAACCGACGACAGAAGCCGCATCCTTTCCGTGTATCTACCCATAGCACAATGACCTGTAAGCATGGTCACTGTGATTGTGATGATGACACGACCAAGTCCATGTAACTGGTTGGTACGCCTTCTATCCATCAAGGGCCAGGTGAGTCTAGCGGTAGGGCAAGACTCCTCATTGATCCAGAATACATTGGCGTCTCGAAAGCATTTCCGTGCAATGGCCAATTTGACCGAGGCAAGTGGCATAGCCAAGTCGATTGAAGAGGATTCTGGAAGGAGTGCACCAGCTCATAGGCCCTGCAGTTTCCCGGAATGTTACTGTGCTCGGAGACCCAGTCCAATGAGATACTGAAGCGCCCAGAAAGAAGGTCGAGACAGCGGAGATATACATTAACGATCCTGGAGTTATTCATAATGCTTGACAGAGATCTTATGGCGGCCTGACTATCAGAGAAGACCGAGGCGCGGTTGAAAGGAGCACCGTTGACGAGGATCCATTGAGCGGCCCGGTAAACGGCCATCACCTCCGCCTGAAAACACGCTACAGTAAAACCTAACCTAAGTAAAACCTAACCTAAGTAAAACCTGACCTGAAAGGAGAACCGTTGACGAGGATCCATTGCACGGCCCGGTAAATGGCCATTAGCTCCTCCTGAAACACGCTGTAGTAATCCAGCAGTCGGAGAGAAATATTTAGGTCCAGTTTTCCAGAATAGACTACGCTACCAACCCCATTATCGAGTTTAGAGCCGTACTTGTATATATCCCGGAGTTTCGTGTCAGGGTCCCAGTTGTCGCTACTCGGAATTAGAATGTGAAAACCCCTGTCAAGACAATATCCGTAGGGAGATAATCGATGTTCAATGGGGCCACAGGATCAACCTCCAAAATAGAGGAGTGACCAGAAGGTACGATGTGCCTATGAGACAGGGTATGAACTCAAGGCCTTTGTGGGGGTGATGTGCAGAGCACTGTTTATATAAATGGCCGCAGATCTTCTGACCTTGTCAAGAAGTCTAAGTCTGACTACAGCTATCGGAAATACTTTTTTATTTCAGAACTGTAGGACATATTATATTTGAAGTATTTCCAACCTGGAATGGTTTTATTCGTATCGTGCCTTTAAGGAACATAGGTTAGCGGGTAGCTTCCCTGATATCTTGGCGTTCAGAAGCAAGTTCACTCAGTGGCCCATATAGCCCATTGTGTCACCCAGTATGAGGTCACATACAGCTGTTAGAAAGCATCCTATTCATCTCCCCATTATTCCCTTACGTTGTTTCCAGTAAATCAGTTGGTTGGCCTAGGATCTGGTCCACAACTAATTGCCTGGCAACTAAGGCCTCTATAGAAGTGTGTTCGGTTGTTGTCTTGGGTGTAGTAATGAGCCTTTCAAAGCTGAAACTCTTGAAATAGTACTCTACAAGTAAACCAGGAGAGACACTTAGTTCATAAGCATACTTTTCTAAGAGCTTCGCCATACCTCCAGAGAGAGGATGTCATACTATACTTTCAACATAACCTAATTTATAATAATAAAACAAACAGACAAACAATTTCGTAATCCTTTAATTCGTTTTAATTTTTAATAAGAAAACTTCAAATATTTATTTGGCATCTTAAATGTCCTGTTAACCGCAGCTCTATTGACATCTTCAAGAAAGAAAAAGGCTTTCAAAAGAATACATCCTACATCCTGTTTAGCTGTTATGAAGTCCGTTGCTTTTTCTTTTGTCCTTTTTTTTAAATTAATATTTATTTTAATTCCTACAAACAAACAAACAAAGAGAAAGAGAGTTTCTTGATAAAAAGAAAATATTCCATAAAAATATTTCACAGAGATATGGCAAAAAGCCTTGAGCCATTTAAAAAAGAAGATACGAAATAAATAGGAAATAGAAAGAGAGAGAGAATGAAAGACAGAGAGAGAAACAAACATATTGTTAACCAACAGACTAGCACGCAACAATGTAAATATAAGGACAACAGTAGGCGAAACAAGTTTTCGTATGAAAGAATAAAATCGAAATGTAAGAGCGACTCCCTCTCTTTGTAACGCATTCTGTCATCCATTCACTATTCTACTACAAATATAGAGTCTTAGCAAGGTTCCTAAATAACTTACATGTTATTTACTTACTTAATTGACCATTAACCCGTTTATTGGATTTCGGCCTGCTTCAACACTTGAAGTCGCAGTAGTCTAGTCAAAACGACTTTCTCTCAGCAGATTTCTGGCAAAAACTCTGAGAGCAAATAAAATTGCCGTGAAAAGTTTCTCAAAAAATCGGTCGTTCGGAGTCGACTTTAAACTGTATGTCTCGCCACAGTCATGTATAAAATAAACAAACATAACATAAGTGGTGTGAGAAACTAGGTCGTAATCCTGACTGAAGGGTTGTAATGACGAAATATATATGTAAGTATGTCAACCCCTCCCTTAAAAGGGCACTGCTTCTTGCGTGCCTTCACCAATTGGCCACATCAATCGATAACAGGACTTATTCGACTGGGTCCTTTCAATGCAAACAAGGTCGTCCTCTTCGCCGACTTCTGCAAATCCCCGGCATGAAATACCCGTCTCGCCGGAGCATCCTTCTCCATTCAAACGACATGGCCGAGCCAGTGCAGCCGCTGGATGTTAATACGTTGCACAACGTCCACACCGTTGAGGCACTCATACAGCTCATTGTTGGATTGGATGCAGAAATCATCGCCAACTCGCACTGTACCGAAGATCGTGTCATTTAGGAATTCTTTTTAACATAGTTAAAGTTGGACCAATAAGTCCGAGAAACACATATTTTGAATCAAAAAAAATATTTTGTCTTTCGATCCCATTTTTCGATAATAACTCCTCTATTTAATTGTATGTAACGATTCCTCTTCAATAGGTTTACTTATATGAATAGGGATCTCAGCATAGCCTTAATAAGGGGAATCGTAAAGAAAATTGTTTTCAGGACTGATAATCCCGTGAGATATTAACAAATATACGAAAGTAACATTTGAATCCCTTGGGATTTCAAGGCCTCATTTAAAATATTTACATAGTATTCATCCCAATTAATAAATGTCTGATATTCCTTAACGAGACGGCAAGTTTGTC
The DNA here is from genome assembly GCA_932273835.1 of Sarcophaga variegata. NCBI lineage: Eukaryota > Metazoa > Arthropoda > Insecta > Diptera > Sarcophagidae > Sarcophaga > Sarcophaga variegata. Next base: position 106,886,248 of record OW026360.1, read on the forward strand.
TTGAATGTGTAACTAAACAATGAAGGAAGCCTATTTGCGGATATGCTAGCTAATGCAGGAAATAAGATGTCTATAATAGACTTTGAACACATGATTAGTATCCCTTTCTACTACTCTCTTAAAACTAAAATAGGATGTATTCTACGGAAGTTTTGCTTAGGCCATGTTAAATAGGGAACCAATGTTTGTTTCAGCGCAATAAATACAGGTGCTCTATGGTCTTCTGCTTCGACCAGAACTTATACATGATGCTAGCATTGTGTTGTTTGGATGATTATTTGTCCCTACATAGGAACCAATAATCGTATAAAGTAAATAATAATCACTCCAACTAGCTTATCTAGCATGCCTCATCTGTAAATTGCAGCCTTTTATTAACAATACTCAGAGGCGTAGTCCTCTATGAGGCTAATATTCTATTGGCTGCCATGCCAATGCTGATGTGCAGCATCTGCTGTCTAACGTTTTCTGTGTGTCTATGAACATTGAAAATGTACTTGATTTTATCAGAGATTATTGGATATGCTATGTAGGCATGCGCTTAGTTCTATCAATTTTTCGGAGCCTTAGTCACAGCAGTCTTCTGCTGACCATGAAATGTTTCTCAAAAATTTTTTGTTCGGAGTCGACTTCAAATTGTAGGTCCCCGCCACTCATGTTTAACACACGCAAAGTGTTGTAATGACCAATTAAGTAAGTACGTTACTCAGCCACCTGGCTGTGCTTCTTTTTCTTATACGGAGTTAATCTTTCAAAGTTTTTCTGTTATATTTCGTTTAAGAATTTTCAACGTTTAGCGAGCAGAGAGCTAAGTTAGGTTAAGAAAAATTCACTTAGAATTGTTATTTCAGCACTGGACCTCAGTCACCCTAACAATTTTGAAGGAATAAATGAAAGGAACTGAAGTCGCCGTTGTCCAGCAGGTAGTGAGTTGGCTCATTAGACGTGAAGTCATCTCCAACAAAATAAAATAAAAAATAAAAAAAAAAATATTTCTTCTGGCAAAAATTCTTAAAGTGAATAAAAGTTTCGGAGTCGACTTCAAACTGTAGGTCCCGCCATATGTACGAATGAAAGTCATGACTTTTACCCAAATTAGCGCCAGAATGTCCAGCTTCTTTTCCATCTTACCATTCTGAACAGGAGACCTCTGCGAAATCATTTGTTTACATTTCAACAAAGGAATCCTAATCTCACAACTGAATTCATTCGAATTAGCTACCAGTTTATTTACCAGTTTTTCCAAGTGCGTCAGCTACAACCTTCTACTTATCTTCTATGTTTGGGTATTCAGGAAGGCACATAGAGTTACCCGTGGAATATCTTCTAAAGATTTCGCCATTTTGGATTATCTTTGATTTGATGTATACTCTCTAGGTAAATATACCTCCTTTGCTCCTTTGCAATGTCTTCTAGGGATTTCGCCATTTAAGTCTATCTTTGATTTGATGTATACTTTTTAGGGTTCTAATGCCTCCTGTATTCTCAGTAAATATATATATGTAACCAGTATACCTTAACACTGAATTAATTACGCCGATAGATATTTTTCATTCGATATTGCTGTCAATAAGCCTTTTGCCGATTCGATACTTGGCGGCAGCCACGAAACCTAACCTTAATTGAGATTTATTAGATTAATACACAATCTTGTTTATTGGCTTACTTTTGTCAATTACTGTAACTTTTTTCTATTTCTTCCTTACATATTTTTAATTTTTATTTTTTTGAAAATTTTCTAAAATTTAAAAAAAAATTTTTATTTCAGTTTTGACAAATCGTATGCATGAATACTTTTGTCACTTACTGTCTGAGAAAAGATTGTTTCTGTTTATTTCTTAAATGATAAAAACTGTATATTCTTTTTAGATATTGTAAGAGTATATGTATTGGTTATTTGCTTAACACAAACACATACACGTACGTACACAAAAACACAGTGAATGTTTATTTAAAAAATTTTCGTATGCAAAAAGGACATGCATGTCCTTCTTTAGCTTATTTTCTTTATTGTTGATTCATTTTTTTTCTGTTTTTTTTTTCAAATACTAGAAGAATGAAAGGATGAAAATTGTGCTCTTTTTTCTTTGTTTGTTTTTGTTGTCTTTTTAAGGATTTTTTTTTGTCATACGTTTTATGAACTACTGCTGTTGCTGTGTGTTGCTGCTCCTGCTAATTCAAACAAGAAGGCAATTTATCATAGAAAAATATTTGACAATAAAGACAAGTAAACGATAATGATGTTATATAAACTCATATACAAATAAACACATACATGTATGACACACACAAACACACACACGTATGTTGTAAGGCTGTGTGTAAATATACTTTTGCACTAGAACGTACCCATGTAAAGGACAAGACAAGAAGCTTATTTTACGCTTCAAAAATTCATATGGCAACAAAAGACACAACATATACACACACGCACGCTCATACTTAATAAGATATAAGATTATGAACAGAGTGAACCTTAAAGAGGTGTAGTTTTAAAAAAAAGAACAAAAGATACATCATAGATCTGTACGTTTGCCTAATGCATAGCCTAACTGAGGTCGCCTAAATTGAAGTCGCCACGAACTAGCTTTGTTGCTTTCTCTTTTAATGAATAAACACATCGAAATACAAAACTCAATAGAAAAGGGCTTCAACCTGAATATGCTGTCGTAAAAAGAAATTTTCATGCCTTAGAATTGTGATCCATGAAGTACTCGCCTAGCTATGAAGCAAAACAGATAGTCAAGCTCTGAATGCCATTTTTTTGGACCGAACAGAAAGCCTGCCTGCATGCATTATCTTCAGACGCATGAAAATGTCCATGCCCAAGCAATTGCCAATATTTTTCAATAATTTTATTCAACGACTTAAACATTATGCTAGTCAGGTAAAGGAACCCGTCAGTAAGTAAATCGACATTCGATAAATCGAATGCAGTATTCTTGTAAGGCGTCCTTGCAAACGAGGCATACAAGCTACATTTTATATCCATTCTCTTCTCCTTAAGCATTAAAACATGTACTTCGTTTTCCTAATGCCACCTTTCAATGTTCCACCCTATAATTTGCTATGCCCACACACACTTGAGTTTGCTTGTCCTCACACACGCTATTTTTTTTGCTTTCTTTGCTGACGTATTTTTGCTTTGAATGCAATATGGACGGAAGTGCAGCTGGGAATATAAATAATAAGGAAAAGGAAAATGATTTGTAATAGCGTGAGAATGCATGTGTATCTACACACACATATGTGTGTAGGATAACGAAAAGGACATTCCTTTACAATAATAACAACAACAACAAAACAAACAACGTCAAGCCAAATAAAACAAACAACTTGTTATAGACATTCTCTTTGCCAAATCATAATGATGCATAACCAACATGCTTGCTGAATAAGATAAGAAATCTAAAGCCTTTTGAAAGGATAATGATTTCAAATGCAATTTATAATTGAGGGGCCTTTAATGAAGAGAATACAACAAATTGGCTCCGATAAAAAAGTCATTGCATTGCACATACAGTGTACACTGTATCTACATTGTGTGGTATACCGAGTCTTTCTAAATTACCTACTGAATCTAACAGGTTTTGCTTCTACTTCTGTGTGATCTTCTTATTCGAGCCACTTCGATTCGATAATCGTTAACTGTTCAGTAGCAGAACTGTGGAATACATTTTGGGTGATTCTGGAATTGAAAAAATGTAATCCACGCTAGCGATGGATGGTGCAATTTGCCATACATCTCATGCTACAATCGATTTATTGCGTCAAACGTTTGATGGCCGTTTAATTAGATGAAATGGTGGTCTCAGTTGGCCGCAAATGAGCTGCGATTTGACACTGTTAGACTATTTTCTGTGGAGGCGCCGTTAATGAAAAGTGTTATGCCGACAAACCAGAGACAATTTAGTATATGAAGGCCAACATTCGTGATGACACTGACGAGATACGAAACCATACACTCGAAAAAATGCACAAAAAATTGCTGCGATCGAATGACGTACTATAAGGCCAGCTGCGGCAGCCATATGAATGAAAAATATTCAATTTCAAATAAATTTGGCAAAATTTCAAACCTTTTATGCATTTTTAAATTTAAACTTGTAAATCATTGTATATATAGTATTGTAAAATGCCGCTATGTATACCTAAGCGAGCTTTGATTTCGTTTCCCATTGTCTTTTTAAACACAAGCTAATACGTTTCTTTTGTAAATTCTGATGCTACGCACACTTTGAAAACTCCTGTTTCCCGTTCACAATTGATGGTCTTACTTACGTACTTATTTAATTGGCCATTAACAACCCGATGAACGGATTTCGGCCTGCCGCAACACATCCTTCCAGGCCCCTCTGCTTCTTGCTCGTCTACGCCAGTTGGTCACACCAATCGGTGACAGGGCTTCCTCGATTTGGTCCTTCCAACGCAGAACAAGGTTGTCCTCTTCGCCGACTTCCGCAGTTCCCCATATCAAGTATCCGTCTCGCCGGAGCATTCTCCCCCATTCGAACGACATGGCCGAGCCAACGCAGCCGCTGGATATTACGCTGCACAACGTCTATGTCGTTAAGGAGCTCATACAGCTCACTGTTGAATTACATGCAGAAATCATCGCCAACTCGCACTGAAGCGAAGATCTTACGTAGGACTTTTCTCTCGAATACTCTCAAGGCTGCTGCATCAGTGCTTAATAGGGTCCATGCCTCTGCGCCATAAAGAATCACGGGTAGGATGAGCGTCTTGTAGAGTATTAGTTTTGTCGTACGAGAGAGGTCTCTGCTACTCAATTGCGTATTGAGACCATAGTAATAGTTGATGATCTCTAATTAAAAATGTATATATTAAGCGTTCTCTTACATTCTATAGGATTATAGGACTGAATGGTTCGTTCTACATAATTTTGGGAGAATATTGTTCTTTGTCATGCCGGTCATTTGACTGTCCTGTGTTTAAAATCCTTGAACCTGGAGTAACATTTTTATCTTACAAATCAGGCCCTTCATCTTATCCACGGCCCTCAACCCTCAAACACACCTCAACTCAATTTGTCTATGATACCATATACTGATGAATTGGTTTAACAAACCATAAAATAAACCCAAAACCCGGAATCAAGCCATGGATAAAATTGAGAAAAAATTCGAAATTAAAATATTTACGAAAATAATCATTTTAATGTCACTTTCCGGAAACAAAATTAAATTAAAAAGTGTTTAGACACGGTATGTACATATATTATAAAAAATAAATTAAAATTGTTTGTTTTTTATTTAAAAATTAAAAATAGAAAAATACAAGGCACTCTCACAAATAGTGCCAAATAAACCAGACGGCAAATACCACACCCAATACCAAATCCATGGGCAATACAAATTTGCCCTTCTGTGACTCTTCAGTGCGGGTCTGTTCAATAATGCGTCGAGCACAACGTAGCCATTGATTGATTGAAATGGCTTCTGGGGAAGAGAATTCGTATTCTTCCTTAACCGAACTATGGCTGTTGGCCGTTGTGGTGGCAGCAGCCTTTGTTAATAGGGTTATACTCTTAGAGGTATTCAATTTTAATTCAATTGTATCCCAAGTATATGAATGCTTAAAGGCTAAACGACGTTTACGCACTTCTGTGCACAGCAGACACTGATCGAAAAGGAAAACTTTAGAACGGAATTTCTTGCGCGAACGATGATTATACGCATCGAATTCTGTTGAGCGACGAAATGAACCCAAATTCTCTATGACAAGCTGTAAGAAAAACAGAATAAAATATTGATTTTCTTTTGTATTTTTAAATATTTATTTACCTCTGGTGCTAGTTCATCTATGGAGAGTATCTCTTCAGCCTGATTAACCACTTCCAGTAAACGACGCATGCGCGTCTCTAGTTTACATAGAGAAACCAATACCGGCTTACAGTTTATACCACTTTTATAGAATTCCTGTAATGAAAACGTAATAATTTTTTTTTTGTAAAACTAGAAAGCGCTCATAAATAACCCCCAATAAAGAAACATAAAAATTGCCACGGTGTTGGTTTAATTCCATATGTGCGCCTCTTCAGGAACACTTGGTCTATACAAGCGACATTCCTAGTTGCCGAATTTCAAAACTGCTGGGTCCAGCAAAGGTTACGGGAGAACCAGGAAACTGCTTAAGTTCGTTAAAAGAACGGTTAGCATTCTAACAAGAATTCTAACGGGACTTAAAATTTAATTACAATTTGCTGTTTCGCTCACAGATTCGGTCTGCCCCACCAGGATTACTGCAGAAGCTGCTATGATGTGAAGGAAGCAGAATCGATGCAACACATTTGATGCGAGTGCCCTGCACTCCAATTTTTGGGTGACATAACGCTTAAAGATCTGAGCTTGGTGGCGAACGTACCATTAAGGGTACTGCAAGTCATTGACACAAAAAATTCAAATCATCGACCAAAAAATGCAAATTATCGACCAAAAAATGCAAGTCATCTCCCTAAATAATGCAAATAATCACCCAAAAAAATTCAAGTGATCTACCAAAGAAAATGCAAATCATCAACCAGAAAATACAAAAATTGTAATTGACACAAAGTACAAGTCATCGACAAACAAACGCAAAACATTAGCAATTTTGCCGGGTTTATATAGAGAATTTTTGTTGCTCATTTTAAGAAAACAATTAGTTTCGACGCCTATATCTCCGGTCCCAAGTAACTCCCGACCGCAAGAAAACCTGTTTTGGAATCGTTGAGACTATGGCTGTCCAGCCCACTAGGTTTATTTTCCTCACTAATTCCAATTTTTATCTGATTAATGCCCGATTTATAAAAAGCACTTTTTTTGCTAATTTGAAAAAAAATTTAACTTCGTCGCCTACATCTCCAGTATTAAGTAACTACCGACCAGTGGTGTTGTCGAGCCGGAACGCTCCAGAACGTCGTTCCGGTACTTCCTTTTTGGACAGGAACGCGTTCCGGAACTAAAGATTATTTCTGATAACGAGATTTGGCTGACCTTTTGAAAAAAAATTAAAAAGAATTGCTGATTTTTTTCTAATTTTTAACGAATTTTCATATGTATTTTTATAAACAAGGGTTTGAACCGAACCGGAACGAACCGGAACTGTCTATATAATTACATATACGCGTTCCGGTAAAAAAAAATTAGCACAACACCACTGCTACCGACCGTAAGGAAACCTGTTTTGGAATCCCTGAAACTATGGCTATTCAGTCCACTAGGTCCATCTCCCCCACTAGGTCCATTTTTATCCGATTTTCCTCGGTTTATACAGAGCTCTTTGTTTTTGCTAATTTGAAAGGAAATAATAAATTCGTCGCCTACATCTCCGGTCTCCGGTCTTAAGTTCTTTGCCTTACATATGTTCATTATGTCGGGTAGAAAATAAAATTTTTGTTCGTCATATGAGGAACGCAGTACCGCAGTGGGTGTTCGTTAAATGCGATGTTCACTGAATCGAAAGTTTGTTAAATCGGAAAACTACTGCACTTAGGGTCAATTCACATTTGAGGCATTGCTGTCATATGCTGTGTATGTACGTGTACAAATAAAATCGTTTGAAAGTTTATCCCACTTTTCTCTACTTTCTACCTAATTTTCTAAGTTGTAGTTCATTTTCTTAAATTGCTATACGAAATACTCACTGTTATTAGCTGCTGTAGTAATAATGGATACCGCGTCAGTCTTTGTATGGGTTGTACTAGGAAACTATCAATGCCCAAACGATCATTGATTTCATTTTGATAATTCTGAAATGAAGAAACAAATATTTTAAATAAAAATTTTGGAATTTAAAAAAAAAACAATGACGCCAACCTGAAAAAATTCTCGATTGTCTTGGCGTAGCTGCAGTGATGCCTTCTTATGCATAGTAAATGAAACGTAACAATAAAATTGATTTTTCTGAAAAGAAAAATGGAAAAAACAAACGAATTAATTAATGAAATTATAAAATATTTTGGGCAGATAAATTCAACAGAACCATTATCAATACTACTGCCATAGATTTAAACGTTTCTAACGATTTGCAGCCAACTTCACTAACTTCGAGATACTAGAAGCAGCATGTCTTGTAAAATTTCTTCATCATAGTTTAATGTCAGCCGTTTTAGCATAAAGCGTTTAAACGTTATTTAGCATTTAAAACGATTACGATTATTTATCATAATTTTTTAATGCATACGAATGAATTTACCATAGAAACACTCTATTATTTTCTATATTTTCTAATGACAAACAGAATTTATTACATAATTTACACAAAATGCAAATACAGAATTCTTTACACATTATAATAGACAATATTTACATATACATATACAGGCACATATGTGTATATGTATGTGTATGTGTACATGGTATATAATACATTAAATCTATTCAAACATACTAAAAAACATGCATATTTTACACAGTGTAAAACAAAATGATTTCAAATGTTTCAATTGAAACAGGTTCTCTAAAGTCAAGATTTGTTCTCCTAACGCCCATTTCAAATAGGTGGGTTTCTTTTCATTTAAAGGCAAGGTAACATTGGATTGGTCCTCGGTGGAGGGTTGTTATTGATTAAAAAGCATTTCCTCAACTTCATATTTCACTTAGGATAGGTTAGGTTAGCGAGTAGCATGCCTTTCACAGGCCAGTTCACTCGGTGGCCCATATTGCCAATTGTGTTACTCAGTGTGAGGTAACCCCCTTGTCATGATTCGTTAGCAGCTTCTGCTGTAATCCTGGTGGGGTAAACCGAGCCTGTCAGCGAAACTGCCAATAGTGCAGTATTTCATTGGAATTCCTGTTAAAATGCGAACCGCTCTCTTGCCGAACTCAAGTAGTTCCCTGGTTCTCCCGCTGACCACTGCTGGCCTGGAAACCAGCAGACGCGGGCGTTGTGTTGACGTATATGATGTAGAGAGTCCGTGCAACTTCTGATGCCCTATGACTTGGTGAAATGGGTTCCCAGCGCTTTGATTGCTGCGTGACTGTTCACACGTATGATCAAGTTCGAAGGAGATAGGTCCCCGGTTTCAACCATACGTGCAGCTTGTTTAATAGCAAACTGACATCACGTATCTGTCATATGTTATTTGTTTGAGGTGTGGTCAGGGTAATTGATAATCGTATTTGGCATGAAGGTCTGGTAATTGTGTGTATGACCACATATATCATAGCGTTTTATGTTAAAGAAGGTTCTGTTGAAATGTACGTCATTCAACGGCATGTTACATAATGATGTGCAGGTTCAACGCAGTCAATACAATATCTTTGCACTCAGAATCCTACTTCTTACTTCCACATACTGAGTAATGTACATATACACTGCTAGGCGTGTATTGATTATATGCTCGATTATTTATTTATCGATTATTTTATTTATTGACGCCTCTTCTGATTCTGCACTCCGAGTGCTTTTTTTTTTCTAGACCACAGAGTGATGATAATGCTCTCTAAAAATTGGACATTATTAATGCCGATTTAAGAACAGACACCAATGCCTTCTCTAGGTATCGCAACCTGTCTTCTTTCGTGTGATCACATCAATGCGTGTATGCCACTTGTATACGTATGTATAAGAGACGACTACTACCTAGTAGGTGACATTGACTTCGGTCTACTCAGGGGTCATTGCATTACTATCCAAATCCTTTCGTTTTGATCTTACTACTGACCTCTTGGAAATCTCTCCACACAATACTTAAAGCCTTTTCATCCGTTTTTTACATTCGCTTTTTCTTTCAGTCACTGTTTGAATACAGTACCTTTAATTTCTCCTATGCAGGCATTTCCATACATATGTATGCATATGTCGCCATATATGTGGATATGTGTGAATATTTGTATGTCATAATTTGCATATGTATTGTATATTTGAAATACATGTGTTAAGATAACAGATTTATTACCATAAATGCAATACATTTTAACCCTTGAAGGCACATGTGTGCAATAAAAGTACAAAAAAAACTTTCAACTTCATAACGTAAATATTGACAATATGACAATGTAAAACACATATTAACATACATATATGTATGTACATACTTGCACACATTACTCCTGTAAACCATCTGGCATAAAACAATATACCACATGCATTTAGAGTACAAAACCGTAACAGTAAAAACTCCTTAACATTAACGTTGTTATTTTTTTAAAAGTGCGAAAAACAATTTTCAATAGGAGGCCTATTTACCAAAATAAAAACTTGGTTAGTGGACTAATACAAAATGGTTATGGAGTTACTTTTAGATTTGTGAGTCCCGTAGATAGAAGTACATAATCCATTGAACCTAGTTTACGTATCGGATTTATGAAAAATGCCAGCCAAGTATACTCGCATTGAATCAGCTTTGAAAATGTTGGATAGATAAAAGCAATATTTATTCCCCAAAGCAAAGACAAGACAATAGTTCAGGACACAAAAGACTTTACTTGTTGAAGGTGTTCTGTTCAACTTCTATATGCTGATTTTTCGATCAAAATTTTCTGCAACTCATTGCTCACTCGGTAACCACACTAACAGCAAAAAATCGCAAATGTAAGAAGTCGTCGTAGTATAGTAGGTAGTGTGATAGCTTATTACACTAGAGCCCGTGATTGAGTGTAAGACAACATGAAAATTTTCTCAAAAATCTGTCGTTCAGAGTCGACTTTAAACTGTAAGTCCCGCCACTCATATATAAATTTAACACACACAACATGAATGGAGTGAGAAGCTAGGCCGTAATCCTGGCTGAAGGGTTGTAATGGCCAATTATGTATGTAAGACAACATGGCGTCTCGTGTTAACTGCTAGAGTTATTATCAACTAACGTTAACAAGGCCCTACTGTTAAAATTATCAAAACTATTATTCTGTGTGAATTTTAAATGTTATTCTCGATGCATTTAACAGGTAGTTTTTTAGAAAACGTACATCTGACGTCAATTGGAAAAGTTCTTAATGATCTCAGATTTTGAATTCTTTTGAATTCTCAAATAAAGAATTTCGTTTGTAATTTCCTACCTGGTATTTATTGGCATGGAAAATATTAATTGTGCAAAATTATTATTTTAAATGGAAATGAAATGGAAAACGTAAATGATTTTCTTTTTTCATTGTTTTTCTTGCTGTTGTAATTATTATTAAAAAATATGAAATGAAATGTATTTTAAAAAATATAAATTAACATAATTGAATGTAAAACCACGTATAGTTAACAATACGAAATTAATTTTAAATACTCTTCTCATTACTTTCCACTGTCGCTTTTTGTTACCCCCATTTTTATTCATTGGAATTTAATGTAAAAAAATTTTTCTGTTTTTTTTTTAATTTTTAATTTCATTTGCTTTATTACTACAAATCCATTAAAATAAAGCACGAAATTTGAAACACGCCTTGAATTGGAGTGTGTATGCAAAATGATTTTAAAGTAGCAGATCAAAAAACCCAAATAATTATTGGCAGTAACACAAAATACACGCTTAAATTTAAGTTTGGCTTAAAATTTCATAGATATTGACATAATGGTTAAATAGATTACGAGGTTAGATAACAAATACTTGCAGGAATTTTAATTTAAATCCAAGTTATTAAATTTTTTATATAACAGAGAAGGTCTTTTACAGACAGCAAAACACAAATTGCGATGTTGTCTATCGTAAGCTGTTTTGTAAACTTTGGCAGCACTGTGATGTTATGCAAAATAAATGGCAGCGTAATTTTTCAAAAAAAAAATTATGAAAAACTGTGATTCTATGTTATGAAGATATCACCGCAGTCTAGTGGATAATGTGTTGGCTTATTAGCGGTGAGGCCACGGTTCAAAGCCCAGCTCACTTTCTAGCATACTATCCCCCTTCTTCAGGGACTTCCTCTCAGTAGATTTCTGGGAAAAACTCTCTGAGAGTAAATAAAAATTGCCACATGAAAAGTTTCTCAAACAAATCTGTCGCTCGAGGTCGATTTTAAATTTGTAGGTAACCATCAATCATGTATAAAATTAACACACACAATATAAGTTTTTTGAGAAGCTAGGTTGTAATCCTGACTGAAGGCCATGGCATGGAGCACAGTTGCTTGCGTAATACATAATAATTTCCAAAAGGAAACAATTCGCAGAGAAAGCCAAGAAAATTTACAAAAATTTCATCAAATTATCTACAAAAACATTGGCTGCACTCGGTTTATTTTTGTTTTATAACCTACTAGCAGTAGCCTGCGCGTGTCGTTGCGCCACTAACTGAAATAAATTTGAAGGAAAGACATTACCCAAATGTCCAATTAATTTTGAATAATTTTATTGATTTTGTTTCCCGTTGTCCTCATGATTCAGATGAACGGGCCTGAGTAGTACGCATTCGATCAGTGTCTAATCTCACTTCTCGTTGTTCAAGTGGTTCAAGCGAACGGGTCTCAGCGGCATATACTCGAAGATTTTCCAGTCTCAATGCTCGTCTGATTCTGAGGCTCGTAATGCTCTTTTCTTCCGTGCTTGAGGTGCAGGTCGACCAATTGCTTGTCATTAATTTTGAATAATTTTCAGTGACGCCATCCATCGGAAATTAATCGCACCAACCTCCGTCGACTCATGCGCAACAACTTTGTTAAAAAATGCACAGTTTACGATTTAATTCATTTTTAGTAATTTTCAGTGGCACCACCTGTCGGAAGTTGGTCATATCAACTTAGAAACCTTCGTCGGCTCATGCGCAACAACTTTTGTAAAGATCATAACATGATCAAATGCACAGTTTACGATTTAATTCATTTTGAGTAATTTTCAGTGGTGCCACCTGTCGGAAATTGGTCATACTAACTTAGAAACCTTCGTCGGCTCATGCGCAACAAATTTTTTAAAGATCATAACATGATTAAATGCACAGTTTACGGTTTAATTGTTTTTATCTAATTTTCAGTGGTGCCACCTGCCGGAAATTAGTTATACCAACTTAGAAACCTTCCCCGGCTCATGCGCAACAACTTTTCTAAAGATCATAACATGATCAAATGAATAGTTTACGATTCTATAAGGTACATACAGCCAAACATTCATTTTTATACGGGTATGTGGGCGTGGCACATCGCCTACTTAAAATTTTAAAATAAAAAATATAAAAATATATATATAATAAAATATAACTTATAGTTCCTTCCAGACATACAGGAAGGTACTGTTAAAATTTCAAGAAAATCGATCCAGTCGATTAGCCGTCTACAGACTTCAAACAAACAAACAAACCCACAAACAAATAAACACACATTCATTTTTATATAGAAGTAGATGTAGAACGTTCTCAATTAATGAATATTTTTTTTTCAAAAATTTGTGTTCCATAAAACATTTGTAAAATACATGATGTTTTCTATTTTACAAATGTTTTCCTATTTGTTATCAAATATCGTATTTGAAAACAATACTTGCAAGCTTCCGTAAATCATTAACACAGAGAGCTGCGCTATTAAAAATGGTTATGAGTCGATCGCTTTGCTAAAAGTGACAAACATTTGAAGAAATCCGATATACTCCATCCAAATGTATTTGAAATAAAGGGTTCCCCATTTTTGTGGTTTCAAATGTAAAGGACACACATGGAACTACAATTCCGATGAAACTTTTCATTCAATATAACCAATCAACGTAATTCAACGTAAATGTTTTTTTTTCGGCTCCAACAGAGTCCAGAGAGTGTTCATGCAGTGCATTGTATTGAAACACAGGAAAGTGCGCTACAAAGTGAGCTGGGTTTTAAACCACGGTCTCGCGTCTAAAAAGCCAGCGCACTATCTATTAGACTAATGCAGCCCTTGCGCTGACCAACTTCTTCTTCTTTCCTAGTTTGGAAGAACTTGGTCAGTACTGGGACCGCGTTCACCTGTGGCATCACAACGGCCGCTACCACTCCAACCTAATCTAGTAGACTACGGCGTCTTCTTCACATCACATATGTATGCGTTAATTTCGCATTGAAGAAAATTTCAGTTGAAAAATCATCATTCAAAGCCATCATTGAAAGATGAACAGAATAACTTCAAGAAGTGAATTCTTTTGCAACTTGAAATATCCTCTTGCCTTTACAATCGGGAATAATTTTTTTATTTCTAATGACCAGTGTATGTGCTTTCGGTATCTTTTCTTTGGGGAATTGTTTTTTTTTATTAACAATTCTCACTTTCTTTTTTCAATTGTGAGTAATCACATGTAATGTCAGACAAACAATCACAAACACCCAGAGTCTCTGGTGAGAATCGAAACCACGGCCTCGTCAAATATGCCATCATAGTACCCTTTGGTTTGCCTACAGCACTCGATCCTTTTGTGGTAGCCTTTGACCATTTTTTTCAAATTTCGAAAGACGTTTTGATGATAACTTGACTAATATTGTGTTTAGATGCTCCAACGATAGGGGAAGCTACCGTTGACATAACCCCCCAAAAAAGTCTAGTGGCTCCAATCAAATCACATAATTTTGTTTGCCAATGGACGTTGCCGAAACATAAAATTACTCTTTCTAGAATCATCACATCTAATACGGCTACAATTGATTGCGTTGTACAGCTCGTGGCAATGTCATGTTCAAACCGCATACCGCTCAGTTCATAATCTTCAATTGCATCTCAAAAAAAAAAAATCGGTAGTGGTTGCCCCAGGGTTAACGAATGTACCTTAATACTCATCAAACAGTCACATTTTCCGGATGCAATTACTTTACCACAATCGCAATCTCTGTTTTTCCGGGATTCAAAAGCAACAATTTTACTTGTTGCACCAAACGCCATTACCAGCATGCGCAGGGACATTTACTCAACATAACATAATTGGTCATTACAACCCTTCAGTCAGGAATGCTATCTAACTTCTCACACCACCTATGTCGTGTGTGTTAATACATGAGTGGCGGGATCTACAGTTTAAAGTCGACTCCAAACGACAGATTTTTGAGAAACTTTGCATGGCAATTTTATTTACTCTCAGAGTTCTTGCCAGAAATCTGCTGAGAAGAAGTCGCTGAAGAAATATCTTTTCATATTTTCGTTTTGCTGTCTAAATTGGGGTTGGAATCGTGGGCTTACGTCACATAAGCCAATAGCCAATACACTACCTACACTAGACTACGGCGACTTCAATTTGGCTCAGGGACATTTGGACACCCTATAAAATGTATCAGCCTTGCTGCCGTTATGCTAATATTTCATGTGATTTCCTTTATTAATAAAAAGTCACTTAAAATTCCTTTTGCGAAATTACTTAGAAATACCCGTTTCAGTTTCAAAAGACAGTAATTGAACTACATTTTCAAAGAAAAAATTAATTAATTACATACACACACATTATTTGAAATTGATATTGAAAGCAGAGAAACTAAATCGTTTATTATTCTAAACATTTCAAAATCAACAAAAAAATAAATAAAATAAAAACAAGTGATAATTATTTGCATTTGAAAAACACATCTTCAATGTGTGACAAATAAAAAAAAAAATAAACAAATCAAATAATAAAAAAATATAATAAAATTATATACAAAAACGTATGTATAAATAATAAAAAAAATAAAAATAAATTTACATGTCAAACATTTTATTAGCGTTTGAATATTTTGCCCCTCTCTCTTGCTTTCTCTCTCTCTCACTCACTCTCACTCTGCGAATATTTTTGTAGAAAAATTATTTTAAATTCGTTTTACACTGTGTCAGCTGGTTTGTTGATAACAAAGTCTCGTAAAAACAGAAACTGACGTCATGCCTGGTGGCTCTACATATTTACTTTATTGTACAACAACAACAACATTAACGACATTTCGTATATCCAATTTTGCTTTTATTATTATTAATTAGACTTCTTTTTTATTTCAATTTTTTTTAACAAAATTTTTTAAGCGATTATTTAAAATTGTATGTACAGTGCGAGTCAAAAGAAACTGTACATTAAAAAAAATATAAATTAATAAATTACCGTTATTTTTATTTTAAAATTGTTTCATTGCCAGAAAGTCACCGTATTCTAGTAGTTAGTGTGTTGGCATCTTAGACGTAAGGCCACGGTTCCAACCACAGGTCAGGCAACAAAATCGAAATATGAAGAAAAATATTTCTTCGGCGATTTCCTCTCAGCAGATTTCTGGCAAACACTCTGAGAGTAAATAAAATTGCCATGAAAAGTTTCACAAAAGACAGTTCGGAGTTGACTTTAAACAGTAGGTCCCCGCCATTCATGTATAAAATTAACACACTCAACATAAGTGGTGTGAGAAACTAGGTCCCTAATCCTGACTGAAGGGTTGTAATGACCAATTATATGTATGTATGTTCATTGTCAGTTTTTACGTTTAGGTTTAGGTTAGATGACGTGTACTTGCCAATTGTGGCAAGTACATGCATTACTCGGAGGTCCAGTTGACCCATTGTACAACGTCCTAAAGGGGAGAGGAGAATAAGAGAACAGTTTTTAGAATTGAAACAAAAAAAATTACAAAAAATTTCGAAATATTTGCAAATTTTTTTATGGCACTCTCCTTAAGTGGTAAAAGTTGAGGAATTCGGTTATTGTTTGAATTTTATCCATGGAGTACAGTTTCTTTTGATGCTCACTGTATATGTATATATAAGTCACTTTGGCTTTGTAGTAGTCTCTGATGATTTTGAATACTTTTTTTCAGCGACAATGAACAAAAAAAAATTCACACAATTAATGCTTCGGCCACAAGTTTAATGCTTCGTTTTTGATTTATTTTCATTCAATTCCATTCTCATTGTTTTATTATTATTGTTGCTGTTGTTTTTTTTTTTCGGGAGACTAATTTAAATAATTAAGATTTTAAATATGGACTTGAAAACATTTCATAAATTAATGAGAATTTCATTTAGGGTGTCCCTTAAAGAAAATTGTTTAAAGGAAAAAGTCTCAATTACGACACTAAATCCAATGCTTATCACCAACTATGTACTGTAAATACTATTAAGGCCATGCAGTTGAAACATTTAAAAATTTCAATACTTAAGTATTATGGGTCAGCGGGGGTATACCATTCTCTAAACTATTTCTATTTTTCCAATATGATGTAAAGTAAGCTTCAACACTATCTTGAGAATTTTTTTAGTAGAACATAAGGGTGAATAAGATTATTGCCTACTACTGTGTTCTGATATTAAACTGTCTTTCTTTTATGTTGCCTGACCACTGCATTGTTTTCCAAGCAGATTTTTCTTGATTTACTCGTACAGCCAGGCTACAGGTAAGTCCCTAAAGAAAGCAATTTTAACGTCCGTCCTTGTCCATAAATGCCGAGAATTTCTAAGAGAAATTGCGGGTCATTCATAACTCTTATATAGGTTTCGGCACATATTGTTTCAGTTAATTTCGATATTTTTTAACCGTTTTACGGGGAGGCTCAATCTTGTTTTTGGCAGGAGGGTACATGCAATATTGCTTGACACTGCTGGACACGTATGTGTCTAATGCACTTCTGCCCTTAAATTGCATGGTCATCCATTGCACAACAGCGATTCTTACGGGCTACTATCCCTCTGGTAAAAATGACTTCTGCAGAAGCTGTGAATCTGAGGAGGAGAAAGAAACTGTCTTTCAAATATCTCTTCGGCGATTTCCTCTCAGCAGATTACTGGCAAAAAGTCGGAGAGTAAATAAAATTTCCATGAAAAGTTTTTTCAAAAATCTGTCGTTCGGAGTCGACTTTAAACTGTGTAGGTCCGGCCTCTCATGTATAAAACTAACACACACAACATAAGTAGAGTGAGAAGCTAGGTCGTAACCCTAACTGAAAGGTTGTAATGACCAATTATAAGTATATGTATGTATGTAGCCATGGGTTTTAACAAATATTTTGTATAAGTACCTAAGGTTGGCCTGAGCAGAATGTATTGTGCTTCAGACGTGTATAAAACCTTTTTCTTTTTTTTTGTGAACAACAGGTAACATTTTTGTGTTAAGCCAGGCTTTAGCCAAATTCACAAACATTTTGTTAAGACTATGCCAACCCCAAATATTTATTCAAAATTAATAAGAAAACTAATAAAAGAACACAGACAGCAACGACAAAAAAAATTATTTGCGAAAGTTTAATAAAAGAAAAAACAATAACAATATTGACATTGAATAAATTAAAAAAAAATTTAAAAAAAAAACTTAAAAAAATTGAAATTAAGTGCGTATATTATGTATGGGGATTAATGCCGCTGTCGTTGTGTTGTGTATTGTGTCTGTTGGTAAGATTTGAGGCAAAAAAACTGGCCATTTATCAAGAAGTAGAGAAAAAAACGCCCAAAGAAAACAAATATGCCATTTGGCAATTTAACCAAATGCTCACATAAATTCTTTTTTAGTTTCAATTTTTGAAAAATAAAAAAAAATTTAAAAAAATTCTTTCAAATTTGCTTGTATATGTTGAGCAAATAAATGACTCATAAAAATTAATGAATTTTGAATATAAAAAAATTATGTTTACAATATTCATATAATATTCCTTTAATAACAACAACACCAACAACAAATAATTGTTAACAATGTTTCCTTAATTTTCTCAAATCTTCATTTCAATCATTTTACGTCACACACCTTAAAAAAAAAGTGGGAAAAAATTTCCATTCTGATAAATACTCGCATAATTTAAGGTGTGATTTATCGTTTAAGCCATTTGTGTCAGTCCGTTTCACTATTCTCTGCCATTATTTGTTCATTGACTTGACGGCTGGCATATTAAGCAGCCAGTTTGCTGATTAATGAGGAATGGATTGAAGTACAAATCAAAGAAATTGTTTGAAATATATTGCCTGGCATTTATTTTTACATACATTACATACATACATAATTGGTTACTACAACCCTTCAGTTAGGCTTACGGCATAGCTTTTCACTCCACTTATGTTGTGTGTGTTAAATTTATACATCAGTGGCTAGGGCCTACAGTTTAAAGTCGACTCCAAAGCACATTTTTTTTTTTTTGTAAAACTTTTCATGGCAATTTTTATTTACTCTCAGCTTTTTCGGCAGCAATTTGCTGAGAGGAAGTCGCCGACGAAATAATTTTACATATTTCGTCTTGTTCGAGATGCCTGATCTGAGATTTGAACTTACTACCTACTAGACAAGGGCGACCTGACCTAGACCTGCGACCTTATTGCAAAAAAATAAACAAAAAGAATTCACTTCAATTGTTAAAAAACACTCGTATGTTGGATAATTCGTTTAAAAGTTTCTCTAGAACCTCTTAAAACATAACTATCCATATCCCCAAGTTCTGAAACCATTAAGCGTTCCTAATGACCATTAGCAACAACTCATTTAGATCAGTTGATATGAAGTTCTTCCTTTTTTCCTCAACCAATAGTTAAAGAAGAGTTTCCTCCTACTCCTTGCCTTTCCAGTTCCTGCAGAAATAGTTTGAAATGTATCCAAGATCAATACATATCCCCTGAGCGACCCTAATGCATCTAGCGAGTAATTACTGTAGCAACTTTCCGTGCGGCCCCTATCCAGCTTTGACTAGGATTGATGGGCTATTAGGCCAAGACCGATTCGTATTACAATATCCAGTAATGGCTCTAGAAACCATACTAAGCATCCTGTTTTAGATTTGATAAAAACTTTCCGTGCGTCCCCTATCCAGCCTTAGCTAGAATTGTTGCGCTATTCTGCCCATATCCAAAGTAACCCCTTACACAGGGGTGACAGAATCCATAACTGCATTATCAATTATAAGCTCGCAGCTCTTCAAAGGAGTTCTAAATGTAGAAAACTCAACAAAGAGTTAGATGGTGCGTATGTCGTATCATTCCGCACATCTGACTGAGAGACTCTCAACAGCCATAAATCATCTCATCATTGTGCTAGAAACCATTGATGCAACAGCTACCCTGACAGCCAGGGAGAGTATGTCCACATGGTTTCCAGACAGAATTTTATCCTTCAAAATCCTTACCGTAGCCTGAATGACCGACAGTTTTAATTTCATTTTGGATTTAGTGCTACAACGGAACGAAATAGAATTATTTCCCAAATGTTTGATTGCGTGAAAAGTGGATTCCACAATATTATCAAGCTATTTATTCGGAACTACTGTCAGCTATTAACGCCCAGATAAGCTTACCAATAGGGGAGCTTCCATAACATTAATGGGACCATAATCCTTCTGTGGTGTTTGGGCGGATATTTGGAAAGGAAGCTCAAAAAAATAAGACGATAAAGGCAAGAAAAAGCATTTCCTAATCCAAGTGATTTGACTCAATCGAAACTTTTGTGGGGAACTGAAGGAATCAGACATGCATTATACTATCAAGAAATAATCTACAGATGACAACCTTTCTTTTGAAGCCGCCGTATTCTAGTAGGTACTGTGTTGGCTTATTAGACGTAAAGCCACGGCGACTTCCTCTCAGCAGATTTCAGACATAAACTCTTGAGAGTAAATAAAATTGCCATGAAATGTTTCTTAAAAATCTGTCGTTCGGAGTCGACTTTAAACTGTAGGCTCCACCACTTATGTATAAAATTTAACACACACAACATGAATTGTGTGAGAAGTTAGGCCGTAATACTGACTGAATGGTCGTAATGGCCAATTATGTATGACAACCTTTCTATTGAAAGGGCACTGTAGACTCAGAATACATTTATTCAGATTCAAAGTACAGTTATTCTCAAGCCACATATGTGAGAGTTTAATGCATCCCAAAAGGAAACACTTGTGTGCATACCAGATGCAGGCAGGGAATTGGCATTGTTCAGACGGAGAAGCATCTTGAAAGAGATATTATTTGGATACCTTATAAAGTACAAGGAGACTACAATAGATCGTACGGTCGCAGTACTAAAGTGAATACAAGCAAACTTGACACTCATGCTGCGCATAACTTTCTCATCTGTGAGGCTTCAATGCGTCAGAGAAGGAAACACCTGAGTGCATACTAGGTGCTATGGAACGAATTGGCATTGTTGAGACCGAGCAGCATACTGAGGTTTGTCTAAGTAGACGTAATAGAAATACCCGATAAAGTATGAGAGTGTGATGAGCTTTCTCGTCTCAACATTTTTTATTACAATGCGATGTCTAGGACTTCATCTAGCTCACGCATCATCAGCCGATGAATTTTCAACACCATTTAGGAATTTTTTTTTTTTCATTTGTGGCGTGGTTTTCTAATCTAGTTGAACAGTATGGTGTTTTGGCAGCTCATATGGTTGCGTTTAATCTCTGTCATGCAATATTATGCGATTGTAAATGAAGAATGAGGTAAATTACTACGTTACACAGATGTTATCTGGACACGCATATTTAAGGAAATATCTGCACAGAATGAATCCCCTTACTGTCTTTACGAGGAAGGGGAAGTAATTGATGATGCAGAGCACACTGTTTTCGAATGTGCACGCTGGCAGAGCTATCGCTCGGTACTTACGTCAATAATTGGAACGATCACGACCGCTAACATTGTCGGGGTTATGATTGCGAGTATGGAAAATTGGGGCTCAGTGGCGAATTACGTGTAGCGAATTCTAAGACTGAAGAAGAGGGATCTTGAGGCTGCAGAACACGTAGGCACGCCGGCATAGGTGATACTGGCACACGTGTTAAACGAAATTGAAACAGGGACCTGGACGAAAGGAATAGTGGAAACACTTAGATGTCTCCTCAACTTTCGACACGCAATCCGGACACGGATTTAGTGAGAGCCCCACACACGGGGGATGTGACGACTTCCTCTATGGTGTGGTTAGGTACATTTACCCCTCCTCGGCGAGAAAAAAAATTTTAGATGAAGAATAAATCTCCTCTAAGATGGAATCAAACTCGTCTTTAATATTGATTTGCCTGACACCTTTATATATAAGAATTGAATTACATAAGGGTGATCTATTTCGCCTTGTACTTGGAACAGGTTGTTTTATGCTTTTCAAGACTTGTTTGTTATTATTAAGTTTACGTTTTCTAAAGAAGAGAGCATCAAAAAAATTTTTCGTGCACACTCCTTAGTTTCAACTGTATATTTTACTTCTGTATTCTTATCGTAATCGATTCTATTCCAGCTAGTCTGCTACTAACTCTACACTTTTATAGTTTACTACTGAGATTGCATAACTCTGATTATATTTTAATGAAACTCGCTTTTAATTCCTTAATAACCGTTGATCTCTCTTACTTAATATCCACTTAAACGCCGTGCTCATTATTTTTATGACGTCTTTAACGTCATATAATTGTTACAATCATTTTCTATATTTAGTCCGTTATTAATAGCGTAAATAATAGCAATAAAAACAGAAACAAAAACAACAGTAAACTTTAGCACTTTTACAGTCAGTCACCAATGAAAGCGTATCGTTCATAATTTCTTATCAGACATACATATAAAATCCCCTACCAAATAAATGTTTTCGTGTTGCCATAAATACATTGTCATGGTCGGAATAATAATCTATGCAAACAATACAGAAATAATTCATTCACACAATCACCAACGATTATAATTCAATGAATAAAAAATAAAAAAAAATTATTGGAATTGTATTCCATAAAAAATATGTGGACACTCCACAATCGCAATTTGAATCGATTGCGTGAGTGCATAGATTTTAAAGTCGATACAAAGCCCGAATGCAGTTGAACCTTACGGTGAAAGAGTTAAAACTCTAACCGCCGTGAAACTAACCAGAAACTATAAGTCTGTCGCATTTATATGGCGTATGTTTTGCCTGGAACCAAGAAAAATAGGTCAACAAGCTCTGGAAACCCAAGATTCCTACAACTCCCCAAGTGCCGAACAATAACACAGAAAATGTTGAATGGTGTAGAGTCATTACACCTCCTTCAAAAGCCGTCCTGAAATATTATCAGATTCTCTTAAGAATACCTCTCATATGCGACCAGAGGCCAGTGTACCATATCAACCGCTATGGGGTTTCTAAGATAGATTCTGGTCGGGTCTAAAGCAAATTTTGTTTTCACTTGTGAATTTAATTGAATTTTCAGTTGGACTAGCCATTGCAAGTGCGTCCTCTTTTTCATTACATGAAATGTCCCGTATACATAGTATTACAGTGTATACTGGGAAGTGCTTGGGTCTGTTTATGATTCAATAGTTCTGGCAAGATTCCACATTTGGCTTTGTAGCCTGAACTGAATCCGTCTGTGAATATGTGGATGACGAGTCCTGTAAGGTGTTAGAGGAGGTTTCCGATCTGACGCTTGAAGTCTACACTGATGGCTCAAAGATCAGTGGCAGGGCGGGATGTGGTATTTTTATTAAGGGTTCTGATATTAAACTTTCTTCTAGGCTGTCTAACCTAACTGCAGTGTTTTCCAAGCAGAGATCACGGCAATTTTGAAAGCGGCAGCATTTTGCCTGAAAATCTTTTGGTTTAGTCTGCAAGTAAGTCCCTAACGAACGTAATTTCAACGTCCGTCCTTCTCCATGAATGCCGAGAATTTCTCAGCAAAAATAGGGGTCATTCATAACTCTTATATGAGTTTCGAGACTTAGGAATACCATTGGAAAGTTCGTTGCTAACAAGCTGGCCAGAGCCGGGTACGGTGCTGGCAATCACCGCCATTTTACAGCGCATAAGTATTCCTATTGTCTCAGTTAATTTCGATATTTTCCACCCGTTTTACTGGGAGGCTCAATCTTGTTGTCGGCAGGAGGGTACGTGTAATATTGCATGATATTGCTGGACACGTATGGACAAGAGGATAACCAATGCACTTCTGCCCTTAAATTACTTGGTCATACATGGCACAATGGCGATCCTTACGGGCCACTATCGCTCTGGTAAAAATGACTTCAGCAGAAGCTGTGAATCTGAGGAGGAGAAAGAAACTGTCTTTCAAATGTCTCTTAGGCGATTTCCTCTCAGCAGTTTTCTGGCAAAAACTCTGCGAGAGTAAATAAAATTTCAATGAAAAGTTTTTTCAAAAAATTTGTCATTCGGAGTCGACTTTAAACGGTGTATATCCGGCAACTCACATATAAAATTAACACACACAACATAAGTGTTGTGAGGAACTAGGTCGTTGTCCTGGCTGAAGGGTTGTAATGATCAATTATGTATGGATGTATGTATATCAAGAAGTTTATACAGCAAACTGCCATTAAGGATTGAACAGATGCGTTCCCCGATAACGAATATTCGCTAAATTTCTAGAATTGTCACGACGAAGTAGAACAAACCATCGAGACAAGTTAGGTTAGGTTAGGTTAGAGTGTTAGCCTTGATGCCAAAAGCTCACTTGAGCACGCGTAGCGGCCCGTTTTGATGCCACAAGTGAACGCAGTCTCTGTACTGACCAAGTTCTCCAAATCAGGGGAGAAGAAATTGCTCAGCGCAAGGGCTGCACATTAACCTGCAACCAAATTTTGCTCCTGCTAAGGCTAGAAATGTTTGCCATGCGATATTAGCAAAAATTTAAAGAAAATTCATCGTGTAGATTTCTATGGTACCACTTCAGATCCTTCTACTCACATAGAGCATCTCACTTAGTAACATCCATCGCGTTACTTTTGAAGCCCACTGAGTCAGCTGCTGAACACTTCTTAAATGCAAAATTTTGAAATGCTTATGAATTATTTCAAGATTTAATAGCTTTGCACAACTGACTCTTTATTAAATATTTTTTCAAATATTCTTTTCAATTTTTTTTTTATTTTTTTAATATATTCTCACCATAAACAGAACAAACAGAAATCACCATCATAATGAAGCTCATTTAGCCTTATTAAGCAACAGGTGTTAATATTTTAAACAAATACTTATGATTGCTTATGTACATGATTATGTATATATTTTCTATCACATATATATATACGTACCTACATACATATATTCATACATAAAAACAGATAAAAGCAATACTCACTTCTATATATTGTGACATTTCATCGAACATTGTTTTCAAATCCCTTTGATTTCTTAACATCATTGGCAGTATTTCCCGCTCATGCAACACCAATATCTCGGCTACGTTACCCAATAATTGTTGTTGTTTATCCTCACCCTTTAACGAGTCGGGTAAATGTTCGTAACTCTGTAGACTGCCATAGTTTTTAAGACCCTTCTTAAGATTGTTCACATAATTGCCTTCGGTTTGTAGGAATTCATCGATAATGAAACTGATTTTCTTCGAAGCATAGATTTCAGTTTGATCGCAAGGAAATAGATTTTCCAATGACAAGGTATCCTCATCTTCGTGGCTGGTGGAATAGAGAAAGAAAAACTAATTTAAAAATTTAAATAAAAATAACCAGAAATAGAAATTAAATACGAAAATTAATTAAAATTACGACAATCGGTACCAACCAGGTCCATGTTTATCTAAACATTGTAAGCCAGGCAAACAAATATCAGTAAAACTGATCGGTAACTAGTGGAAACCCAAATAATTCGATCACAATGCTTTCTTGCTACGGTTTTTATGTGTGATTGATGGATAGTTGTCAAGCATATCGGATCAATCATCATCAATCCACGTAAAATTTCTTTCAGTTGTTCAGCATCATATAAATGGCTCAGCGCGATTCTAAAATTTGGAATCCACGGCAGCCGATAACCTCTTTAAACCTGCTAATGCGAATGAACTCTATTTAAAGGCTTCACAGTTACAACGTACAGGGTTGCTTAACAGAGCAGACGAATTGAAGAAATATTATTAAATAGAAAAGGAGAGAACTGCCAGAAGCTCCAAAGCTGTCAATACTGCGGGAGAGAAGCACTATTTGTTGGCCTTTGCCGGCACTTCGTTTCGAAAACATTCATCTTTATAGGAATCTTACATGGGAAGACATAAAAAGAATAGCAGTCTACCGGATAAGATTCGAAAACGATGAATGATAGAAATCTTACATGGGAAGGCGCAAAATTAACAATAGTCAACCGGTTAAGATGAAATGCTTGGTGGAAGTCATATGCTCCCAAGAGTGGTAATGAGAAAATAAATATCGTGTAATAACACAGCCCTGCAAATTTGGACTTTTTTTGTGCAAATAAGATGGCTCCAGATGTTTTCGAAGGCATTTTGCGTGCTAAACACGAATCTTAGTTCAAAAACTTTCCATCACTTTCCATGATTACAGATATTCATTCAGATTTAAAAAATTCAAAATGACGGATCCAATATGGCTGTCAAGTAAATGTGATTAATTTTTATAAACCTCAACCGCCATATTGGATCCGTCATTTTGAATTTTTTAAATCTGAATGAAGATCTGTAATAAGCGACCCCAAAAACCCCTGAGTAACAATTTTCAAGTAAATCTGATTAATTTTTAAGGACCTCCGTAATGTGTTTCTTTTTCCCTGGCACCCCTTGACATAAACCCACCCCCTACTTTAAGGGTGCATGCAAACAATTTGGCTTTGGGCTCATTTTAAAGAGCAAAGATCAATTGTTAATTTCTGACAATAGCGATGGTTGTAGCACGTCAGTGTTTAGCTCTACAATGTTTCAAAAATGGCCAAAAACGCTATTTTTAGGGGTTTCAACCCCCTTTTTCTCGAAAACCTGACGTGGTGGAAAATTTTTGAAACCAGATTCGTGTTCAGCGCCCGAAATGCCTTCGGAAACACCTGGAGCCATCTTATTTGCAAAATGCACGCAGGCCTGTGTAATTAATGACTTTTACTTTCAAAAATGAAACAATTCGATTAGATTGATATGTATGTAGTTTAGCAATACAATTCCATATGCTGCAATGCAAGCCATGCTATTCCATTCTATTGCGAGAATTTGGTAAGCAATTAATCACACGTTTTGTAACCAGGATCATGCGATTTAACTCCACTAAACTATTTTTTGTGGAGATACGTGAAGTTACTAGTGTACCAGAGAACTACTTGAGTTCAATAAGAGAACGGTTCGTATTCTAACAAGAATTATAACGGAGCACTGTGCACTTGCTAGTTTCGCTGACAAGCACGGTCTACCCCACCAGAATTACTGTAGATGCTGCCATGATATGGAGCAAACGGAATCGTTGCAATACCTTTAATGCGAGTTCCCTGCACTTTAAAAGAAACGTGTTCGGTTTTAGGGTGACAAAACGTTTGAAGATGTGGGCTTGGTGGGGCAAGGGCCTGCCTGTGAATAGCAAGCTAACCGCTAAGCTAACACCTTCTCGTGTATTTGTTCCTGTATTACAATTTCAACCCTGGAAGACACCTTTAAATCTGCTGCTGATGTGATAGTGATCGAAATGCTGGATAAATTTCAACAAAATTTGGAGGTCACAAAGAGATTAAATACGGCATAACCGCGAGCAATGTTTACATGAAATTATTTTAAAAATTCGTTTATCGTCCCAAACAACAGTTGGTGTGACATGTTCATATGGTACCGACCAACTACTCAAGCTTGATTGCAGCTCCCATCAAACGACTTTTGCCGTGGCTGTGTGTCTGCTCCAGAGGAAGCAATTGTTATCTACTTTCTTCCAATGCCCCTTTCGGGCGGGGCAGTTTCTTGCTTTTTCAGCTTAGCAGTGTTATCATCCATTGATATCAAGGACATCTTCGTTTATTAAACTTTCAGGCTGGTTTCCAGCATGGGGTAGTCGTGTTTTTAATGTCCAGCCTCTAAGCTGATCAACTTCTTCGATGGAATTGGTTTAATTCGGTCAGTACAGGGACTGCGCTTACCTGTGGCATCACAACGGGCCGCTATGCATGCTCAAGTGTGTTTTGGTAAACAAAGCTACCACTTCAACCTAACCCTAAGTCAACCGTACGCTCCAATAACGGCTTTTCCTTTTCAAGATAGTGGATGAATATTATGCCACTCAAATCTCAGAATACTGACACTTTAGACTTCATACACCCTTTGGAGTCGGTTCAACATGTGCGGTCTACTCAGATGATTCTCGTTTGAAATGATTCGAACATTTTTCATTCATTGTTACAAGTCATCTAATAAATGTGGGCATTTTATGGTATGAAGTCGCCGTAGTCTAGTAGGTAGTGTGTTGGCTTATTAGACGTAAAGCCAGGTTTCAAACCCCAAGCCAGATATCAAAACAAAATACAAAAAGTATTTCTTCGGCGACATCCTCTCAGCAGATTTCTGACAAAAACTCTGAGAGTAAATAAAAATTGCCATGAAAAGTTTCTCAAAAATCTGTCGTTCGGAGTCGACTTTTAACTGTAGGTCCCGCCACTCATGTATAAAATTAGCACACACAATATAAGTTGTGTGAGAAAGTCGTAATCCTGACTGAAGGGTTATAATGACCAATTATGTATGTATGTATGACTGCGTAGTAGCAGGACTCATTTGGACGGCATGCTTCTGGGGGACATGTAGTTTGAGCAAGACGGCGTCAACTAACAAATACCGCGTAACCGCATTTAATTTATTGCAGTAAAGACTTTCGGAACGAGTTATATCAAACAATATTGACATCATCTGGACATAAAAATTATGCAATTTAACGACGGACGGTATTTTTCTTTCAGGTTTCGAGAAATCTTTCTTTTATGCGAGTTCCAATGCGTCGGCGCTAAGATACAGATGCCTTGGACAATATTATGAAAAATGTAATGCCATGCCATTAAAGCCGTGAGGGCTTTTTGGCGGATATTCTATATCATAACATAGCATAGCATACTTAATCGGAATATATCTTCTTTATAATCTAATAAAAGTATCACAATTATTTAAAAAAAAACTATGGTTTTTTCTTCTAAATTCTTAAATACTATTCATCTAAAAGCTGGTCACCTTATTAACGAAATAAAAGCTTAATAATAACAACTGTTTTTAGTGTAATACGAGTAGAATAATTATAATAATTAAGTATTGATGTCATGAAACTTACTATTCATCACTTAAATTATCGCCTATGCTGGATATGTGATGGGACGATAGTGGTGATGGTGCTGGTGTTGGTGAAATGCTTACGCCGTTTAACAAATAATTCACCGATGAGCGTACATTTAAAGGATACGAAGCTGTTGATGATGATAGAGATGGTAACGATAACGATGACAATAAAGGGGGCGGCGGTGGCGGTGAAGTAGGTGAAGATAATGAACCACTTTTTTTTTCGATAAAAAAAAGAAAAAATAAACAAATATAAACAAATTAAATTTCAACATTAAACACAACAAAAGCCATTAACAACAATAACAATATTTAACAAACAAGTTTCCGTTTTTTTTTTCAAATTTTTGTGAAAAAAAATGAATGAAACGCGTTTTTTATAAGAAAACTTTGATAATAAATTTGAAATTTTATTATTTTTTTTCTTTTTTTTAATAAATATTATCTAATCAACAAATTTTATTAAACAAAAAATAAATAAAAACATGCATCATCCGAATATTTAAAAATAATTTAAAAAAATTCTGTTGTTGTTATAATTTATTTTTAATAATAATTATTTTTGTTTTTTAATTATTTTAACACATGTTAAAAATTAAATCAAAAACATTTTAATAACGGAATATTTTCTTTTAATTTTTTCAAATTATTTTTCAATAATTTTTTCTTTTTTTTTCAAAAATTATTTCACGAATTAATTTTGACACATACTTGTCGGTTTGTTCACTTTGTTGTTTGTGTAATTTGCCATTTGAATTAAAATCGTTTGTTATTATTGTTGTAGAATCATTAGATATTAACGATTTCAATTCATTTATTTTTAATGATTTTGTCACATCATTATTATCACTTGTTTGTTGTTTTGTGCTTTTTGTGATCGTATCACCAGACCCGGTGTTATCATCCAATGTGGACCATATTGCGTTTAAAATTTGCACCAAAACAAATGTCACCACAGTAATGCCCACGGTAATTGTATCGAACCAACTTAAAGTAATCAAACCGTATAACATTTTTTTTAATTAAACATTTATTGTTATCACTTAATTAATAATTTTTTTAAACTGTAATTTTAAACAAAAACAAAAAAGAAAACAGATTTCAACAACCGCTCGTCATTATCGCTTGTTTTAGATTCAAAATCGTAAACTCAACTAAAATTGTATTCCCATTGGCTTTGTAGACAAAAATCTAATAATTGGCCATAACATGAGCATGAAAAATGAGAGAGTGAGAGAGAAAGAGAAAGAAAATCAGAAAACGTTAGTTAGAGAGCTTAACTTACTTGGATCACTTAAGAGAGGAATCTATTTAAGAGAAATTCTTTTATGACACGATAAAACCACTAAAAATTTAAAGACTTATGAAAGCAAAACAATAAACAAATCATTCACATCTTTTTAAATTTGTATACAGTGGAATATATGCATAACGAA
Organism: Sarcophaga variegata; assembly: GCA_932273835.1. Lineage (NCBI taxonomy): Eukaryota > Metazoa > Arthropoda > Insecta > Diptera > Sarcophagidae > Sarcophaga > Sarcophaga variegata. Next base: position 106,916,488 of record OW026360.1, read on the forward strand.
TTCCTAAATGGGGTCCATATTCTCGCATAAATCCTAAAACACCAAAAAAATTGTTCAGGTAGTAAATCGCATGATCTTGGTGGCCAGTTCAATTAAACTTTCTTTGCAGCAATGAATTGATTATTAAACGCTCGACGTACCATGTAGCGCTGAAATCACATATCGATCACAACCATGCCATCCAGTTGAGGGTACAACAACTTAATTATCATGCTTATGCAACGAATTCCGTTAACCGTCATTGAAATATCGACAAAATCCGCACCGGATAGTTTTGATTGTAAATCTCATGAAGATATTCTGCGCCCCAAGTTAGATTAGCGGGTAGCTTGTTGTTTACAGACAAGTTCACCCGGGAGACATATGGCCCATTGTGTTACCCAGTTAGAGATAATCCCCCTTTTCATGATTCGCTAGTAGTGGGTTTGAACCACGCTGAAATCGGGATGAAACCGGCCAGTTCCATTAGTTGCACGTTCGCCACCATACACAGATCTTCAAAAGTTTTTTCAGCCTAAAGCCGATAAAGTCTATTCTAAAGCGCAGCGCACACGCGTAAAAGTGTTGCACCGATTACATTTCCTCCATATCATGGCAGCTTCTGCAGTTATCCTGGTGGGGCAGACCTACTTGTCATCGAAACTGCAAATAACATATTGTCTCGTAAGAATTCCTGTTAGAGTGCGAACTGTTCTGTTGTTGAACTTAAGTATTTACCTGGTTTTCCTGCTGTCCATTGCAGGACATAGCAGTTTTGAAAATCGACAACCAGGTCCGACGACCACTCACGGTTTTTTGTATTCCACACTCCTTTTTTCCAATTTGGGGAAGTATTCCTGTAGAGGACTATTTACATATGCCCTCTATCGGCTCTTCCTCAGATATCTCCGATCCCTTCCGTACCAGTTCGAAATAAACATATAGTCACAGAAAAAAGTCTACATACACCGTTGTATGTAAACTTTTCTACTACAAATTTTTTTGTATTTTTCTAATAATTTCTAGGTTATATTCTTTTTATATTCTTTTTTGCCTTCAAACATGCCTTAAACAACGCTATAACACCTTTTTCAACTTGATAAAAATCACCGGGAGAAAGCCTACGTACATAGCGGTGTATGTAGATTTTTTTCATTGACTGTATGTGACATAAATCGAAATAAACATAAAATTTTAGGTTATGTAAACTAAATCCTTCAAATGCTTTTTTCTTACCACTGACTAATCACCACCTGTAATTATGTCTCTTCCAAATTAATTGTCTAATGATTTAACAAATTTAATAATAATTTAAACAAATAAATTCTATAAATAAACAAATCAATTCTGATGGCACTACAACTGACTATTTGTACTCTTTTACCCCCCGATGTGTTGAAAATTTTTATTTGTTTAAATAATTTCTTTATTTGTTTAATTTCATTCTCGATAAACATTCAATTTCAATATTGTTTATCTTATTGAGTGAATAATTAAAAACACAGAGATTTTATTATCATAATCGTTATTATTATTCTAATTGTACTTTTAATAATAATTTTAAATATTTAAATTTCATTATTATTATTTAAATAAATGTTGTTGTTGTTTTTAATTAATAATTCAACAAAATTTGTGTAAAATATTTTCATCATAGAACAACTTACGACTTTAGAGTTCATTTGAAGCATAATTTTAATTATTAAAGTGCCTGCTAGTGTAAGGGTTGTGGGTTCGATTTCCACCAGAGACTGTAATTTGTTACACTACACTAAGCATAAGCTTATAATTATAATATATGTATATACTCTAATTAAATTAAATAAATGAAAAAGGCGCCGTAGTCTAGTAACTAGTGTGTTCGCTTATAAGAGGTGAAACCGAGGTTCAAAACACAGCATCAATCAAAGCTCTGGGATCCCACCTCATCAGAACAAAAGGCGTCAGTAGTTGCATAGACTCTCTACACCGTATACGTTGACTCAACACCAGCCTCTATTAGGTCTCGGGAGACTGTGGCATAAAAGAAAACGAACAGACGAACGAACTGGCGTGGAAGGCATCGAAGATAACTGAGGAGGAGACGATAGAGGTGATAAATACGCCCCTACAATAATACTTTTCCGAATTGGAAAAAATAGTATAGAATTCAACAAGCCATAAGTGGTCCAACAAACCTGGCTAGCTAATTTCAAAACTGCTCTGTCCACCAAGATAACTACTTGTGTTCGACAAAAGAACTATTCACAATCTAACAGGAATTCTAAAGGGATACTGCGCTAGTAGCAATTTCGCTCTGCCGCACCAGGATTACGGCCATGATATGAAAGAAATGAAATAGTTACAACACCTTTTATGTGAGTGCCCTAACCTTCAGGACAGACGTTATCGGTTTTTGGGTGACAGAACGTTTAAGGATCTGGGCATGGTGGCGAACGCGCCACTAAGAGAACTGGTGGTTTTATCCGGAGTTCGCAGTGGTTCAAACCCACAACTAACGGATCACAAAAAGGGGGCTTATCCCACACTATGGTAACGCAATGGGCCATATGGGTCGCCGAGTGAACTTGCCAGTGAACGCCCTAACCTAATTAAAATTGCCATGAAAAGTTTCTCAAAAATCTGTCCTTCAATGTTGTCTTTAAAACTTTAGATCCTGCCAGTCATGTATAAAATTAAAACGCACAACATTAGTGGTATGAGAAGCTATAACTTAATTCTGGATAAAGGTTGAAGGCACTTTTATTAATAATAAAAACTTGAGTATCATAGCCATGATTCCAACAGACCTTATCTTATAAAAATATTAAAAGCCAATGGGTCTCTAAAGATGTACGGTTAATAGTGATGTCAACCACACGGGGAAGGCAGCACGTTAAATTTATTTTGAAAATCAAAATGTTTCAGACTTATTTCAGTCACACTCAGTTGAGACAGTCATTATGGGATCTAAATTAAATTTTAAATTTTCATACATTTTTTGATGTTGTTGTAAATAAAACTATTAATAGTTTTTATAATCATACAACTGTCTGGCCGCTTTGTATGCAATGCAATATCAAATCTTAAACTGTCAAATTATTTTAAATAAAATTTTATTTCGTAGTTTTTCTATTTTTCTTCTCAGCCAAAGGTCACAATTGTTTTTCAACAGCTTGTATGCACTTTATGTGCTAGCATATTAGGGTCGTACAGTTTCTAGTGACAATAAATGTCGTGTACAGCAAGTATCAGCAAGTATGGGAGTAGAACCCCATTAATGTGAAATCCCAAATTCAAGAATCATATTCGGCGAGAGCTGAAATTAATGATCCGTCTTCAGTTACCTCAAAATGATAAACCGTGTGATGACGCGTGAAGAGAATAGAGAGAGAAGAGAGCTAGTCTACAAGCCGAGAAACCTAGGTCGAATCCCTATGATAAAAAAACAGCACAGTTTCAAATCCCAATGGAGAGAAAAAAAATCGTTCGTAGTGGTTTTCAAGTTTTAAATTAAGTCGCTTCATCCCCCTTAAATACTGTACATCCAAGAAGATAAATATGGCAAAAGGAAAACTTCACAGACAATGCCGCCATCTAATGGGCAAAAAGCAATGTTTACCCCACCAATACACAAAATACATGGAGGGCGTTTTTTAAAAGCAACAATAGCTGACAGCCCCATTATCCTAGCATTATCCTAGCTACAGCAGACCTGCTTAGCTGGAACAACAAAAAGATTAAGGAAACAGAATCACGGCAGAAATGCGTTATGAATTTCATATACTGCCAAGGGGGGCAATGGAAAATAAAGAGTAGAGGAGATAGTGAAAGTGAAGTCGCTGTGGTCTAGTAGGTAGTGTGTTGGCTTATTAGACGAAAAGCCAGGGTTCGAGCCCCAGGCCAGACATCAAAATAAAATACAAAAAGTATTTCTTCGGCGACTTCCTCTCAGCACATTTCTGGCAAAAACTTTGAGAGTAAATAAAATTGCCGTGAAAAGTTTCTCAAAAAATCTGTCGTTCGGAGTCGACTTTAAACTGTAGGTCCCGCCACTCATGTATAAAAATTAACACACACAACATAAGTGGTGTGAGAAACTAGGTCGTAATCCTGACTGAAGGGTTGTAATGACCAATTATGTATGTATGTATGGAGATAATGAAATTAATTGTTTTAAAATATTTAAACTATCGTGGACGTCATGTTATCTGACACGAAAAATTTTGCAGGAACAATGAAGTATGCAGACATGTTCTGAGAATGGAGAATACTGACCGAGCGTCACAGAGATCCGTTCAGATTCTAGTTAATGAAGATCTAGAATAGAATACTCTGAACCTCTCTTTCTTATGTTTGTCCTGAGAATAGAGAATATTGATCGAAAACCATAGCGATCCGCTTAGTTTCAGGTTAATGAAGATTTAAGGTATAATCTATATGTCTAATGTTTGTGCAGACCCGGGTAAATTCATTTTTAGCAGAAAAAACCCCAGGTCCGACATCAAAACGACATATGAAAAAATATTTCTTCGGCGACTTCCTGTCAGCAGATTTCTGGCAAAAACTCTGGGAGTAAATAAAATTGTCATGAAAAGTTTCTCAAAAATCTGTAGGTCCCGCCACTCATGAACAAAATGAACACACACAACATGAGTGGTGTGAGAAGCTAGGCCGTAATCCTGACTGAAGGGTTGTAATGGCCAATTATGTATGTATGTAAGAACGTCCAAATAAACATCTTCCTCGTAATACATATACAACCCAAAAAAAAATCTTCTCTGCTGGACTTAAACACTGGCTCTCAATGATTTAAAAACTTAAAAATAAAAGAGCGAATATCCGCCAGTTAGTGAAATCTACTCTGACAATGGTGAACCACCGTACTACAACGTGCTGATTAAATGCTTGCATATCTAAACAATACTCATCAAATACAATTGAACAGCGTACACGAACGTAGGTCAATATTTGCAAACATGCATATTTAAACAGAATATTATAAGCAAAGGCAGATACGCGTTGTATTGTCATAACATTTCGAAAACTGTTTATTTAAACGATCAGCTATTTTAGTCCGATAAACCCCAACACAGCTACAGAAATTTATTTTGAAATTTATTTCTGTTATAAAAACGATGATGTCACATGCATTGAATGCAAAAAAAATTTAAATTACAAGTAAAAAATTCTTTTTTTTTAGCAATAAATTTATTTTTAAAAATACGATATTAAAAGTGCTTCATTTGTATAATTAAAAAACGTTTAAAAATAATAAAAAAAAAATTTAATTTTTCTCATGAGATCATATAGATTACACTGGGCAACAAAAGTTAAGTGTAGTTAAGTTTTGCATGCACTGTAAACGTTTTAATTCTACTACATGGAAATGATTACAAATTTTTGATTTGTTTACTAATTGCCTTCCAATTATTGCGTTGAAATAATCGCAATTAATCAATCAAATCAATTAAAAATTATTTATTAACGGCTCGTGGATGTTTGGAAGTGGATGTGTGGTACATACTATCACACCTACAAGCGCCCCATAAATTCATAATTTTCAATCACTTTTTATTGGTTTTTGAGTGGTTTTTCCTTTTGATTTTGCTGAGTTTGTTTAAAAAAGTAAAAGTGCTTTTCCTTTTTGTTTTTTTACAAAAGTTTATAAGCAAAGACACCAATAGAATGAAAACAAATTTATTTGGCATGAATTTCACTTTTGATCATGCATTCAAACACACGACAGATTTGTTTATTATACTCTTAAAATACGAGTACGAGGCCAGGCATGGGAGTATTGTATTAAAAGTTTAGGAGAACAATACGAAATAAATTAAAAAACAAGTAATACTATAAACACAATAAACGCAACGCAGTAAGCACAAAAATTTTGTAATTGCAGCCTAATGTTGTAAACATAATAAACGCAACAAAGAAAGCACAACAATTTTGTAATTGCAGTCTAATGCTATAAACACAATAAACGCAGCAAGCACAACAATTTTGTAATTGCAGCCTAATATTATAAACACCATAAACGCAACGCAGCAAACATAGCAATATCTCAAAAATAGAATACATGGGTGTATATGGAAATGATTATTTAAAAGGCAACGTGACAACAAACAAATTGTAGTTGCAAATTGCTATGTTTGCTGCGTTACGTTTATTGTTCTTATAGTACACTGAGTGCTCATTAATTACAATAAAGGCTGCATCAGCAAAGCTTAAGCAAAACAAATAAAAAATAAACAATTCATTAATTTCTTACCAAGGGTGCCACTAAAACGTTTTTTCACTTTATGTTTCATACATCGAGTTTTTAAATCCTCTATTCCGTGCATGTTATTGTTTTGCCAGCACAAATCTTCTCACTGTTTGCTCTAATTCTCTCATTGCTGTGAATAAAAAAAAGATCATTAGCCTTAAAAACAAAGCAGCAGAATCTTTGCTTGTTATCGTCCTGTTTCTAAAATAATCACTTCCATATACACCCACGTATTCTATTTTTAAGAGACTGCTGTATTTGCAGCGTTGCGTTGATTGTGTTTATGGCATAAGCTGCATGAAAAAGGCATTAATTAACTTGTGCCACCACAATCACTAGATTTTTAACCAATATTCTGGAGAAATTGGTTAAAAACTTTCTTAATTAAGGCCTCTTTAAGCAGGGAAGCCAAATTAAACTAAAATGATGCCACAAGATAATTCATAAGCGTTATGATTGCGAATTTTTGCTACATGATAGGAGCGATAGGAACTACCTGCTATTTCCAGACACTGATTACTATATGCAACTACTTAGCGCAGGGAGTATATAGAATCAGGTAGAAACATTTTTAAAATGTTATTTTGTGTTTAAAAAGGTTGTAATTGGCCTCCAATCCTCGAAACTGCAGGAAAAAGAGCGTAAAATATTTAGTTTAAGACAATTAATGCGCATTCCCATGCCTGATTTTTATCATCATTAGTTCGTCTTTCTGTTTTCGTTTTATAATGAACTGCCACTACGCTCTTTTAAGCACTAATATTTAAGAGATGGTGTTATTGAACATTCGTCTCCAGATCTCTTAAATGATTTAAGTGTGAAAGCTTTAAAGTTATGAAAAGAGTGACCAGACTTTAGAAGTAAAAAACGGTTGAATTAGTTTAAATAAATAATAGTTCGCAGTGAGTTGGTGCATTTTGCAAGAAATTATATAATTCCGTAGCTCAAATCATAAAATTATGTGGTGCTACTTTAGAAATTTCGTAGAAGGCCAAATACTTGTGAGCAGCAGGACTCAAATTATACATACAGTGCCAATAATTTGTATTGACGTACAATTTTGGTGGAAGTTACATCCTATCGGCAGTATTACTATGGAGTCTGGCAGATCCTATTCGAAATTCAAGCTATCAACCTCTACAAAGAAGAAAACTGACGTATTTTAGTCGTTTGCGAAGATTGCACGGCGTATCGTAAAAAGCAGATCAGGTCTCAATTCGATTCAGGCATTTATCAACCGCTATCTGTAGAGCACTCTGAAAAAATTTTTGCGGACAGAAACAATACTCAACCTTTCCTTTCATACCACATCACTTCCCTATACATACATAATTTGGTCATTACAACCCATCAGTCAGGATTACAACCTAGCTTGTCACACCACTTAAGTTGTGGATGTTAATGTTAATGGATGTGGCGAGACATACAGTTTAAAGTCGACTCCGAACGAGAAATTTTTTTTAAAAACTTTTCACGAAATTTTTATTTACTCCAAGAGTTTTTGCTAGAAATCTGTTGATTTCGTTTTGTTGGAGATGTTTAACCTGCTGTTTGAACCGTGGCCTCCCGTCTAATAAGCCAACACACTACCTACGAGACTACGGTGACTACCTAGTTTTTTGTTTTGAGAAGTTACTACGTTTCTATTATAAAGGATACGCCTAGTGGATGATGTGTTAGCATATTAGATGCCTACTAGAGCTCAGAGTTCAAATCTCAGCACTCCTCCTTTTAGCACTTTTCTGTCGAAATTTCCACTAAAAAGCACCTTAAAACTGTAGGTTCCATCAGTGATGGTAAAAATTAACATACACAAGTTGTGTGGTGTGATAAGTTAGGTCATAAACCTAGATTGAAGAGTTGTAATGGCCAATGGAGATGAGAAAACGGGATTGTGACATTGTGAAACTTACCATAAAATAAAAGCCACAGTGAAACCCAAGAATTGGAAAGACAGTCCATCTTAGAGAAGACATGTGAAGAAGGAGGCACTGAATGACTTGGTGCCAAAGACTTTGGATAGGCGCAGGTAAAAAGAATATGATATGACCCTATGATTATCTAGGATGCCATCCGACATTTAAGGAAAAAGATATTTTTTAATGATTTCTATAATATTTCCATCTCTGTTTATTTGATATCTTTTTTTCAATTCTGAATATTTTATCGTGAATTGTTACAAAAAAATTTGGCATACATTGTTTAAATATTTTTCTATAAATTAATCTTAAACTTAGGAAAACAAAACAAAAAATAATAATAATAACACTGTACTTATAATTAGAAACACAAATTAAAATACTAAATGGCATTAAAATACTCATTTTACAATAAATTACGCACATAATTAGACTCATAACAAAAAAAAAAACAAAAAAATCGCCAGCCCGACATTACGTTAAAGCATACCAAGTAGTGCGATTACTGACAGCCTCATCCTGTTCGGGTTTGGGTACAACCCATATATTGCCAATGCCACTGTCGGTGCTAAAACGATTCGAATCACGGAACAATGATAAATTCGCGGGTTTACGATGCATATGATCGCCACCAAATTCATGTGAATGCAACTCTTTTAGTTTGCGACGTTCCTCTTCGGCATACGACTTTATCATATCGGTTATCAATTCAAGCCACTGTTCGATTAGGGGAGGATCAGCGGAAAAATCACACTCTTGCTGTTTACGATGCTGATAGAAGAGTGTAAATTGTTTCTGCTTAGACATTATGCCTATGTGTTCACAAGGATAACGTCCATGTAATATCAATTGTTTGCCCTTAATTTCGGTATATATAATGCACTTATCGAAAATGAAAACTTTCGAACGATAACCACGTTTGAGCGTGTGATCGAAACAATGAAACTCACTAACCTTACGAAATTTACCCTGATAGAAGGTGTTGAACTGGAAAAGGAAATGATTTATAATGTGCAGTCAAAGGTGTGGAAGCATAACTTACCTCATTGGCATCACCTGTACCCACAATATCGTTAATAATTTCCGATTCGTTAGTGGTGATTAAAAGATTCCTTAGTTTCTTCTCTAGACGGCAACATGATTCGATAGTCGGTTTCATTTCATATTCACGATGTTTTTTGAAGAGAGTCTGTAATGAATTGGGCAAAATTGAAAAAATAAAAACAGCGCTGAGAACAAAGGAGACACTTTCGCGCGAGTCTTATAAGAAATAAAAGTAAACTTACAACAGACCTATTACGTAAATATCGGAACTTATTTTACTATGTAGTCACTTAAGACTACAGGGTCAACTTCAGTGCATGAAGAGAGGTATGGGCCTCTACGGCAATGCTAAGGGTTTCAATTCCAATACAGCTAACAGTGAAGCAGTTGTAAATTATCTCCTGTATTTACCAATATTTCGTAAAAGGTCGTACAGAGCGTTTGAATAGAGAGGTCATTTCCTAACTTAAAAGGCGAGATTGACAACGTGTTTGATAGCATTTAAGATCTGGCCTTAGATTAGGTCAATATTACTAGTTGGTTGCTAGATATAGTGCTCATGCTTCATATAGGCATACAAAAAAGGAAAAAATAGGCAGCAAACTGCTAAATTCGAACCATTTCATTGATGGCTTATTGAGAGGAATTATATGCTTAACATGTCTTAAAATGCCACCGTAGTCTAATAGGTAGTATGATGGCTTATTAGAGTGAGGCCAACATCCAAACCTCAGGTCAAACATACATACATTCATAATTGGTCATTACAACCCTTCAGTCAGGATTACGACCTAATTTCTCACACCACTTATGTTGTGTGTGTTAATCTTATACATGAGTGGCGGGACCTACACTTTAAAGTCGACTCCGAACGACAGATTTTTGGAAAACTTTTCATGGCAATTTTATTTACTCTCAGAGTTTTTGCCAGAAATCTGCGAAGATCTGACCTGGGTTTTGAACCACGGCTTTTCGTCTAATAAGCCAACACACTATCTACTAGACTACGGTGACTAGTCGTCAAACATCGCGATCAAAACGAAATATGAAAAAATTAGTCATCGGCGCCTTCCTCTCAGCGGATTTCTTACAAAAACTCTGAGAGTGAATAAAAAATGCCATGAAAAGTTTCTACAAAAAAACTGTAGTTCGAAGTCGACTTTAAAACTCGCCACTCATGGATACAATTAACACACACAGCCTAAGTGGTTACGTGCGTACGTACATGTATACGCAAGTACTCGGCACTCTGTAATTGCTAAGGATTTCCTGCATTGACAAGTCAGAATTTTTCTCTGGGTGCACAGACCTGGAGGATGGGAATGTCTTACAACGACTACTGTTGAAGCTGCAATGACAAAGAAGAAGAAGCCACAGAACACTTTCTCCTGCACTTGGGAGCCTTTGAGGAAGGATTTTTGAGCAACCAGAATTTGTTGACAGTACACATCTAACCAAAGGTAATTTGGACAGCACCCGCTCCTTTATAAAACTATCAAGATGCGGAGAGATGCCTGCCAAGAGTTATAATTATTCGATGGGATAGATTTCGGTGTTCCAACGGAATCTTATGGGACCCAAGCATGCTATGCTCTTCAAAGCAGCAGCCAATTTGACGTGGAGGTTACAAATGATAACAAATGGCATAATACATACATAATTAGTCATTACAAAGCAAATGGCATAATCAATATAAATCGGTTGTTTGCTAATAGTGGGACACCTCGTATATAAATTAAAGACTAGTCTGATAAAGCTAATAACCTAAAACGGTCGCTAAAGCCTAGTCTACAGTCTATTTAACGACTATTGATATCCGTTTGTTCCTTAGGAGGAGACGTTCGAGCACATTTTCTGCGATTTTCTATCAGTTGGGGAAAAATCAATTCGAGGATGTTAGATGAGGACAACATTATCCAAGTGCGGTTAACTTTAATGGCTTTTACATTTAGGTATTATCTCTCTAGTCGTGATAGTCTGATAGGTAGTGTATTGGCTTGCAGACGGGAGCTAATGAAGTTAAACCTTATTTCAAGCATCTCGAAACAAGAAATAGAAAAAAAAGAAATTTCTTTAAGCGAAATCCTAATTAATTACCGTTAAAAATTTTCTTAAATCAGTCGTTCAGAGTCGAGTTTAAATTGTACGTCGACTTATGAATAAAATTACTGGCCACAACATAGGCGATGTGAGAAGCTAGATCGTAATCCTAGTTAAAGGAAGCCAGTAATTAAGTAAGTTCTACTGCAAGTAATGGGCAACAAAGACAATCATCATATCTGGACCTAAATGAATAGGTATTCTAGCAACGTCTTTCAACCTCAATTGTAATTTGCTGTTTAGAATGAAATTCATGTTCTTTAAATACTAAAAGTCAACTTTAATTTTCCATTTATTTCGTTCGAAAACCGTCGATGAACTAAATTTCCTTTTGATAAACAAAACTTACATTTATAAACTGTTGCAGTAATAACGGATAACGGGCCATGCGTTGGATAGGTTGCACCAGAAAACTATTTATGCCCAGTTTATCATCTATTTCAGATTGTAGAAGCTGTAATAAAAGAAAAAAATTTAATAAAGAAATTTTATCAAATATGTATGTACAGAAGCTCACCTTAAAGTAATTTTTGTAAGTCTCACACAATTCCAAGGATCTCTGTTTATTCATGGTAAACAATACATAGCCATAAAAGTAATTATTCTGTAATATTTTAGAAGAAGTTTTTAATAATATTATCCTTCTATCATATCTAAATTAACTCACATCAATATACCGCTGAAACTCATCGAATATTCTTTTCAAATCATGTTTATTTCTTTGTAACATCGGCAGGAATTCATCGCGATGAAATTCCGCTATTTGTTCTATGTTGCCGAACAGCACATATTTCTTGCCTCTTAGACCAGGTCGCAGATCTTTACGTTCGAATATTTTGCCATAGTTGTTAATGCCAATCCATAAGTTTTTCACATAAGTCTCCTCGGTTTTAATCAGCTCTTCCAATATGGGCTGTACAAAACTGAAACCCTTATCACGTAGCTCAATTTGTTCATCTTCATCTGGTACACTGAAAGTTGAAACGAATATTGGAATTATTTATGAATGAATTAAATTATGAAGGTAAGGCAATCTAATATTTGTTACAGGAACGACAAAAACTAATGTAAGGTTTCAATACAATAACAAACACTTCTTAGTCAACATATTCAAATTCAGAATAGAGACCTCATAAAGTACGTCTACAAACTTTTTCGAAATTATTTCTGTAAGTCACAAACCAAGTTGCAAATCTGAAACAAGCCGTTCATTTCGTTCAATTTTAGTGCCGAAAAAGTCTTGACCAACACCTTTCAAAAAATATTTTTTAAGATGCCCAAAATAGAATAGAATTATAATGAATTTAGACATCCATTCCATAGGAGAGTGGAAAAGCTGCACTGCAATAGATCGACAAATTACTGTACACGGGCAAGGGCGACAACTATATACATTGCAGTGGTGTTGACATACTTTTATCTAGAACAATAGATCCTTGAAATCAATTAACTTTTAAGACGAGATCTAGAATTTGCTGACATCTCTAGACATACGCACGTGAATACATTTGGGTTGCACAAGGACGTCGCGGAGTAGCCCTTAAATACATCCGCCATGTTAAAACAAAGGTCTGACATAAGCGAGTAAATAGAATTTTCTAGCAAAGGAAAAGAGGTAATCTGGAGCTGGGCGGAACAAAATTTCTTAAATTTTCTACGAACTTTAGACAGATATCAACAGATTTTATCATGTCAAGCGAATTTCGTCGCCATAATTCCACTCAGCCGACCACAGCTGTCTTTCGATATTGTATGTCGGCCTTCGAAGTCATTGACAGCATTAGAAGCACTAGGAACCACTGCCTTGGATTTACATCACTACACTACATAGAAGTCGCCGTAGTCTATTAGGTAGTGTGTTGGCTTATTAGACGTGAGACCACGGTTCAATTCCCAGGTCAGACATCTCGAAGAAAACGAAGTATGAAAAAATATTTCTTCGGCGACTTCCTCCCAGCAGATTTCAGGCAAAAACTCTGAGTATATAAAATTGACATGAAAAGTTTCTCTAAAATCTGTCGTTTAGAGTCGACTTTAAACTGTAGGTGCAGCCACTCATGTATAAAATTAACGCACACAACATAAGTGGTGTGAGAAGCTAGGTCGTAATCCTGACAGAAGGGTTGTAATGACATTCATTCATTTTTTGTTCATTTCTACATTGAAAATCCAGTTAATGGACCACCACATGCACAGAATATTTCTCAACTTATAAGCACCAGTTATTTTTCGCTTACGTAAATAAGGACGGATTTCACATAGGCTAGCCTATGCATAGGCTGACCTATGATATCAACACAATATTATCAGATCATGTCAGATCGTTAAGATGTCTCGTATAAAGTGGATGTCGTGGAATGTCCGTGTTGGGATTGGAAAAGTAGTTTGAGAAGAAAAATAATATATTCTTGTAGAACAGCATTCTACACTTGAATGACGTATACTGGACCTGCACGCGTCAGACTAATTTGTCCGCGATCACTTTTCTCCCCTATACACTCTAAGTGCTCTGGTTTTTCAGACGATCGAAGGCTTTCTCAACAGCGGTTAACGGATAATATAAGCGTTATTACTTCTCATTGGTCTGTTTCAGTTTGAATAAAATGGACGCAATATTGTCTAGACAAAAATGCTAGTTTCGAAGGGTAACATCAATACCATTGCCCCATGCCTCTTGGCTGATCATGTCAGGATTGTGGATTCAATTACCACCAGAGACTATAGTCTGTTAAACTTTCTTCAAATACGTGGATTACTAAATAACAAAAATTATTAAGAAGGTATAACACTGGTCATCAACAAATCAAAAAAAAAACGGAATACCAATAACAAATACTACTACTACAACACATAACTCTCGCCAATACTACTGTCCTCCTATAATAACTTACTTCCTGCAATCCAATGCACCGATTGAGTAGAGGATAGCTCATAAGTGCATAGGCATAAGTTAAAAGAAAATTTTATCCGTTAAAAATAATTTGACTTTTCGATCCAAAATCATTTGACATCCGATCTTCAGTGACACACATATCGCTTCAGTTATTACAATCAGTTGTCGTTACCAAAGTTCCTTGCATCCAATCAATCGTTCACCGATATGTTTCTGAATAGAGGGTGGAGGATTCATTCACCCGCAGTTTTTTTCACTTTAGTCTTACTTATTTTCCGCGCGATTGGCCATTGACGTGGCGTATAAAATAAACGTCAGTAACTGTCAATAAATGCTTGAAAGACCGAACATGAAACTTGGCCTATTTCCTATTATATTTTCGTACATATTTTTTTGTTTTGTTTTTGTTTCTTGTTATCATTATTATTATTTATTTAGTTTTTATTTTTATTATTTTATTTCGTTTGTTGCATGTGTTGCATTAGTCAAATATGTTTTTAGGTTAGTTGATGAGGATGATGCCAACTGGCGTTTACCTAAAAATAATGCCAACCGTGAAAATGTATTGGGGATGTTTCAAATGAAGCCTTTAGAGAGCTTTGAAATAATGATTAAATCGGTTGACTTAAGGTTATCAGAGTTATAGTACTTACGCTGAATTCTGTTTGCTATGAACGGAATGATATTTACTGGCTTCACATAGAAGTGGTTCCGATGTAGCTTCAAGTACTTCAGTCTTTGGTCGGGAGCGGAAATTTCTGAAAAAATCAAAAATTGTATAAAATAAATCAAAACAATGTATAAGTATGTGTATGTATATCTTTAATAAGGTAAAAAACATTTTTAATTAATTTATGTTTCTTAAGTAAGGTTAGGTTGAATTGTTTGAAGTCTTCGCAGTGTAGAAAGTAATGTATTGGCTCAGACATCTCCAACAAAACGAAACATAAAGAAAAATAAATATATTTCTTCGGCGACTTCCTCTCAGTAGATTTCTGGCAAAAACTCTGAGAGTAAATAAAATTGCCATGAAAAGTTACGCAAAAATCTGTCATTCGGAGTCCACTTTAAACTGTAGGTCCCACAACTCGTGTATAAAAATTAACGCACACAACATAAGTGGCGTGAAAAACTAGGTCGTAATCCTGACTAAAGGATTGTAATGACCAATTATATATGTATGTAAGAAGTTACTCGTGTACAGGAATAAGCCAGTCACAATTTCAACCCTGGAAGACAACTTTAAAACTGCTTTTGGTGAGATAGTGGTCGAAATGTTGAATAAATTGCTACAAAATTGAAGGTCACAGAGAGATTAAATGCGGCATAAATACAGGCAATATTAACATAAAATTATTTTTAAAATACAAGCGGCTGGCATTAGTTCATAATTACCAACTAAGTAAGTAAAGAAAAAAAATACATATAAAGGGGCCGTAGTGCAGCAGGTAGTATGTTGGCTTATTAAACAAGAGTCCATGGTTTAAATCCCAGCTTAAACATCTCGTACAAAATTGAAAATGAATAAAAATATTTCGTTCCTCAACTTCCGCTCAGCAGTCTTTTGAGAAAAATTCCAAGAATAAATAAAATTGCCATAAAGACGGGTGGTGATCCTGACTAAAGGGTTGTAATGACTAATGAAGTAAGTATGTAAGTAAATATGTATAAAACACCGTATAATAAACATCATAATAATTATAAACAATGATTATAAAAGGATCTACAGGGTATTTTTCTGGCAAAGACAGGATTGAAAGTGGTTTCAAGTATCGTACCCACGATTTTGTCAAAATTAAAGCTTCAATACTGCCAAGCTCTTATCGCGCTCAGCGTCAATTTCGCATTCGAAGCCACTTGTCTCATGGAATTATGTGCTGATCAGACACAGTTAAGGGTAGGCAATTTTTATTGTGATGATCCTTTCTCTATAAGCTAACCACCCCCAACACTGGAAGGGACTGAAGGCACTCAAAATAAATTCGGTATGCCCGTATCATAGCAATTTGTCAACAAATATGATGACCGTAGGATCAATATCCAGTTGCCACATTGTGTTAATAACCGTCTACGATCTAAAGTTTATGAAAACACTCTCCGCAACAAAGAAAGACGGCGTTTACTCTCATTCTTATTAAAATTTTGCAGTTTTCAAAAGAGCTTTCACAATAAGAGAAGACGTTATGTCAAACAGGCTAGACAAACCCTAAGAAATTCATGATTTTTATCAATTTAATTGCATTCCATACATAACTTAAGATATTAAGTAAGACAAGAACATATATGAACATTAATATGGCGTCCTATTAATTAATAATTAACTGTCATAAAATAATTGTTTTATACTTTTCCACTAGAAAAAAGGGTACGTGCCGCAAAATTTCTGATTCACGTAAAATCAAAAATTTATTACAAATACACGGAAATGATAAAAGCTTTTAATAACAATGGACAGAGTTGTATATATGTATGTATGTATAAATATATCGTAAAATATGTAATCTTATCTGGAAATTTATTTAAAAATAATACTTTTCGAAAGGGGAATTACTTCTTCTTTTGTTAGCCTTATCAGCGACGAATAAGTCATATATTTAATAAAAAAAAATAAACCCGATATCAAACACATAATTGATTAAGAGAGGCGCGCTCAGCCCTTATTGACAGAAATCAAAGAGTTTTGAAAGCGATTATATTATGCGAACATATTGCCTTTTGAAAATTTCATTCATACTGATTCATTAACATTAGAATGAAGCATCGCAGCATATTCTTGGAACTTGTGAGACTTTATTATATACCAGAAGAAAACACTTGAGTGCATACTAGATCCTCAGCAGGGAATTGGCATTGTTTACACTAACGGCATCCTGAGGTTTGTCAGGACAATAGGCTTGGTGGAGGGTTATTATAGGGCTGCCCAATAAATTATGAAAGTAATACAATGGATTGCATTGTCACAGTACTAGGGTACCTCTTCTACACAATAATAATAACAGAAGCTCTCTTAGATCTCCAAAAAGAACGCTCTGCTGTGGACGTGATTAAGTGCGCAGTGGCATCGCAAGAGACACAATTGAGAACGACTGATGGAGATTTTATTCCAAGAAATACTTCGTGGTGATCGCACTTGCTATTATGAATGCCTTTTGTTCCTCGGACATATTGCGAAAGTTGTTTTGAGTATTTTTACATCGGCATACTTAAAATGGAATTCATAAATATTTCGACTCCGTAACACTGTGATGACTCTGAAATCGCAGAGTTTAATTTGTTAACCGCCACGGCAGAAAAGAAAAAAACGTAATCTACGAGTTATCTCGCAATTCGACAATCAAGTTGCTTCCCAAAGTTTTTGCCTGTAACTACTGTTTGTTGTTTTCATCATTTCGGCCATAGTTGAACTATGATCGTTTGGTATTTATTTCACACCTTTAACATGAAAATCCACAACTTACCTGGGAAAATCTTTATTTCTCGGTTTCTGTGTTGTCATTGCTGTTGCCTCTGTTGTCGTATCCCTCCCCAGAGTTTCTTCAAGTGGACTTTTCAGTTTGTCTGGACTAACTGCTTTGGCCTCCTGACTTTCGGAATGTTGGAAGAGTGGCGTTAAAAATGGATTAGTGGCGACTACTTTTACATCCTCCTCCTTCACTTCAGCGTCCACAGCACTGCTGGTTTCGCCAAATTGATCTCGCTCTTGCGGCACATAATCTTCATTCACTTCATCCTGTAGACTGTCCACTTCATCTTCGGAATGTTCCTCGACGCTCTTTTTCTTCAAGCCCAATGGAGTACGACTATCACTGCTTATTGTCGGATATGCTAGGAGTAGTACTGAACCAATACCGGATGATAATAGCGGACTGGATGAAGAGGCTCGTTCACTCTCTAATAAAGACTGAGTGGATTTTGATTTGTATTTGGAAGTACTAGGCTGTTCTTGTTTTAGATTTTCAAACATTAAAAGCTTTTGTTTGACATCCAATAAAGCGGGATCAGGTGTATGTGGTGACGATGATGTCTGTGGTGACGAGGTTGTTGTTTGTTTTTGCAGCTGTTTTTTATAGGCACCCTGACTAATGCCAGCAGAATGTCTGTTCGCTTCTTCATCTATCACATCATTAAATTCCGTTTTTAGCTCAGATTGTTCGTGTAAAGTTGATTGTCCTTCACTGCCAGCATACATTAGACTTAAGTCCTCAAATTCCAAGCATACTGTTTTCATTTCAGACCTGCAATGTAAAGTATCGTCTGCAGTGGTATCAATGAGAGGAACACGATCCGAACTTAATGATGGCGTGTTAAAGTCAGAGGATTCAGTGAAATCAAATGTTAATGGTGTTGGGTCACTATCTATTTTTTCTGTCGTACTGTCATCTTTAGTTGGTGAATTATTAAGACTTTTCGATTCTGCAGAACTGTGACTTTCGGTGCTGAAACGACGACGATTTGAGCCATGCTTATGAAAGTTACGATTACTTAAATTACGTTCACGACGAAATCCTCCAGGACTAGAATCTTCATCGGCCATATTGAGCTTATATTCCTGAATTTATAATTACTTGAGCAAAACTGCAATGAGAGAAATAAAAGAAATGAAATATTGGTTGTAAAGCTTTTAGGTGGATGGGGGGGTTGTGTGTGTTGTTAGTTTTATTTCTGTAATTATAAAACAAATGGCGATTGATAAGATTGTTGTTGATTTCAAATTTTTGCAATATGTGTTAAAATAGGAAAAAACTATCTAAACTATCTAATCTTAGCTAATAAATATGTATATGAGAACATTAATGTAAATAAAATAATAATAAATGCTCCAATAGAATTGGAAATTCATTTGAAAGTCGTTACTTCTATTACATCTAAATTATACCCAATAACGTATTAACCACTATAAACTCATATTAAATACCGGGTAAAACGAAATAATGTTTTATAAATATTGCTTAGGCCTTTGAAAAAATCAGGTTCAAAACTTCTCAGTCAAGCTCTCCCAATTACTGAAGAATTTTCAAAAAGGTGTCCAGTACGGCGGTGCCCTCATGGAACACAATATGATGCCTTTTGGCGATTAAAAAATCCAACTGAAGCCAGGGCTTAACTTGATAAACATTTCTTAGATTTTTAATCAAAAATCTTTCAGAACTGGTTTACATTATTTAAACGAGTCGGAATGCACCTCGTGTGCATCGAAGAGGACGCACACAGTAAATGTCCCTAAGAACCAGATAACGACGAAAATATCATAAAAGTTTACAACATAATTTTGGATGGCCACAAAATGAAGTCGATGAAGTTGAACATGAATACTAGGGTAAGTTTGTTGCACACAAGTCTAGTAGGTAGGGTGTTGGTAGGCCAAACCCCACATCAGATGTCTCAAATAAAACGAAAAATTAAAAATATTTCTTCGACGAC
Source organism: Sarcophaga variegata (assembly GCA_932273835.1). Taxonomy (NCBI): domain Eukaryota; kingdom Metazoa; phylum Arthropoda; class Insecta; order Diptera; family Sarcophagidae; genus Sarcophaga; species Sarcophaga variegata. The sequence goes on from OW026360.1 coordinate 106,936,094, forward strand.
TTCCGCTCTCTGCAGTTTTCTTGCAAAAGCTCAGAAAGTAAAATAAAATTGCGATCAAGTTTCAAAAATCTTTCATTCGGAGTCAACTTTAAACTGTAGGTCCCGCTACTCATGTTTAAAATTGACACACGCAGCATAAGTGGTGTGAGAAGCTAGGTTGTAATCCTGATTAAAGGGTTGTACTGATCAACATCTCAGAATCGACGAAAAGCGACAACAAAATATTACTGATTCGGATCAGTGTTTAAGGCTGGTCCACATTAAAAAAAATCCGAATTTATGACTCGATATCTGGTAATATGACTCCATCTTTTTACACCAGAATCAAAAATGAGTAGTCTGCACGTGGTGATTCAACTCCAAAACATGCAAAGACGTTTCAGGTCACGGCCTGAATTAGTTTGTTCATGAAATTTTTCATCACTTTTCCAAGGTTATACCTCACTCGCATTTGTGTTTTTTGTTCGTTTCTAGTTAATTCGAACCAAGTTGAGATTTCTCGTGGAAATTTCCTTCAAGGGAGAAAATTCGCATTGAGTTTTACTGCATTACACATTGAACGAATTGCAGGTCTACTGTATTAACTTTCTGAAGAAGCTGATTTTAGTATACATGCAGGTGGAGGTCTCTTGTCAAAATTCGCTGCTTAGGGCTTCGTCAAACTTGATATTGTTGAGAACGTTAGGAAATTAACATTTTCAAGAGACCGACCAATACGTTGACACACAGAAGTCTTACTACCTATAAAGTATCCGGTTTCTTCAAATTATTTTAGCATTCTTCGAATGGTTGCCATATTTGGTGTACTCTCTCGACTGAAAATTCTTCAAATTTTGCAAACAGACTCGGTGTAACATTTCAAATTTTTGCAATAAGTTTTGGCGGTTCTAAACGAATTGTTTTTTCGTAAAGCGCTACATTTTTTACAAGTGGACTGAATATATGTGGTAGCTACCAAATTTCAGAATTGCCATTTGTACATAAATAAACTGACAATTAAATTAAAAACTGAACTTTTACTGAGAGACACCTTACAGTTGACTTAACATAGTGTCAAGTTTCCCGCAGGCCCTTTATCAATTGTAGCACACTAATGAACAAAGTTTAGCTGGAGATTAAGAGAAGGCAGTAAATCATGATCACCATAATAATTATACATTAAAAATTAATTGTTCGCTTAACTCTTGCACTTAAATGCTTCAAGTAGAAAAAAAAACAAATAAATTTTATCACTACACTAAAGCAATAAAACGGACTACTGACTGAAAAATTACTGAAGGTTTTTAAATAATCCATTAAATAAGTTATAATTTACTGTGGCTGTTTTTGTTTTTTTTTTTTTTGCATTGCAATTCTATTCCTAATTATATCAGAATATTTTTTTAAAATAGTTTTAATTTTTATATTAATACAGAGTAATATTATGTATTAAAAAAAAGTCATTTAAGAAAACAGTGTTTACACAAGAGTTTAATTATATTTTCATTATCATTACCAAAGAAAACTTTTAAGAAATTTTTAAGGTTTAGTTGCAATCAAACTTATTTGAATTTTTAAGTTTTTAAATGATTTTTTCTTAGTTAAAGAAATATTTTATTTCTTTTTTATTATTAAAATTATTTTTTAAATATTACTTTTATTTATTAAAAAATTAAATATATTGTACATTTTTTTAAATATTTTTAAAAAAATTTTAAAAAACATTTTTTTATAAAAAAACATTTTTTTTTGTTATCATATTAATTTATTTTTTATAAAAATATTTAACTGTATTTTTAAATTTCTTTTCACGTTGTTTAAAAAAAATTAAAAAAAAATTTATTTTTTAATCAAAAATATGTTTTCTAACTAAAAGGTAAATTAACATTTTTTTTAATTTAAACGCATTTTATATAAAAAATTTATTTATTTAAAAAAAAATGTTAATTGTTTACGTTAAAAAACATTTTTTATAAAAACATTTTTTTATTATCATATTTTATCTATTTTTTTTATAAAAATATTTAACTGTATTTTTAAAATTCTTTTTTTTTTCTCTAAATTTATTACACATTTTTTATAAAAAAATTTAAAAAAAATCTAATTTTTTAATAAAAAAATGTTTTTAAACTAAAGAAAAATTTAAAAATTTTTTAATTTAAACACAATTTTCGTAAAAAATTATTAATTAAAAAATGTTAATTGTTTACATATTTTTAATGTTTCACTTGTTGCTTAACAACAATGTAAAAAGAATATTTATAAAAAATTTCAATTTAAAAACCAATTCCCTTATAATTTTTCAATTTAATTAAATTTTTGTTTAATTTTAATAAATTATGTATTTATTATTTATATAAAAAATTAAATATATTTTACTTGTTGCTTTATATTTAAGAACTTTTCATGGTTTATTTATTAATTTATTTTATAAACAATAAGTTTTGTACCCACATTTTATGTTTATGTTTTTTACACGAATTTTAGCACATACATATATTTGTTGTTAAAAAAAATTGTTTTTTTTTTTTTATTAAAATTTACACACAATATATTAGTTATGTATGTATGTATTTCATTTACTTTTTCGAATATTGAAATATTATTTTATAAACTGTTATTGTCGTTTTATATGAAAATAAAAAAATATTTTCAATTTTATTTTTCAAAATTTATTTCACACTTTCGCTACGCTTGTGAAATTCGAAAACATGCCGAACAAATTAGCAGTTGACCGTTTCCGACAGTTGAAATGTTTAAACTCAATTGCTAATTTCGAAGAAATTTTTAATTGCTGTACTCATACAATTTAATACTCGCTCACTATACTCTTTCTTTAAAATATTTTAAATTTGTTTTTTTTATCTATTGCACGAATTTTTTAGCAACAATTTAAAGGTAAAGAAAAACAAATTCTATAAGTTTAATGCTCTTAAAAATTTTAAAGAATCTCTTAAATTATACACCGAAAAATTAATTGAAATTAACAGGCAAATGGAAGAATATTTGCCGAATGTTAAGCGTCACTGTAGTCTAGTAGGTATGGTGTTCGCTTACTAGACGTGAGCTCATTAGTTCAAATTTACTTTCGGGGATTTCAAAAAAGCTGTTAAAGTCGGAAAGTCACATCTGGTCAATTAGTTCCGTAGACCAAAAGTCGCATAGAATAGTATCGGAGGGAGGGGCAGCTTTGATGACAGCAAAGCTCTCCTGAGCGCACATAGCTGCCCGTTGAAGTGATTAAAATCAGCATTCAAACACCTAGGTTTGTTTAGACCGTGAACGAAATACTTCTCTACGATGCCTTGAAGTCAAATTTGAGGCTTCTTGATTGCGTTTGAAAAAGTTACTCGTTACTGATTAAAGAGTATATAACTCTATTGGTTCATTAGATCTCCGATCTTGCTTTTCACCAGATGGAGAAATTTGTTTCCGTCTCGTTTGGCTGACAAAATTTGTCCTTTTGTCGCACTGTTTGCTGTAGAACTAAGTATTTTTCTTGTCCCCTTCAAGATTAACGGATTCGAACCTAATACGCATAGACACCATCTAGTAATATACCTGTTTCAACATAATATAAAGCCTGCGCAGGAGCTATCCTCTGAAAGATTGTCTAAAACAAAAAATATAACAACAGTTATAGAACAATGAGCCTCCCTTTGGCTAAACCCTTATTCTATTCTCCTATATTCTGAACAATTGGAGAGACCAAGAGAAAGCTTTATGAATTAAAAAATCAATTTTGACGCACATTGTTAGTAGTTCGTATGAAGCAACCTAAGTGGTGTGAGAAGCTAGCGTAACTGAAGGGTTGTAATGATCAATTATGTAGGTATGTATGTAAGATCGAGAATTTTTAGGAGAGATGCAACGTCAACGATTCGTATGAAGTTTGGAGAGGTGGTTAGTGAATGAAATCTGTTTGTAATGTGCATCTGATACGGATTCTACTCCAGCATGTGGGCAGAAATTTGGAGACAAATTTGAACAAATTTGAACTGCTTATCAGTATTTGAAGTAGAGTATGCACTCTTAAATTCTGAAAATGCAAAATGGCCTCAATTAAATTTAGTTCAACGCCATATTGTATTTGAAATTTTATACTTCTTTATCGATAACTGCTTATCAGTATTATTTTCTTTTTTTAACGATAGCGTCCAAACTTAAGAAATGTAGAACGTATTTATTTACACAAAAAAAAACTTAATAAATATGGTTATGGATGGTATAAACGGTTATAAATAAACGTAAATTCGCATGATATTTTCCTAAGCGAATGAATATTTATTTATTTATTTTTTTTTTTATAATGTTTTCTTTATTTGCAATTCTAATTGTTGCAGTTGTTGTCATTTACGGCTAAAGTGGAAGTAAAAAATAAATACAAAAAAAAATTAAACAAAAAAAAGTAAATAAAAGTGCTAATTAAGCACAATTCTAGTAAAATTTTCATAATAATGTACTTTCATACGCTCATACAATATTTAGAATGCTATTGTATTACACTAAGGGGGGATAGAAGGGTGTTTTTGGATGGAAATAACAGTCTGAGAAGAAAATGATATACGAGTAGAGGCAGACGAATACGGTTTTTTGTTTATTTTTAATTGCAAATATAAAAAACAAAAGTTATAATAATAAATAAAAAATTAAATACAAATACAAACAAAATAGCCTAAAAGGCCAAGTCAGTTTACACTCTGTGCATCATACATTACTTGGCCGTGATCTGGGTCATTAGAGCGTAGGTTGCACTTCCCTTTTATAGAGAAATTTTAATCCTTTGTCATTGATATGCAAGTATTTTATATCTGTTCAACAACATATATACATATGTACATACATATATCTTTTGACAATTATTGCGTATATATTCTAGAGAGATATTTTGAAACAATAAATTTAGAATCAAACAACTCTAAATGAGTCATTTTATACTCTTATCAGTATCAGTAGTATTCTGTATCAGTGTGACGTTATGCTCAATGTTAATAATCTTGTTTAAAAAGTAAATAAAAAATAGATACGCGTTCTAATAAAACAAAGAGAAAAAATACAAATATTTCAAAGATAATTAAAATTATAAAATTCTGAAACGTAACAAAATAAATAGAAATTTAAATTTATTTAAGAGTTCTAACACAGAGCATAAGATGTTGTTTAAGAGAATTGAAAAATTGTTTTAAAAACTTAACACAGCTAAGCTATAAAATAAACAAAAATAAAATTCCCTTCAATCTGGGATTATAACCTAGCTTTTCACACCACTTATATTGTGTGTGCTAATTTTAATGCAAGAGTGACGGATCCTAAAGTTTAAAGTCCACTCCGAACAAAACATTTTGAGAAAATTTTCATAGCAATTTGATTTACTCTTGCAGAGTTTTTGCCTGAAATCTGCTGAGAGGCAGTGGCCGAAGAAATATTCTTTCATATTTCGTTTTGTTTAAGTTGGTCTTACGTCTGACAAGTAGAGTAGTGTTGTAAAACCAAGCCAGTGTATCTCAAACAAGTAGTACATCTAATTCAATAGAGAAAACCACCAAGAATCCAAAATAAATCTTACTATTGTAGCAATCTTTACATTAGATGTCAGAAAATGAGAGTTCAGAAACTTCCATATCTTTATGACAAGAGCAGGGCAATCACATATAAGATGATATACAGTTCTTTCATCCTTCTCAGATCCATAGCTCCTGCTGATATTAATCTCTAACACAACAGATTACAATCATTTTGTCTCTTTTATCAATCAAGTAACAACAGCAATTCTATGTAAATAAACAATATCCCTCTTAAAATTGGATGACTATACTCAATTCTTCTACTAAGCTACTCATCTCAATGTTTTATAAGTAAAAATAATCTACTTAGGGAATGTTCTCATTAATAAAGTTCTCATGGTAAAGAAATCTCATCAAACTTTCGAATTTCCGTTTTATTTCTCAACATAATTTCTCCACTTAGATTGGGTTAGTTCACACGGTGACCCATATGACCCATTGCGTCACCCAGCTTGAGATAAGCCCTCTTGTCATAATCCGTTAGTGTTAGGTTTGAACCACTCCGAGCTCCGAATGAAACCGGTCAGTTCCCTCAGTGGTACGTGTGTCACTATGCCCAGATCTTCCAAAGTTCTATAACCTAAAAACCGGTGAACTCTGTTCTGAAGTGCAGGGCAATAGCTTAAAAGATGTTGTACCGATTCTGTTTCTTCCATATCATGGCTTCTGCAGTAATCCTGGAGAGGCAGAACGAGCTTGTCAATGAAATTATTTATAGCGCAGTGTCCCTTTAAAACTCTTATTAAAATGCAAACCGTTCTTTCGTAGAACGAAAACTCGTCTTTATTACAGTGGAATAAACACTCTATTGAAATATCTCGCAAAAATTTGCACTCTTTCTGTGCGATTTATTTCTTATTAAAATGTCTTTAATTTCTGCTTACTCAAGCCCTATCAGCCAACCATCATTCAATACTTAATAGCCTTAACTCATTTTCAATTGGTAAACTACCACCGTGTTCGTCCTGGAAGCTCGTACGGCTTTGTTTAGACTTCAAAACTCAATATTTTATAGCCGAAGGCGAAAAAAGACTCAATTTAACTGCTATGGATGGACAAACACTTTTTATATTATTGGATTACAAAATCTAAGTAAATTTCAGTAATCGTTTCATTTTTCCAGCTTAGCTGATGATAGTCTCATTGTAGCAGGTCCTATTATAAAAGAGTGACCAGCAGTCATTGACTAAAAACAAAATCTTCTATGAAAATATTTTAGTTTGTTACATGGAGTATAGTGCGAAGCTTTCTAATTGACTGATCTAAGGATCAGGCCCTAATTTGGAGGGCAATTATATCACTTAATTTTTTTAATTTCGAGTACCATGTTTGAAAACTTTTTCGGCTTTCAGTTGAGTAAAGCAAAAAAAATAAAGCATTATGAACCAAATTTCCATCTGCAACAAAATAGAAGCCTATGATGAATGCGAGAATCTATAGTGAAAACTTATATTTAAAACACTCTTGACTGTAAAAATCGACTGTCAGTAAAGTTTTAATCCGTTTTCGCAAAGTATCTGCAAAATCGACTGAAACCTATGGCAACTGAGAATCATAAGTGCATCACTTATTACAATATCAAGTAAAAACGATCTTCAACGAGTCTTGAAGCGCTGGCTTAAATAAAAGGCAAGTTTGGATTGATTGTCAGGAGAGTTTTGAAGCATATTTGATGAGGTATGAGGTGAAGTGTACGCCAGCAACACTGTTAAACCTTTAAATAGTAACCAGCTTGAAGATCCGGATTCAACTTGCAGTTCAGTTTTGTTAGCAAGTGATTACAAATTGGTTTTGCCTAAGGCGAGTTATTTTCTTCCTGAAAAATAAAAGTTTTAGTTACTAATAATTAAAGCGATATCTAAGAAAGGGAAGCGATTTGTCATAACCTACAAAATGGCAACAGATGATCGAATAAAATGCTACATACGTACATATATACATACATAACTGGTAATTAAACCCTTCAAGTCAGAATTACGACCTAGTTTCACACGCCACTTTTGATTTGTGTGTTAATTTTATACATGAGTGGCGAGACCTACAGTTTAAAGTCGACACCGAACAATAGATTTGTGGAGAAACTTTTCATTGGTAAATTTAATTTACTCTCAGATTTTTTGCCAGAAGTCTGCAGGTAGTCCAGTAAAATGCTAAGTAAAGTCTTTGAATTCATGAATAATATAAACGCCTTAGGTTAGGTTAGGTTAGTGTGGTAGCTTCCATACCAAAAGCTCACTTGAGCATAACTATAGAGTGCACACATAGATAGTGACACGATTGAAACTACGAGATCTTGGTTGAAAGGATCACTTTCTGGGTATAACGAATATTTTTTTTTTGTAAAAATTGTTTCTTTTTACCAAAAAGAAGTTGAGTTTCTAGAAGAATGTTGGTCTGTCATAACCTCAACATATGCAACCAGTTATTAAATGAAGCCTTTAAGTTGACAGTTCACAGTTCAATTTTTTCTTTTTCTTTTTTCAAAAAATAATTTGATTTTTTGATAACAATTTCTGGAAAAAGGATTTTTTTTTAGATTTCCTAGAAAATTTTGTATTGTAATAAAAAAAAAACACTTCAGGTACACAAATATTTTATTTTACCGCTTGATAAAAACTACCGCTAAATGCTGGAAAACAACAACAAAAAATCAAAATGTTATCAAGGTCATTAATATGGGTTATCGTGAAAAATAAAGTACCGATAGGTTCAACTTTTTTTCTAAATATTTTTCTAATATTTTTTAATTTTTTTACTTATTTTTTTATTATTATTAATTGCATGCTCTCATGGAATAAATTATTTATTTAGATTTACCCGTCTATAATAAGCAATTTAACACTGTCTTACACAAAAAATTCCTATGACACTAGCTTTGGTTAAGCAAATAATTTCTAATTAAAAATAAATAATTAAATTATTAAGCAATAGTTAATGTATTTTAAATATGTATTACACAAGCACACTTTACGTCTTCAAATTAACAATTATAACACTGGAACCAATTTTTTATTTTCTTCTTTTAATTTTTTGTCATAAGTTTTCCAAGACACTGGATTTAGATTTCGCAATTTTATTTTCCCATTTATAACTGCACTTGTGTGCTGTTTGTTTATCAATTATTTTTATTTATTAACAACAGTAACAGCAACAACAACAACTACAAATTAAACAAAATGATTTCGAAGACAGACAGCTGTTTAGTAATCTAACCTTTAAACAGGCACTTTTACGGTTACGGTTACAATTTTTTCTTTCCTTTTATTTTCACTAAAACGCGTTTAAGCTGTTCTACCGCATAGCAGCACTTATAAAAACATACTGATTGCAAAAAAAATAAAAATAAATTAAACAAAAAAAGACAAAATTTATAAAATACAATACAATAAAAATTGTTGTTGTTGCTTTTTTTGTTCATAGTTATTGTTGTTATTATTGTTTCGAAGTTAAGTTTACTTTTTATTTACTGTGCGATTTAAACAAAAATGATAACAATTATTCATAATTGTTGTTGTTTTCTTTTCAATTTTGTTTTGCACTTCATACACCTGTATTTACCGCATTTGCTTGTGATCGGGTTTTTTTTAGTTTTTATTTTGCTTTTTGCTTTGCAATAGACAAAGTTTGATAACGTTTTTTCGAAATCAAAAGCTTTATGCTGCTGAACTACAATATTTCGATCAGATTACACTTGAAAACATATGGGAATATAAGAGAAACAAAAAAAATATTTTTTTATTTAAATGTTTATAAAAAAAAAATACTTCAAAGTACGCCTATAAATTAAACATAAATTAAAAAAATAATCAAATTTGAAAATTAACGAATATATACCAACGAATATAGTAGATGTCAAACGTATCCCATATTAGTGGAGCCGTGACTGTATTAATTATTGTAAAATTTTACTAGACGCCGTAGACTAGTAGGTAGTGTGTTGGCTTATCAAACATGAAATCACGACAAAATATGAAACAAAATTTCTTCGGCGATTTCCTCTCAGCAGGTTTTTGGCAAAAATTCTGAGAGTAAATAATATTGCCAAGCAAAGTTTTCCCAAAAAAATTATCGTTCGGAATCGACTTTAAACCTCATATCCCAGATCAGACAACAAAACGAAATATGAAAATATATTTCTTGGGCAACTTCCGCTAAGCAGATTTCTGGCTAAAAATCTGAGAATAAATAAAATTGTCATGAAACGTTATTCAAAACTATGTTGTTCGGAATCAACTTTAAACTGTAGGTGTCGTCACTAATGTATACAATTAACACACACACACAACATAAATGGTGTGAGAAGCTAGGTTGTAATCCTAATTGAAAGGTTGTAATGACCAAATATGTATGTATGTGTGTATAAACTATTGTTAAAACATTCAAATTAATTTTGTATAATCAGCGCCCTCTATTGCCTAGTAGAGTACTCTATGAATTTCATTATATTAAACTTTTATTTACAGCTTTTGTTAAACTTCAAAAGCTTTTCATATCCCAACAAGCATTTTTGTTAGAGGTATCTTGCACAAGGTCAACATTAACCTATTAGTGCCCAGTGGCAACTTAAGTTGCCAGCAGAGGTTGCCTTAGTTTTTATGTTCTGAGAGGAAATTGAGTGTAAAAAACAAAACGGTAACCGTAAGAAAAAAATAGTAATTCGGGCATTAATGGGCTAATTTATGATAAAATATATAACATAACATGAATAAATATTCAGACTGTAGAAAAGTTGCAAGGGAGAAGAGAAGGGAAGAGAAGTAAATATTAACTAAAATATTATTTCCAAGTTGAAAATATGAGGGTTGCGAATACAGTGGTGGCCTTATAATTAGAAACGATGTTTCTGGAACAGAGATCTCTGGAGTGACGAATCTAAGTTTAATTTGCCCCAACCTGATGGAAAAACGTGTGTAAGACGTCCTCCACACAAAGCCTTTGATCCCAGGTACACAGTGAAAACTGTAAAACAAATTAACAAACAGACATGTTGCTAAGTCGTTTCTAATTATAAGGCCACCACTGTATATCGAATATGCACTTATATATCACCTTTGCTGTTCAGATTTGTGAACAGGCTCTCATAATTTTATAAAACTTGAGGCATTGTTGACATAAATTTTTATTACGCAAATAAATTTCAAAAAACAACAGCTGATTTGCCATACGCCTTAAGTAAATATACTTATGAAAACATTAGTGCACACACACCCTCTGCTAATAAAAGTGTTTTGATTACACGTAGAAATAGAAACACCGAAATTTATCGTTTAATTTTCGCAACAAAAAAACCGAATTTTAACAATTTTAAACTTTTTACAAACTTAGTAAATGCTTTAGAAAATAACCAACAATTACTATAAGAATTTCTATAAAAGAGTAAAAAATTAAGAAAAATTATTGTCGGTAAAGCAGGATTATTGAATACCCTACACAATTATTTCATCCTGAAACGGGTTGTAGTGGATAACGAGGATTTCGACAACACCTATTCGAACAGACTATATGTGTCTTTCACTGTAGTGTCTTTCAGGCGAATGTCGTGACTATTGTCATGACCTCAAACATGACCCTCCCATCCCAACCATCATATAGTCATGGACGACCCAACTCCTCGCCGTATTAGACACCACTTCAGAACCTTCAACACTGACATCATACTTTTTATGACTACAATAGTGGACCTCCAGTTAGTAAGAGAAACACAGCCCTTCCGACACCAAACGACAGTAACGACAGCAATGGACGAACTTAGCCACAACAGGATTCTAAATCAGCATCCACCACCAATACGGGATAATGAAAGGCAGGTACGCAGGGTTACTAGAACCATCCTGTCCCAGATAAGATCAGGATGGGCGAACATCTTGAACAACTATAGGGCAAGGATTATTCCTCCTGGGACCTTGGATCGCTGTCCTTCATGCAATCAAGGACCACATGATACTTGATAAACTTGATTTTTTATATCCACAGGGAGATACTTCCGGAAACAACAACAACCCTTCATTTAGGATTACTACCTAGCTTCTCACACCACTTATGTGGTGTCTGTTAATTTAATTCATATGTGCCGAAGTGGAGACATATTTTTCATATTTCGTTTTGTTGGAGATGTCTGACCTGTGATTTTAACCGTAGCCTCACGTCTAATAAGCCAGCACACTGCCTACTAGACTACGGCGACTACTCTGGCACCATAACCTATATTATTTTATTGGACTAATTGTTAGTTGTCTTTTTACATTCTAGGATAGTTCTTGATTCCGTATTCATGGATAGCACTGCCCTAACTGTCATTTGACTATAAGTACATAATTGGTCATTACAACCCTTCAGACCTAGCTTCTCACACCACTTATGTTGTGTGCGTTAATTTTATACATGAGCGCCGGATTTTTTGATTTTTGATCAAATGCACAGTTTACGATTTAATTCATTTTGAGTAATTTTCAGTGGCGCCACCAGTCGAAAATTGGTCATACCAACTTAGAAACCTTCGTCGGCTCATGCGCAACAACTTTGCTAAAGATCATAACATGATCCAGTACACAGTTTACGATTTAAATCATTTTGAGTAATTTTCAGTGGCGCCACCAGTCGGAAATTGGTCATACCAGCTTAGAAATCTTCCCGGCTCATGCGCAACAACTTTGCTGAAGATCAGATCATAGCATGATCAAATGCATAGTTTAAGATTCTATCAATTACATACAAACAAACATTCATTTTTATATATATAGATTAAAAATAATTTTTTACTACAAATCAAGGAAACGACCTTAAATTACCATTTTTAATAAATCTAAAAAAAAGATTTGTTTGGTCTGGGCGCCTACTTTGTATAGAAATTAATTTTCATTAGAAATGTAATCCCATAACCACATAATTTCTAAACATTTGTTGTTTATTTTACACTATCTGCCACCGTCTACTGCCTTTCGATGTCATTCAAAGGAACTTATGCAATGTTGTAATTTGATGTTCTTATTATCAATTAATATGTGATTATTTATTAGTTGCTAATAATCTATTTATTGTTATTGGTGTTTATCACATTAATTTGCAATATTTATTTATTATTCCAATTATTCTTACTTTTTTTAAATCCAATGCGGTTAATAGCTTTAAGAGGTAGTCAGTCGCCTCATTGTATTGTTGCACTTTGTTTGTTTGATGGTAATTTGATAATTCAAATTGAAAAACTTATAGAGGCGTTAATTGTGGTCTGTTAACTTCTGAGAAAAACATCTAAATTAAATGATTGAACTGAAAATTAATACGGAAGATATTGTTTCAGAGGAAAATTTCTCTTTTCAATTCCACAAGTATAGAACAAAGGTGTTAAAAATCGCAAAGAACATCATTTAGCATGTGATTTAGAATTAATTATACCATGAACTACGTACATACATATATCAAGGCCTTGTTGCACATTTTTTGAAAGACGTACATATGACTAAAATTTATTAATTAAACGCCCATGTGCTTCACTCACCTTATTACAGTTCTATTATTTGTAAATGAAATTAAAGTATTTATTAATACATACATACATGTACGTATATAATGGTCTTTAAAACCTTTCAGTTAGGATTACGACTTAACTTCACACACTACTTATGTTGTATACGTTAATTTGTATACATGAGTGGCGGAACTTACAGTTTAAAATCGACTATGAACGAGAGATTTGTGAGAAACTTTTCATGGCAATTGTATTTACACTCAGAGTTTTTGCCAGAAATCTGCTGAGAGGAAGTCGCCGCACAAATACATATGTACATAATTGGTCATGACAACCCTTTAGTTAGGATTACGACCTAACTTCTCATACCACTGATGCTATGTGTGTTAATTTTATACATGAGTGGCGGGACCTACAGTTCAAAGTCGATTTTGAGAAGCTTTCCATGGCAAATCTGCTGAGAGGAAGTCGCCGCAGAAATATATTTTTCATATTTCCTTTTTAATGTCTGACATGGGATTTGAACCGAGGCCTCACGTATAATGAGCCAACATACTACGTACTAGACTACGGGGACTTCGACCAGACCATTATACGGTTTTCCAAGTACAGTTTGCTAAACTTAGCATACCAATATCGATTCATATATCGATATGGATTTACTGATAGCCAAATGAAAGTTAGGTGTATGGCAATTTCATGATATCTGTTATCATAGGGTTTCTCTCTTCAACTTCCCTCCTTAACTACCTAACTAATATACTTCGCTATTTCAGTTATTACGCTATTCAGATTTAATCCTTAAAACAATTAAATACTCATATGCCCATAATGGATCATCATCAAAACATACATTATTTCATAATTAAAAATGTTAATATATTATGAGACCAACACTCATGAGTTGACCCTATTCATGCAGTACATTGTGTTGGAATACAGGAATGATAGTTATATAGAAAAAAGGACAAAGGCGGTAGGGTGCGACACATTTTTATTTATTTTTCATGTCCAGTGTAAAACTTTTGTTAGATTTTTTTCCAGATTTACATTTTTGTAATAATTCTCACTTTCTTTTTTCTATTGTAATCAATCAATCATATGTAATTTCAGACAAACTGATTATCTGTTCCAGAGTCTTAAGTTTAAATCAAACCCACGGCTTCTCTACGACAGTTGAAGTTTAACACACTACCAACTATAGATCAACCGGGGCATATAACACAAATAATCTCACTTAATCAAATATTTATTTAAATAGCCATTAACTTCTTAAGTAACCACAAAATTAAAACCAATATCAATTATACCATTAAGAAAACTGCTAAAGAAATATGAAAATAAAAAAATATTTATTCCATTATGTTTTAGAGTAAATATTTAATTAAAAAATATGGAAAACAAAAGAAATAATTTTATTCACTCTAAACAAGCCAATGCCCGTTGTGCTGCGTGCGTTAAGCTTAAATTACTCATTTTAAAATTTAATGTTACATGCATAGTTGGTTTACATTACAAGCCTTTAGTCAGGATTACAACCGTGTTTCTCACAGAACTTATGTTGTGTGTGTGTTAATTTTTACACATGAGTGGCGGGGACCTACAGTTTAAAGTCAATTCCGAACGACAGACTCTCAGAGTTTTTGCCAGATAAGTATTTTTTACGTTTTGTTTTGTCGGAGATATTTGACCTGGGGTTTGAACCAAGGCCTTTCACCTTATAAACCCACACACTAGTTAGTGATAATTAAGTGAAAAACTTTTTTGATGGTTTAAATGTCAGTTTTAATATATTTTCAGAAAATTGAAAATTACCCCAGATTCTATACAGATATACATATATAGAGATAAAACTTGCCACTCTGTATGGCAGCTGTATGTACATTATTCAAATGTTATTTATTTTTTTAAACCTAGCTGTGGTACTAACCTGAAGTTCAGTGTTTTTGCCCGATTTGATTGGATTAAATTAGCAGCCGACCTAAAAAGCTTAGATCACTTGGGTTGCATTATGTCCATTCCACTCTATGTCTATAGATCCTGAAAGACAATTTTAAGCCATCCTAATAGTCTAAGTCTGAGTGACCGAATATACTTCACTTCAGGGTAACAAATACTCAACGAAAATAGAATGTAAAAAACCGTCGATTCGAATTCCGTTTAGAGACTTTTCAAACGATAATAGTATAGCGTGTTACTGGAGTCGCCGTAGTCTAGTAGGTAGTGTGTTGGCTTATTATACGTAAAGCCAGGGTTCGAGCCCCAGGCCAGACATCAAAAAAAATACGAAAAGTATTTCTTCGGCGGCTTCCTCTCAGCAGATTTCTGGCAAAAACTCTAAGAGTAAATAAATTGCCATGAAAAGTTTCTCAAAAATCTGTCGTTCGGAGTCGACTTTAAACTGTAGGTCCCACCACTCATGATAAAATTAACACACACAATATAAGATGTGAGAAACTAAGTCGTAATCCTGACTTAAGGGTTGTAATGACCAATTATGTATGTAATAGGATCGCGTGATGTGATCATTTCTAATTCGAGATGAAGTGTTAATTGTGTTTTACAGTTTCGACTGTACTGTAAAGGATAAAACAGATTAGTTTTGGTTGAAGCCTTTTCTGCTCCTTAAAATTTGTACAGATAATCGCTATCTCTTTTTGAGAGATCGCTCTCACGATTTGATTTACTAATCTGCTGATAATGTCCTGCATCTGTAGAGGCCATCCTCTTATTGTTGGTGCGCCGATGATCTAGTTCGTACTGTGCTGAGCTTCAAGTGCCGAGGACATGGGTTCGATTCCCACAAGAGATTCTGGGTGTTTGTCTGACATTATATGTGATTAACGAACAATAGAAAAAAATTAAGTGGGAATTATTACTAAAAACCAATTCTCTTAAAAAAGTGACGAGGGTATTTATCCAGACCATTAAACTATCTTCCCTATATTCCAATACACTGCACTACTTGAATAGGATTCATCTACTAAGTGTTGCTCTCACAAAAAAAAATTTACCACCTATTGTTTTTCACTTAACAAACAAACAAACAAGCTGTCACCTACATGTACATAGTATATGTATATATGTAAGTGTAATTATAATAAATATGTAGAAATAGATTTCATTGGACTTGTGCTAGTTAAAGCAATTTTCAAGATATTTATTTAAGAAAGAGAGACCATCAAATAATCAAACAATAAACAAGCGACCTAATTTAGAACACACTATTCAATATTTCGAATTAAATACGAAATAATTCGAAATCATTTTCGAATCGAAAATCACCATAGTGTTGAGAAGCAAGTGTAAGAAAATTCAGTAAATTCCTGGTAAAACGTGTTCATTTTCAAACAATGTTAGTTTTTTTTTCTTTGATTCTTTAGTAAAATGTTCGCTCTTAATTGAAAAGAAGAATTTAAATAAGAAATTATTGTAATTACAATTTATATGCGCTACTTAAATATTTTATTCATAATTTCCTTTTTAATTAAATTTAATTCTTCTGTGCACACATCTTTTGGCATTCTTGAATCAATATATTCACCACTGTCTGCATAAAGGCTGTGTGATAAGTGAGCGAGAGTGAGAGATCGTTATGTTTTTCTCTTAAGACAGGGTTGGGTATTCGAAATTAATATGAATGGTTTTAAAACAAAAACCGTAGTATGAAATAATATACTCTGTTAACCATTTCTATAATTTATTCTTATTTCATTCTGTATTATTTAAAGAATTTTTTCTAGGTTAGGTTGAAATTATTTCTAGGTTAGGTCGCTGTAACCTAAGGCAGTAGTGTGTTTTTCTTATGAGAAAAGAGCTATCACCTCTAACAGTCTTCTGGCAAAAGCTCTAAGAGTAAATTAATTGCCGTGACAAAGCTGTCATCTGCCGTTCTGATTCGACGTTAAATAGTAGGTTCCACTATTCATGGAAAAAATTAAAACACACATCAGGGAAGAAGCCAAAACGCAAGTCTAACTAAATGCTCGTGATGGCCAAAACGTAAAAAAATCGTTCAATTCATCCGACGAACATAAGAACCAATGTGACATCTCGCGGAAAAAATACTCATAATAAATGTTCTTCTTCTATGCCGGTGTGGTTTAAGTTTAGCATGAAACCGTGCAGTACTACTACTAAGAATATTTTGACGCTATTTGGCTATTTGGTTGGGCTTTTTCTTGAAAGAAAAAGTTGTCGTACGCAACGAAAGAAAATGCGTCCTTTTTTTCAATCTCTTAAAGGGCTTAACGGTCATTGAATTAATCGAGTTCTTACCAAGCCACTACCATCTGCAATACATCGCTTCCCAGAATTGCATTTCTACTCTTCCATCAGTCGCCTTTTCTCACATGGTTTGTGTTACTGTAAACGATTTCGAATTTTCTCTGCTCTTCGCAATGTTTTGTTGACTGTTTTCATGAACCTCTACACCGCGTCTGAGTTTTTCGGTTATAGTAGCATCACGCCCATAACATAGCCAACTCTTCGGGACTGACCAATCAAAGATTCCATTTCCATTCGATGCTCCGGCTTTTGAAGTTCTACGGAAGTAGAATTTGGCTAGTAATGAACACAATCAAAGAAAATCTGCAGGTTTTTATCTACAAGTATTTCAGAGTTGTATACTGTGTAGGAAACGGGGCTCAGGAACTTAACTACTATAGAAATAGGTGGGCCGGTAAAATTATTTGGAGAAAGAGAAGACGAGATCGGCAGAAGATCACTTTGGGGTACTCGCTACTACAAGAGCTAAAATAAGACACAATTTTACATGGGAAGGCGTCGTAGTCTATTAGGTAGTGTGTTGACTTATTAGACGTGAGGCCGCGATTCAAACCTGAGATGAGACATCTCCAACAAAACGACACATGAAAAAAATATTTCTTCGACGATTTCCTCTTATCAGATTACTGGCAAAACCTCTGAGAGTAAATGGAAATTGTCATGAAAAGTTTCAAAAAAATTTGTCGTTCGGAGTAGACTTTAAACAGTAGATCCCGCCACTCATGTATAAAATTAACACACACAACATAAGTGGTGTGAGAAACTAGATCGTAATCCTGACTGAAGGGTTGTAATAATAACCAATAATGTACGTTGAAAGGTCAACTTTATGTGCCCAACAGGAGGAACCTTGCATTACGGAGTTCCTCCTAGTTTCTTCTCTGCCACACGTTAAGAAAATAAACTTTCCATTGTCGAGCAGATAAATAAATAAAATGTAATTTACCTCACCCCATCTACGAAAGAGAAACCAACTGATAAAGACTCTTTAAATAACGCTCGTAGAGTTAAAAGAAAACAATTTCTTTTAAGCGATATTCACCACACCCAATGAAGTGTAAATATTAGTAGAGATACACAGACAACACACCATAATGAGCAATCGTTTAGCCAACCGTTCGGCTCCGTATATAAACCTTTATTTGGCCGTTAATAGATTGTAGTCTGTTCAGTTACACTTGAAGGTTCAGCTGTGTAACAAGCTTCTAGGCATTAAAAAAATATCAAAAAGAAAAAATCGGAGAATTAAAAAGGAAACAGAAAACGGTCTTAAATAATTGAATAAAAATTTTGAATTTTAAAAATTTTCTTTTTTAAACATTTTTTTAAATTAAAGGTAAGATTTTCACAAAAAAAAGGGGGAACAAAATCAAAATAAAATATGAATTGGCTGGAACAATTTTATTAAAAAGAAATTAAAGTGAAGTGCTTGAGATTTATTAATTAATTACAGAGTGTGTGTGTGTGTGATTAAAAAAACATTGAAACGAAGGAAAACAAATTATATAATTTTTTAAAAATAAAAATAACTGAATTTATTTTAAAAACACAAACACAGTTTGAAGGACAGTAACGATAAAAAGAGAAATTCAAAAATTATTGCAAAAGTGTTGAGTTGTTCTAAATTTTTTTGTAGTTGTTTTTGTAGTTGTTGTTGGTTGGGGTTTTTCTTGAAAGGAAAAAAGTTGTTGCACGCAGCGAAAGTCTTTTGAAGAAAAGACATTTTTTGTTTTTAAATTTTATTTTATAGGCGAGTGCAAATTAAATACAATAAAAAAACACAACAGCAATTAATTACAATAAAATTTACTATAGAAAACAGAAGAAAAACAACAGCAACAACAACAACGTAAGTAAGTAAGTAGCAGATGCAACAACAGCAAAAATAGCGAAAATAATTTAGAAAAAAAAAAGAATCTTCAAAAATAGAATTTTCGAAAATCATTTTATTCGTTGAATTTTGTTGTTTATATATATATATATATATATTAACGATCAATTGAATTGATTATCTATCTTATGTTACAAATTTCGTAATGAAACAGACGTTTGCGTTATATTGGCGAATTGTTGCATTATAAACGATTATCAACTTTACACAGTGCAGGTTCTTAACTACGAAAAATAATTACAAAAAAAAAATTAAACAATCGAACATATTAATTTGATAGTTTATCAAATGCTTAAGGTGTTATTCTATTTAAAAAAAAAATAAAAATATTATAAAACGTGAATAAAACTGATAAAAAAAATTAAACGTTAGGTTAACTTATGTATGAGATTTCCTTAAACAGATTGCATATTTTCTAAAATATTATTGCAAAGTTTAGTTATAAACTGAATTTTTTAAAAAACAAAATGTGTGATTGTATAATAAAAATCCATAGAAAATCTAATTCAAGGATAAAAATTAATACCATTTTTACTATTAGTTTCTGAATATGATCGTTGACGATTTAAAATAATAAATATTTAATAATTATTTTAAAAAAATGATCGTTGATGAATTAAAATAATAAATATTTAATAATTATTAAAAAAAAATTAATAATAAAAATTGAAATAAAATAAAATAAAATAAATAAATATTTAATAATCAATTTTAAATTTAAATTTAATAAAAATAAAATGATTAAGCTATGGTTTCATATAACAGTTAGATTTATTTATAAAATAAAAAATGAATAAACTTACGAATTTCATACAGTTGTGGAACAGCTTGTAAATTATCATCAAGTTTTTTTTTTCTTCGTTCTGATAAGACCAAATCCATAAAAAATCTTTAAAAAAATTTGTAAATTAGTACATGACTTTATTAATTAAAATTTTAGAATATTTACTCAGATTTGCAAATTAATTAAAAAACTTTGAAGAACAATTTTCAACAAAATTTTCTTAAAAATGTTTTAATAAACAATAATTTGTTGACTTTTTTTTAAATGTTCATAAATTAAAAAGGGAAATTATCAGTCTTATTCGTTAATTTTATAAAAAAAACCTTAGATTAAAACATGATTTAAGAAATTTTAAAATATTTACCCAGACTTGGTTGGGAAAGATAAATTTTCATAATTTTTTAAATAAAAATTTTTTTTTTTGTTTTTTTTAAATTGTTCAGGAAATAATCGGACTTATTCGTGAATTTTGTAATAGTTTAGAAAACCATAGTAAGCCTGAATAATTAAAATATTTTTAATTATCCATTCAGAATTATTTGTTTAACTTTAAGGAAATAAATTTTTATTAAATCTTTTACCTTGTCGCAAAAAAAGTTTCTTAAGACTTGAAAAAAATAAAGTATTAGCTTAGGTTTCAACAATTTTATTGGATTTTCTTAAATTCAATTAAGATAAGCAAACATTCCAATGCCTTTAATACTCCGTAATCTGAAAAAATTATCTCAAGCCTTATCAATCATAAAACCTTAAGCATTTCAGTTTTATGTTCGAAAACTAAAATTTTTTAACTGAAACCCAGAAATGTTCAGAAAGGCACTTGAATCAGAAACATTGTTACGTTGCAGTTTAAAGATTTGAGTTTTTGAACATGAATCGAATATGATTTTTAATTTACTTACAGAAATTAAAAAAAAAATTCACTTTATTCGTTACTTACTCTTATAGAAACGATATTTACAATTAAATGACAGAGACGAATACTATAGTTTTTTTGTATTTTATGTCTTGCCTAGTGACTTCATTATTTCAATTTCTAAGTTCAATAATTGTATCCATAATTTTAGAAATTTTGTGACTCGATTGTGAATGGGGACTGACATGCAATCGCAATGCCAATTGCCAAAAAAAAAAGATTTTACATGTCAGCTGGCAACCAACAATAAGATTTCACAATTTTGTTTTCCACAACTACATATTTTTAGTTGCCAGCTAGAAATGCAACTAAGGTTCGATTGTTATTCATACAAAACGCAACCTATTGGTTTTAATAACCAACGCTGACCAACTTCTTCGTTGATGTCGATGGAACACGATCAGTGCAGGGCATGGGCTTACCTGCGTGCTCAAGTGAGCTTTGTTATCAAAGTTACCACTCCAACCTAACTTAACCTACATTAGTAATGTGAAGAACATGTCAAGAAATTAAAATTTGACAGATATTTTTAAGCACTACTGAAACTGAAAGCACTCTTAACATACTTGGTTTTAAATAAATTTGTATTAAAAATATCGGCATAGCTCAACGTCTCAGTAATTTGGCATTATCATGCGCTAACGTTCGCCACACTTTTATAGTTGCTTCAGTTTTATTCCTTAAACCACCACGCATATTTAGAGGATCTTCAAAAAGGATACTAAATGTGGTCTGAAAGTTACAAACGTAAAAACTGGGAAATCTCCCCTTTTTTGTAAATTATTGTACAAATTTTAAAAGCAAATTTAATTTCTTCGCATAGGGTACCTAATTACCGTTCATTAGGCAATTTAGCCATTCCAGATAATATTAATAGGAAGCTTACCTTGTAGTCGCCATAGTCTAGTAGGGAGTGTGTTGGCTAATTAGATGTGAGGCCAAGGTTTTAACCCAAGGTCAGACATCTCCAACAAAACGAAATATGAAAAAATATTTTTTCAGCAACTGACTCAGCAGATTTCTGACAAAAACTCTGAGAATAAAAAAAAAATTGCCATGAAAAAGTTCCTCAAAAATCTGTCGTTGGGAATCGATTTTAAACTATAGGTCCCGCCAAGCATGTATAAGTGATGTGAGAAACTAGGTAGTAATCCTGACATAGGAGTTGTAATGACCAATTATGTATGTATGTATATGTATGTACTACAGATCTATTCTATCATGATCTTT
The DNA here is from genome assembly GCA_932273835.1 of Sarcophaga variegata. NCBI lineage: Eukaryota > Metazoa > Arthropoda > Insecta > Diptera > Sarcophagidae > Sarcophaga > Sarcophaga variegata. The sequence goes on from OW026360.1 coordinate 106,958,210, forward strand.
ATGGAAAATAAAAGTTTAAAGAATTTTCACAAAAATTTAATTAAATTGAAAGCCCCACCCATATTCATACATATTTCCTTTCTTTTCGAATGCGAAATAAACTTTGATTTAAAAGCTTGACATTCCAATTGCAAAAAGCAAAAATTCCCATCATTACAATTCTTTTATAATTTCAATAGTTTAACCTTGATTAGATTTAATTGAAAATGTCTAAAAAAAGACAGAAAAAAATTATAAAATTGACATTTAACAACAATTACGAACTAAATTTAATACAAAACGCAAGTACAATTAGAAATGACAATAAGAAAGAGAGAGAAAAAGAATTGAACTAAAATTACTTTTTATTTATAAATAAAATAAATTAAATAAATAAAAGAAAAGAATATCAACAATTACCTGCATTTTGTTATGGCATTAATTGACTTCAATAGAACTGTTTTCTTTTTTTTCTAAAAAATTTAAATTTAAATTCTCAAGAAGCGGAGTAAAGTGGCTGGCTGCATGTGCCATTTCAAATCTCTGATTTCGAAAATCGTAAACTGAGAAGTAGGTATATTGACAAATAAAGGCGCAACAGCAACGAAAACAACATGGCAAATATATTGATAACTGGCTGACTGACTGGGCATTATGCCAAATTCGTAATGAGAAATGATGATTTTCGTTTGAGTTACGCACCCAACATATGTATTTCCTACACCCTCTGACCTAATTCGCCGAGTGGCACAAATGTAGCATTAGAGTCCTATTTGCAAAACTTTTGATTTTAATAATTAATTATTTAATTAACGCAATTACTTTATTATTAATTGCTATGTAACCATTATGAAGGCTAGGAATTCCATTGAAGCTGAACAATTTTAGTTTTTTAAATTTCAAACTGTACCTAAACTCACGTTACTTTTGCCACAAATATCCCACACATTTTTCTCAGTGCACTCAGTCAGCAGTCACTGCTTTATTGAACACTCACTTGCATATGCAATGGCTTGAATGTGTATAGTAACTGGCTTTTAAAATGATTTCTTTTTTTGTTTTTGTAGTTATTGAGCATTGTATCTACATAAGTTGTGTTTAAAATTGTTGCCGGCCGGCAAACAAAGCCGGCTTACAATTTAACTGGTTGTCAGCCCACAAAAATTCCAAATTTTTGCAATTTTCCTTTTGTTTCGTATTCTGTTCGTTTTCTTCTGTTCTTTCATATTTTTCATGTTCTTTCATTCCCATGCTGATGATATTTATCTTTAAATTTGCAAACATTAATTGGCTTCATATTGGTGGCTGGCTTATTGCTAACTGCCTGACTGGCTCTGAAGTTGACGATGACGATGATGGTGATGGTGATGGTGTGGTGTGGCATGGCATGGCATAGCATGATGCACAGAGAAACTGCAACCAAGTGTGGTAGTGTTGTCAATGTTACTTATGGTTATAATCTAACTGTGTATGAACGGGTACAGTTGAATGCCAACGCCCTATAAATTTTCTTAATATTGTTTGACTTCTTTCTTTTCGGTCTTCGCCATATTCCGACCGTTTCTTAGCTTCCTTTCCATGGCATGTGGCATGTCTTCTTTCTGTAGTGTAGCATTCAAATCACATTGTGATTCAAATTACATGCAAGAGGCATAACAATTCATCAGTCTTTGAAGCAAAAAATTTTCGTAGGTGCAGCTAGAAATAAAAATAAATGAAATTAGAAACAAAAAAATATTCATTTTAATGAAAGTAGGAGTTTAATTGTTGTTGTAATGAATGCATTTCCGTCTAAGAAATACTTGTAAATAATTAATCAATGGTTTTATTAACAATAAATTATTATTTCAAAAGGTAATTTTAAAATTTCTTTTATGGTATAAACTCTTTCATAGAATAGTGTGCCACATGTGTAATAGCAATACCTATGTACCTGTGTTACTCTTTCTTTTTATAGAGGAAGTAAAAGAGGAAGAGGAAGTTTTTTCTATTCTTTTTGATTTTTTTTTTTTTATTTTATTTATAACCTTTGGTGTCCAGTGTCAGTAATTATAGCTCTCCGATTAGTAACAGATAAGCCTACAAGTACTTTCTACTGGTTCGCACACCAGTGCGTTAATTTTATGCAAGAGTCGACTGCGAACGACAGGTTTTCGAGAAACTTTTCATGGCAATTGTATTTACTCTCAGAGTTATTGCCAGAAATCTGCTGAGAGGAAGTCGCCGAAGAAATATTTTGTTCATACTTCGTTTTGTTCGAGATTGTCCTGGGATTGGAACCGTGTTCTCACATCTAATAAGCTAACACACTATCTAGTGGACTATGGCGACTGCAACATACAGGCTCAGAAGGTCAATTACTATCCTCAAGCTGGACTTCTGGATATCCTGATATCAATCCGAAATATCTTGCAAATAACATGTACAATTACCCCATATTTTTCCTGAATTCTTCATCCGTCTCCAACTTACATTTCGGATATTATAATATTTTAAACTCTTCTTCCATCCTAGCACTCACATCTAGTGTTCACAGGGCCGGAACAATTTGATTCGAAAGATGTACATTTAATGCACGATATTTTAATTCGTCTCAATTTATTGTAGAGCCTTCAGACTCTTCAGTATCTTTTCCATTCGTGCCATACAGTGTCCAATCTATGGCCTGTCCGGCAATAACATTCATTCCTGAAAGAGCAGACAATCTAACCTCATTTTCTCTTTCTAACTTCAAGGCAGATTGCGATCGTCATTGTCCAACGTTAATGTAAGATTTTCCATAGGCAGTTGTAGCACCCATAAAAAGGATTCAAGACTCTTTCTCCTAATGCCTTAACCTGAAACACAATCTCAAGTTCAAGTTTTACCATAAAAAATGCATATCATCATCCGAGTATTGGACATTATAGGTATTTCGATTATGAGCAAATTCAATTGCAAATCCTTCAATAAAAATAAACTTGAAATTCTTTTTTATTTTATTTTTTACAAAAACAATAAGGAGTCATAAAAAACACTTGATTAAAAATGCTTACTCATTAAATGAACGCACTTATCTTATCGGTATGCGTATTGGAAAGTAGAACACTTTCTGATAAGGAAAACAATAATTACAGCCCAACTCATCAACATTTTAAAAATCACTTAAGGTTTCTTGAGACTGGCTACAAAACAGAATCTAAATTTATTTTATACAAGCTATTTACCTCGCGTAAAGTATTCAATACGTTATAATGACCATAATCACAAGAAAAAAATAAAAATAATACATACAGTGGTGGTAAAAATAATAGGGACACATTAAATTAAATAAATAAAAGAAAATGGAATACTCGTTTAAAGATATTTAAAGATAAAAATAAGATTGTGTTGCTAATATGGTGGGTATTATATATGGCTCTAATCACATGAGAACAATTTTGCTGGTGAAGAATGGTTTTTCGGTGGTGTAAAGGTTCTTCCATCTACAACCCCGGATTACCAGCACAAAGCTAATCCATGCACATTTTTAAAAATCAAATGAATGTAAAAACACTAATCCATACAAAGCTGTGTATACGTATACATTTCATTCCAAACTAATATTCATCCCGTTTGATATGAAAAGAACAAAAATTGTGCGACTAAATATTGTTCTCGTGTGACTAGAGCCTATAGCAATCGAATTTCAGTTGCGTTGCCAACTAGCAACTAAAAATTTGTAGTTCCCAAAAAAATATGTGAAGTAAAGTGACATTTTTAAATCTATGCTATCATTCACCATTTGTAATAACATTTTTCGCCGAGTATACGTTATTTCAGAAAAAAATATTTAAGCAGGCAAAAAAAATAAATTTTTTTATAAAAATAAAAATAAACGAACAATTAAAGTATTGAAGTGAATTCATAATTTCTATTGTCATTGATTCTGTACATCAAATCAATTTTTTTATTTTTATTCATTGCAGCTTTAAATAATGGCCGACGAAGCACAAGCACCACCCGCTGAAGCTGCACCAGCTGAGGGTGAGGCACCACCAGCTGATGCACCACCAGCTGAACCAACTGAGCCCATTAAGCACACCTATACCCTATTCTATTTCAATGTTAAAGCATTGGCTGAGCCGTTACGTTATCTTTTTGCATATGGCGGCATTGAATATGAGGATGTGCGCGTAACCCGTGATGAATGGCCAGCATTGAAGCCAAGTATGTACATATATACAAAAATAATATTTACCCATACAGCCGCATAAAATAAAATGTTTATGTAATATTACTTCTCTCATATGTGCTCCTCTGTAGCTATGCCTATGGGTCAAATGCCTGTTTTGGAGGTTGATGGCAAGCGTGTTCATCAGAGCATATCAATGGCACGTTTTCTTGCTAAAACTGTTGGTTTGAGCGGTGCCACTCCCTGGGAAGATCTACAAATTGATATTGTTGTTGATACTATCAACGATTTTCGTCTAAGTAGCGAACAATGTGTGAAGTTGCATGTTATATGTTGTTTGATTAATCTTTGCATTTTAATATATAGAAATTGCAGTCGTCTCCTACGAACCAGAGGATGAAATCAAGGAAAAGAAATTGGTCACATTGAACAATGAAGTCATTCCATTTTATTTGGAGAAACTAGAACAAACCGTTAAAGATAACGATGGTCATTTGGCATTGAACAAGGTAGGCTAAATGGAATTTTTTGTTTTCTTAATGTAGAGTAAATTGTTCTGTGTTGTGGTTCCTAAAACCATGCATGCAAATTTATTTTCAATATGTTATTGAGGCTTTAAAACTAAACTGTTGTCACATTAAAAAATACGTTCCTAGTTAAGGTTAGGGCAGATGGGTAACCTCCCACCAAGTGATGCCTGTTGCAACTCTTCCCATCAGTCAGTTTGCTTAAAATATATTCTTTAAAGCAAAGTGCCACAACAAAACTCTTTCATCTTAATCGAATCTGTTACTTATATTTACGTTATTGGGTGTTCAATCAAATTCAAAAAAATCTTTACCAGGTTGAGATATGGCCTGCTGAAGTGATCAACAGTCATTAGCCATTTTGGATATACCATCCTGTTGTGGCTTCTCAAGACATGGTTGATCCAGATCTATTTTTATTTTTGCGTTTGAACTGAACTTTATCAGAGATTCCTTTGGGCAGTTACATTAGGCCAGGAAATTAATAATGTTTTCACCCGACAGTGTTTAATGAATACAGGATGCACAACCAGAAGAAAAACCAGAGATTGGTTTTAAAATAGATTTCCATAACTTCCTTTTTTGAACGTTTATAACGCCTAGGACATAAATATTTTGAACATTTCTGTGTTACTTAGTGCTTCTCATACATTTAGTAAGGTTAGAGTGAAAACCACCGCCTTTTAACTTCCCGTTGTAATACACATACATAATTGGTCATTAGAACCCTTCAGTCAGAATTACCTTTTATACATGAGTGACGAGGAACTACAGTCTAAAATCGACATCGAACGACAGATTTTTTGAGAAACTTTCCATGTTAATTTTATTTGCTCTCAGAGTTTTTGCCAGAAATTTGCTGAGATAAAGTCGCCGAAGAAATAATTTTTGCATGTTTCGTTTTTGTTCGAAATGTCTGACCTGGGGTTAGAACCATGGCCTTACGTCTAATAGATTACGATGACTTACCGTTGGAATAATGAATAATGTAATTATTTCGCCACATGTGTAGTAAGTCCTGGCCGCATTTCTCAGCGATCCCGTTAATTTTAAAATTTCGTGGATCGCATTTACCTAGACACGTTCTGTCAATAAATTGCGAGTGTCTTGGTTCTGCAGTGATAGACCTTTTTTTTATTTAAAAAAAATATAACGTATTTTTTTTTTAAATTTATAATTTAGGGAAAAAATTTAAGTTTTAAAAAATAAATGTAATTAAGATTAAAATAGATTTAAAATTAAAATTTATATCATTCGAATATTTTATATAGCTTACCTGGGCTGACATCTACTTTGCTGGTATTTTGGATTACATGAACTACATGGTTAAACGCGATATTTTGGAAAGTTATCCAGCTTTGCGCGGTGTTGTCGATACTGTTAATGCTATGGAACCCATTAAGGCTTGGATCGAAAAGAGACCACAAACTGAAGTTTAAATTTAAACAAAAAAACATTTCAGGATATGAAATCAAACAAAAAAATATGAAAACAGAAAATGCAAATAATTAAAAAAAAACACCATAAAAACATTTAACATTTTTTTCATACATTATACAGCAAACATGAATAAATAAATAAAAAAAACTACACAACAACAACAACAATATTATAACAACTAAAAATATATATATATTGATTAAAACATAACATTTTGTTCCTTTTTTAATAGTTTATGTAATACATACATAATAATAATAATAATACGATATAACATTACTTTTTATTAATAATACAATTAATAATGTTAATGAAACGATTATCTAAATAACAATTAATAAAAACAAATTAACAATATTATTTCACTAATACAACGTTACTGTTTTATTTTGTTTTTAATTTTTATTTTTATTTTTTTTTATTTGTTTATATGTGGCATAAACACACACACACATACTTACCTAATGCAAGTAGTAAAATAATATTTTATAAATTAAGACTCTTTTTTTTTGAAAGTAAAACAAGGGGAAAAAAGCTGGTTGAAAATAATTTTTATAATTTTAACAAGAGAAGCAGCATATCTAAACTAACATAGAAATTTGCTAATGAATCTTTAATTTTTAAATGTGTGGACCTATAAACTATACTTTTACATGGCATGATACATGAATGGGATGACGTTTAACTTTTAAATAACTTATAAGCAATATAAAAGCAAAAAAAAAATAAAATACACTTTTTTCTTAGTTTAGTTTAGTTCGTTATTAGCAGCAATTAATCACTGTTTAATATTTAATCGATAATACTATGAGTTTCCAGATAATAATACAAACATACACATATAAGTTTAAAGCATTAAACTTAACTAGACATTAAATTACATATATATATTGTTATTCTTAATATTAATTTGCTCTTATAAATACTTCTAAACAACAAACATACTTTTTTGAACAAATAACATCAAACGTGTGAAGAGAATAGTTTCTGAAAAACACAACAAAACAAAAGAAAAAAAATTAAAAATATTTTTATATTTATTAAACAAAAAAATAAATAACACTCACTCTTACACATATAATGGTCAATGATCATTGGTAATCGCCAACATTTACAGCCATCTTCATCATGGTGATCATCTTCATAAATTGCAACAATTAAAACAACAATAAAGATCAATTGAACATTTAACAACAACAACAACAGTTCAATTATTCTACAGCATCTTCCGAAGAGTATTGAGTATAAAAAAGACTCAAACAAATTAAACCTACTTTGGATAGCAAAAAAGTCTTTATTTAAACAAAAAAAAACAGAAAAACATTAAAAATATTTTAAAATCCTTTTCTGAACATCAAAAAAAACTTTAATTCGTTAACATGAAAATTGGTTTCAATTTCAAATAATAACAGACAACAACAACATCACAAACAAAATATACCAATAACAACATCATTTTGAAAAAAGAAAACTCATGTTTTTTTTATAAAAATAAAAAAAATTACAAATTTTGTTTTAAAAATAATGTTTAACGTTAAATATGGAATTTGTAATTTAAAAAATAAAAAAAAAATTGTATTTTTATTTAAGAAATTTTGTAACACACAAACAAAACTTGAAACTAAAATAAAAATACAAAAAAATTTAAAAGCAGTTTTGTCTCATCCATGAATTCTATTTGATTTTAAGGGGACCATTTATATAATAACGTACCTATGTATTGTATACCTATGTTAGCATCACAAGTGTCAGTAGAAGAAGCACACCTCAGTCGGTTCTGGATGTAATACTTCACTTACAGGAGATTGAGAATATTGAATATTGAAATGGTGTAGCTAGAAGCGTCTTTACACTGAATATATTAATTCCAGTGCGTTCCTGTAGGGTAGGCCACTCGGTACTAATAAAAGAAATAAACCGGCGGAATCAAGACATTTTGAACGTCGGAATGAAGGATTACATGATCACAAAAGTTTACTTCTGTGATACTCCAAGTAAAGTAATGCCTAATAGAGCACTCTGAATAAATTCGCATAAACTCCTCTATGGTTGTGGCCATCTCCACGGTCGGGTTCAAAATGGAGCGAAAGGTGTCTACAACTATGGTACCAATGCCTGGGAAACCTATAACTTTGCAGCGAAATGTGGTATGCTTGTAGCATGTATTCTTGGGATTGTTAAGGCTTCGGAATCAATCACAAAACATATACCGAAGACCTCAAGAGTAAAAATGATGTGGACAACCAGGCAGCACTGAATGTTTTGATGCGACATTTATGTAACATCTGATCCAGGAGAGTAAAGTTTTTAAGCGTTCTTATATCGGATTATCGAATGGTTATGATTTTTTTTCATTACCCCATTTGGGAGTATATGGCTTGCACAAAGCATTTCCATCTTTTCCGATATTCTTATCCATGTCAGAAAAAGCGTTCCCTTTCGTGTGCCAAAGGTTGTTGCCATAAGTTCCGGTTGGTTGTTGTTTTACCTTGCTTCTGTTTCTGGTGTAGGAGGCTCTATGATAATTGGGATGCCATCGTTGCCTAGGAACGCCCTTCTTGTATGTGTTGTAGTGGTGGACAAACTAGCTAATCGTTGATTCCTTCTGTAACCAATTGTACATGAAATTGTACAGTGTAGGTTACCGATTGTTGATGTTGCAGCAATGCTGTTTTCAAACTGTTATTTGCCCCAGGTCAGACATCAAAATGAAATATGAAAAATATTTCTTCGTTGACTGTTTCTCAGCAGATTTCTTGCAAAAACTCTGAGAGTAAATAAAATTGCCATGCAAAGTTTCTCAAAATTCTGTCGTTCGGAGTCGGCGTTAAACTGTAGGTCCCGCCACTCATGTATAAAACTAACACACACAACATAAGTGGTGTGAGAAGCTAGGCCGTAATCCTGACTGAAGGGTTGTAATAGCCAATTATGTATGTATGTATATATCTTGATGTGGTCACTATATCCACGTCTACAGGCATGTATACCGAAATGGCTAAGTAGTCAATTTGTTGTAGTATTTTCTAGATTTTCTATTTTAAGGTACTTAATTTATAGTTAATCTTTATTTTAAAGGCAAATATACTTCGCATACATATGTAACTTAAAAATCCACTGAAATAAAAAGTAAGAAGACAATAGCAAAATACAAAACACATCGAAAATCGAACACAATATAAAAACAATTAAATATGATGTGATTAAATAATGTACAAACAATAGTAAATAAATTTAAATAAGACGTTACACAAAATTCTGAGTAAAAGTTAAAAAACAATAATTTCAGTAAATAGTACAAGAGATAAAAAAGAGTTTTGGAACAAAGAGCTGCTCAACGTCTTTTATGTTTGCGTGTCTTTCGCTTGCGTAAAAATGTATTGTGCTTTTTACATTCTTCCATAATAAAATCCAGTTGTTTATTGCGTTTCAAAGTTAAAGGATTTCCTATTAGAATGAGTAATGATTTCGGGCGGGATAGTATAACATTTAAACGCTGCAAGAAAAAAATTTATAATTCGGTTTGTGGATTTAAAAAATGTATGATGTTTACCTTGGGATTACGTATAAATCCTAAGTTAGCAAAGGATTTTACTAAAGATACAATGACAATTTGTTTTTCTCTGCCCTGAAATGTTTCGACTGACCCAGTTTCAACTTGATGCCAACCGGAAGAATATAAACGTGATTGTATGCGTTTACTTTGTAATTTATAGGGTGTTATAATACCAATATCGGTTTGCTCAACTGCCACACCGTTTATACCATCTTCCAATAGACGTTTTAGAAACCACATTAATACGTTAATTTCCAGATTATTGCAGGAACTTGGCGACACATTATCTTTTTCGGTAACACCATGTACAGCTTGAAATATTATAGGAAATTTCGAATTTGGTAATTTACACCAATTGGCTGCCATATTAACATTCTCTACAAAACGAAATAATAACAAAAATGCAACAAAAATAAAACTTAGATGAACTATAAAACAAAGTAACGTTATTGGTAAGGCAACGGAAAAGCAATAAAGATTTATAGATTAGAGGTAATGCTTTAAAATATTTGAATTGTTTGCAATTGTCAGTCTCATTAATGTCATGTTTCATTAAAAACATGGCAAATATTAAAACTTACCTGCATTAGCTACGGCAATCAATTCATTGTTGTAATAAAGATGATTAAAAAGTCGCACAATTTCTGGATGAGAGCGATAGTTACGCTTTAATCGTGCTTGCAGTGTACGATCGTAATTTCCGTTATTATCCGTGGCATAACAGTTACCACGTAATAGGCGTTCCATTAGCGATTGCTCTAAGCCCAGCCTAGCAGCATGTTCTGACTTTAAAATGGGGCCCAATTGTTTATGATCACCCGATAAAATTAATCGACAGTTCGTATGTGTCTTAATACCCATTATGCCAACAAGAGATTCAGGTTCCGTTGAAGCGCCAGCTTCGTCCATAAACACATGTGTAAAGAAGTGCTGATTGCCTATGCCCCCAGTAACCAATTTGCCAACCGTACAAAGAGTGGCCACAGTAATACCATAACGACGAATTTCTTCAACCGATGGATAACAGTGAAGACCACTTTCACAATTTGAATGTTTCAATAATTCACGATCGATATTCTGAATGCCTTTTTCCACAATACTTTTCGAAAATATTCTTATGAGAGATGTTTCATTAAGTGGATCTAACTGTTTTAAACGGGAATTGCTCTTAAAATATTTACATATTCGTAAGGCAATTGTATCACAAGCTGAATTTGAACCGGCTGTTACAAGTATACGACTTCTAGGGTAACGAAGTCGCAATTGTAATATCGATTCAACAATCGTAGTGGTTTTACCGGTGCCTTGTGTAAATTATTACAATAAAATAATGAGATGTTCTAAACAAAGAGAAAAACAAATTTACCTGGTGGACCAAATATGACAAAGGGCGCATTACAATTGGGTCCCTCCAGTACATAACGTACAGCCGCTAATTGTTCCGGATTGGTAAGCATAGTGGTATTAAATAATTCCAAACTACAATATCGTGTATTTGTTTGAAAGGAAATTAACGTTAACAGTAAAAACTTACTCATGCTGAGGTTGAAGCATCATATTCCTGTAGGTATTCTCGGTAGGAAATAAATACTTGCGTGTTTCAGAACTCAATGCCAATAAATCTAGAGCATGTTGCTGATAGCGCAAAGGATAACGAGTTGGTCGAAATATTATATCATATCTTGTTTTATGTAATAAGGCAACCTCTGTAGAAGTTAGATGTTCGTCTATGCTAAAGCGAAAATAAGCGCGTTCTTTCGAAATTTGTTGAACTGTAGCTATGCGACGACGTAATGAACTACACGCGTATTCATGTTCATGAGGCAGTAAAATATCTGTTGCATATTTAAAAGGTTTAGCTATGGCACTGCTTCGCTTAGGTACTAAAACCACTTCATCGATAAAGGGTGTAACAATTTCGTCTATGTTGGGACAATTTTGTAACTGAAATAAATTAAAAAGTTAATAAAATGAAATTTTATACGTTAAGTTCACATAAATTTACACTTATCCAATATTCTCTCTCAACATCACTGCGCATAAGCATGACATCCTTTTGGACCAAAGGTGGATACTCTGACATACAAGTGATATCTTCCATTTCCACAAGCATTTTGTAAACGAAATGAATATTATCTTCATGTAGTTTCGAATCATTCATAAATGTTTTAATAACTTCTGTATGATTTTCGTATAAAGATCGCTTTGTGAAACTCAACTCTTTGGCAATTTTAATTGCTTCACTTGGCGCATATAGACTTAACGGCCACAGGACTTTGAAACGTCTAATAATAATACGAAAGTGGTGTTAGAATTACAATCTGAATGCGTTAGATAAATAAAATTTTGCTATTTGATACAAACACACACACATACATATATGTAAACTATATACAATCGGTTATTATATCAAAATGTAATGAAAATATTAACATAAATCGTGTTATATGCCACAATGAAAACAAAAAAATTTTGATGCTAGACAAAGAACGAAAAGTTTACAAAATAATTTGTTAAAGAACAACTACTGTCCTATTTAAAGGCTGAAATCCAACAATATTTATGTACCATCTGCGACAACATAACATCGACACATTACATCTGTTCAGTGCAATGGTTGTGGTGGAAGGTACAACATGAGACGCTGTACCATGTTGGATTTAATCAATTACAGGAAGAAATACTTAACAGGAACAGCAGGGTTCTTACAACAACAACGGCTTACTTCTGCTTTCAGCTTTATGCAAGTGGTTACTAACGGTTTCCTATAACATTTTTAGCATTTTTTAGGAAGAATGTTCACCGGACAATCGATATCAAGGCGTAGGACTAAACCGGCGAACTAATTATACACCTAATTTTCCTTTTCGCCTTTATCGAAGAAAAAATTTGAAGGCGTGCAAAATTAAATATCAGAGACGATGGAAAATTCTATCTCTTTAACGCCATCTAACGGTTTCCCACCGCTTCTACATAACACAAAATATATGTTAATCGAATTGAAAAATTATACTTACGATCTAAAAAATTTACGCCTATAAGACGGTTTGGGACCATTATCCTTAATCGATGAGGTTGAATCAATTTCCGAAATATCAATGTAGTCTTCATCGCCTGAAGTAGTTATTACATACTGGTCGTCTTCGTCTTCTCGTCCATCTGATCTACTTACGAGTTGAATATCAGGCTGTTGTTGGATATCTCGGTTATCGTCATCATTGTCTTCTTCATCATCGTAACCACTACTGGTTTTTGATTCATTGTCCAGGAAGTCTGTTTCAAGTCTATTATCCGCATTGTAATTTTCACCAAACTAAACAATAAATTATTATTTAATAAATGTTATAAATAAACAACAATTTTAAATATTTTTACGTCTTGTATTGATAAGTTCCCAAATTCTGCTAAAGAATCCTCGAGTTTGTCTATAATTTCATGCGTTATTATGGGACGTTCACTCATTATTTGTTCTTAATTTTTTTCTTTTGTTATTCTAAATCTGTTAACAAATAAACAACAACAAAAAACAGAAACAATAATAAACGAAGACAATATTCAACACAAGCTTTAGATAGAAATAAATCTATTTAAATTTGTTTCAACAGATTTCGATTAAGAAAAAGGACTTCCAAGGAAGATTTTGCTTTAGGAATAATTTAACATAAATACCGTTATATTTAACAGCGACACTTTACAACACTTTTTCAACAGAGATGTTATAAATGCCATAAGAGCTATTTTGAAATTAAACAAGCGATTTCGATTAAACAAGTAAGCCTCATGCTCCTCTTCCAGCAATTAGTAACGTTTAGAAAAGTCAGAGACTTTATATATAGACTTTCCATAAGAGATATCTTACTTTGTCCTGCACTATTTTCAGCTTAAATTAAGAAAAACCGATAAAAAAAAATGATGGGACAGATAGACGTTTATGTTTTAAGTAAAAAGATAACTAAATGCATTATCTAGGAAGGTTTCAACTAAATTTTGAAGACGTGTATGGTATCGATCTAACGTTCTGCTACATGGTCTACTCATGGTATTAGACATTCCGACCAATCGGGCTCACTTGTTAGATGACAGCAGTCACCTATTGCTGAGAAAATTGTGTCTTCGCTGACAGTTATAGTTGAGATTGTAGTCATCACAATTAATAATGCTAGTCTATGCATTTCCCTGAATTCCTGAGTGATTTTAAATTGTTTCACTGCTGCTAATGAAATAAATACGTACGTTTTAAAAACCCCATTTTCTGTCGGGAGTTCTTCAATATTGTTGATTGTTTGTCAACACTTAACAGTGCTGCCAAGTTGTGTAACATAAATAAAATATTTTGTTTTTCGTATTTTGTAAATATTTTCATCCTCTATGTATCACAATAGTTCACAAAATTTGCAACATCACCTGTGGATACGGGAATCAAATCTAAATCCTGGTAGACGTCATCCTGTGCCTCATCGCTTCCTATTCCACGAAAGGAATTTTTATAAGAGTATAACACCACGTCTGACCGTACAAAACGTCGATAAGCCTCATGGATTTCTACGCAAATTTACTCCAGATGGCCAACTGTTATTAGTCTTCTCCCAAGACCAAAAATCGTTAAATATTTATCAGTATCGGGGAATTGGTAGCGTAGCACACTTGTTGAGGCAGCAGCAAAGTGAATGCATAACAGCTGCAGATCATTCGCTGTTATCGCTGCAAATACGGCAGAAATTGTTTGGCGGTCTGTTTCAGCTAAAGTTTAATGTACCCATAATAACAACACCCAGCAGCTCAAGACACTTTCTGAATCGTGAGTTCAGTATATTTTTGGATGATGGCCACTATGTACTTTTGGCTTCAACGGCAGGCGGTTCTATATTTCCCAATTTCTTGGCCTATCACCAGTATTCAGATCTGTATGACGATACTGAGTTGTACGACTACACATTCTATCTGGTCGATCTAAGAAGAGGTCGTATTGCTGATACTTTAAAACTTGAACATGATTTTGTGGTTTTATCGCACAATCACAGCGTTTCTCTATATGATCGTACATTAGCAATATTATCCACCTATCGACAGTGTATCGAATTAGTAGAATTAAATGCTACAGAGGGGAAATTACAGCGTCTATTTACAATTGGTCCGTACGGCAATGATTTGGATCGTGATCGAATATTAACTCATCAGGAGAGAACAAATTATGCCCTTGATCCGGGAAACACTTTGCCACTATCACATTTAAAACAAAAAATATTAGCATTCATGTACCGGGAAGTTCTGGATGCGAAAACTGACCGTGAGAAGAATCAGAAGTTAAAGGAATTTTACAAAAATTTTGCACAGGTAAGAAGATTTTTAAATATTATTGGTATTACAGTTATCGTTTTGATGCGTCTGGTAGGATGTATCGATTTCGTATTGTTTATTTTTTATCGAAATAAATCAGATATTTCAGATTGATTAAAAACATTTAATTATTGCAGGTGGAACGTATGATCATTTTAAAAATGCAATTAATAGACAGCGAACATATATTATTCCGTTATGAGAAACGACAGACTCAATTACCATTAGAAATGATTATTGGAAGTGTCGATCAAGTTAATAGAAATTTCAAGCTCTACGTATTCTACAATATACCACAGCAGAAAGTTTTAAAAATTTATCCAAAGGATTCTGTGGAACTATTGAGAATGTTGCGAAACTTCTGTGATGAGTTTCGTAATGTGCATTCTTTACAAATACCTTGGAATGCCTCATCGCCCAGTAATAATGATTTTTTTCGTGCAGCCTTTGATCAGTGAGTACATAAATGTTTAAGCACTTAAATTATTAGTTTTAGTACGCATTTTTGCTTTTAATTTAGGGCTCTCAATTCGTTTACTGGTGGTATTACTGAAGCGGCTGCACGTTTTAATCCCACTTTGCCCATCAGTTCGCAGAGCTTCTCAACAAGTCCTTATTTGGATTATTCGCTATTTAATTATGACGATCGTTTCATATCTACTTTGGAAAGACCGAGGCTTAATAGTTTGGAACCCATACGATTTTATGACCGTGATACTGGACATTTAAAGTTTCGTGTGTTTTTAGAACAGCCCTGTGATGCGAGACTGGACGATTTCGAAATAATTCGTAATCCTAGAGATTTGGTATCATTCATATTCCATCCATATGAACCATTCTTTATAAGCATACAAAAGTTTATATCGCGTTATGTTATAAACTTCCATATGTATAATGCATGTACGAAAATTAAAACGTAACATCTTTGAATATGTTGTAAATACATATTGTAAATAAAAGTCTACTGTACATTTACTATTTAGCAAATTCATAAGTCTGATAATGAGTAAAGCTCAATCAGAAAAATGTTTTTCACAATTAAGATAGCCTTATGTTTCTAAGGGACCAAAAGGAAATAATTAAAAGTATACTGGTCGCCTATTTTATTTATCGTATGTGAATGAGTTTTTTTCTCTGTGTATTTTTAGCATATGTTAGTTATTGTGAATTATTATGATCCATACACATATGTAACAAATTTGGCAGCACTATTAAACAGCACAGCTGTATAATGCAGTTTGTTTACAATTATTTGCGCTAGAAATATTTTTGGTACAATAAATGTGAAATAAAAATGAGTGTTTCAAATCCAAGTGATATTATAGTTGAAGAAATTGATAGCAACGATATATCCGAATCAGAATTATCGGAATTTCAAGAAACAAATCCTTTAAAAGTTGTATCAATACTGCATTCCAACGAGGAGTCCCATGAGGAAACTAATAACCAAGCATCCGAGGAAGTAGAAGGAAATTTAATTAAACAATTTCTGGTGGGTGAAGGAGATTTTCCCGATATTTATACAAAGTTAGAACCTTATGAAGAGGACGAAGATGAACAGGTGGATGACGATGAAGACGAAGACGGCAACCTTAGCAGTCAGCGACAAGATGAACATTCCGATGAAGCAGATGGTGCTGATGTTATCAATACTGCCGGCACAAATACTTCTTTGGATTCCGATTCGAATATGGAGGCCACCACACGCAGTGTAAAGAAGCGTAAAACTGTTCTCGGTAAAGATGATCTCCCTAGTACTAGTAGATCTTGTCTGTCTAGGGGTAGTGGTGGTGGTGCTACACGTAGAAGGCCACAACTAAGTGCCGCTTTGCAAGGTTTAATGGGTGAGGCAAATTTAAGTTTTGCCCGTGGTCAAATACAAATGGCCGAGAAAATTTGTTACGAGATTATACGACAAAATCCTTTGGCAGCAGAACCATTCTTTACATTGGCCGAAATTTATGAGTCAAGAGACACAGAAAAATTTCTTAATTTTCTAACCATAGCTGTACACCTGAATTCTAGCGATCGCTATCAATGGATACGCATAGCCGAAATGCATATTGCTCAAGGAAATTTACAAAGAGCCCGGATATATTATACACGTGCAATTAAGGTGCACGATAATGATTATGATTTACGCCTTCGCAAAGCTCGCCTGCTAGAGATGATGGGTAAAAAGTCAGCAGCTATGTTTACATATTTGAAAATGATACAACACTGTCCACCGGAAGCCTATGAACTATGTTTGGTCACCGCTAAAAGTGTGGCAAAACATTTTCATTCTCAAAATAAATATCAACTCGCATTGGAGGCCATGGAAAGTGCCTATTCTAGATGTGGTCATATATTTTCTTTGGAGGATTTAAATTTATACATGGAATTGGCCATACTGAATAAGCAGTACACAAAGGTAAGCGTATAATTATTTTTAAATTCCATACACCCACTACTTGCCAGATTAATTAGTTTAATTGTATACCAACTGTTTTCTAGATTGAATTAAAGATTATGTATTGTTTTAAGTATTTGTTATTTCTATTTAGTTTTCAGTTAATTGTTTTAAATTCTTGTTTAAACGTTTTTTTTCGCCAACACTTAGGAACTTAAAAAAATCACGATTAAAACTGCATTTCGTCAATTCCCTGGTTGTATTATAAGTGATCAATCCTTCGTTTACCAAAGTCTAAATACAAACTGATTTATTTATCACAATATGCTCTTGGTATTAATTTGCAAACAATATTTTATGCTTATTAGGCTTTTTTTTTTTTTGCTAAAACCAGAGTCAGTGTTTGTCAGCAATTTGTGTTTGATTTGTTGTTTTACTGCGAAACAATGTATTTTGTATTTATTTGAACACTGAGTGTTAGTTTAGTGTTAGTTTATAGTAAATCAGTAGGAACTGTGCTTCCCTTTCCATGCAAATCAAAATACAAAATCTTCAAGATAAGAATTCGTTCAGCTTTTCGTTTTTATTTTTTTTGTTTTGATGTACGTTGTAATATAAAATATGAATAAATAAATATTTATTGTCATAGCAAACGCAAATGGGAATACATGGTAGATATTAACACATCTTTTCCTTTAAATTTCTCTTTTAAAATGGGTTATAAGAAACCCAATTGACTGCTTCTCTCGATTGTATTAGGGATTGTATTTGATTTAAATTTCTATACAAAATAGTGTGAGCACCAACACATTTTTCTGCTCGTCTTTGATCCTAATAAACCTTTCACCGTAGAGCGGAATTTCCATAAGTTTGTCTAACATTAGTCAGAGTGTTTTAACCATTTATTGCGGCGTTGTTGATAGACGAGATTACCTATTTCGGTCGTCAGCAAATTCATCTTAACGTCTACCGGGTTGTCTGCTGGCAACCTATCCCGTTTCTGAACCAAACATTTCCTGTGAACTGACACATCTAGCAGTGATTATAATCGCCTAGTTTTCTCATATTGCGGCGAAAACTGTCTCGTTAATTTGGTGAGCAAAATGAATTTCACGATGATCTTCGAGTAAATGCGAGAACCAACTCTCAAGATAAGTGTTTGAGAGTTTTGTTAAATTTTTTTGTTTATTGGAAATATAGTGTCAGTATTACACTGCTAAGTGTAATATTCTATATTTATAGTCGTTAATTGCCTGTTAACAGGGGTTTGGCTACCATCTTTAATCGGTCGTATTCATGAACGATTTTTATTTATGCAACATGTATTCGATTATAATTGATGGGGGATGGAACCCCTCTGTGTGGAAGCGGATGCAACGAAAGGGATTATAATGAGAGGCAAAGACTCTTTTCAAACCAAGTGGGTTTGAGGTAATCAAATTAGAATCTGTGACGATGAGAAAAATCAACAGGATTACATTGTTGGTACCACCTGTGAGAAATTAATTCATTCCAGAAGGAAACACATGAGTGCATATTAGATACTGGGTGGAGAACTGGCATTGTCAACACCGAGCAGCCTGAAGTTTATCAGGACAATCGGCTTGAAGGAGACATTATAGGAATAACCTATAAATTATAATCATTTAGTCGCAGTACAAAGCACCGCTTCACCATAATAATTATAATAATTTGATTATAATTCCGCAATTCCCTCTCTATATGCATCACTAACCAACCAATGTTTTTTTGTACGATACAGGTTATTCAATGTCTGCGCCAACGAACGAATTTAGAATTGGAATTTGAAAAGGAAGATCAATTTTATTGCATTATACCCGATGACTTTGTTCCCGATTTTCGTGTAAAGTTATGTGTGGCTTTAATTAGTTTAAAGGCCCACAATTTATTGGGCTATTTAATACAAAATGTACATGTTTTCATACCGCCTTTGGAAAATGATCGCTTAAACTTGTATTGCGATATAGCGGAAGCTCTGATGCAAGAACATAAATATGCTGAAACTATTGCTCTCCTGCGACCTATAACTGATGGCGATTTAATTGAATGTCCTGCTTTTGTATGGCTAAGGCAGGCCGAATGTTTGCGTCATTTAAATCGTTGTAATGAGGCCATCGATACTTATTTTAAAGTTGTGGAATTAGCACCTTTTTGTTATGAAGCTAAATTTACTTTGTCCGCTTTACTCAAACAACAGGGACGACATATAGAAGCTGTGAAAGCCTTAGAGCAATCAGGAGAACAAGAGGGCCAACCTTTACATGCCAGGCTGCTATATGAGCGCTGCATAATGTTACAACAGATTAATGAAATCGATGAATTCTTGGAAATTGGCTACATATTGTTAAGTAGGCAATCAATTAAATTGCGTACCCGTGAAGAAATGTTGGCTGTGGCCAATGGCGGCTCCTTTTATAATCCAGAAGGTCTTAAGATGATATTACAAATGCGTAATATAATCGGTGAAGATGCTGACAAAGCACTCGAAATGAGTAAATCTACGAATACCGCGGCCTCGGATAATTTGTCGGTGCATGATGAGTATCAATTGTTCTTGGAACTGATGCGAATTGGATTTTTACATAAGAATTACAGTTATTTGCAACGTTTATGCTTTTCAATGGTGACCACCAAACGCTTTGTATGCTATCATCCAGATTTGGAACGAATTATTATATTGGCATGTTATTTTAATGATGATTGTACTCTAGCATTTTCGTACTTACGGGAGTTAATCACTAAAAATGCAGGATCAGTTCCTCTGCGCAATCTATTATCATTAATGATACAAAAAGGTCAAGATCTACGTTATCATCGCTACATTAAACGTCTTATTGCACGTGAACCTACGGCAAAACAGATGCGCCTCTTTATAGCCCACTATTATATGCAGTGCAGTTCGTATAAATATGCTTTGAATGTTTATGTGCCCATGTTTAAAGAGCAACCTTCGGATTTGATTGCCTTGTGCATAGCCTGTATATTTCAACAGATCTCTTTACAAAAGAAAGTACTACGAAAGTGTGCTGCCGTAACTCAGGCCCTTGTTTTTGCCCACAAATATGGACAGTTGAGATCAAATAGCAATAAAATTTCAGAGAATTGTGCAGCTTATCAGGAAATTAATTACAACATTGCACGTATATATCATCAAGCTGGTCTACTACACTTGGCTGTGGAATACTACGAAAGAGCATTAGATTTTCGTCATCCTCTGCTGGAAATGAATAGTTCGCATTTGAGCTTGAAACAGGAAATTGCTTTTAATTTACATTTAATTTACAGATCAAGCGGTAACTATGCTAAAGCACGTCAATATCTGTATCAGTATTGTGTGGTT
This sequence comes from Sarcophaga variegata, assembly GCA_932273835.1. Lineage (NCBI taxonomy): Eukaryota > Metazoa > Arthropoda > Insecta > Diptera > Sarcophagidae > Sarcophaga > Sarcophaga variegata. Next base: position 106,978,955 of record OW026360.1, read on the forward strand.
TAAGGTGTGTGTGGTATTCAGGTGTAGAAATAAGTTTGAATTGCAATTTCAAGATAATAAGAAAGTGAATAACATGGTTATCTAACTAAAAATCATAAAGTAAACGGCCTATGCTGGCCTCAAGATAAAAGAGTGTCTCAAATGATACGATTCGAAATCTTGTGATTAGTTTATATGACGCCACAGTAGCTGGTACTGTGCAAAAATGTTAATAAAGATACGAATAAAATTAAAAATTAAAATTGTTTTTTTTTTTCGTATTTCAAATAAAGAAAAAAATATCAATTAAATCAAGAAATTTTTATTAATTCGCATTCTTAAAACAAGAGAACAATATTACATTTAAATATACACAATATTTAGTTGCCATCATTTCGTATGGTTCTTAGGTTATTCCTAAAATTGTGTGCAACGAAACTGAGTGTAATTGAAATCGAGTGGCAGAGCACCTTCAAAAGACGTCGTATCTCATTTTGTCTTAGGCTAAAGAATAACTTGTTTCCTTAATCTATTACAAACGATTACGATTATGGCTATACCTTCCACAATAAGATTGTATGCTTAATGCAAATCAAAACAGATAACACACTAACTGCTAAGAGTTTTACATTTTACTCGACTTTCAAATACACTCGATTGCGAATTACAACAAAGTGATGTGATGGCAATATTTTATAAGATTATCATCGTATTATTAAAAATTTAATACAATTTATTTAAGACATTAATTTTCACAAAAAAAAAAAAAAAATAAGAAAGCAAAGAGTAAAGTAAAGCATTATCAAATAATTTTAGGCTTTTGTTTTAAGATTTTGTTCTGTGGTGTTTGGAAAGTGACTAAATAAACTTAAAAGCTCCTGTTCTTTTTGTTTGAGGCGTAATCTTATATCTGTTATCGGTTCAATTTTAGGTTTTTCACGCTGCAACAACTCATCCATAGATGCCAGTAATCTAAAATGTAAAAATAAAATTCAAAAATACTACAAAACTAATCTGATTTGGTTTTTAAATAAACTTACTTGCGATCCTCCTCCAATGACATATTTCGTACTTTACGCGGCTTTCGTGTAATATAGTTTTTGTCTAAAAATTCTTGTAAATCATCTAAATGCTCCTCCTCCATCTTGGAATGTTCTTCGAATTTACGCGTAGTCATTAAAAGCTTTTTAGTTTCTAAATCTTTGCGCATTATTTCTATTTCGTCTATAACAAATTTGGATGGTTGCATTATTTTAAGATCGCCCACTATTAAAGCATGATTTAGTATTTCACCCTCATTAGTTTGTATTGCCATTTCCATTCTCTCTGTTAATGGCTCAACTTCAACTTTTGCCGTCGCAGTGTTTTTGTGTAAATCAATACCTTTTTGATTACCTTGATTTCCCGTTTTTTTGTAAGACAACTCTGAGTTGTAAGTTTTACCACGTACATAAGATATAGTTTTTGTTGAGGAAATTGAGGTTGATTTCTTAATTGGTTCCACTGTTTTGTTTTTGGTTATGTCAGTGCTTGGTCGCCTAATGAATTTTGTCGTAACTGGAGTTGGATTATTATCGATTGGTGGTATTACATATTTGGATTTGGTTTGCTGTTGATTACGACTGTTAACTCCATATTCGATAACTTTATTTTTAGAAGCAGTTAATCGTATGGTGGTTTTCACCACTGTTGGTTTCGTGTTGGCATTGGATTTTTGTATGCTGTTCACAGATTTTTGAGAATTGACAGTAGATTTCGTCAGGGCTTGTGCTTGGCGCTTTTTAGCTTCTCCGGCGGTATACATTTCGAAGATTTTGAATTTTATAAATGGAAAAATAAAAGCGAAAACAATTCTAAAAAGTTTTGGAATTTGTTTTTTTATACCACAATCTATAGTTTGATTAAAAAAATAAAAATGATAGTAGATCCAAAATTAATTCGATTATTTAAAATTTCTTCGTATAATTGTCAATTTTTTATGCTGCCTATATCAAGCACTTAATTTTCGTTTTTAAAATTATTTTTAAAAAGTAGTGTTGTGAAATCCACAAAAGGAAAATTTTTGAAACGAAGCTACCAATGTACACAGAAACTCAACCTTTATATCGTATTTTGGTTTATAAATTTGAATAATGGATTGTGCAGTTCTTTTAGTAACTTATCTATCAGATAATTTTAAAAATCGTTTTAAATAGATACGTGGACTAAGAACTGTCTTTTCATTTGTGCACACATTTATCTCCATTGTTCGTATGTTTTTATCCGATATGAAACACAGGCATCTGGTAACGTTAATATACTGGTATTTATTTTTATTCCTCTTTCAGTTTCTAAGGGGCCTTGCAATGCATACAACTATGTAGCGTATTAGTGTTAGTAACTAGTATGAAATATATCTTTAGGTAAGGTTAGGTTAGGTTTCAAGACGTGTACTTATCATTGGGGCAAGTACAATACCCAGAGGTAAAAAATTTTGACCATTTTGACTCAAAATGGCCCATTGTAAATTCGTACTAGAAGAGAGAAAGAGATGAAGGAGATAAGGAAATAGGAAAAGGCGAAGAGATAGAAAAGAGGGAGGACAAAAGATGGACCACAAGCACACAAGAGAGCGCGACTACAATCTTGATACTCTAGCATTTCTCAACCAGATCTATCTATTTATGAATCTACTCTACCACAGCGTCCAAGTATTCATTGTGGCGTACGACTAGAAATCGTAAAAGCCCACGTTACGACACTCTACTTGTGATTGGGCCAGAAATAATATTAAGAAAAGTATGTAGTTTGTTTGTTGAGCAACTGAGAATCTAAAATCATAATGTCAACAATACGCTTGTTTTTGCTGTACCGTTAAATTTTGAGTTTCGAAAGATATTGAAAACCTTTACTGTCATCAGTACGAAGAAAGTTCTTGGTATAAAAATAACTAATAACAGAATGCTTACTGAGCTGATTTGAGCCTTGAATATTACTTTTGAGAGTGGAAGGTTGCACTAGCTTTCGTAATACCAAGACTAGGTAGGGATTACATGAATGCTTTGGCCACATTAGTTAAAAAAAGAGTAGCCCTTAGCTCTCATCTCCATGTGATAAACATGTACCCTAGAAAATTGTAGCAAATATGATTGATACGAAACAATCTAATTTTTTAAATGCTATTAAAATGTTGTGTTTATTGTTAATTAAATTTGATTCAATTAAAGACAATAAATAAAATAAAATAAAAAAAATTAAAAAATTTTAGTCAGTCAGCTTGGCGTAATTGAAAATAATTTTTTTTTTCTAAGTTAAACTTGAATTTATTTATAAACGCATTAAGAAAAATGAAAAATATAAAATCATAACTAAAATCATAGATTGGCAAGATTTTTAAGAGCTTTCGAAAAGGTGTTCGTCATTTTCTTTATAGGCCTCGAAGCTGCAATGCAAAAACAAGATTTATTAAATTTATATTTAAATATTTCAAATTCAATAATGTGTTAAAATAACTTTGTTTTAAATGATTAATAAATTATTAATAACAACTACTTGCGACTTGTTTTTTTTTTGTAATGAATACTTTTATTAAAAAAATATTTTTAAATGTTTTATCGTTATAATTGTTTTAGACTACGTTAATAATATTGTAGTATAAGGTTAATATAGTATGTATATTTTAAAGCCGAACATTGTGACGATTACTTATGTAGATTTCTTTTTTTATTATTATTTTATAACATTTATAAAATATATAAATTATCAAATGGTTGATTTAAAAACAAAAAATAGTTATTTTTTATGATATAATAATAGTTATATAATTAATATTAATTGAAAAAATATTATCTATGGTACTATAAATTAAATTTGGTTTAGTTGTGAGAGTTTCTTTTTTCCTTTCATTTTGCATTTGCTTAGTGTTCTAATATAAAATAACGCATTAAATGTGTTTAAAAGCAAAACATTGTTATTTTGTTTAATAAGAATTAAATGAGAATTTAATTCTAATTACAATTGCTCGTATTATTATAAAGCTTTATTAAAAAAAAAACAATTATTTAGTGTGAGTTTTTTTTGTCATTTCAAATAATTTTTGATTGCAGTGTTTCAATCATATTAGATTCGTTATTAAAATCAAGTTACAGTTACGGCATAAACAATAGCAGCATGTTTCTATATATGGTTTGGCTTTGTATTACTCTGTATGTACATAATGTGTACGTATAACTTTTATAAATACTCATACCATTTGCAATTAATTTTTGAACTCATTTAAGTGTTTTCAAATAATATGAATAAAAAAAATTCGTATTCCGTATGTTTTAGTACCATACAAATCTGCTATTTCCGGTTCAATAGAACATAAATTTAATTTAAGACATTCGTCCGCACGAAATATAGTTGAAAGAACTATAGGCAATTTAAAGAGTCGTTTTAGTTGTTTGCAGATGTGTCTTCCATACACATATTTCATCAGTTCACTGCAATATACTCTTGTGGTTTGAAATCGCAAATTTTTAGCGTTAAGTGTTTGGGAGAACACCTATTTGGCGATTTAGAATCGTGTAATTTTTTTTTTAGCGATTTGCGTTCGCCAGAACATCTACTTAGTGTTTTTAAAACGGAAACGCAAAATTTAGGCGATTTGCGTTTTTCAGAACATACCCGAATATGAATAAAAATTCGTATATAAAAACATTCTGACGAATTTTAATTGAAAAAGAAAGCTCATATGAATCCTAATGTTATAGAGATTGATAACTACGGACAATTAGTAACGAGAGACTACGTTAAATCACTAAGCAGGTGAAAGTAAATTTTAAAATTAGACGCAGAAAATATGGCTCTATAAAATCTAAAACTACGTGTCGCAGGCTAATATCTAGGATGTATTATTTCGCAAACAGTCATTGATAAATGTCTGCGGTAAATATCTATCATTTGAGTACAATTTTATGTTTCACAACCATCTAGAATCGGGGTTGTACATTGGTGAAGAAAGACCGCAACATATTTTTAGAATTTATTTGAGGTGATTTCCTTTACTGTCCTTTTGAGACTTTTCAGTTGTGGATGTGATGCTTGCTAGTTAGCAAAAAACTAAAAATATTTTCATCCTTGTTGACAATGTACTTAGCAAGGCTGTCGGTGTTAATAAGTTAAACCTTTATTATGTTGTGAATATACAGTGCAACATCGAACGCTCCGTATTGTATTCGATCTAATTTGGAGGAAATATCGGAAAAGTATAGCCAGCAGTATAGACTAGAATTACAATTCGGTCATTAATACCCAAAGTAGATCTTTTCTTAAATGTGCAAAGGAACTGAGCAATAAAAGTGAATGAAACAATTTGTATGCTACATACTCCATTAAGAAAGCAAATGTTCTGTTATGTACGGATAGATTATAGAAAGATTATGGGACGGGAACTGGGGTGTTCGCTCACTTAGTGAAATATTTGAAACCCATGGAAAACTTGTAGGTATTTTCTAAGTTTACGTCGTCATAAGACAAGCACAATTCAACTTAGTCAGATGGATTTGAGACTAACTACACTTTTGCTGAGTAATTATTGTGCGAGTGAGCCTTGCTGTAGACTATGCAGGACTAGGTTGACAGTAGTAGCTGATCTTTTTAACGGGCTTTGTGGAGCCAAAACAACCTTTGTTTAGAATAGGAATTGTTTTTAACCCTAAAATATAGATTCTTTTATGAGGAATACAAATCAGTAGAACACTTACTTGTATCTGTGCGGCATTAATACATTTTAGAATTATGCTTGTCGGGGGTGTTATTATGAATTTCGATTCGAACGAAATATGTTCGCAAAGAATCGAAAGAATTTTCTTTTGAATCGAAATTCATAATAACTTCTCCGGTAAAGAAATATTTTCGGAATGCAGTGTTTTCGGATAGGATTCGAATGTATTTTCTTTCGATTCGATACTAGGCAGGGAAATCATGCATACATACGTTGAGAGCACTACAATAGATCGCATGCCAAACAAACTGGAAAATGTTGTATAAATTATTTTGAAATATTGTTGACATAAGTGCTTCTTTTGAAATGCAAATAATTTTAATATATGCAGCCGTTATTTATACCGTAACTGTATATAAAGGAAAAATATTGTTTTAGTTTTAGTGTTTCTTTTTTTAAATTAAAGAAGCATAATTAAAAATTACTATGTGTATTAACTGCAATTATAGTCTAATTAAATCCAAGGAGGTTATCGAGTATTTCTATTTCAAAAAACGAAAACGAAATCGTTTGAAATTGAACTACCTAGTAACCCCCTAAGGTTGTAAAATTCAAACTTAGTATTTTTTCTTCTATGGTTAGTTTTTGTTCGTTAAGTTTTGTTAGAATTTCTTTCTTTTTTTAGATTTTTGGTATTCGTTTTGATTTCATTTTGACCAATCGATCGTATTATCGTATTTGTAAAAAACTATTTTTTAATAAAATTAGTAAAGATTGTAGTTATTGTAATTATATTTTGTTATAAGTAAGAAAAGATATCGAGTTACAAAATATATTCTATATATAAAAATCGTTAAAAATATCAATAAAAATAATTTCTAAATGTAGTTGTAATAATGGTCAAATCTACAAAATCGTCTACAATTAGAATTTATGCAACATTCTTTCGTATTTAGAATCTACAATATTAGACGTTTAACACCACAATCCATACAGAATTTAGCTTGTTCGAGTAGAAATTTACTGCCACATTCATGACAGAATCTGGACATTTTCATACTTGTGCTCATGGTTGAATTTGAGGTGTTGTATTGCTGTAATGATTCCAGATTCGATTGAGAGTTAGCTATTGAACTATTTGTATTTGTATGTATGGACTGCATGTCATAGCTGTTGTTGTTATTGTTGTTACGTTCATAACGCATAAAATCGTCTAAATCATTGTTATTGTTACTGTTGTTGTTGTTATTATTATTGTTATAAAGATGTTGCTGTTGTTGCTGCTGCTGCTGTAATTGTTGTTGCTGTTGCTTATGATAACTATTGCTTTTGGAAATGGGTGGCAGATTATGTTCCGAGCTACTACTTGAGGAGGCACTTAATTGTCTTGACCGTGTCAAAGCTGATTCTTCAGCAAGCGGACGACTAAGTACAGTATGGGCAGTAGTTGAAGCCATAGGCCGGCTGCGACTAGAACTACGTTGTGATGTTAGTTCTGAAGAACGTTGACGTGAGAGACTAAAACAAAAAATCAAAACAAAAATCATTACATTTTGTAAAATTAAATCCTATAACATTGATGGATGTTACCTTCCATATGCTGAATCTGCACTCGTTTTAGAACTAACACCCAAACGGGAATTAGGTGAAGATAAGGGATAACCATCTAAACTGCTTAATTCATCAGAGTCTGCATAGGCATCACCACTAGGTATCCCACTTGATCGATTATTACTCACTTTAGCCATCACGTGACGTGTGGCCGGCATTTTTGCATGAGTATTCATATTGACATCAACTGGAGCGGTTCGACGCTCCATTGTCAGTCTCAGATTTTCACTCATTTCATCAGCCATTTGTCTTAGATTCTTAGCGTTATTCAACTGCACATTGGGCAAATGTTCCAAATGATGTGGATAGTTTTTCGATCTACAAATACTCTGGACATTATCGGTATCGTCATCAGATATTTTACTAAATTTATTATCATGGGCAGCATCAACTTCCACTTCTACCACCGTCTGGGGGTTGCCAACCATATTACGTATGGAGTTTGGTGAAATGGGTGACTTATCCAAGTCATTTTGTTCGGTTTCAATGCTTATGAAGATTTCCCTCTTCTGTTGGTGGCTCTCAATTTCTTTATATTCGTCGTCGGCGTTGCTTTGAAGGGTGAAGGTATCCGATGATTTGGCATTTGACAATTCCTCATCGTATTTATTTCTGGCCCTAGTGTTATGAGAAAAGGAATTAAATAGGTTTTTAGGATGCTGTGGTAAAGTGGGAAACTGAAAGTGTTGGGGTGTTGTACAATGTGTTTGAGGCGTTAAGGGTGGGAATGTCTGTTGGGGAGAAGGTGATTTTTTAAAATTCGTCGAGTTATTGTTACTGGTGGTACTGGAGTTATTTGCGTTTGGGTTCTGTGCTAAAGAATTCGTCGTTAAAATCGATCTTTGTTTTTTCGATGAGCGATTCAATAGAAATTCTCTGCAATCTTTGAAGATGGGAAATTGCTCGTCATCATTTTCAAATGATGATAAAAATTCCTCAAAATCAAAATCGTCAAAAGCCGACAAAGGTGGCATGAATGATGGTGTATCGATGAGTGGCTGCTGGTGTTGGGCTGAGCTCAGGCGTTCGAAAGCCTTTTCGTGTTCTCTTAGAATACTTTGATGTATGGTTTCACATTCCATCGATGAACGATTAGCACCTTCATCATCGGCCGAACAGGAGTCACCCTCCGGTGAGGCATCGTACAAAAATTGATTACGTCCCAAACGTATGCGACGTTTCAATAGATTACGCCCCTCGGCAGAGTTACGTTGACTGTTCGTTACCGAGGTGGATGTATGGTTTTGGCGTTGTTGTTGTTGTGAGTCTTGTTTTAATTGGTTACTTTGTTCTTGTTGCTGTTGTTGTTGATGTTGTTGCTGTACATGTTGTTGTTGTTTAACTGAAGGCAAAAATTTCGTTTGATGTGGTAGACTAGTGGTTTTATTATTATTACTATTGGCTGGAGGAGCCGAAGATTCCGATGACGAGGAAGAAAAATTTTCCATACGTTTTTCAGAAGCATCAGAATCTGAATGTTTAAAGTCTATGCGCTTCAAATTTAAATTAATTGGTAGGTTATCACATTTATTTATTAACTTTGGATCAATATAATCGGATCCTATAGAGTTTTGGTGTTCTGTATATAGAAGATTCGAGTTCGAGTGTAGAGATGTTTGTTTTGTCGTGTTGGCCTTATTATCACTGCCAAATAACGAACTTAAGGCCACTGGTTTAGGAGATTTAGGTGCTTTTTGGTTTTCCTGGCTTAAAGGCATAGCTATTGGACATATCGATGGCTGTTGTTGTTGTTGCTGTTGCTGTTGGATTTGAGGAGTGGTTGGTTTATTGGTGGTAAGAGGTGTGCTGGGCTTTGTTAAAGGTGTAGACGGTTTTGTTACCAACGGAGCCAAACGAATTTGTCCATATTTTGTTGTTGTTTCCAGGTCATTATGTTCTGTTGAACTCTTTACATCTGCAGAATTTACGGTCTCATAATTTTCTACGCTATTATTATGCTCTAAGAAATCAGCTTTAATGTTTTTAGCTGAATTTTGTTTACTTAGGTTATTACTTTTATCCTTTAACTCTTTGGCATTCAAGGGGCCATCTAAGTTGGTTAAGGGTGCGCTTACAGTTGTAGAAGCCGAGGAGGGTGTCTTGACATCTTCCACAATCTCTTTTTTCAAATCATTACCGCCTGGAATTTGATTTAGTTTTTCCAATTCGTGCTCATATTTCAAGAACACAGCCAATGAATCGGTTTTAGAAACATATTTTGAGGTTGTATTCGCAGGCAGTGCTTGCGTTGACTCAATTATATTTGGAGAGACTGTAGCACTAGAGCTATTGGCATTGGCCGCATTAATATTTAACTTAAGCGGCTGTTTACGATTTGAGGCCGATGTATCTCTTCTTATCACACGAGGACTTCTGTTCATAGCAAAGTCATTAACGCAAACCGATCTAACTGGCATTTCATCGTATTCCTCTGGTTTTAGGAAGTTGGTTGATATGGGCCCCTCATCCGATAGACCGCGTTGAATGGTGGGTCGATGTTTTTGTGCAAATAAAGGTGGTCTAGACGCCAACAAAGGCGATCTTCTGGGTCCCCTTAAAGAGGCTGTGCGTCTGAAACTGGAAGATCTGGCCAAGGTAGGAGTTTTCTGTGTTTGTTGTGGTATTTGCGATGTGGTCATTAGGTTAGGTGTTGTATTTGGTGTTGAAGAGCTGAGTATAAGAGATGTGGTCATGGCATTGGTATTGGGTGTAGTCGGCATACTGGGCATTTGTGGTGTATGAGATGTAGTTGTTGTTGTATCAACATTATCTGGCATGGGTGAGCACAATTCCTCAAGTTGGCGTTTAGCCGACAAAAATGGATCATAGTTGTCAGGTAAACCACTAAAAGTATAATTAAGTGAATCGTTTAATATTTGTTTTTTATTAAATTTTGAGAAATAAAAGTGAAGTGAGATGTTTAATGATAAAACTAATAATATTTAGCCCACAAATAACTTGCAATACTTTACCAAAACTGAAATCAATACCTACCTAACTGTAAATGACCTGTTACGTTTCAATTGTGTTGGTGGTTCTTTTATAACCTTAATCTCTTTATCTAGCATAACAGCAGTTTCAGTTTCCTCTTCAATATCGATTTTTTGTTCATCAATGTCTAACATTACTGGCACATTATTGTATACTTTCTCTATAGTTGTGTCTTCTTTGTTTGTAGTTGTTTGAGATGTTTTCATTTGTGGTGCTGATGACACATTATAGATATCAACACTGTCGTCTATTGACAAAGGTACCGCTTTCAGGGGTAATGCACTTGTGCAACTGACGGTTGGGCGCAAAACTTTTTTACGCTTTGGCTGGCATATATTTAAAGACTTTAAACGATTTACTTCAACTTGATTAAGACTATTTGGTATAGAAGGTGCTGCAGTTCTAGATAGTTTTGGCGGGGGACTTGGAATTCTGGTTAGTTTTAAGGATTTCAAAATGTTAGGTATACATTTGATTTTTGTATTCGAAGTAGTTACGACTTTAAGCTCCTCTGAATCAAGTGCTGCATCATTGTTACTGTCTGCTTCAGGAATATTTAAATCTTTCGGACTATTAGGAACATCGTTTTGGTCTTTATTGTTGCTTTCTTGTTCTTCAAATTTATAATTATTTTCTAAATCCTTGATAAAGGTTTCAGATTTTTGGGAGTTCTTTAATGTATTCACTTCATTATCGAGCGTTCTTTGAGTATCAAATATTTGTAGTGTTTCTTCCATATGCTCAACACTTTCTAGGGAACGCACTTTACGTAATTCATCGGAATCGGTAAGACAATCCTTGAAGATTTCCTTTTCAGTTGAAATATCTTCTAAACTGGTTAAGTTTTCTACGCGATTTTTATCGAATTTAGAAACTCTATTCTTGGATGTTCTTTTTGTTTTCAACGGCCCTCTTTGAACGGAAGTGGAGTCCATTGTATTTTCATTAGAAAATGTTGATGCGAAATTTTGATTTGTTTTCTCTTTAGGATCGTTTTTCATAGAGTCTGTGTTGGAATTTTCCAACATGCCGCTTTCAACTATTGTGGACTCCGGTGTACTTTCTTTCAAAGATAAGTATACAGAATTTTGACGTGCGATGTTTCTTCTTCCAGACTCCATTGTCTCTTCTCCAATTATAGGCGATTGCGAAGCATTCTCTTCAGAGACTAACGATACGGAATTTTTCCGTGTACTAGACTTCAGTGTTTTAGATTTTAATGAAATTTCTTCAACTACTGTGGACTCTAGCGTCTTAGATTTCATCGAATCTTCGTCAATTACTGTGGATTCCACAGTACTTTCTACATAAAATGATGATGACGAACTTTTGCGTGTTTTTTCTTTCGAACAACTTCTTAACAGTCTAGACTTTAAGGACTCCTCTTTAAATTTGATAGGTTTTGATGTAGATTCCTCAAAAAGTGATAGTGTTGAGTAATAACGTTTATTTTTTAATTTCCTATTAATTAGAGATTCAATTAAATTGGAGTCTGGTATGCTTTCTGTGGAAACTGAAGATGTAGGATTTTTATGTGGAGTTTCTTTACACAAATTATCACATAACTTTGTCTCGTCCTCAATTGCAGTTGATTCCGATGTATTTTCTTTGGTAAAAGTTGATGCAGAATTTTTACGCTTATGTTCTTTGGGTACATTTTTTGATAGCCGAGATTTTTCTGCAACAATACCAGAGGCCGGTGTATCTTCTGGTAAATTTTTAAGTGTTTGCTCTTCATATACACATTTTATTACGGGAGACTCCTCCTCACTTGAAGATAACAACAACTCCGGTGTATTTTCCTTAGTAACAGATGATGCAGAATGTTTACGAGTAATTTCTTTTGGACAATGATTCGTTAACCTAGACTTCAAACACTCTTCTTTAATTGTAGTAGGGGATTCCGGTGTACTTTCTTTAGAAAATGATGTTGCGGATTTTTTTCGAGAAACTTTTAATATTCTGGACTTCATTATTTCTTCCTCAATTACAGAGGACTCCTCCGCAAAGCTTTCTCTAGACATTGATAATGTGGCGTTCTTACTTTTCTTTTCCCGGGGTTTGCTTGTTTGCAGTTCAGTTTTTGCTGAATTTAAAGGTGAATTTCGGGGAGTATTATCTTTATCTTCTTCAAATTTTATGAACTCCGGTGTACTGGCTATAGAAAATGAGGAGGGCGAATTTTTACGCTTAGTTTTTAACTTTCTAGGTTTTACGGCCTCTACTACTGCTTCAACTGCATTGAACTTTGAAGAAGCTTTTTTATAAATTGATGTTTGTGACTTGGTTAATTTCATATCTTTATAGCTGTTTACATCACTCATTTCGCCATTATTTAATACAGGATATGATTGTTTAACTATCAAGTCTTCTAATTGAAATTCTGTTTGAAAGCTATCGTGTGATGATGTGTTTGAAAACTGTTCAATTTCTCTGGCTACCATTAGGTTTTGTAGATCTGCAATCATACATTCGGACATATCTTCAGATTGTATGGTATTTGTGGTGACACTATCATTGTTTGAATTTCCTTTTTTGCTTATTTTCGACTTTGAATTTTCAATATTTGATGTGGAATCCTTTTTGAAATCGTTTACATCATTTATTTTGTGATTATTTTTGGTGTTTGCTTTAGATTTCTTTGCAGGCTTATTGGACAGTTCCTTTTCGTTGGTATTTTGTTGGGAATTATAGAATATAATACTTGTCGAAAGGTCTAGATTTTCTGCAGTTTCTTTAGCTAAAAGGAAATTCGTTTTTTATTTTTGTTAAAATTTCGTTATAAAACCTAATTATGCAGTTTGGTTTTTACCCAATACTTGAGTAATGGCTGAAAAGATTTATCTTATTGCACTGTATTCTGAATTTCCTGCAAAATTTTTTTAATTAATTCTGTTTCTTCTAAAGTTCTGCTTCGTTTAGCTTCAGTTTTTTCTTTTACATCTGCCTGTGTTTATTTTCTTTTGAAAAACTATACGCTTGAACTTGCATTTTAAGCATATAATACCACATACATATTACATATAATGGCATGCCTTGCAACTGCATTGGGCTAATGGTACACACACACAGTGGGCTTGCAGTTACTTTTTATTTGTTACTTTTAAGAACTTTGTTTTTGTTACAAAATTTTATATCTTTCATCCCATAGTGTTTCTTTTTCAATTCAATTTTAAATAATTAGTTGTAAAATTATTACAAAGTTCTTAAAGTCTTCTTCTAATGATTTTTTTATTATGTTCATGGTTTAATAAATAGTTGCCTATAGACGGTTTCTAATTGCACTTCTTTCAAGTGTATTGAATTGAGATGTTGGGAGTCATATGCAAAACATAAAATAATAACGATACTTCTTTCTACATGATGAGCCCATTTGTTTAATGTTCTTAAATTGTTTTGTTTTGTTTTTTTCCATAATTATTCAGAATTAATTAAAAATAATAATAACGGCTTGCTTTATACATGCACACAGCATTAATGTAAAGTTCAATGCCATTAGAGAAAATTTATAAAATTGTTACAAATAAAACACTTGAGCACTAAGTAGACACTTTAAAGATACTTTAACGATTGTAAGTAAAAAGAAAAATAGGAACTAAACAGGTTCATTAATTCTTAAATGAAATTTTTTTGCGGCCAATATTCAGGAGATAACCTCCAATCATGTAACACATTGTGATGGAATACCGAAAAATGAGTTACTGCAGCAGTGAAAGAGGGGGTACATTTTGTACACCAGAATCTCTGGTGAGAATCTACAACACCGTAGATCGCAGATTAACACATTGCCTATTAGACTACACCTACCCTATAGTGCTGATCAATCACTAAATGATTACATACATACATACATAATTGGCCATTACAACCTTTCAGTCAGGATTACGGCCCAGCTATTTACACCACTCATGTTGTGTGTGTTAATTTTATACATGAGTGGCGGGGGACCTACAGTTTAAAGTCGACTACGAACGATAGATTTTTGAGAAACTTTTCATGGCAATTTTATTTACTCTCAGAGTTTTTGCCAGAAATCTGCTGAGGGGAAGTCGCCGAAGAAATATATTTTAATATTTCGTTTTGATGCCTCAACTGGGGGTTTGAACCGAGACCGCCTAATAAGCCAAGACACTACCTACTAGACTACGGCGACTTCAAATGATGATTGATAAATAATACAAATGATAAATGATTAGTACCTTTTTATTTTTGTAAAAGTTGGCTCAGTAGAAACCTGTGGAATTCAATTATCCAGGGTTTTCGTCAATAGCCAGACTGTGCAGCAGGGTGTATATCATATGTTTAGATTAACTATGAACGCGGTTCAATAACTTTGCGGCTTTTACAATTTCACACCGCTTAACCGAGAGCTAAAAACACTACCACTGTCACTTTGTTTGTTTGTCACGTTTATTTATAGTCGACCATAAACATAATCGTGTAATAAGTTCGCATGAACGTTTCGCGTTGGCCAAGAACAAAAAAGGTATTTTCACCAGAACATAATAATTGGTCATTACAACCCTTCAGTCAGGATTACGACCTAGTTTCTCACACCACTTATGTTGTGTGTGTTAATTTTATACAGTTTAAAGTCGACTCCGAACGACAGATTTTTTGAGAAACTTTTCATAGCAATTTTATTACGCTCAGAGTTTTTGCTAGAAATCTGCTGAAAGGAAGTCGCCGAAGAAATAGTTTTTGTATTTTGTTGTGATGTCTGGCCTAGGGTTTGAACCCTGGCTTTACGTCTAATAAGCCAATGCACTACCTACTAGACCACGGCGATTTTTGCACCAGAACAATGATATGTATTTGTCGGTAGATTATTGATGAGAAAAATCCTTGAACTAGGCTAAGAATTACTCTCTTCTGCTCTATAGATCACATTTGTTTCGACTATTGCATGTGACTCAATCGGGGAAAAAAACATGACTCCGAAAAATCTTATTTGCTTAGAAACGACGTTGGGCGAAATGTATTGAAGGGCTATGTTGAAAACTAAAATGAGTTCTTATCCAAAAAATACCCTCGTATGTTCTCTTGAAAGTCAAGTTATAGGCGTGTTGTGAATTTTGAACATCAATGGGCGAACTGTGGTGATTTATAACAGTTGCATGAATTTATATCAAGCAGTCTTCGGCTTGATTGAATTGCAAAAGTTATAGAAGATCGGCTGACTTTCAAAATGTATCAATACAAAGTTTGTATGCAGTTCTACTACGGTATATAAATTATGTAGATATGCAAAGTTACCAAACAATGCATCAACTATAAATTCGATGCCTGATTGCTTTTTGACGGCATTGACGATGTTTGGAAATAGTATACATTGTAAGCATTTTGTACAGCGGCTTTATGAAACACTATACTTTGTTCAAACACAAAGCAACTAACAATTTGGAAGTCAGCCATCTTTATGTATGACAAGTTATAAAAAATATCACCCTCACGTTTATTATTTATTTATTAGGATTTCGTTCCTTAAGTTCAGAAAAGTATGATAATAGTATTCGTTTGAATGTCATCATTCTCATCGTCATTGTATCTAAATATTATTATTTTCTTTCTACCATTTTCTTTTCTATTATCATTGTATCTAATTATGTTTCGTTTCTACACCCTATAGAAATAAATAAGTCTTCAACCATTACGGCACAGTATTGAATATAAAACAAAAAAATGGATTTGAAAAAAAGTTCTATGATACCTTTTGTAATCATAACTTCATTATGAACTTGATTGTCGTCGTTACTTGTTTCATAAGTTTTACAAATTTCTGGTGGCGACGATTTCAGCGACAAATCACTGGGAGACTTTTTATTTCTACATATTAAAGTTAAAGCTTCTGGAAAATGTATTTGTATATCAGTTGGTATTTTTAAATTTCTACTGAATTCAGTATTTATTTCTAGCTGTTCGTCTGATAGACGTTGTTCGACATTGTTTTCCTGTAGATGAGGTTGTTTCGATTTTTTTGATTTCATTTTAGGCGTTGATAAATGATCATTTGATTTTGTTTTTGGAGTATTTGTTGTTGCTGTTGTTGTTGGTTTCTCTATTAACTTTTTATTTATAGCGTTGGGAGTCATTTGTTCACCCATAAGATAAAATTCTGGCATTTCAATTTCAAAATTTATGATGGCTTCGCTTTTTTCTTTGTATGCATCTACAGATGATGCCGCCACCGCCGCCACGGTTGATGTTAATGGTGATGTTGCATTCAGTTTTTTATTTCTTGTAGGTGTTTGAGTACGTATTTGACTTCTGTCACGAGTACATTTACGACTTCCTTTGGAAGAAGAGCGTATTGAATGTTTTGCCGTTGATTCGACAGCACTCGTTGATGGTGCCGGTTCATTAATATTTCCTGTTGTTGAGTGCGTGATTATTCTGCATGTAATTAAAGAGATTTTGAAATATATTCAGGATGTCAAAATTATACTAAATGAAGAGGTTTTTTGCTGTAGCTTCTAAAGCTTTATTCTATTACCAACAACAAATTGAACACAGCTAGTAAATAAATAACGCAAAAATCGAACTACATACTCATAAGAGATGATAAAGAAAACATGCAAATCTATTGCTAGGCTACAAAAAGTATCGCAAGATATTTGTTAACGAAACACAACTTAATGGAAAGTACTACTATTGCATTTACGACGACTTACCTTTCACTACACATGGATGATGTCATGGACATTGACATTAAACTGTTGTCTTGGAGTTTATTGCTGCCGCTGGCTTTGGAATATTTTGAAGAGTTTTCCTCATTTTCGTGTTCTTCACCAGCCAAACCGGAATATTTTTCACGATTTATGGAACGTTTGGTCCTAAAAATGAAAGGAAATTTAAAAAATAGTTTCAATACAACTGTATTCCACATCTTAATTAGTAAAATATATATGTGTAGGAATGAATACTCACTTTAAACAAGGAGCACGATATTTGGTACGGGCTTCTAAACGGGCCTTAGCTACGCTGCCTTCATTCTTTGCAGGACCCTGCTTGATAGCTGCCAGCAACGCTTTCTCTTTGCACCACTCAACATGGCGGTCATATGCTTTAATGCCAAAACATCGTTCACAGTGAGGACATTGTTCGGCGGGTGGCGGTTGTATGCCACGACGTGTCAAAGAACGTTCCGAAGAACGCATGCGATCTCTAATAAAGTTTGTCGAAGACGTTGAGGGAGTTACAGCTGGGGCAGGAGCAGCAGTTGCTGTAGGTGTACCATTGTTTGTTGACGCTGCCTTGCGCATAGAGGTCCTTGCCGTAGATCTGGTCAGATCTTCTGTTGGCTTTTTTCGTGACATGATGGGAGATGAAACCTGGAAAATCATTTTTTTTTGTTGTAAATTTTTTTTATTATTTTCTAAAATGGGAATTAACCTGTTGTACAGCTGGTTTGGGTGATTGACCTCTATCGCCTTTAGCTGCCACTGTTACAGACGTATTTGAGTTGACCTTTTCCGGTAAACCAAAGTTCTTGGGTAAAGGATAAGAGGCCAAATCAGTGCCTTCTCTTCTTTGCCGTGATGAATCAAAAATGTTGCGTCTTTTTGTTGCCATTTTTTCACAGATGCCCACATGTTTCCTTAAGGTTACCGGATTAAAAGTTCGGGAACAAATCGGGCATGGTGCCAACTCAACGCTGGCATTTGTTTCAGGAGTTTCAGTGGGCGTGGTGATACTGTTGCCGTTATCTAAAAAGAACGATAAAATGTATTTCAAAATATAAAAAATTATTTTGAAATGATTCGAAAATAAATTCGTTATTTTTCTGTATAATTTTTTTTTTAGTCAATAAACTATTCTGTCAAATGACTGTAAATAAGAAATATTTCATTTTAATTACAGTAGAGTCAATTCATGATAACCTCAAAATTAATTAGAGACAGTGGGGTCCCTTTAAAAATGATAGAAGCGTCTGTTTTTGACTTGTGGGTTGAATATATCAGTGGGAACTTTGGGTAATTCTTTGTGGGACAAGCATTTCTTTGTAAACTTTATCTATACCCAGTGAAATAACCGAAATAATTTTAAGCGTCAGTAGACATACAATGCATACTCTTTCTGAACTTAAGGCGATATTAGATCTTGATAAATTCCAACAAGTGGAAGATCTAGACTTCCAGTCTAACAAAAAAAAAGTAAAGACACATGATTTTTTCAAGAATATTATTTCTGAGACAGTAGTAAATCAAGCCGCGTAATTGATCCTGAATGGGGAACCTCCAGCTATTAGCATTTCAATCTTTGCTGGCAGTCAATACCTTGCAATATCTCTCATCTTCGTCAGTCTACCCACCAGGCAAAAGTACTTATTGGCTGCTGAAAAATTGTGGGTTGGTTAAGAATCTTATTACTTTGCCCGAAAGCGTACCAAACAACTATTTAAATGAAGTAGGATCCTCTCTGTCACTGCATTTATTCTTACGAGTCGCTCACTTCTGTAGAATTTATTAGTCGCTTGATGAGCCCTTTATATGCCTTACGTTGGCTTAGCCTTTCTCAATTCTCTAAATAATCCAACGTTACTTGATGTCATATCGATCAGTATGTACATTAAACACTGAGTTTTTATTTTAAAGAAGCTGTTATTAACTCCGCCGTAATCTAGGAGGTAGTGTGTTGGCTTATTAAATGTGAGGCCACGGTTCAAACCTTAGATCTGACTGAGTCTAAGAAGAACTTTTAACTCATGTGTTGGTGTCATGCTTGTGCCATAAATAGGTGGAGATTGTTAACCTCCCATTTTCTGACATGCTTGACCGAACTCTACAATATAAAGAACGTTGCATTAGTAAGGGGAGGGATATTTCGGAGTCAGGTTGGTTTCCCATAGGGAAAGTTTGATCTCCGTCTTGGTTACAATGGTTCTAAACTCTGGCCTGCTGAAACCCTATTTTCTGGCGTGGACACTTGAATCGTTTATCAATACGGTGTTTGCCTTGACTTAAAGTTTACAATCAATATTTTTATTCGGTAAACAAATGAAATAACTCGCCAGAGACGACTTAACTTTGGATTTAATAGAGTTTTAAAATGAAAGCATTGAAATAAATATCAATTACATTTGAATGTCTACATTGAAATGTGTATGGAGACCAGAAATTAAAAGAATTCTTCATCTAAATTATTGTGTCAAACAACACCATAAACCCAATTGCATTGGTGTAGGGGTATGCGAATATTTTTAAACTTCCACAAAGGAGAATACTTTTTTTAAGTGACTACCACACTTTGATGGATGTATAATCCAATTAAGCATTAAGTCTACCCTCCCACATGTGCCATATAATCTCAATAAAATCTTCTAAGAGTATACATTTTTTATTTCTATTGTATTTTGTTAATAATAAATAAAATCTTTTAAATAAGTTTTTAAAGTTATTTTTAAAAAAAGAAGAAGCAGAACAAATTACAACAGAAACAAAAATTACGTAGAGATAGCATAACAGATCAATAAACACACGTTCAGACGTCAAAACTAAAGTCATCAAGTCAGTCCATGCCATTCATTCGTTCATTATTAAGACCAACATACCAAAAGCGACGCGTGTTATGTTGCCGCAACATGAAAAAATTTTAAAAACAAAAACAAAAAAAAAACAGAAATAAAAAAAATTTGAAAACGTTTTTAGAGTTACAAGTATACGAATGCAGAAAAACCATAAAAGAAGAATAAGATTTAGAATAAAGAATGGGAATTGGAATCGATACAAAAATATGTTGGTGTTGGCTATAAAACAGAGAAAGAAGAGGCATACATAGGGATGTACAATAGAACACACTTGTATTGTATAAGAAAAGAAAAAGAAATACAAACAAATTCGAACAGTGGGTGTCAATCAAAATCAGTTGTTGTATTTCAAATGCATGTATGTACACTCGCTCGTAGTCAAATAGACATGAAATTTTAACATACTTTTCTAACGAGCATGTACGTACGTGTGTATGATTGATTTGCTGTTTTGCGGGGCTGTAAAGAATAATTAAATATTGTAGTTATTTTGTTGTCTTTTTTAATAGAGACAAAAGTGGTAAAAACAGGTGTTTTTTTTATAAAATAAACGTATTTATATAATATATATATATATATACGTATATTCTTTAAGCGTAAATATATACATTCATACATACATATATACTATAATAATTAAGAACAAATTTAAAAAATAAAGCACGAATATTGGTATTTACATACGCTACGTTTGCTTGTGCGGATCTGTCAAAAGATAAGCTCAAGAATGAAATTTTATCAACAAATTGTGAAGATTTTTTTAAATGATATCATTAGACAAAGAAAACAGTATTTTACGAAGTTATATGCAAATGAGGGCGGGTAATAATAATAAAACTAAAACAAGAAAAGCCGCAAGAATGTTGTGTTTTTGTTGCAAATATTTCTGCTAAAAAGTGCTGGAAACTAATGTAACCAGAAAGTACATTTCTTCACTTTTGTTGTTCCTTTAATTACACTATGCGGCAAAATACAAAAAATTAAATACACCCGAGTAACTACCTAGTCTAAGTTCTTCAGTTAGTTGAGTAGAACTCAAAAATACTTTTTTATTATATTTTTCGAATCCTCCAAACTTGTTTTATCTGACAAAAACGGTTTTTTATCTTTTCGCATAAAATTATTGATTACCCAAATATGTTTGAACCTATTTAAAAATTCAAAGTTTTTTAGAAACGGGAGAGGTTAACCTTTCAACTGTATACATAAACATTTTGTTCAAACTTATATGTTATGAGTTTTGATGGGGTAAACTTAGAAAATATTATTTTTTTCTTATTTTTTCAAGTTTGGCCATTCTTAATTGCAAAATTTAATTAAAAACTATGAAATAAGTGGAGATATTCTTAAAGTGCATTCTCTTGTCAAGAGTTTGACACTTCGTTTGATGAAATTGGACAAAAATTACCGTAGTTAGGTTAGAGGAAGTGTACTTGTTAATTAAGATAAGTACACAGTACTTTCTTCGTTGACTTCCTCTAAGCAGATTTCTGGCAAAAACTCTGAGAGTAAATAAAATTGCCATGAAAAGTTTCTCAAAAATATGTCGTTCGGAGTTGACTTTAAACTGTAGGTCCCACCACTCATGTATAAAATTAACACACACAACATAAGTGGTGTGAGAAACTAGGTCGTAATGAAGGTGAAGGGTTGTATGACCAATTATGTATGTATGTAGTCACTCGGGTGTACTTTCACTATCGCACCGTGTTATTAAATAGTCAGAAACTTTTGATGTTCCGGATCTAATAAACAGCGAAAAAGCAGTCATAGGTATTGATTTCCTAGGAAGATAGTATGTAATAGAGTCTCTTAGACCATATACGATTGTACACGATGACTCCTTCTTCGATACAGCGCTAGGTATACTTTTATACCCAAAGAATAATTGAAGAACAGTTTCGTATACCATGTGTCCAAGACAGTGATGCTTACATTTCTTAAAACCTTGCAAAAAATATTTCACTCCTTCGGATGTCCTTACTATTTACATCACTTGCCATATATCCGAACGAAAATCGAATACAAACAACTCTTACAGTGGACAACAATTTCATGAATTTTAGCCAAAAGTTTGTATAAAAATTTATAGTTTATATATTTATTTTATTAATTTATTTATGTTTTTCATAAAACAAGAGAAAAATAAGGAAAGGGGAACCCTGCGTAAATTTAAAATTCAAATATGAATATGTTATGATAATATATGAAAATGTTATGCCTTGTATTTAGTAGAATAGCCCTTAAGATACCACATTTAACCCATTTGGAATTGAATGTACAAGTTTTGTTTAGTGTTTTCTGGTGGCACCATGAGCATTTTTTCGGTTTGTTTGAGGTTTAGCGATTACGTAACCGTTCTTTTAAATGATCTCCTAAATACTCTCTTGAAGCCATATTGGGAGTATTTTGTCAAAATATATTACCGTACTAAGACGTTTGCTGTCCACTGTATATACTGAGTACAGTAGAGCGCAAAATTGCATGTCAATGACGGTATGATAACCGATTCTATTGGGATATAATCCATACTTCCCATCTGTTCGGTAGAGCACATTAGTTTTTTGTCGATTGGCCAGCAGTTCACCCAGTGCATTGTGGAGAGAATTCGCCTTTTAGCCGCTTTATTTGTATGTGGAAATCTCGTCCTGCAAAAAACAAATTGAAATTCTCTCCTTCCTCCCATAAGTTATTTTCATAGTTTCAACACAATGCAATGCGTGAATTGGTGCAATCTCCTGGGTGTTGACCGTATTAAATGAAAGAACCTTAGGCTGTTGCAAAACATCTCTCTCCATTTTAGGAGCCTCATTGCAGTTATAACGAGACACTGATCTCTGGGTGCACATGCCTGGAAACTGCGAATATATCACAATTACTTCCGCATGAAAGTTATAATGACGAGGAAGAAAAGAAGATCAGAGAACATCTGCTCTACGATCGAGACAGATGAGAGATGCTAATCAGGAATTACAATTGTATGACAAAGTGGCTTTCACTGACACAACTTGACTATGCACTTCGTGGCCAGTGCCGACTTCAATGATACCCTACGCTAACAAATGCCTTCAGCTACTTTAAGAATTTGGCAATGTAGTGGCGTTGTAGCCACTATTGTGTAAATTGTGAGGTGAATTGTGCAGTGAAGTTTTTTTAAATAATAGAACCTTAGATCGTATTTGTTTAATGTTCCAATGTTCCACATGTGCCAAACACATTTAGAATTTACAAAATATGGCACGAAACATTTTTTTTTGCATATTTTACGTGCCTTACGTTTGAGTTCTTTAGGCCATATTTTCACCGTCTCAACACACAACAAAAAGCATCCGAATTACTTGCCGTTGGCATCATAAACAGTGATTAGCCCAAATGCAAATTGGAATACACTGTATGTATATGAATAAATTTACATGGCAACCAAACAAACGTACTATGTATGGCAAATTTCTTATCAATATGCTAAAATACACAAATTGTGTATAAATCGTGTTTGTTTAATACTCACAAACAAATTCAATTCGTATCAATTCAATGCAATTGAATTCAATTTGAAAATAGAAACCAAAACCGAAGCGAAGCGAAGGCAGAAGCAGAAAAGAAAGTCAGATCATGGTTATAGGCGTATGATGCTATCCTCCTCTAAACATAATGCAAGTCCGTCTGCTTTGCCAACCATTTAATGTTAACAGCAAGCACTTTAAGCTATTTAAGCAGTAAATTTTTCTTTAAATATTTAATTTTTGCGTTTATATTTGCAAAAATAATTAATTTAAAACATTAACAAATTAAACACTAAACATTAAACATTAAAACATTACAAAATCTAATACGAGTTATAATAACAATTAAATGCAATGAAATAAAGTGGGGCTAATTTAAAATCAACATTATTAACTAACTTGACGGATAAGTTAAGGCTTTTTTAAAACGAAGCAGCGTTTAAAAAAGTGAATGTTTAAAATGCATTAAAAACTATGTCCATATCCATGTGGTATGTTGGGAAAATATTTTAATTTTTTATTAAACATTTTTTAAATTTAGTTTTAATTTAATGATTACATTTTAAACACTGTAATAATTGCATGTGCGTTATTGAATGAATTTTTTTGCCCGGTACTGGGCCCCAGATGAGCTTGCGACGAGGGAATTTTCCACGCATTGATGGGGCCAAAACCTTTTTATGTGCACACAGTTACTAAAGTAGTATTTTTTTTAACCAATCCGTTTTCGTTGAAAATCTTTATAGTTTCCTTGATGTTAAGACGGTCTTTTCCATTGGTTAAAAAATGTCTGAAATTGAACTGAATTGTGGCCCTGCACAGGCCCTCAAAAGTATACATCCGATTAACAAATTTCACAAATTTCTGAACCAATGCAAAAGACCGTCTTAAAATCGAAGAAAGATGTCAGACAATTATAAAGATTTTCAACGAAAACGTATGTATACTTTTGTGGCTGAGTGTAGTTTGTAAGAGTATACTCAGCGAAAGGTAAAATGATGACAAGAAAAAATCCTCTGCACTTTTTTGTGAAATATCAGGTGGGCCATCTATCGGTTTAAAAATTTGAACCATCGTTTATTTCAAATCAGAGATCAGCAATAAATATTTAAAAAGATGAGTAGATTCGAAACATACTCATAATTTCTGATACTTATACCCATTCATACTTATTTTAATATTATACTCATACTACTCATATTCAAAGTTTGAAGTACTCATCGTACTCATATTTAATAATATGATCTTGTTGATTGCGACTCTCCCTTACTCAACATTTACAAGAATCACAAACTAAGTATGATTCGAAGCTTGTGTGTTTGTTTTGCTTGGTGTCTTTGTCTTTTTTCTCTTTCTTTCTTATTTTTTTTTGTAAATGCAACAACAACTAAGACTATAAATTTTGATGAATGATTCGAATCACTCGAATCATTTATGAGTATTATAAGTGTTTTTGTAAATTTATGAATCTGAATGTGTAGGCGTATGAATCAAACATATTTCGAATGTTATGAGTTTGATGTCAATGTTGTACTCATACTTCTGTACCTGTACCTGTACTTATAAATCAATGCTGCAGTGAGTACGAATGAATCAGAGTACGTAGTTGAATTTCAATACTGTTGACTCACTCATACTCGAAATTTCATGAGTACTTATGAGTAGCGTAAAAACGATTCATTGCTGGTCTCTGTTTCGTATCTGACAAAACTTATGTCATTCTTCTATCCTGTCACAAAATTCAGTATATTATCTCCCCTAAATGAAGCGATTTATGCTCCACCAACGTTTGGATTTATTGGAAATTTATTTTCAAAACAAAGACAATAGCTCGGGAATTGCACGAAAATGTCGTACGAAATTGCACGAAAATGTTGCAGAGAAGGACTGACAGTTCACGGTATACGCAAGTTTATTGCTAATGCTCCTGAAACTGGTTTCATTGTTGATGCGCCAAAATGTGAGCGTGCTCCTACAGTGCGTAAACCTGAAAATATCGAAGCTGTTGCTGAGAGTGTGCGTGAGAATCCATCATCAACTCGACATCGTTCTCAAGAATTTAACATTTCACGCACCAGTATACGTGAAATTTTGCGAAACGATCGTGGTATGACGCCTTACAAAGTTCAATTGTTTCAAAAGTTGATCGCATGACCATCCGCGTGATCACCCACTTCTTTTTCGCTTCGCTAGATGGGCCAACGAGAAACAGCACGATGATGTCGATTTTGACAAAACAAAAAACATCTTTTCGGATGAAACTCTTTTTCATCATGGCGGGTACATTAATAAGCAAAATTGCAGAAAACTAACACGTGGTCTTACTGAAGCTAATGCACCCATTAAGATTGACTGTTTGGTGTGGCTTGTGGAGTGGAGTCATCATTGGCCCATATTTCTTTGAAAATGAGGACGGCGCAACCATTACGGTCGATTTATTGCGTCAAACGTTCGATGGCCGTTTAATTAGCCGAAATGGTGTTGTCAAATGGCAGCCAAGAAGTTGCGATTTGACAGCGTTGGACTAATTTCTGTGGGGTGCCTGTTTGTATATCCAAGCCTATTGTCATGAAAAAGTTCGGAATACTGATCGGTGTCAACAAGAACAATTGGTTGCTTAACACCTGATAAGCACCTATGTGTTTGTTTCGTCAAATATGTGTTCTGAAGATGCATATTCATCATCACATAGTCTACATATTGGGTTCGAAACGATTCCTACTCTGTACAGGTACACTTACAAATGTACACTTGTTCCTGTTGACACCGAACAGTATTCCGAACTTTTTCATGACAATAGGCTTGCATATACCTTATACAGGGATACCCCATATAGATCCAATGGTCATAGTAATATGTCACCTCAACATAACGGCAATAAGCATGAATTCTCCTCCACTTTGCACATGAGACATTAACCCGTTTGTGCCCAACTTTTTTTTCTCGTAAAACCATGTATTTTTTGTATTTATTGGAATCTATATGGTATACCACACATCTGATCCATATCTTAGTGTTTTAAAAATAGGGCGATAAGCACATATGGGTTAAGAAGTTTAAAGCAGGGAACTTCATAGGGAGACGAAACAAAGACGAATGCAGCTAAGGCCATAGGAGTAGAGGCTGCGGTTAATGGCTATTTTAAGAAGATGGACAGATAGCTGCTGCTTAAATATGGTAGAGGTTAGACTGAAAAATCGAGAAATTTTTTTTTCTCAATTTTGCTACGTTTTCAATGCTAGTGTAGGTCTAAGTATCATGTACATTGGCTCACATAGCTTTCATTTATGTGTTCAGAATATTTTAGTCATATTATTTCCTGGAAAAAAATCTCGAACTTGTTCTTTTTTCTTCTTCTTCTATGGAAACATAAAAACATACATTTTGACCACATATTTAAAACTTAAAACTTGATATTTTGCAATAATTCCATTAGAAAAAAAGAGAAGCACTTTCCTAATTACAAACCAATAAAAAGCAAATAATAAGAAACAAAATATGGAAATTAGTTCAAAGCACATACGTTTGTAAAACATGATGAAATGTTCTTCAAAAAAAAAGAAGAAAATAATTACACAACGAGTGTTGAAATATTTGTGGCAGAAACAATTCGAGGAAATGTTTATAGAAACGTGAAAAAAAATCAAAGAAACAAACAAATTGTATTGCATTGTATTGTATGTTAAATAAATATGAATTGTTTTACAAGAGAACAACAATACGACCCGACACACTAGAAATAAACATTTCAATATAAATATTTTGTATTTAAATTTAAGCACTTGAACTATAATAATTTTTTTTTTGTAAAACAAGACATTGTAATTTAATTCTTAATGCCACTTGTAACATATATCAGCTTATGGGTGTTTGTGTTGTGTGTGTTTGTAAAACTACTTGAAATATTTATTTATTTTTTTTTTTAAATTGTTTTTTGTTTTAAACTTTTCAAAAGTGGTGTTGATTTTTCTTTTACCATTTGGTTGTATGCTTAAAAGGTCATTAAGCAATAGCCATAACGCTAACGCATCCCCATTCAATGTTATAAGAACGTAATGAAAGAAAACAAAACAAAAAAATAAACAAAAAAGCATAGAAAACACCATAAAAATAATAGAATTAAATCATTAAATTATTAACAACTTTGTGCTCTACAAAAAAAAAAAGAGTTTAAACGCTCTTGATTTTCTAACTCACATTTCTTCTACGTAAACGTAACGTAAACTACGTGTAAAAATACAAGGCCTGGGAATAAAACCAGTCTCATTTAATTGTGCGAATATGTTATATTTACACTTTTTTATTCTGTTTTTTTTTCATTTTCTTTCATTTCTATTCCTCAGTTAAATACCGTTTTCTTTTAAATACGCATACGAACTTATTATTTGTGGCCGAAATTTGTTTCCATTTCCACTTAAAAACGTTGTTTTCTTTCGTCTTCTTTGGTGAGTAGTTGCATGCAAGACATGTTTTTCCCCAATTCTGTAAAGGTTATAGGTTACAAGCTTGTATTATTGTTAACAAGAAAAAAACCAGTTAATCAGTAACAAGTGTATTTGTAACCTTTTAGGAGTTCATATAACAAAATAAAATTCTAATGAAACAAAAGCTTCCCAAAGCTAAAACCGATTTTATTTCACAGAGGATTTTTATGGTAACTTAAAGGCAGTTCCATTTGGATCACCTTCTACAGAATTTATTGCTAGCAGGCGATCATAACTATCACTGGGTCAAATGTAAGTCTAGAGGGTTTTTCGGTCTCTAGTTACTTTTATAGTCGCCTTAGTCTAGTAGGTAGTTGCGTTGGCTTATTAGACGTGAGGCCACGCTTCCAACCCCAGGTCAGATATCTCTCTTAACAGATTTCTGACAAAAACTCTGAGAGTAAATAAAAATGAAAAATCGTTGACAGAACTGTTTTCATAACAATTTTATTAGCATCGTAAATATATAAGAGAGCCTAATTGGCTGGGTCTCGAACTATTTT
The DNA here is from genome assembly GCA_932273835.1 of Sarcophaga variegata. Lineage (NCBI taxonomy): Eukaryota > Metazoa > Arthropoda > Insecta > Diptera > Sarcophagidae > Sarcophaga > Sarcophaga variegata. The sequence continues at coordinate 107,007,238 of OW026360.1, forward strand.
AGGGCTTGGATCCATTTATAGCTGCAGATTTCTGTCGTTCACAGTCGACTTTAAACTGTAGATCCCCGACCTTCATGTGTAAAAATAACACACAACACAACATAAATGGTGAGAAAAGTTAAGTCGTAATCCCGACTGAAGGGTGAAGGGAAGGGGTACTCCGGGTCAAACATCTCGAACTAAACAAAATATGAAGAAATATTTCTTCGGTGACTTCCTTTCAGCAGATTTCTGGCAAATAACTCTGAGAGTAAATAAAAATTGCTTTGGAAAGTTTCTCCGAAAAGTTTGTCGTTTGGAATCGACTTTAAACTCGTAGCTCCCGCCACTTATTGATAAAATTAACACACACAACATAGGTGATGTAAGAAGCTAGGTCGTAATCCAGACTGAAGGGTGTATAGTTCGCATCGATATGGATGAATTTTAAGCACTATTGTTAAGAGAAAGCAGTCGCATTACCTTGCCTACTCTTAGGGTATATCTGGTAACCTACTTTAATACGTTCACGCCGGCCCTGTAATTCACGCTTGTCGCCCACTGGCGGCTGCAGTTAGTGCTTTTAGCCCTACCAGACGGCAGCTATTATGCAGCATAGACAATCCAACAATGCAAGGTATCGTGTAAAGTTTTGTGTGAATTTTGTAATTCTTTGTGAATGCGTCTCATTCTCGTTTGTACCACAGGTGGTACGCGTCGTCAGATGAGACTGTCTAGCGCGCCGGCTTGAACGTGTTAATGATAATAAAAATTAGTTTTTTTTTGCCAACAATCAGAAGATGACGTCCTATTCATGCAGAGCATTGTGTTGGAATACAGGAAAGATAGTTTTATAGGAGAAAGGATAGAGGGGATAGTGTGCGACAATTTGTTTTAAGTGACCACTTCTTATTTGAGAATTGCTTTTTAGTTATAATTCTAACTTTCTTTTTTCTAATGTCCGACAAACTATCGGACATTCACAAACGCCCAGAGTCTATGATGGGAATCGAATCCTGGGCACCTGAGGTTTAGTACACTACCAACTATAAACCACCAGGGCACCCGCTAGTCTGGTGTTTACCAATCTTATTGGTAATGGTGATATTGGCATGAATGTCAAAAATGACTACCGAGTCTGCAAATAAAAGCAACAAAAAAAAAAAAAACAAAGAACTCAGAAAGAAGAAACCATAATCAGATTCTGTTCATTAAGAAACCTAATTAGTCGGCTTTAAATTATTACTTTTCAGCTCCCTCTCCTTTGCTCTTAAAAGTAAAGCGTCATATTAACAACGTCCACAACAGTTTCAATCGTTTAAAACTATTAAAAAGGAGATCTCTTTGATAAGTACGCTTTTGATTGATTTCTCTGACCGTAGTCATGGTATACATCATCTACAAAGAAATCGTAAAACAAAATTTCGCTGCAAGTGTAAACGCAGTCATATTAAATTCCATTAATAAATCATATATTTTTTTGATGTTAACAATCTTAATAGAAAAATTAAAAACCATTAATAAGTTTAAATAACTTCTTTATTTAACAAACAATTCGATTCATTCATTCATTCATTATGACAGCTTACGACGATTAAAAATTTAATTGAAAATTAACACACTGCAATTTCACTTTTTTCAAAAGGGTACAGCAAAATGAAGTGTTAATTTAAAAACGCAAGAAAAGAAAACTAATCGGATTTCATAAGCCACAGCTGGAAGATGCAACAAATTTGTTGAGTAAAAAACCTTTCAATGGCAATTAGTTAATCTCAGAGCATTTGTCCAAATACTGCTGATGGGGGGGTAAGTTGCTAAAAGAAATTGTTTTCAGATCGAGGTTGAGGTATGAAATCGGTACTCTCGTGCAGAATACAAACACACTATCAAGTAGACTAGAGCGTCTACACAACTATCTGTTATAATTTATGTAATGAAGTGAAACACGTGATAGGAATCTATTCGGCGAGTTGCTAACTCTGTAGAATCAAAGGAAAGTGATGGTGTTATTCGAGAAGTATCGGAAATCGGCCGATTATCGCAATTGAGTTCTACGTAGAGAAGAGGGATTGAAATTTAAAATAAAAAACTAAAACAATTGCAATACAGACCATCTTGGAAAAGCTCTATTCTAAACATTCCGCTAAGTATGGCCATTAACTCTCATAAAATTTAATGAACACTTTGATTGATAGCCCGCTCTTGATTAAATGTGGCTCTTGGTTACTTACTTACCTAATTGGTCATTACAACCCTTTAGTCAGGATTACCACCTAGCTTCTCGGACCACCACTCATGTTGTGTGTGTTAATTTTATAGATGAGTAGCGGGACCTACAGTTTATAGCCGACTGCAAACGATAGAAATCTGCAGCTATAAATGGGCCCTTGGGAAACCAAGGAAAAATCCTTTAGGAAAAATAGTCCGGGACTCAGCCAATTAGACTCTCTTATATATTTACGTTGAAATGTGTTACGGGGCCAAGTCCATTAGACTCTCTTATATATTTACGTTGCAATGTGTTACTTAAAATAGTTCTGTCAGCGATGCCAGAGTTTTTTGGAAAGCTCTTAATTTTTATTTACTCTCAGAGTTTTTGCCAGAAATCTGTTGAAGGTTATGTCTGACCTGGGGTTTGAAGCATGGCCTCACGTCTAATAAGCCAACACAACTACCTACTAGACTACGGCGATTATAAGAGTAGCTCGAAATTGAAAAACCCTCTAGCCTTACATTTAACCCGGTGATATACGATTGTCTGCAGTCAATAAATTCTGTAGAAGGTGGTCCTTCTACAGAATCAAGGAGAACTAATATTTCAAGTGTTGCAGTGGTTGAAGAGTTTCATTACAAACCTAAATTACAAGATTTAAATATAGCAGAAGACAACTAATTTTTCAATACGGTGCTTTCGAATTTTAAACTTCTTTCAAGTTCACATAATTCATTTAAGGGTCATCTTGACTCAGCCCGAGAGGAACAACAGCGAACTTCTTAGTAAAGTAGAGTAGTGTCATCCATTGGGAAAGAATAGAAAACAATTGCGCTATTGGCAGAGCAATAACCAAGTATATTTTCACAGAGGGCGACGTTTAAAGAAAGGCTATGACGGATGTTTTTTATCCTCAGTGTACAGTTTCTTTTGACGGTCACTGTATATCTCTGGAGTTACCGGTTCCTACTATTGCTTATTAGGCTGGAGTGCAAAGGGTTAATTTGAAACAATTGCGTTTGAATTGATTGGAAATAAACTTTTGAAAATACCATCTATTTTTGTCAAACCCTATGCAATAAGTTGCGTTAAAATACTATTAAAAGATCATTGACCATTGCCATAAGACAAATATCCACAGAAACACACTTGTATGTACATACGTATATACATATACAATGAATGCATTTGATACAAAATTATTTTTTATCTTTAAAATCATAAGACAGAGATAGAAAAGAAACAAAATCAAAGCCAATACATTGTGATGAGTCATATTAAAACATTTGGAGCTAATTTAGCCACTAAGACTGCTTGCTGATGCTGCTAATGCTGCTGCTACTGCTACTGGTGTTACTCAAGCCATAAGGAAGACAATTTATACCATAAAATGCAAACAGTTCTCATACTTCTACTGCTCGCTCGTATGATGCGAGATGATACTGATGATGATGTGGTGATGCTACAAATGTTGCCTTGCCTTGTTGCTTACAATATAACGATATGATGGCTGCCTTATGGACAGACAGACAGACAGATACAATTTTATAATTAGAAAATTTGAAATGAAAACGTTTCTCATTCAAAAAAAAAAAAAAAAAAGAAGCAAAAATCGAAGAAAAACGAGATCCAAATGTTATAAATTGTATGTACAAAACAATAAACGAATTCGAATATTGTGGGTCAAATTTAATCATAACGCAGCCAGCCAGCCAGCTACTCATGCTTAAATGATGATGAGGAAAAAATTTTGAAAAAAAAGAAACAAATACGATTCTATGGAGAAATTAGGTTGACATAAAAGATTTTCTGCTATTCCCCTCACCCCTCCAATATGCATACAATAATTTATAGTCAGTTTGTCAGTTTCTTTAATTAAAATCTCTTACAAAACTTTATTCGAAAAAATGTTAGACGACATTATGGGATTTTTATTACAACAAAAAAAAAAATTATAATCTAAAGAAAATCGATGTACATATGTATGTATAATGGAATCTAATACGTTGCAATATATTTTAGAAAAAAAAAAATTAAAAATGAAAAATGAAAAGCAAAAACAAATATTAGATCATCAACAAAACAAAGTTTTCATCACTCATTACAATCAACTTCATCATTATCATGCATTCATTGGTGGCGTATCTTTCAATCATTCATGGCTTGCTGTCATTTTCATGAAAAGAAGTATTTGAAGCAAGAAAATAGAAGAAAAAAAATCGAACTGAAAAACAATCTGAAAATTCCAAAATTGTTGCGCGTGAATAAATTCAGTTCAGACAGAGACATGTGCTTGCTTTTGTCGTGGGCTTTAAGATTCCAAGAAGATTGTGTTCATTAGTAATAATAAAAAGAAAACGAATTATTATTCATTTTATTAAATATTTATTATTTAAAGTTATTGACAACATTTGTAGAATCTCATAAAAATCTTCATATAACCTTAAAATGACATCCATGTATGGTTGGTGTTAAGAAAACTGTTTGAAATTCTTTAATTATTAAATCATAAATACCTCGTATTAAAAAAAAGTGATCTCATTAGTTAGAATTCGTAAAAAAAAGAAGAGAATATTTTATAACTTAAACACGATGGCCATTCAATTACACAGTATTTTGAAATTGCAACTTCCAACCTAAGAAACTTGACTTGGACAAGAGAATTAGAATGGATGTTTAAACACCTTCTCAGATTTTGTTGCGCAATCCGGACGCGAATATGGATATAAAGGGGCCAAATGGCCAGAGGGATTCCACTTTGAGTAATACTACAGTAGTTCCGGAGTGGGCACAAAGAGTTCAAACGAGGAGGGGGAGATTTAGTGGTTGAGGGCCCCACACACGGGGATAGTGACGACTTCCCCTATGGTGCAGTTAGCTACATTTTCTCCTCCTCAGCGGAAAAAAACCTAGGAGAATAACTATCTTAGTCGCCGTACTCTAGTTGGTAGTGTGTTGGCTTATTAGACGTAAAGCCAGGGTTCGAGCCCCAGGCCAGACATCAAAACAAAATAGAAAAAGTATTTCTTCGGCGACTTCCTCTCAGCAGATTTCTGGCAAAAAGTCTGAGAGTAAATAAAATTGCCATGAAAGGTTAGGTTAGAGGACGTGTACTGGTCAATTAAGACAAGTACAGCACCCGGAGGTCGAATTGACCCATTGTACAACGTCCTAGTTTCTCACACCACTTATGTTGTGTGTTTTAATTTTATACATGAGTGGTGGGATCTACAGTTTAAAGTCGACTCCAAACGAAAAAGTTTCTCAAAAATCTGTCATTCGGAGTCGACTTTAAACTGTAGGTCCCGCCACTCATGTATAAAATTAACACACACAACATAAGTGGTGTGAGAAACTAGGTTGTAATCCTAACTGAAGGATTTGCAATGTCCAATTATAATAACTATCTTATGACCGGAATTCCCAATACCAACTGCATAACATTGTTTATTGTTTTTTAAGTTAGGCTGAGTGATGTGATCCCCGTTAATAATTAATTGTTCATAACAACCCTTCAGTCAGGATTACAACCTAGCTTTTCACGTTAATTCACAGGCGTCTGTCCTTTGACCATTTTTAATTAGTTATCGACAGTAGATGTCAAGACCACCAGATCATCATTATGTCGTGTGTGTTAATTTTATCCATAAGTGGCAGGGGAATGTATACAATTTGAAGGCGACTCCAAACGCCAAATTTTTTTGAGAAACTTTTCATTGACAATTTATTTACTCTCAGAGTTTTTGCTGAGGGGAAGTCGCCGACGAAATAATTTTTCACTTTTGTTGAAGATGTGTGAGCCAGTGGTTTGCGCCGTGGCTTTATGTCTAATAAGCCAACACCCTACTTACTAGACTACAGCGATAGTTTAACCATAATATCCCACCCTTTATTCATAGATAAACGTGCTAATGCTCACCGTTATGAAAAGTTGTCTGGGCCCAGACAATTAGACTATTTTATATATGTACGTGGCAATGTATTTTACTCCCACTTCAAATATTCCAATAGAGATGTCAAGAGTGGGATCCGACTCTCTACTTCTACAGAAATCGTACGAGAGGGCATGTCACCCCCGTTAGCAGTGTCCCTTAGTAAATGTGAGAAAATATGAGTTGTTTCATTGCCCCTGGGTTAAAATACAACCATCATCTCAACTAAAGGTTCATATAGATTCTTACTTTTCTCAGAATTTCTCCCTAATTTCCAGTCTTATCGTGGTCAAGAAGAGAAAGGTTTGATACAATCAAAAATTTTGTCATGTGGCAAAATTGTAATCAATCATGACTAGATATGTTAGCATACAAATCAAAATATACCAAAAACTTACATGCATGCATAATTGGTCATACACAACTCTTTAGTCAGGATTACAACCTAGCTTCTCACACCACATATGTTGTGTGTGTGAATTTTATACATGGGTGACGGGACCTATAGTTTAAAATCGACTTCAACTGACAGATTCTCGAGAAACTTTGGCAATTTTTTATTTACTCTGAGAGTTTTTGCCAGAAATCTGCTGAAAGGAAGTCGCCGAAGAAATATTTTTTCATATTTCATTCAGTTGGAGATGTCTGACCTGGGGTTTGAACCGAGGCCTCACGTCTAATATGCCAACACACTACCTACTAGACAACGGCAACTTCAACTGACATTCAGTGATAACAAATTATCGTTCATTTGAATACAATGCAGATTTTTTCCCTAAAAAATTGCCCTTTTCTTATTATCCTTTCACTGCTGAGTTTAAATTTCGTTGATCAAGCCTTGATACACTAACTATTAGGTTCTAGAATAATAGAGTTGCTATCAGCCTTTGTCTAGAAACAATAGCATAAACAAAAAAATAAATCAGAAACAATAAAAACAGTAGCCCTGAGGTAAACTATGCCAAAACGACATTATCCATGCGTGCATATGCAGGATTGCTTGGTATGATGGTTAGTCTATATATGCCGTATATGTTCTCGGCGTTTCTCGCACATATAACAAACGATGTGGTTGCTGTACTTGGAATCTGATCGTACGTATTTTAAGGCTATTTTAATATCACTTAATGGGTTCCAAGTCCCCTAATCAAGAGGAAATTTATGTCCAAACGCAAGGCTTCGAATTGGTACTCACGTATGGTGATGCAACCACATTGATTGTATCATTGTGCGTGGGGACGCATTGTTTCCACCCGTGCTTTGAGCACCGTGGGGTATGCTGTCATGGTAAAACCCTGGACTAATGGGCTCCAAGTGAATCTGTTAATGACAGACTACAGTAGGGAGTTTCATACACAAGGTAATCTAATAATAATAAAATTATAGATGAACATGGAAGAAGAGCATGCGATTTTACTACGATAATATTGTATGTGCGAGTAATATAATATCAAGATTAGTATGTACATCTTAAAATAGTTAAAATACTTAAAAACTAAAACATGCGTGCATGCATGCATGCATGAATGAATCTTAAATTCTTAATAATTTTACCAAAATTTTCACAGCCCAATGGCCAATCATTGTTACTACTCTTGTGATAATTCTTCTCATTATCAGGACATAGCTGATAATGATCATCACAAGACTTTGTGGACAATTGATGCTCATCACTTATTTCCTCAGTTCTGCTTAACGGCAATTGTAATGTTGTTGCAATTGGTGGTGGTGGTGGTGGTGGCAGTAGTGATGGTGGTGGTGTTGCTGCCTTAGCTAAGGCTATGGTTAGTTGTGGTAAGGTTTCTAAAGCTTTACTACTACCATTCATACTAATATTGTTACTAAAGCTATGATTATTATTACAGTTATTATTGCTGTTGTTATTGTTGTTGTAATGATTGTTAGTAAAAGAATTATTAGGGGGATCTATGGTATGGTAACGAGTTGATTTATTTGCATTCGTTTCAAGTAGTTGGCTTGCAACATTTGCTGATGATGCTGATGAGGCTGCTGTCAATGGGGCATTAAATTTTCGTACAACAATAACTATTTTTGATAGACGTTTTTGTTGTTGCTGAGGCGATTGTGGCGACGTAGGAGCTGATAATGACGATGCCTTTGGTATAGTTTGTTGCTGTTGTTGTTGTGTTTGTTGTATATTAGAGTTAATATTAGTAAAAAATTGTTGTTTGCATGCTAAATATTCATTATTGTTATAATTATTGTTGTTGTTGTTGTTGTTGGTGATTGCAGTAGTTGCTGTAGCAGTTAGTTGTTGCTGATTTAATGATGCATTATAAGGTGTGTTTAATTTACTGTTACTAAAGCTACAGCCACTACTATCAGTATTACTATTAGTACTACCACTACTACTATTACTGCGACTATTGCTACAGTCTTCTTTATGTTCACTGTTGTTGCAATTGTTATTCATGCAGTTGCTATTGTTGTTGCTTTGATTGATTGTTATTGCTCGATCCTTAGCTAATGTTGCTGTTACTACTGGCGTTGATATTTCTACTGATGCAGATGCAGATGATGCTGATGCATATGATATTAATGATGTTGATGATTTTGTTTTCATAATTATTTTGTTATTTGACTCACTCTTTTTTGCATTTTTTTCATTTTTCATTTCATCTCCATTATTTGGATTTCCATTGATTTTCAAATCCTTTTGACTTTGCGAGTTTTGTGAGCGTTTCAATGAGAATGTATTTACCACTCTGCTAAATGCGTTTGTTGTTGTTGTTGTTTTATCATTGTCGCCAAAGGTCTCCTTTAGTTGTAGTGTTGTATCGGCTTTTTCTTTGAGTGGCCTTATATCTAAGGCGGCATTTAGCTGTTGGTATTCTTCATAAATACTGCCGCGTTTATTGATTTTATTGGCCGCCTGTAGGGCTTTTGAATTTTTATTTGTTTTACTTTTGAATATTTTATTCCACATTTTTTTACTCATTTTGTTTTTGTTTTCGTTTTTTTCCTCCAATTTATTGAATTTTTATTTTTAATTTTATCACGCAATTTGACGACTTTGGTTAATTTTGCTTAAAGGCTTAAAACATTTTCTAAATAATGAAACACGTTCATAGCTGCAAATATTTTATATCCCTCCACCTTTAATTTATTTTTAATAAAACAGTTTTCCTCGGTAAATAATTTAAAAATTTTTTGGTGACAATTCTTTCACTTTCTAACTATTCTGTTCATGACAAGGAGGCTTACCCAACACTGGGTAACATAATGGGCCATACGGGGTCACCCCCCCCCCTTAAACTACCCTAACCCAACTATTCTCATGGCATAACTCTCTCAGAGGTTTAGGCAGAAATCTGCTGAGAAGAAGTCGCCGTAGAAATATTTTTTCCATATTCCGTTTTGTTGTTGTCTGAGTTGGGGTTTGAACCATGGCCATAAGCCATGAACCATAAGCCAACACACTACTTATTAGATTACGGCTATGTATACTCTTTTAAAAGAGAATCCATCCTGTGGTCTATGGATAGATTAAAGACAGATAGTGATAAGGGATCGGGGACGTTTGGTTCTATGAGGAAACCTGCGGGGCATCTTCTAAGGGAACGTTTTGGAATTGGAAGAAAGCCTAGAGGACTAGTCATTGCAATACAATTTGACCGTCAGGCCGTCATCTAAGCATTTAGCTGCAATGATGTTGGCAAGTCGCCGTAGTCTTGTAGGTAATGTGTTGGCTTATTAGACGTAAAGCCAGGGTTAGAGCACTGGGCCAGACATCAAAACAAAATACAAAAAGTATTTCTTCGGTGACTTCCTCTCAGCAGATTTCTGGCAAAAACTCTGAGAGTAAATAAAATTGCCATTAAAAGTTTCTCAAAAATCTGTGGTTCAGAATCGACTTTAAACTGTAGGTCATGCGACTCATGTATAAAATTAACACACGCAACATAAGCGGTGTGAGAAACTAGGTCGTAATCCTGACTGAAGGGTTGTAATGACCAACTATATATGTATGTATGTACGATGTTGACTCGAGATTATTATGGAAGTGTGCAAGCAAGCTGAATCATCTAGGCAGGGGAAATCTGACCACCCTTTGCTAGATCTCAGGTTATGTGGAATTTCATAGTAATGAGCAGGCATATGACTACTGTCAGCAGTAGGGCTTCCACATCAATTACGGTTCCAAGACCATTTTCTGGAATAAGAACAGTGCATAAAGACTCTTCTCAAGTTTAACGGGTTTGCGACAGTATCGGCATATATTAGGTAATTATAGTGGGAAAAGATTTGAAACTTTCATCAAACTATAGGACTTCTGATCGGGCATTGTATACTCAAAAGACATTTGTTCACAATGGGATTCGCTTCAAGCTCAATGTATATGTTCTGTGAAAAGGAAAACGAATCACCACAACACATAATTGGAACTTGTATGATGATAATGCACTTCTGAAACGGACAACTGGGAGTCTATTCAGTACCAGGCAGGGAGACATTCTTTTGATTTCACTACAAAGTTGGGGCAGACATTATAGGCTATCCTTATATATGTTAAGATTAATGATTGTACAATAGATCGTCTAGGCACAGTGCTTTACACCTCTGCATAACAAAACAATACATGGCATACACCTTAATAGAGGATATCGTAAAGCCCGGGAAGCTTATTTTTTAATTGAAGTGCATTATGTATACACATTATAGTCCGTAACTGACATTAAATTAGAAGAGCTTACGAAAATTTTTGTGTCTCAGTTTTTTTCCAATAAGTGATAATAATTTATCGTTTAAAACGTTAACCATTTTGGTTAGAATGCAATGTTGATTTTTTTTCTGTCTGAAAAAGTTTCCCGTTTCTTCTTATCACTACTTTGTTTCGTTTCAATTTCATTGATCAAGTTTTGCAGCTAAGCAGATAATTGATTGTGTTAAGTTCTAGAGCCATAGGATTGCTATATGATGTTGTGAAGAGGAATTTTGCTCACTGTTTTTAAGACTTCCTGAAGAGGAGACACAATATAATGTTTTTTTTTGTTGATGTTAAATTCTCTGAGGGTATGGGGTTTTCTCTTAATTTTTAAATTTCAATAATAATTACGAAATTTTTTCGCCTTTCCCCTCAAATTTATTATTTAGTTTATTTTTATGACCACTTTACAATTTGTTAACATTTTTTTTATTTTTTTCCAATTCGAAATACATTTACGTACGACTCATTCCAGAGAACTCTGTTCCAGAAACATCGTTTCTAATTATAAGGCCACAACTGTACATACATAAATGTCGTGTGTGTTAATTTTATACATGAGTCGCGGGACCTGCAGTTTAAAATCGATTACGAACGACCGATTTTTGGAAAACTTTTCATGGCATTTTTATTTACACTCGCAGAGTTTTTGCCAGAAGACTGCTGGGAGGTAGTCGCCGAAGAAATAGTTTTTCATATTTTGTTTTTTATTGGAGTTGTCTGACCGGGGGTTTAAAGCGTGGTCTCATGTCTAATAAGCTAACACTACCTACTAGACTACGGCAACTATATGTGGGGTATTCTCCCCAGTAAATTTGGTAAATTCAGACTGTGTGCGCAGGGTCCCCCATTTTTGTAAATCACCGGATCATGTTGAATAAAAAATTTAATTAATGTATATGGGAACGCACAAACCCACAAACCCTGTTACCCTGTCAAATTCCAGTCAATATATTGACTTTTTAAAATTTCATTAAAAAAATTTGAGTTTGTATTCTTGTCTAATAAAGTACTGGCTGAAGCCAGAATTCATGACTTCAAACTAGGATCTGTTATTTTATTAAAAAAAATTTCAAGGTGAAGGCATTTGAAATTAATTCTTTTAATTTACATTTATTAACTAATTTTTCAAAAAATCTTTGCTGTTTTCTTTCTATTATTTACGCGAAAATTTTTTATTTTAACTTTCTTTTTTATTTTTAATAAATAATTACGAATCTACACTGTTTGGCTACACTTAATCCTTCAAATTTTTGTTTACTTAATTAAGAGATTATTTTTAATTAAAACGTTATCAATTTCATTTAAAAAAAAACACACACACACAAATAATTCGTTTCAATATTTATTTTGAAATGCAAGACTTTAATAATCTTTCGCACATCTTTTATATGAAAGCAATGCAAATGAAACGCGTATTACAACTTTATAGCACGGCGTCTTCGTTTAAACTGAAGCAAAAAATCTTTAAAAACTAATCTTGTCAGTTTGCAGTAGCGCTAGCTAACGTTAACTGAACAAAAACAAAAACCCATTTACTTCTGCTGCTACTGCTCCATTATTGTGTTGTGGGGCCACTGGTCTTATTACTATAGCTTCTCTACATTGAAACATATTCAATTAAAAGTTTAGGCCGACATAAAGGAGATGCACATGTTGAATGTTGAACATTACATTCGTAGAGGCCATTCTTACTTTACTTTACTACTACAGCGTAGTATTGTTTCTATTCTTTCTCCTTCTCCTTTTTCTCTTATGGGTATTATTTCTCTTTCTTCAAAGCTAACTCAACTGAATGTTGAATTGCATGTGGAGCCCATACATATTTAACTCACTCTCACTCATTGGCGATTGCTCTGTTGAAAGTTAATTCTCTTGATTTGTTGTCTTTACGCTCCTCACTAGAGAGCATAAGTTATTGAATTAAATTATCTCTTTTGAAAAGTGCATTTTGTTGTTGTTTGCGTTGTCTTTCTTTAATTGTTTGTTTTGATTTGGTGTTCCAAAGTATTTATTTTTATTTTCAACCTCCATCTCTTCTCTCTCCCTCTCTCTTTCATTTTGAAAGTTTCTTCAGTTCATACTGTTTAGGTATTTAAGCATTGTTTTGTTTCTTTATTAATAGGGCTCCATTAATTTATTCGATATTCATTCATTCATATGTTCATTCATTCATTTATTCATTGAAGCAGTGAATTACAATTGCACAATGTCAACAACAACAACAACAATAACAACGAAGCAGTAACCAACAGCTGTCATCAGTGCAGAAATTTTTAATTAAACTGAGTGAAAAACAAACATTTAAAATCTTAAAACATTAAAACGCAATTTGGTAATTAAAAAAAAAGAAAAAAACAAAAAAGAATTTAAATCCGGTTCTTCTGAATACAGAAAACAAGAAAGAATAGAATTTTCTATGACCAGACAATAATGCTTTGAAAATGAGCCTCTTATTTCCTTTATTAATACAGGGTTAAAGGCTTGTGTACAGTGGGGCTTATCTTCAATTATTTTTCTTTTGCAGATACTGTTAGTAATCAGTCAGGTTGCTGTAAGATCTCTATCGCGATCTAGGCTCGTTAGGCAGTGTCGTTGCTGTCTCGACGATCTCCTCTCTGGACACTTCAGTGTTTCACTTGTCTGGGTTCCTTGGCACAGTTACATTCCAGCCAACTGCAGGGCCTACGAGCTCGCCAAGCTGGTGCACTCCATCCATAACCCCCTTCAATTGATTTGGGTATGCCACTTTCATACATACACACATAATTGGTCATTACAACCCTTCAGTCACGATTACGACCAAGCTTCTAACATCACTTATGTTGTGTGTGTCAATTTAATACGTAAGTGGCTGCTGAGAGGAAGTCGCCGAAGAAATATTTTTTTCCATATTTTTGTTTTGATGTCTGACCTGGGGTTTGAACTGTGGCCTTACGTCTAATAAGCCAACACACTACCTAATAGAATACGGCGAGTGTGCCACTTACCTCGCTTAAATTGGCCATTGGGAGTAAAGTGTTTAGGTACGCCAATTTATGCTTCATGCTATGCTATGAGGAATATTGCGCCACTGCCAGACTTACTTGACTCACAATGGATATAAGGCTCACCAACCAACTACACGGACTTGATCGTAATGTCATCTCGATCACAGCGACCATGCTTACAGCTCATTGCGTTGTGGGAAGACTCGTAGAAAGACTGCAGTTCCCATTTAGCGACTACTGCCGTAGGTGTAAAGCTGCTGAAGAGGATGAAACTGTTATCCATTTTCTTTGTCAATGTGCATTTCCTATGAGATAGATTTAGATTATTTGGTTCTCCATTCCTTGTCAGCTTAACGGAGTCTAGGATGTAGTTTCGTTTATGAAACTTTCAGGCTAGTTTTCCAGCGTACGATAGTCGTGCATTTAATGTGCAACACTTAACAATTTCTCCCTAGTTTGGTGTAATTCGATCAGTACAGTTACTGCGCTTATCTAAGGCATTACAACGGACCTCTATGCGTGCTCAAGTGCGCACTGTGACCTAAACTAACCTAACATAACTGTTAGTAATCAAGTGATTAGAAAACAAAAGTTACATATTCTTTGAATAGAATTTTTGAACAATTTCTGTAACCCACTGTGTAGCGTAGCGTAATTCTAAGGATTTAGATTACATACAGTAATATGGATGTCTGTACATGGATATATATGAGTGTGTGTGTATTTCAATTAATATTGATAATCAAAAATATTTATGTACGTGATTAGAGTTTTCATATTTGGTAGAAAAAACATTTCCTCTGTTATGTATGTATTTAATTTTATATCGAAATAATGAATACAAAAGGCGCCAATAATGAAAATTTTATTTATTTATCGTACACATGTAAATTAATTAAATAATTATTAAATCTCTTAAACAACATTTTTCAATATTTAATTCAACGATTAACAATTCTTAAATTCTTTTGTGATCAACAGATAATTTAAAATTTAAGGGGAATGATCGCAACTCAAGTTATTTTACGGTTGAAAAGCAAGAAAAAGGAAACTTTTTTGCTTGATACTGTGTGTGGCATTGTATTGTGTCACGTTTTCTATCAGACCGAAATTTGTTTCATCTAAATAAAAGACATTAAATGGTGGCCATTATATTATTTAAGGAAGGCTTCGATCCCATTATGGGTAACTGATCCCATTTATTCTAGATTGTATAAATTGGCTTATAAAAGATGAGGCCACGTTTCAAACCCCAGGTCAGATATCACCAACAAAACGAAATATGAAAAAAATGTTTTAGGCGACTTCCCCTCCGCAAATTTTTGGCAAAAACTCTGAGAGCAAATGAAAATTGCCTGGAAGCCGCCGTAGCCTACCTACTATGTTGGCTCATTAGACGTAGGGCCACGGTTCAAACCCCAGGTCAGGCATCAAAACGAAATTTAAAAAAATATTTCTTCGGCGACTTCCTGTCACGGCAGATTTATGGCAAAAACTCTGAGAGTAAATAAAATTGCCATGAAAAGTTTCTCAAAAAAATATCTTTTGGAGTCGACTTTAAGCTGGGACCTACAACCACTCATATATAAAAGAAACACACACAACATAAGTGGTGTGAGAAGCTTGGTTGTAATCGTGATTGAAGGGTTGTAATGATCAATGTATGGTAGTGGCAAACCCAAATCCATCGACGAGGGTTCCAGAAGGAGTACACCATCTCTAGCGAGCTGTTCGGCCCTGCAGTTGCCTCGAATGTAATTGTAGGTCCCTGATTATAAAATTAAGAGATACGATATAAGTGGTATGAGAGGCTAGGTCGTAATCCTGACTTGAAGGGTTGTAATGACCAATTATGGTAGATATGTATAGGATTTGAGGCAACCGAAATTTAAAAGCTCAGATGATGACGCATACGTTTGATAGAAAACTTGTCTAATAAAGTAAACAAGGCTCGGAAAGTAATTGTCAAGATGTAGGTCAAGTATTTCATGTAATCCAACTACTAACAGGTCTTTGAATATAAAATCTAAAATTGAGAATTTTGCCCTAAATATTCAAAATTTTTGTCGACTTGTTTGTTGTATTTAAATGCCATAAAAATTTCAGAAAAAAGTGTACATTTGTCATAACTTTTATTACTCACTGTATTGTAGTTCTCCACAAAACGTGGAAATGCATGAAAACAATAAACAATATCGGCTCTAGAGTAGGTGGACACAATAAATATGAAATAAAACAAGAAAGAAGAAAAAATGCAAAAGAAAGAAACAAAAATAAAAACAAACAATATTTGTCTTTGCCACAAAGGGTACTACTGTGTAAGCGGTGATGACAAAAGGGCCCACCATCATACAGCACGCATATGCATTCAAATTTTTCTCTAGAAATTCAAGAAAGTTTTAACACAACGAAAAGGAAAGAAAATTATTGAAAGCAAAACATATAGAATATCGAGTACACTTAGAAAAATTAAATGAAAGTGTGCTAATCAGCATTGCCACTATGTACAGTATTGGTGCTACAAGTATTTTTATTTTACTTCCAGAATGTTTTGTGAGTGTATTCTCAGTGTATTGACATTTTGTAGCGTATTCGTTTTATTCACTTTGCAAATTTACACAATGATTCTATAACCTCCTACAAAAACAGTAAAAACAACATTCAATAGCATTGAAGAAATAAAAGAATCTTATTATCGATCAAGTCCAGCTTTGTCATACTCTACATCGTTGTTATTTCCTTTGTACTCTGTTGGGAGAAAAACTTGGTTCGATATTTAAGTTTTCGTATTAGTTGCCTTACGAAATACTTAGTCAAACTTTATTAAAATTTAATATCACTCAAATTGCTTATACAGTAAGGCCCCGCTTAACGCTGGTCCGCTTAACGCTGGTCCGCTTAACACTGTTTCAGTATTACGCGGTAGTATTGGGATTCCCCTAAATCGCTCACTGTATTGATACTTGTTGTATATGTGTGCACCAAATGAAACGGGCATGCACCTACCAAAAGCGGTGCACTATATAGCGACAGTGTATACTATGTATCTTTTTCAATGCTCTTTTATTAGTCCGTCCAGAATAACGATTTCAACCGTATTTTCCGAAGTCGCAATCACAGTACGAACGCTGTTTCGTTCAGCGCTGGAACTTACTGGAACATATCCCCCGCATTAAGTGGGGTCTTACTGTACTTAAACTTACTGAAGCTTACTGATCGTTTTCTTTTTAACTTGTATGGAGATAAAGCTCTCTTAAGGCCTAACTTTCGATCAGTACATGTTTGACATCAAAAATATATGTTTGATCGGTCAAACATGTGATCCTAAGCAACAAACTGCGCCTAGTCCAGCACACAGCATAAGAGATGACCAATTATTAACTTTTCCACAGAGATTCCAGAGATTGTTTACAAGATAAACGTTTTCTCTGATTACTGATCAATCTGGCTGATTCTGCTGCTTTCTCCTTCTACGTCATTAGCTCAACCGTGCTTACCCATATCAACGTTATGGTTGTTACATATCTAACTCTTAAGTCCTACACAGCAGTTAGATTAGGTTTCATTGCCAGCCGCTCCAAAAGGCAAAGCTCTCTTAAGTGCTGCAAATGTTACACCGATTATACTCATTTCGCCGTATGTTAAATAACATTTCACTTGTATTTCTTAATCTTCCAGACAGTTTTGTAGAAGTGTGGATTTGACTAGACCCGTTCTGTTAATAAATTCTAAGTATTCAAAAATCTTTTCTCTCAGCTTTCCGAACACCGAACTACATATGTATGGTCTGCTCATCTTCCTTGTTGGGAAAGCGTGCTTTGCTGTATCGGTATCGACTGTGAAAATAGAATTTTTAAAACCGACTTGTATAGGTAACAGACGACTGATCCTTGAGAAACTTTTTCACGGCGATTTTCATTTATTCTCAGAGTTTTTGCCAGAAATCTGCTGAGGGGAAGTCGCCTAAAACATATTTTTTTTATATTTCGTTTTGCTGGTGATATTTGGCCTGGGATTTAAACCGTGGCCTCACATTACCTACTAGACTTCGGCGAATGTAAGTATATGTCAAGAGCGGTACTACAATGACTGAATATGCTGGATACTGCAAAACTCTAAAGTTCCTCGTTTTTACTTTTTACTAGACTACTAAAGAGGTAGTCGCCGTAGTCTAATAGGTAGTGTGTTGGTTTAATAGACGTAAGGCCCCGGTTCAAACACCAGGTCAGACAATAAAACGAAAATATGAAAAAATATATTTCTTCGGCAAATTTCTGGCAAGAACTCTGAGAGTAAATAAAATTGCCATGAAAAGTTTCTCAAACATCTGTCGTTCGGAATCGACTTTAAACTGTAGCTCCCACCACTCATGTATTAAATTAACACACACAACATAAGTGGTGTAAGAAGCTAGGTCGTAGTCCTGACTTAAGGTTTGTAATGATAGAGTATGTGTGTATGTTTATGTATGTACCAAAGAGATAAGACTGTGGCAAAAGCTTTACTTGATAAGGATCAGACTATTACGGCATTTTATTTGTATTAGGATGGAATGCTTTCAATACGAATACGAGGATAAGGATGTTGATTTAAAGTGTTGTCAACACCCGCAATGAAACGAACGATAACTCGTTATTGTGTAGGGTATAAAAAGTCACCATCACCAAAAGACCAGTTTCATTCACTCACACTTTTTATTTGTTTTTTTATTTTTTTATTTATTTAACATCAATAACCTTCTATGGTAACATGTTCCAAAAAAAAATTAAGTTTTGAATAAAAAATTTTAAACAAAAAAAATACAAAATCAAACCATAAATTTTGTGTGGAACTTAGTGTTTTGAAAATAAATAAAATAAAAATGAAAAGAAAAAAAGAGGCCCCAAGAAGACAAACTGTTGACAAGTTTAGATGACGTTTTGTTTGCAAAAACAAAACGAAAAAAAGGCAATCATGGAAATGGTGATGAAGTAACATTCGTCTAAAGATCTTGATTTAAAAAAGACAAACAATTTCGAAGTGAATTTTTCTTTTTCTTTTTTTTTCAATTTACAAAGAAAGTGAAATGCTCTCGGAAAGATGTAATAAAAAAAATTTGAAAAGAAAGAAAAGATCACCTTAAAAATAAAAATAAATTCATTTAAGATTTCCTGTTACAACAAATAAGGGAATTACACTTCAAACATGCACGAGACTGATTATAACGAGACATGCCTTGTGTTATGAAAAGTCAATTGAGAAGACAACTTTTCTTCTTAAAAAAAAAAAATGGGAAAACAACAACAAAATTATAAGAGTACGAGTACTACTCCTGCAAACAATTTTAAGTGGTTCGGATGCTTTTATTTTTTGTTAAATTTATCCAGAGCTTATGCTGTTATAAAGCAAATGGCGAGAGGCCCTACACCAAGCAATGGAGAAGTAAAGTTTCTCTATGAGAATTCGTTGAGGTTAATAATGTTTAACCAGAGACTTTGATTTATCAAAACATTATCATTGAGTGTCAATTTTTATTTTTTAACACCATTTTTGAAATCGCCGTAGTCTAGTAGGTAGTGTGTTGGCTTATTAGACGTACGACTACGTTTCAAATCCCAGGTCAGACATCAAATCGAAAATATGAAAGAAATATTTCTACGGCGACTTCTTCTCAGCGGATTTCAGGCAAAAACTCTGAGAAAACTCTGCCTTAAAAAGATCCTCAAAAATCTGTCGTTCGGAGTCGACTTTAAACTGTAGTTCCCGCTTATGACTGAAATTAGCTGTCAGAAAATATTGAGATACGAATGAAAGGAGCAGCGCTGACTAGGATCCATTGAGCAAATGGCCAAAAACTTGTGGTTTTCACAAAGAGGCTACACGTGCCACACCATTCGCGATACCAAGAGAGTTACCAGAAGAGAGATACCAGAAGAGTTTGTTGAACATTTTCGAAAAGACCGAAATTGACGGCTAAGGTCTTGCAATTTCACTCTACAAAAACTATTTTTTCTGGCGACTCAAAGTTTAATATTGCAAATTTGTTTATGCTGTTGGAGTCCATATTATATACCTAAAGTAGCGTACCCTGTATTCATTACTGACCTATAATAATTTGTTAAGTTAATGGGTTTTTTTATGGTTTTACTCTGTGCTAGACCGGTTGTCAGTTTTGAAAATTCAAGCATTATTGAAATAAATTGATTTTTTTTGTGTTGTTTTTCAATATTTTCAATTGTTAAATTGAAAAACTAATTGAAAATAATATTTTTGCAATACAATTGTAAAAGTCACAGATGAGAGAGATATGGAGAAGAGGAATGAAGTAAAAAGTCATAAGAATATAACACAGTATTGTATACATATGTAAGCATCTGAAATAAATCATTTTCTTTAAATAGAATACATATTTACATATAAATTTTAATTAATTGTCTGCAAATTATTCTTAAAATTTAAATTCTTTGTTTTAATATACGAAGGCTTACGCAGTCATATATTAAACGGAGAACATACTTGCTAAGTACAGGTTTGCGTCTTGAATTAGACTACAGTAAGAGCCCGCTTAACGCTGTTCCAGTAGTACAAAAGCGGTGCACTATATAGCGACGGTGTATACTATGTATCTTTTTCAATGCTCTTTTTTTAGTCTGTCCAGAATAAAGATTCCAACTGGATTTTCCGAAGTCGCAATCACAGTACGAACGCATCTTTCCTGCGTCAACGTTGTTTCGTTTAGTGCTGGAACTTATTGGAACGTATCCCCCGGGGTCTTACAGTATTTGTGAATGGTCTAAGAATAGTAATAGGCCTTAGAATCGTAGAATGTATACCCAAGGAACATTTGTAAAAAATACGAATCGTTTCATGCTAATATGCAGACTTTGTGAGGAAAAAAGCAAACCACCAAAGTACATACTCTAAACCTAGCGGGGAAAAAGTAGGAATCAGCGGTTAGCCATGGTCTCCAACACTACAGCATATACTTCGAGGGTGTTGTTTCTAGGAAACGATAGATAGCTGCGATTCGTAAGGCCTCGATTCAAACCCCAGCTCAGGCATCTCCAACAAAACGAAATATCAAAAAATATTTCTTCCTCTCAGCAGATTTTTGGCAAAAAACCCATGAGAGTAAATAAAATTTCCAAGAAAAGTTTCTAAAAAATCTGTGGTTCGGAATCGACTTTAAACTGTGGGTCACGCCACTCATGTATAAAATGAACACACACAACATTAGAGGTGCGAAAAGCTAGGTCGTAATCCAGACTGAAGGGTTATATTGACCAATTATGTATGTAAGTATGATAGATGGCAGCACCATTATCCTAGGACCTGCTACAGCAGAGAAGACCAATCAACTGCTTACCTGGAACCACAATAGATTATATTAGATAAAGGAAACAAGACTGAATAACAATGAACTGGAACTTATGGTAACAACAGCAGCCGCCCCGGAAAAGATGAAAAATGCTTTGTGAAAGCCATGTGCTCCCAAGAGGGGTAATGGAGGAAAAATGGGGAGTTAATGGCATTTCAGAAGAAGAAACCAGGTCAACGATGTTGATTGAGTCTTTGTACTTATTTATTTAATTGACCATTAGCAACGCGATTAATAGATTTCGATATTCCTTAGCACATCCTTCCAGGCGCCTTTTCTACTTGCGAGCCTTCGCCAATTGGTCACACCAACCGATGACAGGAGTTCCTCAATTTGGTCCTTCCAACGCAAACTAGGTCGTCCTTTTCGCTGAATTCCGCAAATCGCCACATCAAATGCCAGTCTCTGCGGGGCATCCTCCTCCATTCAACGACATATATTAAACAGGCCGAGGTCTGACAGTACATCGTACGGTTGTACTAGTTTAGTACCTCTCCACGATAATAATAATAATCGCGAAGAAAAATCAGATCAGAAAAACCACATAAAATTTCAATTTCTAGGTATTATAGGTATATTGCTCTCGAAAAAAAAAATGTCACAACAAAAGTCAAGCACCTGTTCGAATTTTTGTACTTATATGTGCTCATTTAAATAAGAAAAACCCCATTGGAAAATGTTCACTTTAATTGTGTTTTTCTTCTCTTTTCTTTCTATTTTAAAAATAGAACAAAAATCCTATAAAATTTCAACACGATTTTTTTTCGCTGACTGCCTGAGTGAGAGTTCAATTTTAAATGTTAAGTGAACGAAAATTAAACAAAAACAAAAAAAAAAAAATAAAACTAAAATAAATAAACGAAGTGTTAAAATAAGTACACATGAAGTGAATAAAAGTACGCAACTTCTAAATTGTTGCACCACTACGGAAATTATGAGGAGCAATTTACGATAAATGAAGTAATTAAAATTGATGTGAACTCGCTTAATAGCAACATGGGGGACCACTGTTGGAAAAAAAACATATTTGTATTTTATTTAAAAAGAAAGTACTTTTTTAATTGAAAAATGTACCAAGCTCCTGCGAGCGCAGAAGCCGCCTCCGCGTCTGGAGGCACCTCTTGTTTGGCGGCCAAAGCCGTCTCTAAACCGGTCCCAGTTCCGAAATTACTCCCTAGTGCCGCGGCTCCTCCCTCCCCCCTAGTTGCTGCACCATTATCCGAGGCACTTTCCACCTCAAAATCTGCTGCCAAAGCGAATATGCCTATGCATTCCTCGGCTGCCGTCAAGATATTAGCGTACAAGTTGACCACGTAAGCTCGCGACATTAATCCAATTTCGGGTGTAAGGGCATATAGGACTGCTTTGACCTGCTTTGCTTATCATTGCCAAAAATGGCTCTAAAGATCTCATACTCATATCGAAGGACAAGAAAGAACGCTTGGCTTGGACTAGGGCTCACCAAAACGACCCTCTCTCCGGTTACGACAGAGGCGGCTAATAAGCGGCAGAGATCTGCCGAGCTAAACACTCGCCCTGATCTTTTAAATTACCTAAAGTGGCCAATCCAAGAGTCCCCCATCGAAGCCTTTGGGACTTCTCAGACACTCTAGTCGTTCCGACCCCAGTAGACCCCTTTTAGTTGGGCGATTAAGGATGGCCTTGCCTGGCCAATTATAGACAAGAGCCACCCGGACGACACTATCGCACCCTCTAGATGGAAGTTGGTGGAGCGAGCCCTTCTCAATGTATTTCTCGAACTCGAACCCTTCTCATGAACTCGAACCACGGCCCTGCACCCAGTTGCCGTAATGCAAGGTGGTTTCAATGGCGTTTAAAAGTGTAGCACGCTCCGACCTCCGATGTTTGAAGCTCTATAAGGCACCCATTAGTAAGATTGGTGAGGTCTGGCCAGGAACCAAGCTTGCTGGTGTTTCTCAAGGAAGAAAAGAACCAACATTGTCCCCGGTCGAGAGCCAGAATCACCAAAATTGCTTACCCACCCTATTGGGTAAGCACCGCGAGGCGGCAATAAAAGAAACTCTAATTGATACTTCTCCAGAGAAAAATGGCAACTCTGTCTTCCCAAGACTCAATGGGGCTAAAACAACTGGTGAATGGGCACTTTATAAGACCGAAAAGAGGGAACTACAAACAACTTTTTAGGAAAAACAATAAATACTTACTCGGGTCTATATTCAGAGAATATGAGGGATGAAAGAGTACAAGTTTCTTTGCTAATGACCTGATAGTCCGCTACAAAAAGCTGCCAAACATAACCTAAATTGAAATTTACCCTTTAACTTTAATATAATTCCAGCTAAAATCATAGAACCGGAAACTTTATTTAAATTTTGAAAGAATTCACCAGACAGATGGCTGATGACAGGAGCATTGTTGCCCTTTTCGGTGATGGAGCGGGAAGTTCAAATAGCCAGGAACTTCAAATTAATTTCGTAAAGACCAAGTATGAGAGATCAAAATCCCTGCTATACTCACAGTATACTACATACATGTGTATATGAGTAATCATTCCTCATATAAACCTGCTGCCTCTTTCATTAGCACTAGCACAAGCTGTATAGCCCCACATCATCTGGTGATGTTGCACTTCAAATTTAAGCAAAAATAGAAACTTTAGTTGTAAAATATTTCTTATTTTTTCTAGACCAGAAATATGTAAATAAAGAGAGAGAATTGCAAAATACAAATGAAGATTATTTTTAAAGTAATTAAAAGAAAATGTTTCTATAAATTTTATAAATAAATTTTGTTTTAACAACAAAACGTAAACAACACTAAAAGCAAGAGAATGTTACAAAATAAGAACGTTTTATTCATAGTTGCACTTAATTTTCTGGAAATAATTGATTTTTATTGGAAAAATCAATCTTTGTTTTTTAAATTACAATTGATTCTATGGAGCCATGGTATGTAGCAGAGAGCTGTGGTAAAAGGTCTTAATTGTTTATGGTTCATTAACACCAGGGGTGCCGCACAGAGCCCATAGACATTAGTTATCAAAAAAGAAGGAAAAAATTGTTTTCTTTTTTCCCCATTTTTTGGCTTTCTTTTTATTATTTCATATGAATCCATGAAGTTTATTTGTTCAATATCTGTGAAATACATACATATAATCAAAGTAGATAAAAATCAAACCAAACATTTTTTATTAAATTAAATTATATTTGAAGTGTTTTTCCTTTCTTTTTTCTATTTTGTTACTTTTTTCTTTGTGTTTAATGTCAACAACAAACACAATTGTCAAGGTAACTTGCTAACCCTTTAACATTTAAAACAATATTGGGAATATCGCTCCCGTTAAGGGAAAAAACTTAAGTTTTTAAGAAATTTGCATACAGTTTCCAGGCTCTAACAACCTCAACGCCTTCTTCATTATGTATGTTTCTTTTTTTGCATATTTTTGGCACTTTTTTTTAGTTTTCTTTTGCAAAATCTTAATGGGAATATCTTTGCATTTACTTTTCTTATGTAAATTTTTAATTGTTTTTCTGTTCAAGTTTCTCAATTGAATTTAATTCAAATCCAAGTAATGTTTCTATTGTAAACGACAACACTGTTTGTGGTAAACTATTAACAGTTCAACATGGCTTTAAATTCCACACAGTGTAAAAAATACATGTTAACAATATGTTGAGTTGGTGCATTATTTTAGCAAAGTAATCTATTAACAGTTCACCATAGGCTATAAATTCAACAGAATGTTAATCTAAATTTATAACAGCATGGCTTTAAATTCCACACACTGTAAAAAAAAAACATTTTAACAGTATGTTGAATTGGAGTACTATTTTAACAGAGTGTTGGGTATTAACGAAAGCACAACCAAGTTGTAAGTAATTCAACATTAGTGGTTTATTTCTATAAATAATTTTAGTGGTGGGTTCATACAAATAGAATGTCAAATGTTCAGTAACAATTTGAAATATGACAAGTGTTTGGAACACGTACAGAGGTAGCGTGGCCGAGCGGTCTAAGGCGCTGGTTTAAGGCACCAGTCTCTTCGGAGGCGTGGGTTCGAATCCCACCGCTGCCAAGATGATTTTTTTTTCTTATGAAGAAATTATATTTTTATTATTACGTAGATCGTAGTAATAAATTAAACGCCTTTTTGCATTATTTCATGCGACGCAGTTAATTTTTTTTTGAATCGGCAACAAACAAGTACAGAGCAAGTCTGTTGTAATTTTTTCTTGATAAATTGTGTATTTAAAAAATATATTTGTTTTTTATAATCTTGATAAAATATATATATATACCCTCAGACACAAAAGTATACATACGGTTAACAAATTTCATAAATTTTTTAACCAATAATTGTCTGACAACTTCCCTCGATTTTAAGACGGTCTTTTGTATTGGTTCAGAAATTCGTAAAATTTGTTAATCGTATGTATGTATACTTTTGTGGCCCTGTGCTGGCCCACGGTTAACAAATTTCACATTTTTTTAACCAATCCGTTAATTCGACAATCTTTATAATTGTCTGACAACTTTCCTTGAAATTTGTGAAATTTGTTAATCGTATGTATACTTTTGTGGCCCTGCACAGGCCAACAAAAGTTAACAAATTTCAGAAATTTTTTAACCAATTCAAAAGACCGTCTTAAAATCGAGGAAAGTTGTCAGACAATTATAAAGATTGTGGGATTAACGGACTGGTTAAAAAATTTCTGAAATTTGTTAACCGTATGTATACTTTTGTGGCCCTGTGTACATATGTACACATATAAAGAGCATGCGCGGCTATTTTCAAACAATAACAATTAAACAAAAAGCTCTCCATACACATTTGCTGACTGGCTGTCTGTCAATTGGATTTTCTTTGGATTTTAACAACAATGATAAGCAGTTTGTGTTGAACGTTATATACATACATATATATATACATTGGTATTGGTATGGATTACGTCTGCTGTCAGCCGGGCCGTATGTATGTAAATAAACACCCTTTAAGAATAGCTTGCTTTATTATATTGTATGTGGGGAATATTTGTAAAACAAAGAAAAATAAAATTGAAACGAAATAACTTAAAAAAATAAATTTTTTTTATTGGCATTCTGTTATTATTTTTTTCTCACTTTCAATTTTATATTTATTTACGATCAGCAATATTTTTTTTTTCAATTCTAACCTTGACTTTGATATATCTTGACATAAATCCAACAGAAATAGCGAATGAAATTTTAATTTTAAAATTAAAAAAGATTTTCTAGAGGATTAAAAAAAATGGAAGGGCTACACATTTCATTTGGATATTGAAAGAAACCAATTTATTTTGAAAATAAAATTTTGAAATTTTCCTACAATGAAAAGTAGCTACTCAAATAGAAAGGCTTTCAAGGTCGTAACTCTTTTCAACATGTGGTTCACAACATGAGTTCAAATATTTACTTACTCAACAACTTTTCCTAATTATAAAATAAAAATCGATAACAATTTAAAAAAAAAATAAATTAGAAAATGTAACAAACTGACATGTCGTAATCGGCAAGCTGTGCAATGTAGGATTACTAAGCATTTATACATCATACAACTACGTTGGAATCCTATTTAATCCTATAGGATGGGCCATCTATCGGTTTAAATTTGAACAATCGGTTATTTCGTATCTGGCAATACTTATGTTATTATATTCTGTCACAAAATTCACTATATTACTCCATTGAACGTAATGAATCGATTTACGCTTGAGCAACGTTGAGATTTATTTGGCCAACTAGAAACTGCACGAAGATGTCGATTCGGTTGAAACTCATTTTCATCTTAGTGGGTATGTTAATAAGCAAAATTGCCGCATTTGGGGCTCAGAAAACCCAGACGTGGTGTTACAGAAGCCAATGCACTCATTACGAGTAGCTGTTAAATGCTGCTTGTTTAGCGGAGGCATCATTGGCCCATATTTCTTTGAAAATGAGGACGACGCAGCCATTATGGTCAATGGAGACATCTATCGCAGTATGATAACTGATTGTTTTGTACCCGCTCTTCATGGTATTGATGTGAACAATGTTTGGTTTCAACGGGATAGTTCAACTTGCCACACATCATATGCCACAATCGATTTATTGCGTCAAACGTTTGATGGCCGTTTAATTAAATGAAATGATGATGTCAATTGGCCGCCAAAAAGCTACGATTTAACACCGTTGGACTATATTCTGTAGGACGGCGTTAAAGAAAAATGTTATGCCGACTAACCACAGACAATTGAGCATTTGAAAGCCAACATTCGTAATGCCATTACCGAAGTTACCACCCCATTCACTCAACAAAGTGCACAAGAAATGGTCCGATAGAATGAGATACAGTGAGGCCAGCCACGGCAGCCGTATCAATGAAATAATATTCCATTTCTAACCGGAATAATTGTACTCTTCACAACAAATGAATAAATTTGGCAAAATTTCAAACCGTTTTTGTTTTGCATTTGAATTTTTAAATTTAAACTTTTATTTTCCCCACCCTATATCTTATAAAGATGTGATGAAATACTGCATCAAAACCCTAAAGAGGGGAAAGGGCAGATGAGTTTTCAACATTTCTGATGGAAAAACGAAGAACTTTAAAAGCCTTAAAAAATAATGAAAGACATGGTAACAACAGACATGCTTGCAATGTCTGGCACAACAGGAAATTTAATTCAAATTCAAATGTAAGATAGGCATTCCTTGCAAAGGACGAAGAAATGTTGTGCCACAAACTTTACTCATTTGCAAAAGAAAGCAGGGATAATAGCTCATCTTTTTGAGAGGCGAAAAAGGTCCGCTATAAGCAAAGCTAGCGTTAAACCTAACCCCATAGCTGTTTGCCTTAGGCTGCATATGCGCAGAACTATATCTATATCAGAAGATGTAATGACGAGACACAAAAGAAGACCACAGAATATCTTCTCAGTTAATGTCCAACAATTAAAACCTAAACAGAACGTATTTAATAGAAACTGATTTGGTCTACACCTTCAAAAACTATTGGGATGGCTGGGAGGGAGTTCGAATTGCGTGATCGGTGTATAAACACAAGTGAGGTTAGGAATATCTCACAACTGCTTCTGCAGAAGATATAACGACAAGGAACAAAAGGAGACCGCAAAATATCTTCTCAGTTAATGTCCCATAATTGTAAACCTGAGACAACGAATTTATGACAGAACGTATTTAAACAAAACCGATTTGGATAGAATCTACTACACTACCTACATACATAGTTTTGGTCATTACAATCCTTTTACAGTCAGGATTACGAGATAGTTTCTCACACCACTTATGTTGTGTATGTTAATTTTATACATGAGTGTTGCGGGACCTACAGTTTTAAAGTCGACTCCGAACGACAGATTTTTGAGAAACTTTTCATGGCAATTTTATTTGCTCTCAGAGTTTTTGTCAGTAGAAATCTATTGAGAGGAAATCGCCTAAGAAATATTTCTTCATATTTCGCGTTGTTGGAGATGTCTGATCTGAGGTTTAAAAACCCAATAACCTACCCACTAGACTACACCGACTACCAATAGAATCTATAGCTTTATAAAACTACTAGGACAATTACAGTACCCGGAGGTCGAATTGACCCATTGTACAACGCCCTAGTTTCACCGCTTATGTTGTGTGCGTTAATTTTATACATGAGTGGTGGGACCTACAGTTTAAAGTCGACTCCGAACGACTAATAACTAATAAGCCAACACACTACCTACTAGACTACGGCGACTACGGGAAATTGGAAAAGGAGAGAAGGTAGGAAAGGGAGGATATAAGAAATGAGGAAAAAGGATGGACCACAAATACACAAGAAAGTGCGACTGCAAAAATTCTGCCATAGCCATGCTCAAGAAGATCAACCTATTCATAAATCTATGGAGAGCCCTAATATGGGCTCTCGAAAAAGAGTCCAAAACTTCGAAGAAACCCCTGCCCAGGGTCCTCTATCTCAAAAGGCAAAAAGCTGTGAATGCATTAATCTATTATGTACAAGCACAACCCTCGTATTTATGTTAACCTTTAGGTTTTTTTAGATTTTTATTAGAGCCATTTTTTTAGTTCATTAAACCCAAGCCTTTTTTTTTTTTTTTTTTTTTTTTTTTTTTTTTTTTTTTTTTTTTTTTGTTACAACATTACCTTCGGCGACAGTGATTATTTAAGGTTGTCACTGCACACCACTCTGAGCACTTGTAATTACAATTAAATTAAAAAATAAAATAATTTTTTTTTCGTTTTGTTATTGTTATTATTTTTTGTTAATAATACAAGACGAAATTTAAAATTAGTATATGCCTGTAAGTAGGAGTACATGGTTGTTTATTGCTTTATGATGGAATATTAAATTAGATTTTATTATACAGACTTTTTTGATTTTTTTTTTGTTAATTATTGTAAAGACAACACACGAATTTTGAATGAATTGTTGTGTTTAAATTAACAATTAACTGAATAAAAATCATTAAAACAAAAATAAAAATTCGTTGTTACTTGCTGTTGTTGTTGTTGTTGTTGTTTTTCGTTAATATCAAACATTATTATTGAATTTCCTGTTTAAAGTACAAAATTTTCTTTATTAAAGAAGAGGAAAGAAGAAGCCTCTAATATGAGTTTTATTTCCATTTCGCTTTTCTTAAAGAAACTTTTCGTTTAAAACGAAATACATGGAGAAACAAAATGCATTCATTTCCTTTTAACAACCAGCAAATGCCGACAGTCGACGGCCGAACGCCATCTATAGCTGCAAAGACAAATTAGATTTCCGTCTCTGATAGTCGAAAAAAAAACCGAAAAAAATAAATAACTGGTAGGTAAGTAAGGCAGTAAAAAAATTAATAACTTTTGTTTTTCAGTTTTAATTATTTTTAACTATTCTCCTACCTTACATGCATAATGAATCCATTCGTTGGCAACAATCTGCCCAAGGAAAACGAACATCGAATCGAATTTGCATGTTAAATATTATATGGGAAAAAAGAAAATGAATTTGTTTTTAGACTTTTTAATGTAGTTCAGGGAAGTAAACATTCTTTTTTTTAAACTGTTCCTTAAACTAAAGGCACTGAAATTACATACATACATAATTGGTCATTACAACCCCTCAATCAGGATTACGACCTAATTTCGTAATTGGGATAGCAAATATTTGAAAGAAAACATGCTAAACTTAGAGAGGCCCAGCTTTGACGATTGCTAAACAGTTCAGTTTTAAAAATAAAACATTTTTAAAAACAGTCGCTATATTGCCCTCTCATAAAACATTTTTAAAATCAGTTTCGTTCTAAAGTAAGGAAATACGAGGTACGTTAGAAAAATATTAGAAGGCTGTCGCCATATTGTCATCTTATAAAACATTTTAAAAATCAATTTTGATCTAAACTAAGAAAAAATTTCCCACAATCTGTCACCTCTACGGCCTCATCAATGGATGGGTCAGGGGGGAAGTGCAGAGGCGTTGGGGGAATGAATCGGGTTGTTATGTTTTTGGCCTGCCATAGACAGTGTAAGAACAGGTTGCCTGCTGGGCTTGAATAAGGCTAGTTTAAGGTTAGTTATTGGGTTTATTATGGGGCACTGCGAGATTAGATCGCTGACAAGGATCTGGAACAAGTCCTAGCCGGAATATTGCAGGGTATGTTGCGATGAGGAGTAGTTGGAGGCTATCGAACACCTCCTCTGTAACTGTCCAGCCCTTAGTAGGTTGATGTTGAAGACCCTTGGCAGAGGCTTCTTTGAAGGTTTGAATTCTGTGTCGAGAAGCGACATAAAGGATCTCCATATATTCATTATTAATTTGAGCTGGTTGAGAAGTGTTAGGGCTTCAATAGTGTTGTCGCGCACTCTTGTGTTGTTGTTGGTCTGTGTAATTCCTCCGCTTGCTCTGTCGTTCGTAATTGACTTTAAACTATAGGTCCCGCCACTCATGTATAAAATTAACGTACACAACATATGTGATGTGAGAAGCTAGGTCGCAATACTGACTGAAGAGTTGTAATGATCAATTATGTGTGTATGTATATAGAACGTTAATTTCTTTGAAAAATAGAAAAAATCCTTGAAGTAATTTAGAAATTTCAGTCTCATCCGCTCTATTTTCCGAATGTAGCCACGAATAACTATCGTAAGAATTTGTGTGGCCGCTGTATTTACAGAGAGTTAGGAGTTAAAAGTGAATTTCTAATATACACTCAGCCACAAAAGTATACATACGGTTAACAAATTTCAGAAATTTTTTAACCAATCCGTTTTCGTTGAAAATCTTTATAATTGTCTGACATCTTTCTTCGATTTTAAGACGGTCTTTTGCATTGGTTCAGAAATTTGTGAAATTTGTTAATCGGATGTATACTTTTGTGGGCCTGTGCAGGACCACAATTCAGTTCAATTTCAGAAATTTTTTTTACCTTACATGCATAATGAATCCATTCGTTGGCAACAATCTGCCCAATACCGTCTTAAAATCGAGGAAACTATAAAGATTTTCAACGAAAACGGATTGTTAAAAAAAATTTCTGAAATTTGTTAACCGTATGTATACTTTAGTAGCTGTGTGTACATATATTGAAGGGTAAACGATCAAAGAATTTGATTTAAAGTTTATAATGTTGGCAAGTGGTGTAAGAGCGAATTCAAGATTAAATGTTGACTAGTGAGTCATACTCTTTCAAGAACGCCTAAAAGAATCAGATGAAAAACTTCGGTCTGGGTAACAGGTGCACAGGGAATTATCTGATCAGAATTGGAGAAGTGGCTTATAACTCAGGCTTCACAAATTTTTCAAATGTCTTGCTTATGGCATACGAACACTATCGAAGTTTTGAAAGTCCGCAAGTCTTTCAAACTTGCTCAAGTGTCAGGTGATCAGGAACTGTTTATTAAAATCAATGTTGATCGGGACTTATTCAATGGAATATAAATAAATTCATGCTAAATCCAAAGGCTAATTGTCTCAATGGAAGAATTCATGAGGTAAGTTAGAAAAAACACACTATAATCCAACATTTTCGCCATTTTCATTCTTGAGAAATCCGAGAGACTTCTTTAAACTATGATTACCCGATAGTTTTAATTGCACAAACACGAATGGTTGGACTAAGCATAGTTTATGCCATTTTTTAAATACGATTGATTGTAAATTACTTGGAATTTATCAACTAAAAATGTTTGCCTTACTTTTGCTTACTTTTTGGTTGGCATCAGAAGCAAACTATATTTTTCGATATTTTCCTCATCGACAGTTCACCATGACATGCTAAACACCAAAAAATAGCAAATAGAACTAACTCTATCACTGGAATACATTATCAGTTCTGTTTGCTCACTTAACGGCTAAAAGCTCTTACTTTCACCAGCTGACGAAAGCACCTGAAGTAAAATTTTGCACATTCACGGAGCTTTTTTTTTTGTCAATCAGGAATAACTGAATGACGTCTTAATACAACTGAATGTGACCTTAAATAATGGATTCACTCTGTTTTAAATTAACATTCTAAAGCAAAAACAGAAAAATATTAAGTAAAGAAAGATTTAATTTCACTTTTTCTAGTATCATTCTCTTTTTAACGAAAAAAAAACACAAGAGTAGAAGAGAAACTAATGAAATCAAGTAAAAGTTTGTTGTTTTCCACACATAATTTGGTCAGAAAGTAAATTCTAAAATAGCAATCAAAGGTAAAAGTCGACCATGTGACACTGAACATGGTGACCAAAAATAAATTTAATATCGTATTAATTTACAATTAAACAACTTGTTTACTTTTCAGGCATATAAAAAAGGCGATTAATCGTAGGCTTAAAGTATGATGTCTATTTCAAACACTAATCTATTAAGTGCAAAAGAGTACAGAAGGCTCAAAAGGTAAAAAAACTAAGATGGCCCAGTTCGACAGAGGCTTAGGCAAGGGCAGATGTTAACATATCCGAAGATATGATGTGGCCAATAAGAAACAATTAAAAAAAATCGATTCTTGTGATTTATTTATTCGACAAAAAACTACAACACTGAAACTGAACATAAACACATGAAAGGATAAACATTTTCGGAATAAAGACTGCGAAAATTAGAAAAAGCGTTCAACACAAGTGGATTGGATAACATTAAATGTACTTCCAGAGGAAAAGAACATTTGCGAGTGCCACCATGGAAACTGGGTGGTTAAATCTGGAGCTCGAGGTGATTCAAACCCACCACTAACGGGTTATGCCTGTGAATGGCAAGCTACATACCTGTTAATCTAAGATAACCTAATGTTTACATTGAGACCTAGTCTCGTAGGTAACTTTATTATGCTGTCTGTTAGACAAATAGATATATTGGTCGCTTATACACAGTAGTCTACGAGAAAATAGGAAGCGCATCATTGGATAAAAAGGATTATGGAAAAATCTCAGTCACATGAACTATTCTTATAAAAAATTGCAAATTAATCCCGCAAAGATTTTAGATTTGTCAATGTCCATCTGGACCTGATTAGGGGCAAAGAGAACATAGTTAGAATGTGAATGTATTTTTTATAAAATACATTTATTATAAATTTTTAATAAATAACAACCTAACCTAATAATATGCTAAATTCCTAGAGACAGTGTATTTAGCCTGACTAATATTCTTCCAAAGATCAATATCCATTCTCATGAATCCTAACGCATTTGTAGTATTTCATTAGGTTCAAAATAGAAACAATAAAAAAAAACCTGAAGAAAACGACATGAATCTTCTTCTTTAGAAGCTGACAGCAGGTGACATACATTTTTACTCATTTTGTTACGAAGATTGTCGATGTTCGTGTCCCGTGTTTGCAGCGTTGAAAAATTCAGTAATTTTGTACTTTTTTCAGTACTTTATCATTTCAAAAATATCGCAGAACCCCCGCGACGCTTTCAGTACTTTTTTTAGTATTATATATTTTATGTCTTGCGTTTTTCAAATATTAATGCATTAGAAACATATTGAACGTAATGATAAAGGTAGGATTAGGCTTTAGCTCCGGTTAGCCAAACGTCCACGGAGCGTATGTTCGTTTTTAGAATACGAAAAGCAATGAAAACGCTTGCCGAATGTAATTTCAGTAAGCATTTGCATTGCTCTTCATATGCTAAAAACGAACGTATGT
Source organism: Sarcophaga variegata (assembly GCA_932273835.1). NCBI lineage: Eukaryota > Metazoa > Arthropoda > Insecta > Diptera > Sarcophagidae > Sarcophaga > Sarcophaga variegata. The sequence continues at coordinate 107,041,546 of OW026360.1, forward strand.
TACATTACGTTCCATCGACGTTTGTCTAAATTCGGTTTTGTTACGTTCCGAATCAGCTGTTTTTGTCTTGTATGTGAGGAACACTTATAAGTCGTTAGTTTTTCTGTTCCGCGCCGTATGTGCATTAAATATAAATAAATAGTTTAGTAGGTAGTGTGTTGGCTTACTAAACGTGAGCCCACGGTACAAACCCCGGGTCAGACATCAAAACGAAAATATGAAGAAAATATTTCTTCGGCGACTACCTCTCAGCAGATTTCTGGCAAATTGCCATGAAAAGTTTCTCAAACATCTGTCGTTCGGAGTCGACTTCAAACTGTAGGTCCCACCACTCATGTATAAAATTAACACACACTAAATATGTGTGGGAAGTTAGGTCATAATCCTGATTGAAGGGATGGATATAGTGACTAATTATGTATGTATGTATTTTTTTTTGCAAAAGTAGCATTTGCTGCAAAAACGTACTTTTCAGTTATGGTTCTGTACCATTTCAAAATTTCAGTTTTGCAACACTGTGTGTGTGTAAAAAACCGAAAATTTACGGCCTGTGAGGGTTATGGATGCCGACCCCTGATTTGAATGCATACTTCTCACATTTCGCTCACTTTTTCTCGATAGTCTAATTAAGATAACCTTATTTGATATTAAATTTAGACTTTCAGGCTGGTTTTCAGTTTGATTCTAAGGGTGTCATGCTTTAATGCAAAGCCCTGATGCTGATTGTTGAAACGGGTTTAGGCCTTGTCAGCTAGCTTTGGGTCAACGCTTAATATGGTATCACAATAAGGCGCTGTAGCGTGTCCAAGTGAGTTTTAATTTCAACGGACCTATGATATCCTATAGGGGATTACATTTTTTATAATTTTTTCGTTCTTTTCGGAATTGAAACAAGTTTAAACAGGAGTATGTCAAGCAATAGTATAAAACCCTATTGGAAAAAGGGGATTTTCTTTCACCGCATCTTATTTTGTATTTTTGTTTTTCTTTAGTGTCTGGAAACACAATTTGTTGTGTAAATGATTCCATTGCAAGAAAAATTTTATACAAAAATGTAAATCGAATGCTTACATAACCTGATTTGCATACTTTCTTTGAATAATTTTCAAAAATACATCCCACGAACACTTGATATATTTTTTTTATTACCCCAACTAAACTCTTTAGTGTAGGGTGAACACAAAAGTAAAGAAAAAAAATGTCATTAAGGACGGATGACATCAGTCAAGCTTAAAAGTAAAATAAATAAAGAATTTTGCAACAATAAAAGAAAACAACAACAAATTGTTTAATTATTAAATTTTTGTTATGGAAAAACAAATGAGACAACAACAACAATAAAAGAAAGAAGCTCATCATTTTCATTTCGTTTTATAAAGTTGTTGTTTTTTGACGTGGGCTGAATGGCAAAAATATATAATAAATGTTGATAAACAAAAAAAGAAGTATTGTTGTACATATATAGAGCAAATTTATATACATACATATGTACATAGTTTAACATATTCATTTAAAATACAACATTACATATCTTTATACATATTTGTGTCAAAAATATTTGTCAAAATCATTAGCAAAAAAAACGCTACAAAATTTCAGAAATTGTGGTCACGTCTTTACCATCAATAAAGTGACGTGTTTCGGTTATTAATGATGTAAATCCAGGCAAATAATACTTCGCATAATATGGGAATAGTTTGGTGTTGAAAAGGAATTGAAAACATGTTTTAATTTGTAGTTGGTTTTTGTGTGTCAAATGGTGTTTAACCCAATTACCATTCCTTCTACCATTATACATACGAATACTGATACTGATACTCTAACAAGACTTGCTACAATTTCTAGAAAAAAAAATATACATATTAATTATGTATACAGTGTATAAGAAAAATGATTTTTTTAGTTCTTCTAAAACAACAAATAAGTTTCGATTCAAAAAAAGTTTAAGCAAAGTGTCGTTGAGGCTTTTAAATAAAACCAGAATACATGCTATAATCAAAAAATATTCAGTTTCAAAATGGAAACCATATTGCAATAGGTTAGGTTAGGTTGGAATCATAGCTTTGATACCAAAACTAACTTGAGCACGCATAGCGGTCCGTTGTATTGCCACTGCTAAGCGCAGTCCCTGTACGGACCGTATTCCATCGAATTCATCGAAGAAGATGTTCGGAGCAGGGGCTGCACAATATTGTAATAACGTGGAAAACAAATTTTCATAGTAGTTATCGAATTTTAAATTAATTAAATTTTATTTTAATTAAGAGACTTAATCGCTTTTCATATAATCCACATAGGAAACCTTGTGATCCTCCAAAGAGGATAACATCAACAATGGACATTCTAGAAAGGTAACGCAGTTTCAATTCTTGAGGAAGAGGTTCGTAGCGATGGGTTTTTTACTCCATACTATACATTTTTAGAAGACTTTGTTTCTAGATAAGTCTAATATACATATATATTTTTAATATCATTTTAATTAATTATATTCATCCTCAATTAAAACCACGATTATGGTCTTGACATTGACTAGATTTTTATTTTTTTTTGTTAATACCTGTCTTCAATTTTTTTTTTTGTTTTCTTCCGATTTTGATCAATAAAATTATTTTTTTTTTCTCATTGTAAATCTATTTATTGCCAACTTTAAAGCAATAAATATTATAATTTATTATTTTTTGTTATCGTTTTGGCAAATAACCAAAAAAAAAACTTTTTTCAAACTATAAAAAATGCCAAAAATCTGACTATAAATTATTTAATGAAAAAATTACACAAAAAACTGGTTTTTTGTTGTTCACACTTAGATCAGACGGTGTTTTGTTTTTTTCTGTTCATAAATTCAAACCCAAACAAGACAAAATCCGCCATTTAAGCTAAAACGTAAACAAATATTCGAAATGGTTACGTTTGGTATTCAAATTTCATAAAATAAAAGCGACGTAAATACACGGCTAATGAAAATGTTTTTAAGCCAAATTAAAAGTGACATGCCAGCCACGATTGGTATAGAAATATAAGTATGTATACTCCCACAGAAAGTGTGCTGTCACCGCAAGAGTGGCAGGTATCAATTACACAATAGATGATGGTACATGCGTATCATTTTAGTTTTAAAAGTGTTTTTGAAAAGAAGAGGATCGATAAGATGAAATTTTTGAACACTTTTTTGTTTGGTTAAAAAAAATCAGAGGACACTTAAACGACAAAGCGGGGTATGACCGTTTCTGCATACATAGGTAAGGAAGAAGAGGGCCCCTTTTAGGAAATTGGAGATCTCTAATGTATTGCAAACGCTACCTGGGGATGGCAATATTAATCAACTCAGAGCTATCGGGTATTTAAAACTATATATTGTACAAAGTCTAATACTCTCGAATAAATTTGCAGACAGTATCGGACTTAACCTCATTTACAATTTTCTTGTTTTGCTATTGTTAAATAGAGACGGGCTGTCCTGGTAGTCTAGTGGGTAGTGTGCTAAACTATTAGCGTGAGGGTCATGGGTTCGATTCTCACCAGAGACTCTGGTCTGCGACACTACACCGGGCATATGGTCAAAGTTACTCAGTTCGTATATAATTAAAATATAATTTGTAATTGTATTGTAATTAATAAATAAATAAATAGGGTGGGCTTGAACCTTCGATTATTTCGAATCTGGCAATACATATGTCATTCTATCCTGTCACGAAATTCAGTATATTATCGCCATTGAACGTAATGAATCGGTTATCGATTGAGAAACGTTGGCATTTATTGGAATAGATGGACGAACCAGGAACTGAACGATGATGTTGATTTTACCAAAAAAAAAAGAAATCATTTTTTCGGATGAACCTCATTTTCATTTTGGTGGGTGCCGTTTTTGGGGCTAAGAAAACCCACACGTGGTCTTACAGAAGCCAATGCACCCATTACGAGTGACCGTTTGGTGCGGGTAATGGAGCGATAATGAGGACAGCGCAACCATTACGGTCAATGGAGACACCTATCGCACCATGATAACCGATCTTTTTGTACCCACTCTTCACGGTATTGATGTGAACAATGTTTGATTTCAACGGCATAGTGCAATTTGCCGCACATCCTATGTCACAATCGATTTATTGCGTCAAAAGTTTGATGGCCGTTTAATTAGCCGAAATGGTGATGTCAATTGGCCGCCAAGAAGCTGCGATTTAGCACCGTTGGACTATTATCTGTGAGGCGCCGTTAAAGAAAAATGTTATGACGCCGACCAAAGACCATTGAGCATTTAAAGGCCAACGTTTGTGATACTATTGCCGTGATACGGTCCCATACTTACATACATATGTACATAATTGGTCATTACAACCCTTTAGTCAGGATTACGATCTAGCTTCTCATACCACTGATGTTGTGTGTGTTAATTTTATACACGAGTGGCGGAACCTACTGTTTAAAGTCAATTCCGAACGACAGATTTTTGAGAAACTTTTCATGGCATTTTTATTTAGGAAGTCGCCGAAGAAATATTTTTTCATATTTTCATTTTGATGTCTGACCTGGGATTTGAACCGAGGCTTCATGTCTAATAAGCCAACACACTACCTACTAGACTACGGCGACTTGATACGATCCCATACACTCGAAAAAGTGCACGAAAAATGGTACCAATCGAATGAGGTGCTGTGAGGCCAGCCCCGACTGCCATATGAATGAAATAATATTCCATTTCTAGCTGGAACAATTGTACTTCACAACAGGAAAATAAATTTGGAAAAAATTCAAACTGTTGTTGTTTTATTGAATTTTTAAATTTGAACTTTTAAATGGTCCACCCTATAGTATAAATATTAATTAATATTACTGGAAAAAATCGAAAATGTATCATCTTTTTAATTCAAAATATGGTCACAATTAAGATTGTGGCACTTGTCCCCTTTTAAGCTAAGTGTCCCACAAGATTTTCAATGATTTCAGAAATTAAAAGAAATTTAAACTTTCTCTTCAATTAAATTGAAAATTAATTTCAACATTAATCAACCATATTAATGGCAAAATGGTGGTATGCAATTTAACTGTTATGTATAATTATTTAATTGCTAATAATAATAATGAACTTACATTGATCCATATAATCATCGTACATTTGATCCAAAATATACATCGTTGGTATTTCTCTTGGCGTATGTGTAGTTGTACGCGGTGTTGTTGGCGTTGTTGGTATTTGATTTGTTGATATAGTCGGCGGTAGAAGCGTAGGTGATGAGGGTGATGGTGATGGCAGTGTGCCTTCTGTTCCTATATGTGGTGGTGTGGTGGGTGTTAATGACATTTCAGTTGACAATGCAGCAGCAGTCGTGGCATTCGTTGCTGGCAATGTATAAAAAACTTCAGAGGCATCCATAATGGTTTATTATGATAATTTTCTTGATTTTAATTTTTTTTATTACAAATTTTTGTGTTGCTGTTGTAATTGTTTCTTTTATTGTTGTTGCTATTTTTTCTTTAATATCAATTAAATGATGCACACCACTATGTTACAGTTAAATTAAATGCCGAACAGAATGTGAATAACAAAAAAAAGAAAAATTTAATAATACTGGGCATACTATGTTTAAATATGAACGTATGTATGTATGTACGTATGGCAAAATCAATGGGCATAAGAAAAACTGCTTAAAACATGCAATGCATGCAATAAACCCCGCATCTTAAACAACATTCCGTCCGGCTAACTGGCTGCCTTTACCGCTTAACTGCCATGCACAAAAAAAAAATGGTAACGTTTTTCTTTATTGGAAAACCGTTCAGGTAATTATTGGCGGTTGTTTTTGTTGTATTGCAGTTTTGATTTTTGTAACTGTTGATTAAACCATTGGATTGAAATTTTTTTCTTTTTTTTTTGCACAAATTTTTTCAATTTTTTTCTATTTTTGGCATTTTAACAAAAATTATTTTCTTTTAAATAATAAAACTTTTAAATAATTTTTTTTTTGGATTTCCAAACTTATTTCTCTCTCTTCTATAATTAATTATTCACTAGTATTTCCAATACTTTAAGGCACGCTATGTTTTGTTATCTTTTTCTTCTTTTTTTTTTTTTTGTAAACTTTGTTTTAAAACAATTGCATGTTATTTTATATTATTTTTCTATTTGCACAATATTTTTAACATTTTTTTCTTTTTTTCGTTTTATTTCTACATGTTACCAGCAACAAGTTTTTAAAATTCTTTCCAAAATCGTATGCTAAACTCATACATACAATTCGTTTTAACTTTTGGTATTTATTGGCGAATATTTTTGCATGGGTGGGGGAATTCAATACAACTCAAGTTGTAAGTCGTATTCCATTGTCTTCAATCTGTGAGATAAAATAAAGAAGAAGAAGAAAGAAAATTAAACAATTTTAAAAAACTAATTAAATAATTTAAAATTTGCATTGAACTTAAAAACTAAAATGTTTCATTAAAATGTTGAATTTGATTTTAAAAATTTCCAAAAAAAAATATGTTCTTAAGCCCAGTTCACAACCGTCTAGTCTACGAGTTCACACGCGTGCGTTATGCTATGTTTAAATAGTCTTGCGATAGCCACTATTTTTCATATGGTCTGGGGCCCAATTACGGGATTCATGATTGAAATACGTTCGTATACAAATGGATTTCGATTGTATGAGTTGAGTTTTTCTGACGATATGACTCTAAATATTGCGTATCGATTTTTTACTAAAGTGTTGTTGTCGCCGTAGTCTAATATGTAATGTGTTGGCTTATTAAACGGGAACACGTGAACCCTTGGTTTCAAACCGCATATTGCACATCTCCAGCATAACGAAATATGAAAAACTATTTCTTCTGCAACTGCCTCTCAGTCGATTTCTGTCAACTAAATTCGGAGAGTGAATAAAAACTGCCAATAAAAGTTTCTCAAAAATCTGTCGTTCGAAGTCGACTTTGAACTATAGGTCTCGCCACAGTGTCAATAACTGTATAAAATTTACATACACAGCATAAGTGGTGTGAAAAGCTAGGTCGTAATCCTAACTAAAGGTTTTTAATGACCAACTATTTTATGTATTGAAATTTTAAAAGTTTAAAAAATACTTAGAAGCTGGTTCTGTGAGACGAAAGGTTACAGACGAACGTCCGTTTGTGTTAATGATTTAGTTAGTGTTAAAGATTCTTTTAGCCTGTGTTAGATGGCCCACAGCCTTGCCTTGTAGAGATGATATGAAGTTGTTACCGATATCTTGCGATTGGGCCCTTTTAAACTCTTTCTTGTGGGGTTTTCTTAAGCCACAGGCGTATGCGAATAAGTCACGTAGTCTAGTAGTATGTTGGGTTATTAGACGTGAGTCCACGCTTCAATCCCCAGGTCACACATCTCTAAAAAACGAAGTAAAAACAAATATTTCTTAGGCGACTTCCTCTCTCAGCAGGTTTCTGGCAAAAGCTCTGAGAGTAAATAAAATTGCCATGAAAATTTTCTCAAAAATATATCAGTCGGAGTCGACTTTAAACTGTAGGTCCCATGACTCATGTATAAAATTAACATACACAACATAAAGTGGTGTGAGAAACTACGTCATAACCCTAACTGAGGGGTTGTAATAACCAATTATACTAATTTAACCAAACCCAAAGCAAAATATTTTGAATCTTGTATTTCTAACATTGAGGCGACCAAGAATATGGTATTTTGTTTTAAGACTTTTAAAAATAAGGCATGGGGCCGGTGTCTAACGCCTAGTGGATTTTTTACCGTTTTTGTGCAACCTTGGGCGTCTAATGGAAACTGCATGTACAAAAGCAATACTATTTTGAATCTTGAATTTCGGACATTGAGGAGACCAAGAATATGGTATTTTGATTTAAAACTTTTATAGATAAGGCATGGGCCCACTGTTTAACCCCTATTGGCGTTATACTTTTTTATACCGTTTTTTTGCAACCCTGGGCGTCTAATGGAAACTGCATGTAAAAAAGCAATAAAACAAAACTATTTTCTAATTTTGTTTTCTCCTCTATTAGCGAGTGGCCTATTTATTTAAATATAATAATTAAAAATAAATAAATTCTAAAGTTCCAGTGTTTTTATTTTGTATATCAAACCGGTTATTTAGCAAACGGTTATTATGAATATAAATCACCACTTAAAAGTTACAAAAGCTTTTAATTTCCATTTGCGAAAATAAAAAAGAACATTTTAATTTTATATTGTGTTTAAAAAACAAAATAAAAAAGGTGTTAATTAAATGCTAAGCGGGAAAGGCCGACAATAGCTAATTTCTAACCAGAAAGGAGAAATACGCTGTTGAAATAACACAGTAGAATAACCCAATGAACTGTAAAATTTAAAACGCTAACTAGACATGCTTTCAAATGAAATTACTGCCGCGATAAGTTTTTATGACCTCAGATAGGTATGTATACTCCGCTTTATAGCACTAAATTTCTAAAATCTCTTCTTTTCATAGTTAAAGTTTCATTTCACTTGGAAAGCATTTGCCACAATGCATATGCGAACGTCTTTTCAAGTCTAGCTTTAAAGGTATTTAATATTCGTTGTGTAGTTTAATTTCCTTTTTGATTTTATATTTCCATTTTTTTTTGTTATGATTTTAATCCAAGCTTCACCAAATTTGGCAATAAAACTTTGTTGTTTTTTGCAATTTTTTTTACATGTTATTGTGTTGTACTAAACATGCCCCTTTGGCATGAATTAGGTTCAAACATTTACATGACAGGGTGGGGAGAAAACAAGAGTATGGAAAAATAAAATTTTCTATTCGTTTATGACACATCGTTCGTCTGACAATTACTTTTTCAAGTTGTTTTTATTTTTATTTTTGTTAAACTTGTTTTTCGCTTAAATTACCACACAAAGTAAATGAAATCAAATATGTTTAGGGTTCGGATAGAGAGAGAGAGAGAGAGTATGCAGTACATGACAATACGACGACCAAAATGACCGAATATATTTCCACATCAATCACGGTTTAAAGGTCAGCTTTAATTCCAAACAGAAATTGTGAGAATTTAGCAAAAAGAAATCGTCTAAATTATAGAAATTTGAACACAATTGATATTCGATATATAAACTTAAAAAATCGAATATATTTGATTATAGGTATATATTCTGTTGTTTTATTTTAAAGCCAATGGATTGAGAAAAAAATGTGAAATCAATCGTTAAGAAAAGCATTTAAAGCTCCAATAAAACATACAAATTTTTCTGCCAACCTATATACGTTTGTCCTATAATTTTTCCCAGAGACAGTAACCATGACTCCCTCTATGTACTTGATATACATACATCCAGGTGTTTTATTCAGAAATTCGTTAAAGCCCCCTATGCGGCTTAAAGTATGTAATCGAAAGATTTGTTCTCCTCATTGCAGAATGTACGTATTCCTATTCTGAATGTATGTACGTACGTTCTTCCTATTTTAGTCGCCACAGTTTAGTTAGTAGTGTGTTGGCTTATTGGACGTAAAGCCAGGGTTCGAGCCCCAGGCCAGACATCAAGACAAAATACAAGAAGTATTTCTTCGGCGACTTCCTCTCAGCAGATTTCTGGCAAAAACTCTGAGAGTAAATAAAATTGCCATGAAAAAGTTTCTCAAAAATCTGTCGTTCGGAGTCGACTTTAAACTGTAGGTCTCACCACTCATGTATAATATTAACACACACAACATAAGTGTTGTGAGAAACTAGGATGTTGTACAATGGGTCAATTCGACCCCCGGGTACTGTACTTGTCTTAATTGACAAGTACACGTCCTCTAACCTAACCAAACCTATTCTGTACAGGTTATGTTAGGTTAGCGGGCAGCTTGCCGTTACCAGACAAGTTCACTCGCTGGCCCATATGGTCTATTGTGTGCGAGGTAAGCCCCCTCGTCATATTGTTATTGGTGGGTTTGAATCACCCCGGGCTTCGGATGAAACCTGCCAATTCCCTTAGTACCACTTTCGTCACCATCCTCAAACGTACTTTCACCCAAAAACCGATGACGTCTGTTTTGAAGTGCAGGGCGCTCGCATAAAAGGTGTTCTACCGATTCCGTTTCCTCTACATCCTGGCAGCTTCTACAGTAATCCAAGTGGATTGCAATAATCCGGATGGATGTACTAAATTTTCTTGAAACACAAAATTTATCAACCCCACCTGGATTAAGAACAGTCGCCATTTAGGGCATTCACCCTGTTTTGTCGTCTATTTTAGAAACTCAAGTTTTTATTCGAATGAGCTTTCGCAAACGAGTTTTTTTTTCAGAAATCTATAAAACACTGACGGGTAGTAATCACTTCACGACAAGTGTGGACTATAAGATGGATGTACGACTATATTTTTCCTTAGCTTCAGTCACTCTATAACAATTTGTTTTCTATTAAGCAAATTCAACCAATTGTTTACCTAGGACATATTGTTACCAAAATTTAATCAAAAACTTCGACCACCCTTTAATGCAATTTGTACAATCTTCACGTGAGCCGGCAGTGGTAAATCTAATGCTTCCTATGGTAAAGAGTAAAGTTTTGAATTTAGAAATTTGCCAGACGCAAAACACAGGACTTGCTGATGTTAATGCCAGACCATGATATATGAAATACCCGATTCAATTCAACAGATATATGTATATCGGAAAAGGTATGAGTGAGTAAACCGATGTCATCGGCCTTCTAGTCGACTATTTATACCCCAAGTGATACATATATTAATACGAATTGCCTGCCACATAATCGTGTCTATAACTTTCGTACTCCAGTATTTATACCAACAATCGTTCATGTAGTACTTGTCTTGTTTCGGTTTAACCAATCCAATTCAGCTGGAACATTATTACAAAGCAGTGCGTTTCAGATCGCCTGGTGTGAATCTTATTGAATTCGACGGAGAAATCGATGATCAGCGGCTCTATTGATAGTGTCACTATAATACATCTGCTGTTGTCAGCGCAAGATAGGACATATGATTTCAAGACAGCCTGCTCGTTCCGAAAATCAGTTGTAAGATAAAATTACAAATTCGTGTGGATCATAGCTTTCAACTCCCTAGTTTTCGCATTTTTTTTTTTTTTTTTTTTTTTTTTTTTTTTTTTTTCGCCGAGGAGGGGCAAATGTACCTAACCGCACCATAGAGGAAGTCGTCACATCCTCCGTGTGTGGGGCCCTCACCCACTAAATCCCCCCCTCGTCTCCTGTGGACTTGTTTGTACCCACTCCGGAACTACGGTGGTATTACTTCGGAGTGGAGTCCTTTTGGCCCTTTGGCCCCTTCATGTTCATATCCGCGTCCGGATTGCGAATCGAAAGTTGAGGAGTCATCTAAGCGTCTCCACTATTCCTTTCGTCTAGATCATCGTCTCGGTTACGCCCGGCACGTGTGACAGCATCACCTATGCCGCCATGCTTACTCGTTCTGCAGCTTCAAGATCTATCTTCTTCCGTCTCAGAATGCGCTCTATGTAATTCACTACCGAGGTCCAATTTTCACTACTCGCAGTCATAACGCCGACAATATTAGCGGCTGTGATCGTTCCGACTATTGACGTCAGTACAGAGCGATAGCTCTGCCAGCGTGCACACTCGAAAACAGTGTGCTCTGCGTCATCAATTACCTCCCCTTCCTCGTACAGGCAGTAAGGGGAGGCGGCCTTGCCCATTCTGTGCAGATATTTCCTAAAATATCCGTGACCCGATAGCATCTGTGTAACGTAGTAGTTTATCTCTCCAGATTTCCGACCGATCCATGGCCTTATGTCCGGGATAAGTCTCGCGGTCCATCTTCCTCTATCCTCCTCGTTCCATCGTTGTTGCCATTTTGAAATGGTGTTTTCCCTGAAGTAACCGGTTATATGATTTCCAGCCGATTTCGCCTTATAAATCTCCATCCGCTCTGCCGCCAGCAGATCCACAGGGATTATACCCGCTATCACCAGTACGGCCGGAGCGGACACTGTACGGTACGCCGACGCGACACGCAATGCAGCCGTTCTCTGTACCGATACAAGTGAGTTTGCCCTCTTCTTGACGTCTAGTGTTTCGGCCCAAATTTCGCTCCCATAAAGCATAATGCTGTTTCCAACATCCATCAGGAGTCTCCGTCTCGCCGGTAGCGGTCCTCCAATGTTCGCCATTAATCTGCTGAGCTGTCCGACGATCTTCTGGGCCTTGTTAGCCGAGTACTGAATCTGATACGAGAATGTCAGTCTGGGGTCCAGCCTTATTCCTAGGTATTTCACCGAGCTCTCGGTTCTAATTGTCTCGTTTCCAATGCTCATGTCCACATGCAAGGGGATACGACGACCAGTGATTAGCAGCAATTCCGTTTTATGCATGGCCAGGTCTAGGCCGTGGGAATCCAACCATGCTTTTGTCCTTAGCATAACGCGTCTCAATTTTCGTTGTGCCTCTTCCGTGTTCCTGGCCGTGATAACAGCTGCGATATCGTCTGCGTATCCAACCAAGAAAGTTCCGTCCGGCATATCCTCCCTCAGAATTCCATCATAGCTAACGTTCCACAGGTCGGGGCCGAGGATAGATCCTTGTGCCGCTCCAGATGTTACTTGTTTCACTCTTGATCCCGAGCTTGTGTTATACACAAGCTGCCTGTTACTCAAATAACTACTTATCATGGCCAGAATGTAATGTGGCACAGAGAAATTGTTCTCCAAAGCATCCAGTACATCGCTCCATCTAAGGCTGTTAAACGCGTTTTTGACGTCCAAAGTGGCAAGCAGTACCACAGGCCTCGTAAAGTGACTCCCACGCTGTGTGACCATAGCTGCTTCAGTCACCTCTCTCAAAGCGCCAATTGTTGACCGACCGGGTCGAAAACCATATTGCCGGGCAGACAGTCCTCCTCTATTCTCAATAGCAGCGGTAAGCCGTGGCTTCAAAAGCCTCTCGAGCAGCTTTCCTGACGTATCCAGCATGCACAGTGGCCTGTACGCGGATGGGTGCTCCGGGTCGCCCTTTCCCTTGCTTATTAAGACCAGTCGTTGTTTCTTCCATATTTCGGGGAAAATACATTCTCTTAGGCACGCGTTGTACATTCCCAGTAAGAGTTGCGGTCTTTGATCGGCAATTTCCCGCACTACCTCAGGCGGGATGCCATCGGGCCCCGGTGCTTTGCCGGGTTTTAGTCCGGCTGCAGCTATTTTCAGTTCCTCTTCGGTAAATGGTAAGAATTCTATACCGAGTGTATTCTGCCGTTGTTCCATCCTCGATTCATGAGTGGGGAATAGTGTATCCACTATATTTCTCATCACTCGTTCGTCCATAATTCCCACTGGTTTCCTCCTGTTCAGTTTGTCCATTACAATTTTGTATCCTAATCCGTAAGGGTTTAGGTTTATGTCATCGCGTAGTTCCTGGAACGCCTGGTTTTTCTTGCGCGATATCGCCTCCTTCAGAGATTTCTTTGCCTCTTTGTATAATCGCATTTCGTCAACGGCCGGTCCGTTGGGTCTAGCTCTAGTGTACCTCCGTCGTAGTCGTAGACACTCTCGCCTGAGTGCTGCAATATTTTCGTCCCACCAGTACACAGCCTTCCTCCTGTTATTTGGGGGTCTCAACAAAGGCATTGCCTTCCTACACCCGCGTCCTATTATCTTCATAGTTTGTTCTACTCTCGTCCTCGCGTCGTCCGAGAGCTCAATACTGCCACACAATCTGTCAACCTCCAAGATCAGCCGATTTTTATCCAATTTTCGTGCATCCCATCCTCTACTGTTCGGAGTGTAATTGTTCTCCTCTCCTCTATTTCTCGAAGCAAAGGTGTACGATATGTACTGATGATCACTACCCGTATATATTTCCAATACCTTCCAGTCCCTGACTCTGTGACATATGCTCTCCGAGACCATAGTTATATCAGGGATAGTTCCCTCGCATCCCGGTCGTCTAAAGGTAGATACGTTCCCCAGATTCGCGAAGATCAGGCCGGTTCGAGCTGCCATCTCCACAATTCGTCTGCCTCTTGGGTTGGTATTCTGCATTCCCCACTCTACAGCTCTGGAGTTAAAGTCGCCTGCCACTATGAGGTTGCCGCCAATCTGCGTTATTGTATCCTCGATTCTGGCCAATTTCTCCTCAAAGGTTCCCACGTCATCATTGGGAGTCAGATAGCAACTCATTAGAGTAATATCGTCAAACTGTATCCAGGTGAAACAATCCCCCCTACCAGATCTTCTCGGTCGGGGGCCCTGGTTATCCGTTATCCATATAGCCGCTGTAGATGTTTCATCACCCAGCCAGAATCCGCTATTTTTAGCTGCATACTGTTCGCTTATAACAGCTACGTCAACTTCCTGCTCCCTGACTATTTGCGATAGCAAAGAAAAAGCCACCTTCCCTCTGTGCATATTCAGCTGCAATATCCTCATGCTGCCTTTCGTAAGCTCGTCCCGCAGCCCCGCGATCCCGGGAGGTGATCCAGAGATTTTCCTGACTCCGCATAGCAAATACAACATTTCGGTGTGTTCCGGCATTCTTTTCGCTTATGCCCCTTTTCTCCACATTTCATACATAGGTCTGACCTGTCTGGTCCACCACACTCCCACCGTTTGTGACCTATTCCGAAGCATCGGAAACAGCGTGTCGGTTCTTCCCTGATGGTTATTCTACAGCGTGTCCAGCCTATTTTGATCCTCTGTAGTTTCAGCAGCGCTTTCGCACAACTTGCAGAGGTTGTCACGAAGGCTCTTTTCTGCTCCCGGCTGTTCGCCCCGGTTATACGAACGGACGTATCCGGGTTTATTTCGCCCGCTTCTCTTTGTACGGCTGCCATAACTTCCTCGGTGGTTGTGAGGGCATCCAGGTCCCGAATTTCCAAAGTGACCGTAGGTACAAGGTCCTTTACTGTTGCCTCTTGATTTAGGACGCTCTTTAGGTTCTCCCTGAACTCGTCCCTTTTGCCTCCTTTACCCATTTCAATGAGAATAGCACCTGTTTTCGTCTTCCGGACGGCTCGTATCGCTATCTCCGATTCCTCTGGTTTTATTTTGTTCCGTATGTTCCTCAGAACGTCAGCGTAGCTGCGCCCCTCGGTTGGGTGGATGATTACAGCCTCTGGACGTTCTTTCACAATTTTTTGCCGCTCCTTTTTCTCCTTCCTTGCCGTTTTCTTGCTCTTCACTGTTTTCCATTCCTCGTTCACTGTTTCCTTGAGCTGTGCCGTGTCCGTCGGTTTTCCTCTCGGCCTCTTTTCTGGGCGGGTATCCGCGGGGCTTGAGGCGCCTCTCTTATTGAGGGAACTAACAGGTGTGGAGACATCGTCGTTCCTGTTATTCCTGGTAATCTCAAGAGCCCTACTCGCTTCCTTTTCCATTTCTGCAGCCTTCCAGTTTTCCCTGTAGCTCTTCATTATATCGATGAGTTCCTCTAATTCTGATACTCCGCTCTGAACATCCATGCTGATGTTCCTTGCTCTCGTCATTGCCGCTCTTATCCTGCGGATAACACTTTGGCACTTAGTAAAGGTCTCCTCCTCTGAGTTCCTCATCTTACATATGAACTCCTGTCTAGGGGAACTGTGCCCCAAAAGCGGTTCTTCTGTTCCACCATGCACTGGTTGTGGTGCATGCGATTGCGCACCCTCCTGCGCAGATTTTGGTGTCGTGCCACCCTTCTCAAGCCCAGTGCTCCTCGCAGATGTGCTCTGAGAGTTCGCCGTTGTCTGGGATTTTTTCACCGGTGATCGCCTGATTTTCGGACTGCTCATAAAGGCAACCTCACCTTGCATCATCTCTTCCACTTCTAATATTTTCTTATTCATTTTTTTCTTTTCGGGTTCCATCTTCAAGCCGCTATCTCATATCGACTATGCAGTTGTCCCTTAAAGACCCCGAGGGTGCCTATGGTGATCAGTGAGGTCCTCGCGAGGGTTGACGCAGATCTTCATGGGAGTCTGCGTTCAGAGCCAGGTCGGACACTAATTAGGAGTCATCTCAACTAAACCTGCATCACCAACTAAATGGCGACGATAATCGAACGTACTTGAAGCCCTGCCACGGATTTAACGGAACGGAGGCGTCTGCAACATTAGCCTGAAAGCCATTTCAACCGGTTTTCATTCGGTGTACTCAGGTAACAGAATGCAACAAACGTCAGCCCACTTGCGTCATCTTCAAAATCGATTTTCCATTCATAGTCCAGGTCGAATTGCCGAATCGCCAATCTTGCCTTCTCACATTAGCAAGTACCCAGCGGATGCTGAGTACCAGTACCCGGGGAGCGCCTGATCTAAGATACGGAGGCTGTGAGCTGCTTGGCATGTACTTGCAAGGATAGCCCCGGGCTTCGCCATGTTGAAGCCAATCAGTAGCGTTGCCTTGTAGTTACATACCCGCTCCCCCCTAGTTTTCGCATAACAGCATACGATTTTGAGTTGAGTGTGATGAGTATTAGAAAATTGCTTTATGAGTTCGTACAAAGCAAAACAACTCTATTGCTCTGAGTGGGATCAAGCTTGGCGAACTGAAAATTGTTTTCCATTTGACAATCCCAAGATAATGATATCTTGGCACAAACAGTTGGCTTGAAAATTGTTTGGGCCGTATAGCCCAGATCAAACTGCTCATTCCAAAAATCAGTTACAAAAGATTGCAAATTCGTATAGATTATAGCTTTCAACTCCCTAGCCTTTGCATAGTAGCATACGATTTTGAGTTGAGTGTGGTGAGCATTAGAAAATTGCTTTATGAGTTGGTACAAAGTAAAACAACTCTATTGCTCCGAGTGCGATCAAGCTTGGCGAACTGAAAATTGTTTTCCATTTGACAATCCCAAGACAGTGATATCTTGGCACAGACATTTGGCTTGAAAATTGTTTAGTGCATCCACCGTATAGCCCAAATCTTTTACCGTCTAAATGTCAACTCTTAACTTACCAACTACTTAATGGTAAAGATGGTAACCGAAGTGAAATTCTAGAGCTTTCAATTAAATTTAGAAATTTATTACAAAATGATCACTCTTTATTTGACCCGATATATGTATGAGCCATTGTTTCAGACACTATTGTGATCAAAATAATTTTATTAGATTTGTAAAAAGGACAGTATTTTCTCAAATAATTTCTTATAGTAGAAGGTTATAATTTTAAAAATATTTTAAAATATTATATTAAATTTCTTACGGAATTTTTTATTTTTTATTTTTTTTATTCATTTATTTATTTTAATTTATTTATTAATTTTTGTCGCAAAGTAATTTCGTTGCTGATTTCAAAAGAAATTATTGCACTTCGTTTAATATTCGTTTAAATTTAAATTATTATTTTATATTCTTTTAAATTATTTTATTTTTATTCTTTCTTTTTTATTTACTTTTACTTTAACTTTAATTTTCATTAAATTTTCTGTTCTATTTATTTTCTAATGTACAAATTATCTGTTCGTTTTGAGTACAATTTTTCTAAGTAATGATCACGCGTTTATTGTAAAATCGAGACTAATTGCTTAAAAATTTATTTTTTTAAGTTTTAGATTTTATTTTTGTATACAGACAGTGTATTTCTTGCCTTTGTTGTTGTTTGTGAGTGTATACAAAATATGCTATACTTTATACTTGTCAGGGTTTAAACCACAAACGGTAAAGGTGGCCAAAAATGGACTTTAGCATTTAGCATTTTATTTTCACAAAAATTGTTGTATTTTATTTAGAATTTCTACAACAAAAAAATATTTTTCTTGAATGCACTTTCTATTAAGATGGGCTTGGCAGTAAATGAGGGCAGAAGTAGGAACATGCGGCATATTGGATACCAGATTACGGCTGATAACTATATTCTCGATATAGTCAAATAATTTGTTTATCCTGTCTACGGTGTTACCACCAACTGTGGCCAAAAGGTGCTACTATGGTCTCAATAGGCAATTGAGTAGCAGAGACCTCTCTCGTACGACAAAACTAATTCTCTACAAGACGCTCATCCTGCCTGTGCTTTTTGATGGCGCATAGGCATGGATACTATTAAGCACAGATGCAGCAGCCTTGACAGTTTTCGAGAGAAAAGTCCTACGTAAGATCTTCTGTCCAGTGCGAGTTGGCAATGACTTCCGCATTCGATCCAACAATGAGCTGCATAAGCTACTCAACGACATGGACCTTGTGCAGCGGCTGCGCTGATTCGGCAATGTCGTTAGAATGGAGAAGGATGCTCCGGGGAGACTGGTATTTGATGCGGGGAGTTGTGGAAGACTAAATCGAGTAAGTCCTGTCATCGATTAGCGTGGCCAACTGGCGAAGGCGTACAAGAAGCATAGGCGCCTGAAAGGATGTGTTAAGGCACGCCGAAATCTGTTAATTGTGTTAAGTAAGTAAGGCTGACTTCCAAAATGTTAGTTGCTTTGTGTTTGAACAAAGTATAGTGTTTCGTAAAGCCGCTGTACAAAATGTTTACAATGTATACTATTTCAAAACGTCGTCGATGTGTATTTTTAACGCAGTCAAAAAGCAATCAGGCATCGGATTTATAGTTGATGCATCGTTTGGTGACTTTGCATATCTAAATAATTTATATACCGTAGTAGGACTGCATACAAACTTTGTGTTGATACATTTTGAAAGTCAGCCTAAGCAAATGTAAATACCAACAGTTTTCAACACCTTTTTACATAAAATATTAATTGTAGCGTTAGTTACTGAATCATTACAAAGTGCTTAATCGCTAAACGTGGCATCGTGTAGTCAAAAAATTACGATTGTTTCAGTTAAAAACTAAAAAAATTAAAAATTGTAGGTTCAATACCTACAACAGACTCTAGCCGCTTAACTTCACCGGGTCGACATAACCTCTTAGTCACACCGCTCGTTATATTCATAAGCATTAATCAATAAATTGTTGAGTAATAATGTTACACAAATCCGTTTAAGGGTTAAAAACAATTGTATGATGCTGCCGTGCTATTAAATTCTTTAGTTACGTTATTATTATATTTACTTTAATTCATTGTATACAATTTTTAATAAAATTTCTGAGAATAAAATATAACGTTTTTCTTATAAAACCACCCACTATACCCCCCTATATATGAATTCGTTTCATTACCAGATATTTGTGATGGCTGTGATATGTAAATGAAACTTAATACGTATGTATGCAATATAAGGTCATGGTGATGGAAGATGAGTAAAAATTTTAAGATTGACTTCATTGGCTGACATAATGAAGTGATTTTAAAGTTTTTGGCACAAAAATATTTACTCAAATATCTAAAGGCCACGCCCCTTTTGCATGGGGATGCTGCGTATTATTGCTTCGAAACATTAAAAAAGTCTGGTTGTCATTACAAGCATCAGTTGGTTTTATCTTCCGCTTCATTTATTTTTCAAAAGGCTTTTCATTCTTAAATTAAAACGAATCAAATTTATTTGGTACACATTTATGTGTATGTATGTATGTATATGCGTCAAAAATACGAGCATATTAAAGAATATAATTTAATTCAATAAATTAACAATTAATTTGTCCATTAAAATAAACTTGTTTTTGTATTGGTTTCGGTTTTGTTTTTTGTTTTTTAATTTCATATGGCAGTGTTTCATTTTAAGCCACACTCAACTGAAAGTTTTTTATATTACAAAAATACCCTACAGTATATCGGTTTAAATTTGAATCATCGATTATTTCGAAACTGGCAATACTTATGTCATTCTATTCTGTCACAAAATTCAGTATATTATCTCCATTGAAAGTAATGATTCGATTTACGCTTAAGCAACATTAGGATTCATTGGAATAGATGGGCCCACGAGAAGCTGCACGATAATTTCTATTTCGCAAAAAAAAAAAAATCATCTTTTCGGATGAAGCTCATTTTCATCTTGGTGGGTGGTACGTTAATAAGCAAAATTGCCGTATTTGGGGCTTAGAAAACCTACACGTGGTCTTACAGAAGCCAATGCACCCATTACGTGTGACTGTTTGGTGCGGCTTGTAGAGCGGAGGCATCATTGGCACATATTTCTTTGAAAATGAGGACAGCGCACCTATAACGGTCAATGGAGACACCTATCGCACTATGATAACCAATTTTTTGTACCCACTCTTCATGGTATTAATGTGAACAATGTCTGCCTTCAACTGGATAGAGCAACTTGCCACTCATTTTATGCCACAATCGATTTATTGCGCCAAACGTTTGATGGCCGTTTAATTAGCCGAAGTGGTGATGTCAGTTGGCTGCCAAGAAGCTGAGATTTGACACCGTTGGACTATTTTCTGTGGGGTGTCGTTAAAGAAAAGTGTTATGCCGACAAACCACAGACAATTGAGCATTCAAAGGCCAACATATTTAGGCGAAAAAGAGCACGAAAATTGGTCCGATCGAATGAGCTACTATGGAGCCAGCCGCGGCAGCTATATGAATGAAATAATATTCCATTTTTAACCGGAGCAGCTATACTTCATAACAAACAAATAAATTCGGCAAAATTTCAAACTGAAACAAGTATGTATAGGCAATTGTTTGAAGTCGCCGTAGTCTAGTAGGTAGTGTATTGGCTTATTAGACGTAAAGCCAGGGGTCGAGCCCCAGGCCAGACATCAAGACAAAATACAAAAAGTATTTCTACGGGAACTTCCCCTCAGCAGATTTCTGGCAAAAACTCTGAGAGTTAATAAAATTATAAAATTAACACACACAACATAAGTGGTGTGAGAAACTAGGACGTTGTGCAATGGATCAATGAGACCTCCGGGTATTGCACTTGTCTTAATTGACAAGTACACGTCCTCTAACCTCACCTAACCTAACCATAGGCAATGTACTCACAAAGGAAAATTTTTAAAGCAGTTCAGTAATCTTTATACTCGTATTCGTATTATGACAACATCTGATTATGAAAAGAAGATTCAAATACTTAGGCGTTATACAAAACTTGAAATTAAGCGAGATACTCTTCAAAGCCTCAATAAGCTAATTATGACCACTTAATATGCAAGTAAACTTATAATATTTTTCTAAATGCTTATGGGATGGCATTTTAATTTTCTATGGCTTTTTCAAGTACAATATCCGATTAACCACTTAATTATCGCTTAAACGTTGTTCAATTTATACAATAATTGATGGATTGATTATAAAACCAACAATGAAAATTTGATACACTTACAAAAGAAATCAACCACAAGCATTATAAATGACATTTAAAACAATATTTAACAACAAACATAACATAATTTTTTGCTGTCATTTTTCTTATTTATTTAACCATAATTAGAAGCCTGTGTCTAACTGTCATTATGTTCGATGTATGACAGATGGATGGATGCATATGGTATGGCATTGTACGATATGCTGTTGTGGTATCTGTAGGTGGTTTCAAATTAAAAATACCAAAAATGATAATATTGCTGTTGTATACAACAACTTCATTTTAAATGACATTTTCAAATATTTAAAGTGAAACAATTTATTTTTGGGTGTTATTAGCGTATTTTCGTATATTCTCTTTTGTATTGTGTGAGTAAAAAATATTTATTTTTCTTGGAAATAATTAAATCCTTATAAGTTATGTATTTCACTCGTATGAGTGTAAAGCAGAGAGAACAGCAGAAATATTTAAAAATGATTAACAAAAATAATTAATTGATTAAATACGATGTTAACATATCTATCTATCTATCTACCGGGCTGCTCAATGGATCGTCGTCTACGGTGTTCCTTTCACCCGCATCTCGATCTTTTCTGATAGTTAGGCTGCCATAAGATCTCTGTCGAACGTTGTGAATAACTCCAGTATTGACAGGGATTAAATACGATGTTAACATACCCTACACCGTAGGTTATCACAACAAAATAATGTTGTAGACTTTTGAACATTAAACGTTCTTGCCACATACATGCATAATTGGTCATTACAACCTTTCAGTCAGGATTACATCACTTATGTTTCGTGTGTTAGTTTTCTACATTGGCCCTGAACATTTCCCTCCGATATGCCGGATTTCTGTAGAGTCCTTCAGGCGGAGGTAATAGCTATCTACCGGGCTGCTCAATGGATCGTCGTCTACGGTGTTCCTTTCAAACGCATCTCGATCTTTTCAGATAGTCAGGCTGCCATATAATCTCTGTCGAACGTTGTGAATAACTCCAGTATCGACAGGAAATGTCGCCGCTGCCTCGACCTTCTTTCTAGGCGCTCCAGCATCACACTTGGTCAGGCAGAGACTGCGTTCACCTGTGGCGTCACAACGGGCCACTATGCGTGCTCAATTGAGCTTTTGGCATCAAGGCTACCACTCTGACCTCACCTAACCTAACTTAGTTTTCTACATGAGTGGCGGGACCTACAGTTTAAAATCAACTCCGAACGACAGATTTTTAAGAAACTTATTATGGCAATTTTTTTTTACTTTCTGAGTTTTTGCCGGAAATCTGCTGAGAGTCAGTCACTGAAGAATCTGGGGTTTGAACTACTAGACTACGGCGACTACATCATCGTCATCATAGATAAGAAAACTCCTACTTTGATCCTTGGTGTACTTGGTAGAAATCAATAATACTTGGTAGAAATCAATATTTGCAACGCTGCATATTAACATTTCTCATCGAATTTCATATTTAAACTGTAGCACTGTTCTTATCAAGTTTTTATTTTACGAAACTGTATGTACATATATATGAATTAGAGTATAAAAAAAGTTGAAGTAGTTTGGAAAAACAAATGGAACTTTAGCAAAGTGTTTGAAATATGTATAAGGGTTTAATGCCAATAATATTTGCACAGTTAAAGGTTCCCTAAAACATAATATTGATGTTATCTGATTCCATTCCTTAAATGCCTATGTAAGTCAGATAAGATAACTATTAGAAGCTCTTAGTTGAGGCATTGAAACGATATGCACATGCATTTGAAGTATACACATAATCTTATCTTGTGTCATTTGAGTCATCTACTCAAATATACAGAAAAATATTTTAATTGTTTACAATGAACATTCTAAAATCGATAAAAATAAAACCGATAAACAACTATTGAGATTAATATTCTATATTTTTTTCGTTGTTGTTCTTGTTTTTTAATTTTTTTTTTTGTAAATTGTTTTATGATCTGTTTTTATTTAATATTTAGTACACAGTGATGACTAAATATCACAGAATGTTATTCATAATAAAATAGATCGCTTACAGTGTGGTCAACAAAACGATTTTTTTACCAGCCTAACAGCTAGTCTTAGGGTCATAAATTGTTTTTCATTATTATAAGATGACGATAAGGTAGAAGTGAGCGTTAAGCTAAAGGTGGGATCATCCTACTGGTAACTTTTAAAGTTAAGTTTATGTCTGAACTTGCCATATTATTATTATTTTCATTATGGCAACTTCAAATATAAACAAAATCAGTAAATACAATAAAAAAGAAGCCCGTCGTTGCCACTGCGTTTAAAAAAAACTTGTTTAAGTGAGCAGTTTTATCGACATTGCTCTGGGACTGCCATATTTTTAGCAAGAGTTAACTTTATTTTATCTGTAGATTGTAATAACGAAAAGAAAGGTGACTTTAAAGTTCACTTTAGCTAAAGTTATCAGATAAAATTTTACACTGACTGTGTAAATTAGTTCATGACACTCCTGAATCCTGACTGAAGAATTGTAATGGCCCATTAAGTAAGTAAGAAGATCTGGTGTTAATCACTGTCAAATACTCAACGAATTCAAATGAGTCAAAATTAAATATTACATCAAGTGATAAACGCCTAAACTACCCATGGTTAGAGAGACAAAGGCAAAGCATGGATGAGAAGTCGAATCCATAAGTCTGTGTAAAGTTGAACATTATTGGTCATTTTCAATTTGAAAGAAGAAACGATGGGAGCCTCACCCGTAGACGAGAACAGATATAAAGCTATGCACCCATGAACCTAAGTAATATTTTTTCTAGTATTTGGATTTCAAATTCAAATTGTTAGTTTATCTTCTGGAAAAGATATACAGTGAACTCGCAGAAACTTGAACAAGTTTTTTAAAGGTTGTTCTCTGGTAAACTAAGGCAAAACAAAGAAGAGGTAATTTTTATGTAAGGATTACCACAATTTATGAACTTAATGATCAATATCGTAAATAAAATGATAGGTGTGAATATAAATGAAAAATTCATTGAAAATTTATAAAGGACGCATAAGTGAATTTTGCTGGAATTAATAACAGTTTATCGATAACACTTCAACTATACTAAATGTAAACAAACGATATGACTATGCCTTGTATTTATAAATTGTTCTTAGAGGCTGAACTGTGAGTTCTCTTAACATTTAGCTTAAATATATTGGTTATCAACTCAGTAATATGACACGACACTTTACAACATCCCTCCCTTCCTTTATCACTCTCACTTGTGTTTGTATATCACTATTCATTCATTAGTTTATATTTCTGTATGTCATACTATTGCTATGAATGAGAATAAAAATAACAGAATAGAAATTTATTTATTATACGTATATACATACATACATAAATACATACGTATATCTGCAAAATCTCATATTAATACGTACATATATATAAAAACACACATATGTATGTATATATGTATTCATTTTCATATATATACAGATGTTTATAATTAAATGCACAATAGTCGTATTTATACACTCGAAGTGTTACTAAAAACGTATTCATAACCTTGTCTTTGAGTTACTTTTCTGTTCTATTTGTTTGAAGTGTTTGCACAATAACAATCGTTTAAGTTACATACTCCCATATACATAAATATACATACGTTTGTATATAAATTACATTTATACAGTAAGTCCCCGCTTAACGCGGGGGATACGTTCCAATAAGTGACAGCGCTAAACGAAACATTGTACGCACTGTGATTGCGAGTTCGGAAAATACAGTTGAAATCTTTATTCTGGACAGACTAACAAAAAAGCATTGAAAAAGATACATAGTATACACCGGCGCTATATAGTGCACCGCTTTGGTTCGTGTATGGCCGTTTCATTTGCACACATATACAGTGGTGTTGTCCGGAAAGTCGTTCCGGTACTTCCTTTTTGGACAGGAACGCGTTCCGGAACTAAAGATGATTTCTGATAACGAGAATTGGCTGACGTTATGAAAAAAAAATTAAAAAGAATTGCTGATTTTCCTTTCTAATTTTTGACGAATTTTTATATGTATTTTTATAAACAAGGGTGTGAACCGAACCCGAACCGGAACAAAAACCGGAACGAACCGGCTTGTTTTTCCGAACCGTGAACCAGAGTCCGGAACGCGTTCCGGTAAAAAAAAATTATCACAACACCACTGCACATATACATACAACAAGTATCAATACAGTGTGCGATTTAGGGAAATTCCAATACTACCGCGTAATACTGAATCGGAGCAGTGTTAAGAGGGGTCTTGCTGTATAGACGAACATATTTATATGCTGCTGATAACTAGAACTAAAACTAGAAATAGAAGAATTTCGTAACTATATGAAATTCAATCCAAAAAAAGAAGTATCTAGAACCCCATCATAATAAGGAGGACTCCTACGATTTTTTTCGCATGCGAAAACTGTGTTATACTTGAAGAGCATTGCACTCTTTATAATGATAAGATTTCTATCGAAGCATGGCTTTAAAAACGCACTGCAGTGTTTGAAGTTAAACAGACTCCAATACTATGCACAAAGTTTCACCTTTGCTTGCTTCACCTCTTTGTAGTTACCGATAATGATGCTAGCCAAAGACTCACTTAAGCTCAGATATTTCGGCCATCTAGGCTTTCATACATACATATGTACATAATTGGTCGTTACAACGCTTTAGTCAGGATTAGACCTAGCTTCTCACATCACCTATGTCGTGTGTGTTAAATTTATACATGAGCGGCGGGACCTAGTCGTATCCGAACGACAGATGTTTTGAGAAATTTTTCGTGCCAATTTTGTTTAATCTCACAGAGTTTTAACCAGAAATTTGCTGAGAGGAAGTCGCCGAAGAAATATTTTTTCTTATTTCGTTGGAGATGACTGACCTGGGGTTTGAACCGAGGCCTCACTTCTAATAGGCCAACACACTACAAACTAGACTACGGGAACTTGTGTAAGATGTGTGTAAATTAGACCAGGAGTATATCTTCTGGATTTTTTAGCGTCTTGAAAATAATTTAAAGTATTTTTTCGAACAAAACAGATTAAAATACTTATTTCCATCACAGAATAGTGTTATGATCCATAAGAATTGGTCAAGAACCGAGTTAGTCTTATGACTTTTTAACTCTAAGATTTCCGAAGAAATATAATAGGTTAAGGCGATGCTACCATACCAGAAAAGACGCAATCTTTTTGGGATTAGGCTTAATGAGTTTACAAATAAAAATTGTATATACCAGACGGAGATTCGTTAGACTTATGAACCATTGGGACTGCTTTTTTATTCTTGTTGTCGCTTTTGTAGACACCATTATTTTGCATCTGCGCCTCACATTCACCATATATATGGAGTAGTTCGATGAATGGCGCTCACCGATCTATATGTGCTTTATACACTCCGATTTTGTTGAAATATAATGTTATCTCACTAGAATACAAAAGAGTCCGGACCAAAGCCGTTCATCTAAAGTCTTTACACCTTCTGAATATGGCTCGAACAAATTCCAATAGAAAGTGTTGTGTGTCAAGGCTGTATCTAATATCCATCATACTTGACGATGTATGTAATGACTCAAGCATCTCATAACAACAAAGGAATTACGGGGGACTACAAGTCGCCGTAGTCTAGTTGGTAGTGTATTGGATTATTAGACGCAAGGCCACAGTTTAAACCCCAGGTCAGACTGCAACTTCCTCTCAGCAGGTTTGTGGCAAAAACTCTGAGAGTTTCTCAAAAATCTTCTGTCGTTTGGAGTCGTCTTTAAACTGTAGGTCCCACCACTAATGTATAAAATTAACACACACAACATGAGTGGTGTGAGAAGCTAGGCCGTAATCCTGACTGAAGGATTGTAATGACCAATTATGTATGTATGTATGTGCAAGCCATTCTCCGAGATATACCATATAGCGATGGCATCGTATGCTTACCACAATTAAATAGTAGACTACGCTCGTTAGTTAGTTACAATTATATCTCTGTCCAACCATTGTTAAAGACGATCTAGGTTTGAAGACTTGAACTTCAATCTGAATACTACAAACTGTAGGTGGACTAATTCAGCCCCCTCCTCTTCTAAACCAGATCGGAAGGAGCATTTTGAAAGGTATCCAAGGCTATCTCTTCAAAGTATATTACGCTTATTAGTATTCAGTTCAGAAGCTATAAAGTTTTTATTTATTTTTATTACTCAATTAGTATAATCAGTTTATGGATGTAACCCCTTTTAAACTATGTGAGTTCCCACATAAATGATTGTGAAATCATTTCAAAATTGCTCCTACGAAACAGTTTTCGAAAGAGAAAGCAAAATTTTAATTTTACTTTAGTTGCCTATTTTCTACAATTAATTTCAGTTACTTTTCTTGTTTTTTAATCTTATTTTTTTAAAAATTTTTAATATAAATGTTTTAAACATATGTACATATGTATATATACTTAAGCGCACGTACATATATATGTATGTACAAATGATATGTGGGTTTCTAGGGTTCTATTTTATAAATTTCAATGACGTATGCACCACAGTCATGGTGAAAACAGTAAAAAAAATGTTCATAAATGTATGTACAATATTCATACATTTCAAACATACCTACATTAAATACATACTTGGAATATTTCTGCAATGAAAACGAGAATATGACGTTAAATTTGCTCCAGTTTTTATTCGCAAAAAAGAAAAAACAAATTAAAATAGAATATAAAACTATGAACACAGAAATTTGAAATTCATAAATGTTTGCATTCTTATTACTTTTTTTTAAATTTTTTTTCTTTTTTTCGTAATCATTAATGACTATAATTCGTGATTAGTTTTGAATTGTTTTACTGTTATTACATTTTTTGAAAATAGGTTATGTAAATCCACTAACAGAAAATAAACTTGAAAGGGTACTACAAATATTTTCTCTCAACAGATTTCTGGCAAAAACTCTGAGAAAGTGAATATAATTGCCGTGAAAAGGTTCTCAAAAGTCTGATGTTCGTAGCCGCCTTTAAACTGTAGATTCCGCCACTCATGTATAAAACTTAACACACAACATAAGTGGTGTGAGAAGCTACGTTATATACTGGCTGCAGGGTTGTAATGACCAAATATGTGTATGCATGTTATGTAGAAGGGCTCATATACACAGTATTACAAGGAAGGCCAAACATGACATCATGACATGCAGGAAGCTTACAAGCCATGGGCCATGGTATGAGTATGTAGGACGAACTTAACAGTTAATTAAGATATATGTACTGACATGTATTGGCATAGCCACGGTAATTGGTCATGGAAAAGTCATGGAAACTATATTTAGAATAATGGGAGACGGATCGAACACGTGATTCATCAGAAAACATTGTGATCTGACAGGTCAATTGGTTACCGGCTCAATCGTAACCGCGCCTTTGACAGAACCAGTAAACTCTATGATTTCGATTAGTAATCGAGGTAAACCAGAAAAACTACATACACACTTTAGAGAGGAAGCATTCAGTAATATATGTACGTATGGAGTAAAGACTAGTGGTGATACTAGGGTCCATAATGGAATTTACGGAACTCATGGTGGGGAATCTCAGTTAATACAATCGAGACATGTCCTCAATTTGAACGAATGATACAGAGGATGTGGCATAGCAATACTGTCTGGTAGTCAGACCGCCATCCGTGCACTAATTTCCCACGAGGATTACACGAAATTAGTATAGGACTGTTTGGAAATGTTGAATTAGCTACCCAATGGAAATGGGGTCACATTTTGCTGTATTCCGGGTTATAAGGGAATCCATGGTAATGAGAAGAAGGGAATTTGAGTCTTGCACCAGATTATCCAGGAAATATTTTGAGAATAGTAATCGAACATATAAGCGGGGATTTTAGAATTAAGAAAGTTTCGTTTAGAGTAGGAATCGCTTAATATGCCGGTACTGTGATGAGCAGAACTTTAATGCATTACAGAAGGAAGCAATATGGACTCCTTAACGGATATTTGGCGGAGAGTTATCCTTACTGACTGCACAGCATTCCAAGGTTCATAATGGCAACAGAGTTAGGTTAGATCGTTTGAAGTCCTCTTATTCTAGTAGGTACTGTGTTAACTTATTAGACGTGATGGAATATGAAATCCCAGATCAGACATCTCCAACAACACGTAACATGAAAAAATATTTCTTTGGCGACTTCCTCTCAGCAGATTTCTTGCTAAAAATCTAAGAGTAAATAAAATTGTTATGAAAAGTTACTCAAAAATCTGTCGTTCGGAGTCGATTTTAAACTGTAGGTCCTACGCCACTAATGTATAGAACTTAACACACACAATATAACTGAAGTGAGAAGCTAGGTCGTAAACCTGACTGAAGGATTTGAATGACTAATTATGTATGTATGTATGTATAGATCATTTGAAGGCAGCACTTGACTTTAACCTGACCTAACCTTACCTAACTTCTCTATACGATTTACTTTACTTTGATAATTTATTAGAAAAGAAAGTTTTTTTTTATTTCAGATGATAACATGTTTTTCCCTCTTCTTAACTTGTTTTGAGGAACTTTCAAGTCAATGAAATTAACAAAATTCTGTATACGTAAGTAAGTGTTTATTTGAGTTGAGTCGAGTTGAGCTGATTTACTCTGGGTTGAGCATAACATTAACTGACACCGTCAGCTCACACACAATGAATAAATATTTTCTATTCTACATACGATATTTACAATCCAATCTAGGTATGTATATTCATAAATATATAAATATATACTGAAATATCTGTGTGTATGTATATATATACAAATGTAGTAAGTCATTTTAAATCATGTTCGAAATACTAACATATTTTTTGTTTTATATTTTGGTTGGAGATGATGAAAAATAAAATGAAAAAAATTCATTGTTTTAGTGTAAGTTCGTTCGAATGAACGAACGAAATGATGTCATATACGAGTATTGTATTTTATTTTTTTATTATTTTTTCTAACATTTTTCTAATTTTTCTTAACAATTTTCTAATATATTAGAAGAAGAAGAAAAAAATTAAAAATTAATGGAAGTTTTATTAGAAAAATAAAAAAATAATTTAAATTAAATTATATTTAATGCAATAAACAATCATATTTTTTATAATTTACCTCACCAAATCACAATAATTTGAGCTTTTCTATATGTACTCGAGTATATATGGATGTATGTATGTACATATTTAGTTTAAAATATAATATTTTTTATTAAAAAAAAACTTCAGACTTTTTAAAGTTGCTTTTAATTTTAACGCTTGAGTGTTCATTAAGGAAATACCTCTTTAGCGGTTTACTGCTAATGATCATCATTATGATTAGTTTGTTAATAATGATGGTTAATTTATATACATATTTATTATATTTTTTTCTTTGTTTTTGTAAATAAAAATTAACATTTTAACAAAATTCCGGTTGCAAAGTTTTATTTTAAAAACCGAAAAAAAAAAATTAAAAAACTATAGCTGAGTAATAAAAAAAAAAATTATGATTAATTTGGCAGTTTCCATAAAAATATAGAAAAATTGAACAGGTACAAAATGGATACACTTACTAACTGAGATAAATTAAAATCTAACAACACAGCTTTAAATCATAAAACTTTTAAGCACTCAGCAACTTCTTCAATAGAAATAAATTGTCTTCTAAAGGCTATAAAAATATACGATATGTGAATCGAGTATCAGACACACTAGGGGTATGTACGCTTTACTGGCAGTAAAGTGGCCATTAGTAGCCTATACAGTACGCATATCACATCTAAAGTTGCCCGGCCACACAACAAATAATGGATTAAACTCGCCTTTTTTGTCAATATGTTGGTAAAACTGTACTGACACGTATAGACTGAGAAGAGTTTGAAGAATATCAAAATACTTTTGATTTTCGCTACCTGTGTTGCATAAATCATATGTTCTTTTCTTCTTCACAACAACAATAGAATGCAGTTTGAAGGTTCAATTTTGATATGTTGCTGTGCTAAGTGAAACAAATATTACCAACACATATGCAAATTCGATCAGTTAATTTGATACGTCGCCATGTGCCATAAGGCTGTTCAAGAATGGTGGTTATCTCTAAATGAGACAGCGGTATACTCAACGGCTATTCTGATGTGGATTCGAGGACACTAAGAACTTAGCCGACGCCCTTACAAATGCTGGAATAACAAATAATTTTAACGATTTCATACGGGAAAAAGAAAGGATGTATAAATACTATACTATTACTATATATACAATACTATGCTATACACATACATATATAATTGGCCATTACAACCAGTTATTATAATCAACAGTTAGAATTATGACCTAGCTTCTCACACCTCTTAAGCTGTGTGTTCATTTTTGTACATGAACGGCGGGACCTACAGTATAAATATGTTTAAGAAACTTTTTATGGGAATTTTTATTTACTCTCGGAGTTTTTACAAGAATCTGCTGAGAGAGGAAGTTCCTTCATATTTTCGTTTTGATGTCTGACCTGGGGTATGCACCGTGGTCTCACGTCTAAGCAGCCATTACACTACCTACTAGACTACGACGACTTCACATATTTACTGACAGTAAAGTGGCCATTAGATCTCTAGACAAAGCGTATACCAAACGTAAGACTGTTCCAGAATGTTGGATACCTCTGGATAAGAGGTTATTCTAATGTGGATTCCAGGACACGATAACATTGAAGGCCGACACACAAATGCTAGTAAAACATATAAGTTGAAAGATTTCATACGGAAAATTGGCATTTCTTTGCAAAAAAGAAAGGTATATATAAAGACCATACACAAAGACCAACATATCTATGGTATTGTTATAGCCGGAGCAAAATTTGTATGTAACTATTTAGAATTTTATCTTAAGAACCGCATAACAGACATACCTGCTCACTGTTATGTTGGATATACAAGTCGAGAGGTTGTGAGTACCTCATAAAGACTTCTTCGGAAGCTGTAATAAAACAAAAAGAAGAGGAGATCCAGAACAGAACTTATCTGTCAAAGGTCATATGGCTTTTATATTATAATGATGCCTTATATGACCCAAGTGAGTTATGTCTTTAGGTCGGCTGCCTATATAATCTAACCGAACCTTAACTATATTCTGATTAAATAAAGTGCATAAAAATGCCAACGCTTCTGATTGCTTTAACTATACAAGGATAAAACACTAGACTAGGCATAGATAATAGAAGAAGAGCAAGCTATATTCAGTCCACATGATTCATGTGAAAACCTCATAAAAACATTTAATGTCATTGTGGAACAACTATTAGATATGAAAACGCCGTTGTGTTTTAGGTTAGCCGTTAACAGGCAAGTTCACTCGGTGGCCCATTTGGCACCATTGTGTTACCTAGTGTGAGGTAAGTTCACTTGGCATGATCTGTTAGTTGTGGGTTTGAACAACCCCGAGCTCCGGATAAAACCGGCTAGTTCTCTAAGTGGCACGTTAGCTTTCTCCCCTCGAACTTTCTGTCACCCAAAAACCGATGGCGTCTGTTTTGAAGTACAGGACACTCTCATAAAAGGTGAGTTCCCTCCACATCCTGGCCGCTTTCTTATAGGGCAGAATTCCCCAATGTGCTATTTGTTGTTTCTCTTCAACCCAACACTTAATTTTTACCTACACTGTCAATAATGAAGGCAGTAGTTGTACATCCAGCGACCCGCTTTGCCTAAGTAGGAAAAGAATTATATTCCAATATGACAACGCCATTCCACTTACGTTAACAGTGCTGGGCCTTGAGTTTTGGGATCTTAGTTGAGAGGTGTGTATCGCAGCAAGTGACTACCTCCTTTGTCTTTCTGTGACGAATGATTTTGTTAATAGAAAATTGGTCTCAGGAACGAAAGGCTTTTGGCAAAGGCCTCTATCAAGCTTTAAATTTTATAAAAAAAAGAAATTCAATAATTATTGAAAATAAGTTGATAAAGAAAATCAGAACACTTATAACTATTATGGTAGCAGTCATTCCTTTACTTAGTTGCAGTTATTAAGTAAATTTATTTATTTTTTCGATTAAATTTCTTCTTACAAAAATTTGTTTTTGTTGATATCTTAAGTAAATTTATAACTTTCACTTGTTATTGAAACAATTAATTCGAAAATATTTATCAATATTTAAGTGTTCATACGACTTTCGATTGCTTTTGATAACATTGCCAGGTAGTAAATAAATAATACCTTTAGATAAGATTAAAATCGATTATGTACTTATTTATGGATGTGAATACGAGTGCTTTTAGAAAACAAAAAAAAAACATTCGACTTTAAAAAGAATGCATTCCAATGCAATCTTGTAAGGGAAACGAAAAGTCAAACGAACTGGCACGGATTGGGAATGCCTGAGGAGGAGACGATAGCGAGGATATGTGCGCCCCGACAAGAATAATTTTCCAAATTGAAAAAAGGAACACGGAATTCAAGAAACAGTGGGTTGTCCAACGTATCTGGTTGTCGAATTTCAAAACTGCTGTGTCCAGAAGTGAGCAGCGAGACAACCAGGGAACTACTTGAGTTCGACCAGGGAACGGTTCACATACTAACAGGAATTCTAATGGGACACTGCGGGGCAGTTTCGCTGACAAGTTCGGTGTTCCCCACCAGGATTACTGCAGAAGCTGCCATTATGTGAAGGAAACGGAATCGGTACAACACCTTCTATGTAATTGCCCTGCACTTCAGAACAGATGTCATCGGCTTCTGAGTGACAGAACGTTTGAAGATCTAAGGATGGTGTCGAACGAGCCACTAAGAGAACTGACAGGTTTCATCCGGAGCTTGGGATGGTTCAAATCCACCACCACTAACGGTTCATGACAAGGAAGCTTACCTCACACTGGGTAACACAATTGGTCATATGGGCTACCGAGTGAACTTGCCTGTGAACGGCAAGCTAGCCGCTAATCTAATCTAAACTAATCTAATCGTCTTGCAGCCATGGCATAGCTTGGGAATATTAGAATTATCAACAACGGATCTCAATCGTTAATGGAGTCACAGACATCTCCAAGAAACCGAAATATGAAAAAATATTTCGAAATACTATAACTATCGGCAGATTTCTGGCAAACAAATCTGAAAGTATATAAAATTTAGATGAAAAAGTTTGTCAAAAAATTTGTCGTTCGGGATCGACTTTAAACTATAGGTTCCACAATTCATGTATAAAATTAACACACACAACATGAGCGGTGTGAGTTGCTGGGTTATATATGTATTTATGAAAACTTATTTGTACTTTAGAACCTAGACGCGTTTGAACAATTGAGGCTTAGAAGGTAAGTTTGCCTGTTATCTCAATGTTACCTTGTTGCGTATGCAATAAGAAACTTAAAATAATCACCAAAGCATGGTAGAGTGTAAAATGTTTAGAAATTTAAAATTAAAAAAATTTTTTGGCGCGTGATTTGTGAATTTGTGATTTATTTTTGTTGTTTTTAAGGTGCGGTTCTTAAAAAATAAAATATTTGCCTGAATGATGACAATGATAACAACAAAACAAGCACATTTTATTTCTTTCAAAATTCTAAATGCACATTAAAAATGTTATAAACGTACACGGTGAAAATAATTTATAAACGAATAAAAACAAAATTAAAAATAAGGATTCCAAAACATGAACAAGTGATTAAAAAAATAACAAAAACAAAAATTATTTGAAATCAAAAGAATTCTTTTTAATGAGTCCATGACTTCTTAAAGTATTTTTTTTTCTAAATATTGATGGTTGGCATAGAGAGATTATAACACATATATTCATATGTATGTATGTATGTACAATGAATATAAGTTATAATTATATATATATATATATTTACATATGTATATATACAATGGTGTACATACATACATATGTATTATAAAATAATCATTAAGTTTTACATAAAGATTGCATGACTTCGAATGCTATTAAAAGCAAAAAAAAGAAAGAAATTTATGAACATAAAAATAATGTACAGAATATAACGTATAAACTATTCACAAATCAACCCCATTAGACGTTAAAACCCATATTAAAATTTATTCGAATATAAAGAAGCACAAAAAGAATATAATTTTTTAGTTTCTAGTTTTTAAAATCACCATTTTTATTATTCATTATATGTACATACACTTGAAAGTAAACATTAGTAATTTGTATAGAACCAATGGCACAGAAACGGCATACCAATGAAGATTTTGAATAATAGGTGATTTTTTTGCAGTTTGATTTTTCAGTGTAAATTTTTACAGTATCAAAAATATCTTCGTGGCATGTAGCAATGCTAAAAAAATGCCACGTACATAGTAAACTAACAAATGAACAACGCTTGCATATCACACATACACACATAATTGGTCATTACAACCTTTCAGACAGGATTACGACCTACTTTTTCACACCACTTATACATACATAAGTGGCGGGACCTACAGTTTAAAGTTGATTTCGAACAACAGATTTTTGAGAAACTTTTAATGGAAATTGTATTTACTCTCAGTGTGTTTGCCAGAAATCTTTTTTTTTTTTTCTTTTTTTTTGTGAAGATGTCTCGAAGTCGTCGTAGTCTAGTAGGTAGTATGTTGGCTTATTAGACGTAAGGCCACAGTTCAATCCCCAGGTCAGACATCAAAACGAAAATATGAAAAAATATTTCTTCGGCGACTTTATCTCAGCAGATTTCTGGCAAAAACTCTGAGAGTAAATAAAATTGCCATGAAAAGTTTCTCAAAAAATCTGTCGTTCGGAATCGACTTTAAACTGTAGGTCCTGCCACTCATGTATAAAATTAACACACACACCATGAGTGGTGTGAGAAGTTAGGCCGTAATCCTGATTGAAGGGTTGCAATGGCCAATTATGTTTATATGTGTGTCTGACCTTTTGTTTTGAACGGTGGCCTTACGTCTAATAAGCCAACAAACTACCCACAGTAAGACCCTGCTTAACGCGAGGGATACGTTCCAATAAGTTCCAGCGCTAAACGAAACAGCGTTAAACGAGGCAACTTAACACATACATACATGCTGTGATTACGACTTCGGAAAATACAGTTGGAATCTTTATTCTGGACAGACTAATAAAAGAGCATTGAAAAAGTTACACAGTATACAACGTCGCTATATAGTACACCGCTTTTGGTTGGTGCATGGCCGTTTCATTTGCACACATATACAACAAGTATCAATACAGTGTGCGATTTAGGGGAATCCCAATACTACCGCGTAATACTGAAACAGCGTTAAGCGAGGTCTTACTGTACTAGCCTACGGCGACTTGCATATCATTAAATTTTATTATCGAAATTCGCACTGTGTAGGAATGTGTTTCATAAATTTGGATTATTTTTTGATCGTCAAACCGAACCCATCGAACAAGCTACGCATGCTATTGTATTGGACATTAATCTAACAAACCGTATGCGACGTGTACTTAACGAGGAAAATGAAGATCGCAAAATGACAACTCATCGCCGTCCACCAACGACTGGACTTTTGTAATTCGATTACCTGACAGATTTTACGTAAGGACCCTGATATGAAACAATACGAACTAAAGCTGTTTCAAGAGCAGACCTGAGGCATCGTACCACAACGTTTTCTGTTTGATAAAAGTTGTATGGAGATTAATTTTTCGATTGGAAAACTGTCTTCAGCGAGAAATATCAGTTTTGGTTTAGTGGGTACACGTCAACAAACAGAATTGCCAGATTTCTTCAAGAGTGATGAACATCGCAATATTACAGTCAATGGAAATAAGTACCGTGCTATAGTAACTGATTTCTTTTTCTTCAAAATAGAAGAATTGAACTCGAGTAATATGTGGTTCCAACAACACAGTGCCACATGCCACACGATACATAACTACTAATGTGGAAATTTGATGAGTTTCGTATCAACCAATTTGCCGCCAAGATCATGTCATTTAAAACCACAAGACTATTTGTTATGAAACACAAGAAGTATCTCGAGTATCCAAATTCTTGAGAAGCACACCAACTGCAAAATGCCAAAATACTGGAAAAGTATGTCAAAATTAAATTCATTATTTACATGAAATAATCTTTACAAAGTAAATGCCAGTCTTTCACTTATCGCCACAAAACTTATCGCCTTGAAAAAAGCTTTATTATGCGCACCAAAAAAATTAATCTGAAGGTAGTTAAAATGTGTGGGGGCAAGCCTATTTTCCTTAGAGGAAGAAAAGATAATTGATATCTTCGTTCAAACACTGTCGTAAATATAACTCTTCGTAGAAGAGGACGTAAGTGGATACAGAGTGCCACAAGTTTGAACATGAAATCATTAAGGTATGTAGGAGTCAAACTTGTGGTTTGTTTCTCTCGTTGGACCACACCTTCTAGTACTCTTTTTACAAAACATTACCCATCTGATTGAGATTATTATTAAATGGAACGCGGAAAGTCTGCTTAAACTCCGAAGTAGTTTAATCAATATCATGTATGAAATCGTTACTGGATATTGCGTTCTGGCCACACACATACATACATACATAATTGGTCATTACAACCCTTCAGTCGGGATTACGACCTAGTTTCTCACACCACTTATGTTGTGTGTGTTAATTTTATACATGAGTGGCGGGACCTAGAGTTTAAAGTCGACTCCGAATAACAGATTTTGAGAAACTTTTCATGGCAATTTATTAACTCTCAGAGTTTTTGCCAGAAATCTGCTGAGAGGAAGTCGCCGAAGAAATACTTTTTGTATTTTGTTTTGATGTCTGGCCAGGGGCTCGAACCCTGGCTTTTCATCTAATAAGCCAACACACTACCTACTAGACTACGGCGACTTCATGCCACACATGCAAAACAAATTCATCATGTTCATATGGCCAATAAACTCTGTGGCCAAGCAATTTTCAGTCTCTCTCTTTGACTGAACAATTTTTTGCCATTAAAAGAGTTTCACAGACATTAGAATAAATGGTATATACAATACTACTCAACCAAGTGCAGGCAATTTTGAAAGGATCATGAAGTATGTATGTATGTAGTCTATCATTGCCATGTGAGGGAAGACAACATTTTTCTCTTAGTTTTTGTTTCTTCTTGTCCGCTTCCGTCAATCGGTGAAGTTGTGGTAGCAGCTCATAATGGATAATTTATATATGAACGAACGTTAACTATTATTTGAAATATTTTCTGAGTGTATTACTGCCTGCTGCCACATGTTTCGCATGTTGCCCCATAAATTCCCTAATGATGTTCCAAAGGATATTTCATCATCAATGCAGGCACAACGAAACTAAAATAGTTCATGTACTTCTAAGTAAAATAATTAAAGTTTCAGTACACGGTAGTGAGTAGTTATAATAAACCAAGACAAATACAAGTGGACATGCGCTGTTAGTGGCATACAATAAATATTTGAAAACGTAACTCAACAACAACCCACAAATAAATGCAATTAAAATATAAGTGTAGAGTACTTTTACTTTAAACTCCCCCGAAGAAATAACCAGTTGAGCGATTAAATTATGGAAAAAAAATAGGTTTTTTCCCCTACTATGGCAACATTGTAGCAATGTTTTTTAGTTGTTACCATATAGACGACGACGGCGACGACGAATAAACCCATTGTAATCCAACAATTAAGTGTGGGTTGCATTAAAGTTTTTCCAAAGCCAGTTACACCAGATAGAATAAAAAGTAGGCAAGAGTGCGGTGTTGCAGGAAAATGAAAATTCCCTATGAGAGTATGAAGTCTGTTTTGTGTTTTTTCTTCGTAGTATGGTTACATTTAAACACAGTGTGTGTGTTGTTTGTTGAAGGACATTAAATATACAGTTATTTTGTTTAATTTTTTCTTTTTCTTTTTTTGTAGTTGTTAAGGGAGTGCCGTTACTTTAACTGATACACGAACATTCATAAATTTGTACATAGAAACTGAGTTTAGTTGGAAAACTCACGATGAAAACAAAAAAATGGAGTGTTCGTTTTCCATCGAATAGTCGACGAAAAGATGAAAAAAAAAAACAAATGAACAACGTCATGCCACAAATTTAGAACATTTACGCATTTCAATAAATTCTTTTTCTTTTTGGGTTTTATAGCAGATTACCATTTAAGTAGAAAGCAGAGTTTTAAAAGAATTTATTCCGAGAGTGGAAAATGAAGGCATTTT
Source organism: Sarcophaga variegata (assembly GCA_932273835.1). NCBI lineage: Eukaryota > Metazoa > Arthropoda > Insecta > Diptera > Sarcophagidae > Sarcophaga > Sarcophaga variegata. The sequence goes on from OW026360.1 coordinate 107,080,765, forward strand.
AATGATGCCCTAAGAGATAACTTGGAGAAGGAGGCATGCAATGCAACACGAAAAAGAGGAGTTTAAGTTTAAGAAGTTTGTTACGGAGTTCAAGCTGGCGGTATCTTCGGTCCGACGTTGCAAATGCCATCACTGTCAGCAGCGAGTTCTATAGGTCATTGGGTACCAACTTCTTTTTCCCTGAATTTTATGATCTAGACACCAATGACATAACATTTATGGCGCAGTAGCATGGCTACCAATGCGAGCTGGCGATAATTTCCGCATTCAATTCAACAATGAGCTGTATGAGCTCCTCAACGATGTGGACGGTGTGCAGCGTATTAACATCCAACGACTGAACTGGCTCGGCCATATCGTTCGAATGGATGAGGATGCTCCGGCAAGACGGGAAGTCGTCGAAGAGAATGACCTTGTTTGCGTTGGAAGGATCAAGTCGAGGAATCCTTGCCTTCGATTGATGTGATAAACTGGCAAAGGCTTGCATGAAGCAACGGCACCTAGAAGAATGTGCTGTAGCAGGCCGAAATCTGATAATCGAGTTGTTAATGGCCAATTAAGTAAGTAAAATACCAATGACATGTGGTTTCAAAAGGATAGTGCTACGGACTACATTAGATATTCTACAAGAGCGATGTGAGGATATGGTCATCCCATTTGGAGATGTTATAAGCAGACCACCGAGAAAATTTAATTTTAGACTTTTTCTTGTAAAGTTTTCTTAAACCGCAGGCATTTGTGCATAAGCCACAAACCATAGCGGCCATCAAAGCCAATATAATCCATGCCAGCGGTCAAATTGATTTCATAATGCCTAAAGTTCCAAGGAGAGAATGAGGACTGCTGCTCTTCTACTATTCAGCTTTTCTATTAGTCACAAAATACATTGTATTTCAGTTTGTGAAAGCATCAGTAACGTCAATTTGAGAGACGATACTCCCTTCTTCTGTTATGTTATGTTCGCACAAATTTCGTTTGGGGTGTCCTTGAAGGATGGCTTACAAAGTTCATAGGAAGGCATTCGAACTGATGAAATTAATCAAGCGAGGCAAAACTGCGGAAACCCATAGAAATGAGTTTCGAATTGTCGGTACGTACTATACTGTAAAACACTGTCGAAAATTAAAAATTAATTTTATTTTATTTTTAATGATTGCACTCTTTCAAATTTCGCTCTTTTCAGGTTAATTAATAGAAAAAAATTTTTTGTCTTTTTTTTTTTTTCTTTGATAAATTTCAATGTTTAATCGATAAATTACAAAATTCCCTGGAATTACTAATTAATTATATATTTTTAAGCTTTATTTAATCGATTCCATGTACTGTTTCAAGTATTTTTGTGGTACTGGTAATGCAATTTCCTTTCGAGATAACAACTAAAGAGTTTGAAAATGAAATATTAAAATAGGTGAAAAACAAATCCATGGGTAACTTATTAACATAATTTTCAGTTGAATATCGATTTCATAATAAAACTGTTCTATTTTTTTATTCAAACCCTAAAAACTACAACATTTTTTGCAGATTAAGGCTTTCGCATTAAAAAAAATTTTTGGTTTTGATGCCTTTGTATGAAATTACGTTTCCACAACAGTGGCTTTTATTAGAAAACACATAACAATGTAAAATATTAATCGATAATTTAATTTCAGAAAATATTTAAAAATATTATGGCCCATTTCAGACAAGTTGTCTGTTAAAAAAAATTATACGAAAGCTGTGATGATTTAAACACGATGATTTCATAGTCTGCACTGCAGGCAATATATCACAATTTTTTAAAGGTTTTCTTTAATGTGAAATGTTAAAGGTTTCCTCTTTTTTGGTATTTGAATTTATTCTCATAAACTATTATTATTTTTATTAGTTATTATTTCCTTTAACAAAAAAAAAAAACCTTGGCCTTGATAGTCATCAGTTTTATGAAAGAACTTTTTTAAGGAAAATGAAAAAAATGTTCCCCAAAGAGAAAACTCTTTCTTCTAAAAAAAATATTTCTTCAAAGCATAAACATTAAATACGAGGTATGTTCAAAAAGAAAAGCATATGTCTTAATATAATATTTGATTTTTTTTCAATTTCGTACAGGCCTAGTATCCAACTAGTATGTGATAACTCGATGATTTTGCATTAAATTCAAATTCATACATACATAATTGGACATTACAACAGTCAGGATTACGACCTAACTTCTCATGCTGTGTGCGTTAATTTCATACATGACTGGCGGGACCTACAGTTTAAAGTCGATTCAGAACGACAAATTTTTGAGAAACTTTTCATGCCAATTTTATTTACTCTGACTTTTGCCAGAAATCTGCTGAGAGGAAATCGCCGAAAAAATACTTTTTCTATTTTGTTTGATGTGTGGCCTGGGGCTCGAACCCTGGCTTTTCGTCTAATAAGCCAACACACTACCTACTAGACTACGGCGATTTCAAATTCGTTATTTTGAAAATAAAGGCTGGGCCATTTAAAGCAATAAAACAAAAATGGATGGAAATTTTTGCCAAATTTATATTTTTGTGTGAAGTACAATTATTCGGGTTAGAAATGGCACATTATCTCATTCATATGGCTACCACGGCTGGCCTCACAGTACCTCATTTGATCGGACAAATTTTCGTGCACTTTTTCCAGTGTATGGGGTCGTATCTTGGCAATGCCATCACAAATGTTGGCCTTCAAATGCTCAATTATCTTGGGTTTGTTGGCATACCACTTTTCTTTAATGGCGCCCCACGGAAAATAGTCCAACTGTGTCGAATAGCAACTTCCTGGTGGCCAATTGACATCATCATTTCGTTTAATTAAACGGCCATCAAACGTTTGACGCAATAAATCGATTTTGTCATGAGATGTGTGACAAGTTGCACCATCCTGTGTCAACCAAATCTCGCTCACATGAATACCATCAAGAGTGGGTACAAAAATTCGGTTATCATGTCGGTTATAGGTGTCTCCATTGTCTTTAATGGTTGCGCCGTCCTAATTTTCAAACAAAATATGGGCCAATGCCCATACCAATGCGACCACCAGAAGTTGAACAATGTTTGCGCAAAGCGAAATAATAAGATTTGCAAAAAACACAAATATTAGCCGATTTTTGGTAGTCGTACAAATGTGAAATTGACATATTTTGCGATAAACAATCAAGATCTATCAAAACTTTTGAAAATTTTTGAACTGAAAGTTCATTTGATAAGATGACATATACAAAAAATATAACACGACTGTTATACTATTTAAATAATAACTACGGTAATTTTTGTCCGATTTAATCAAACGAAGTGTCAATCTCTTCACAAAATAATGCACTTTCAGAAAGTTATCACTTATTTCATATTTTTTAATTAAAGTTTGCTGCTATGAACTGACAAACTTGAAAAAATATGAGAAAAATTCACATTTGTCAAGTTTACCTCATCAAACCCCATAGCATATTAAGTCAAATAATCTATATATGTTTATCGTTTTAAAGGCCCATCTCTCTCCTTTCTAATAAGGTTTAAATTTTGGACATCAGTTCAGAAATGTTTGTGTAATCAGTAAATTTGTGCGTCCAAACAACAATTTTTGTCAAATAAAACAAGTTTGGAGGGTTCAAGAAATATAAAAAAAATATTTTTGAGTTCTACTCAACTAACTGAACAGCTTAAACTAGGTAGTTACTCGGGTGTATTTAAATTTTTGTATTCTGTAAAGTAAAAAATTTGAAAATTTGAACAGAAGTAATGACTACGGTAAGGCACGTTATATGTGAGTATAACAAACAAGTTGAAAGTAAGAAATATTTTTTTACAAAAATTATTTACACATAAAATGCATTATATTGGCTTGAAAAGAAAACATATGTTTATTATTAACAAAATAAATAAATATTTAAATGAACTTAATTAAAAAACAAATAATTCTATACGATTAAAAATAAAAAGAAAAATACTCGTAATTCTACATACTTAAACAGTAAAACCTGAATAAAATATTCTATATTGGGATTTTTTCTAAACGCTTCTGTCTGTACTACGTACTATTAAATAATGATAACCACCTTTGTTATACTGGTATATACTTACATATATACTTACATATACACAGAGTAATATGAATATAGTTTCAAACAAATATTTACCTCATAAACTTGACTTTCAAGACGTGTTTTAAATGTTTTGCGAATAGAAATACTGTCAAGTATTGCATGTAGTTGGCGAAAATCAAACAGAAAAAAAAAATTTTTTTTTTTAAGTATTCAACATTATATTTTACAAAATAAGTGAATAATTCTGTCTATTGAATGCAAATTAATTATCAATGTTAATTGAAATGTACGCAATGAATAACAAATTAACCCAGTAAACATTTTAAAATTATTAAAAACAAATTTAAAGTGACATCTATCGGTCGGAAAGTAAATTATAAATGTTGATGGATGTCTACAGTTGATGAAAATCTGGACCACATGGACATAGTTTTAGTTTTAGCCGCTAAACACCGTTAGGCTTGTACCTATCTTTGAAGTATGATAGTTTCAGGGGTTATGTTATCAGGAACAATACTGGCTTGGTCTTGCTATATCATTAAAAAGGTAAATATAAAGCTTCAAAATCTGTCTCCAGTCAGATTACGACCTAACTTCTCACATCACTTATGTTGACTGTTTTAATTTCATCTATAAGTGGCAGGCGTTTCAGTTTAAAGTCGACTCCGAACGACAGATTGAAGCATTTTTTCAGTTTTTCCTCGAAATCTGCTGAGAGACAGTCACCGAAGAACTATTTCTTTCATATGGGTTTGTGCCGTGGCCTCATTTCTAATATGCCAGCACACTACCTACTAGACTACTGCCTCCTTTTAGACTCTGCAATATCGCGGACATAATTCGAAGTTTAATAATAAGGAGAATAGCGCATAGTAGTAGTTCTCTGTTTATTCTATCAGACCAGACACACAGAAAAAACTTTCTAATCGTCTATCCTGGTTATCTGGTAATTGACTAAGACCATTTTAGACGATTCACTACCGTCTGCCTTAAATGGAAGAAACACGAGAGAATTCAGTGTACTGCTGCTGAGGACGGAGCAATTCTACAGGAACTAATTGAGGCGAATTTTGATTTCTCACCGTATTACATTCCTCCGCAAATGATCTATATTAACCCTTTGATGCAGGCAATCTCAATCTTTACCATAGGCTTGAAGATTGAGCTGAGGCTAGCTAAGCATATTAGCTAAGACACTAATGTTATCATTGTAAAATGGTCAACGAATGTCTTAAAATTGTGTGTTCAGTGAAAAATATTTAGAAACACAAAATGACATCTGTATGCCCATGGTGGGAGTCTCGAATAGGACTGATAATTGAGCTCAGGTTAAAGAGAAACATATTAAATTCACTATGACAGCCAATAGGATCTTCAAGACTTAGAGAGGGTAATAAGAGGACGATGAAACTTTTAAATTCGATATAACCTAATTCTTGTAGTTATATATGTACATGACATTCAGAAAATAAAAAATGTACTTAAAATCAGATTTCGTATAAGTTACAAACATATTTCAGAAGTACATACTGACTGATTTGCTGTAAATATGGAAAACGAATAGTTAAAGGGGTTTATCTTCCATAACGGACATACTATTCATGTAAATGATGCTAAAAGCTTAAAATTAAGTCTCGAAGGCAATTAAAATTTTGACAATTGCAAAGGTAAATAACTACATACACTCGTAAAATCACCCTGAGATCACTATCTCATAATATTTTGGAAATGAAACGTACAGTGGAGGCCTTATAATTAGAAACGTTGTTTCTGGAACAGAGTTCTCTGGAGTGACGAATTTTAGCTTAATTTGTCCGAATCTGATGGAAAAACGTATGTAAGACAAATCCTTTCATCCCATTTACACAGTGAAAACTGTAAACCAAATTAACAAACATATGTACATGTTGCTAAGTCTAATTATAAGGCCACCACTGTATGTATGTATAGCCATAAGACCTATGTCTGAAAACAAATAACTGCTTGAGACAAACTGATTCAAATAGTCGATTTAGTCGAAATTAAGGATTAAGAAATTTTTTGTGCCTCTGCTACGGTTTGCTACTCCGCTATGGCTAAACTTTTACTTCGGACAACAACTGAAAGAGAGCAATTACAAACAAGATCATCTGTTCAATTTAGACAAAGGTATATAACACACACCATTAGTGGCTGGCCTAAACCTCTGTTTTAGTTTCAATGAATATTTTTAAATTGGAATGGAATCATACTAATCATACATACATACATATGTACATACAAACATAATTGGTCATTACAACCCTTCAGTCAGGATTAGGGCCTAGCTTCTCACACCACTTATGTTGTGTGTGTTAAATTTTTACATAAGTGGTGGGACCTACAGTTTAAAGTCGACTCCGAACGACAGTTTTTGGAGAAATTTTTCATAGCAATTTTTATTTGCTCTCAGAGTTTTTTTTGGCCATAAATCTGCTGAGAGGAAGTCGCCGAAGAAATATTTATTTCATATTTTGTTTTGATGTCTGAGCTGTGGTTTGAACCGCGGCTTTACGTCTAATAAGCCAATACACTACCTACTAGCAACTTCATCATACTAATCACAGATACTAAAAGAAACTCTCAATAATAAGAATATGAAAAAAAGAGAACAAGAATTTTTTCTTAAATAAGTAAAACAAATTAGGTTCTTGTAGAATTCAGAAAAACAACAATTTCAGATTATATTTAACAAAAAATTTAAAACAGAAAAGTTAGCTGAATAAATGGACAAATAAATTCAACAGATCTTGATTAAAAGAATTATGGACTACGTAGAAGATTAATGGACTGCAAAGGCTTTTTGAGTTGGGAATGATACACTGGCTTTATAGGAAAATAATTTTAGCACACGATGTCATTTCAAATTATCGATTTAAACGTTTGGAAAGCTTATGTTTTATCGTTTACAGATAATAATTTTCTAATAATACGTTATGAAATAATTTTTGGATATATTTTTAGATAATGTATACCATGCAACAGTACAGTAACCCTGACCTCAAATTTTCTATTTTTTTATCAACAATGTTAATGTACAATAATTTTCTATACTGCATTTTGCTTATCTTTGTATTCCAAAATTTTATTTATACTCAGATAAGAATTATAGAAAATACAGAATGTACATATTTTTGAGATAAGATATTCTATAACTTTTGCTCAATATTAAAAATATTATTTAAAGATTAATACGAACAAAAATATACAATAAATCTTATCAAAGGAGGTACATTCATAAAGACAATTTTATTTTATGTCTTATTTTTGTTTTTGATCTTGCCATATAGTTTTTAGGATATTATAGACATGATATACATATACGGGGGCTTACAAGTTTAAGGGCCATTATTGCAACTTGCCGTTAAACTTGGGTTTAGTTAAAGGTACCTTTAGCTAAAGGGAACTGTAAAACTACATTTAACTTATTTTCGTTATTACAACTTACAGATAAAATAAAGTTCTGTTCTCAACAATATGGCAGTGCCGGAGCAATGTCGATAAAACTGCTCAATTAAACAAGTTTTTTGAAACGCAGTGGCAACGAAGGGCCTTTTTTGTTGTTGTGTCTCATCTTTTTGTTTATATTTGAAGTTGCCATATTGAAAATAATGTATAATATGACAAGTTCTAACATAAACTTAACTTTAAAAGTTAAAGGTAGGATGATCCTCCCTTTAGCTTAACGCTCTCTTCTACCTTATTGTCCATTTATAATAATGAAAAATAATTTATCCGTCCATTAAAATCCTCCCTTTAGTTAACGGCAAGTTGTAACAATGGCCCTAAATAGTTTTATTTACATATACAGTGTACAGCAAAGTCTTAGTACGGCAATATATTTTAGCAATTTCATGAATTTTAGCCAAAAGTTTGTATAAAAATTTATAGTTTATTTATATATTTATTTTATTAATTTATTTCTTTTTAGTATAATAAAACAAACAATTTTTTAATGTTTTTCGTAAAACAAGAGAAAAATAAGGAAAGTTTCAGATGACCCCATAGGTACCCCCAAGGAGAACCCTGAGTAAATTTAAAATTCAAAGACCTAATATATGAAAATGTTATGCCTTGTATTTAATAGAATAGCCTCCATTTAACCCATTTGGAATTGAATGTACAAGTTTTGTTTGGTGTTTTCTGGTGGCACCATGAGCAAGTTTTTCGGCTGACTTTTGTTTGAGTTTTAGCGATTACGTAGCCGTTCTTTCAAATGATCTCCTAAATACTCTTTTGAAGTCAAATCGGGACTTTGTGCAAAGGAGTATTAAGCCTGTGGGCACTTTTTTTGTCAAAATATATTGCCGTACTAAGACCTTTGCTGTCCACTGTATATCCTTAGGGCAGGTATCGGAAAATACAGAATTTTTGTTAAAAAAAAATTGTTAATAATCGCTTAAAAATACTTAAAATACGCAACCATAACGGTGAGTCGGTGAATACCATATTTTGCAAAATTATGTGAGTCGTTATAATTATTCTTTCTGAAGCAACATGAAAAAGTTGTTGGACAAATTTGAGATTATTGAACTATAAAAGGGTGTTAAACTGAAAATGTATTTTCTGTAGAAAATAATACTGAAATGATTCAAAATATTTTAATTTGTCAATATTCACAGCAATTGAATTGGGAGGAATAGACGTCAATGCATTTTAATTAAATAGAATTCGACGTATTCCAGTGGGTAGGGCTTATTATACGTGAGGTCATGGTTCAAATCCTAGGCCAGACATCTTCAACAAAACGAAATATGAAAAATACTTCTTCGTCCACTTCCTTTCAGCAAATTTCTGGCAAAAACTCTGAGAGAAAATAAAAATTGCCTTGGAAAGTTTCTCAAAAAAAAAAAAAAAAAACAAATCTGTCGTTCGGTGTCGACTTTTAATTGACGGTCCCGCACTCATATATAAAAATAACACAAACAACAAAAGTGGTGTGAGAAGCTAAGTTGTAATCCTGACTGAAGGATTGTAATGACCAATTATGTTATGTATGTATTAAAATCCTTTTGAAATCTAAAGTGGATTTTTATCAAATTGCATTGAAAAAAAATTGTTATTTGGTTGTAATTAATTTCATTATTTATTGACTGTCTTCGTAGGTTGATAAACAAGGTGTGCCCACAGCCAGCTGTTCTAATTAGCAGTGCACTATCAACTAAGACCTTAATTGCTACGCAGAAGTGGACCTCTTCGATATTCCATTGATAAAGAAAACTGACCTGGGATCAATAAAGCTAAATGCAGTCAACTTCTGGCCCCAGGTAGACTATGTATGCTGAAATTCTTGGAAGTAACAGACACAGAGACGAGAGAGCTTGGCAGGGAAATTGTGGATGCAGATTATGATTTGTTTCATTCTGTGCTAAACTCTTTTAAGGGTATAAATTTAAATTTGTCTGGTAGTTGTACGCAATTGAGTTAAATTGCTTTGAAAACTAAGAAGTTCTGGAATAATAACACAGCCCTGCATGGGATTTGCAAATAAGATTGCACCAGGTGTTTCCGAAGACATTTTGTGCGCTGAACACGAATCTGGTTTCAAAAATTTTCCATCACGTCAGGTTTTCGAGAAAAAGGGGGTTGAAACCCCTAAAAATAGCGTTTTTGGCCATTTTTGAAACATTGTAGATCTAAACACTGACGTGCTAGAACCATCGCTATTGTCAGAAATTGACAATTGATCTTTGCTCTTCAAAATGAGCCCAAAGCCAAATTGTTTGCATGCACCCTTTAAGTAGGGGGTGGATTTATGTCAAGGGGTGCAAGGGAAAAAGAAACACATTACGGAGGTCCTTAAAAATTAATCAGATTTACTTGAAAATTGATACTCAGGGGTTTTTGGGGTCGCTGATTACAGATCTTCATTCAGATTTTAAAAATTCAAAACGGCGGATCCAATATGGCGGTCAAGTAAATCTGATTAATATTTATAAACCTCGACCGCCATATTGGATCCGTCATTTTGGAGCCATCTTATTTGCACAAAAAAGTCCAAATTTGCAGGGCTGTGTAATTTCAACACAAAAATTGCGAAATATTATTTACTAAAATAGTTTGTATTTTATTTTGAATGTAAGAAAAAATGTTTCATTTTAATAGAATTTGTAGTCGAACATTTCGAGCAAATATTAAAAAAAAATTTCCCAACCGAAAAAAATGTAAATGTTTTACTACATCACATCACCTAACATTATAATATTTTCTATTAAATTACCTGATTTTCTTTTAATTTTAATATAATCCAAATTCATATGTACACGCTTGTTCATGTGAAAAATATTTTTAATTATTTTTGAATTATTTTTTGAAAGTTAAAAGTTGCACAGATTTTTTAAGAAACCTAAACACACAAAAAATTGCTTAAAAGTATTATGAATTATTTTTTATTAAAAATATTTATTAATTATTATTTTTTCCACTTTTTCTATTTCTTTTTTAGCAACAACATTTAAAATGAATGTATGACTAAATAATTCACAAAAAAAAAAACAAAAATACACAAAATCTAACGATGTTAAAGGTAAAATTCAAACAAAAACAAAAACAAAATTTATATATTTATTTTGCAAATGTTGTGAATTAAGCTTATCATACATAATTTTTTATTTTTATTTTTTTTTTTAATTTGTCGCAGTTTCTTTTTTTCGTTATTTTTTTTTATCACAAAAAATTTGCAACCTTTGGGCTTATTATTTAGGAATTTCTTTTCTTTATTTATTTATTTATTTATATACATATTATTTATATTTTTTTCTTTGTATAAAAACACTTTATTTTTGTTTATATTTGTTAAAAAGTTTATTTCTTTCTAATGGTTTGATACGCGTTATTGTTTTTAACACCGCTATGAACGTATTGAAATCAAAACCGCTACTAACGTAACAAACTTCAACCAACATTGGTGGCTGGTTGCTACTTGCTTGGTGTGATGATATTGTATACATTATTATAATTGTTGTGATGTTGCTGTTGTTGTTATTATTAACAAACGAAATAACACCAACACCAATGCAAACACATAGTCATAGCAAGTCATAACAAAGTAATATTTATCATACAATATTAAGTTTTATAAGAGAGTAAAAGTTGAGTTGCTCTAGTGTTGGGTAAGATTATTTGAAAGCGTAAAAGGGGAATAATTTAACCCAGTTGTTTAAACCAATGGAAAATATTGATTATGTTCTGTTTTATAAAACTAAAATTAAATCGAAATGTACGAGGGTAGTACAGATAAAAATAGGCAAAATGAAATAACAAAAACAACAATAAAATAATTTTAGGATTCCAAAAGTAAGATTAACTAAAACACTATGATTCCGATAATAAAATTCTCTTATCGAAAATTAGTTTTCAAATCAAAATTTTAAAACCCATAGCATCTAATTCATAATTTTTAACTACAGGTCAAAAAAATTGGTTATCATACGGCCTCAGAGCTCTGAATTAACCGTAACGGATCGTCCTGAATCATTTTCAAAACAATACGACTCTATGGCAACTCCAGACCATAATGTGCACAGAACCGTCACTTCGGATGCAATGGCTTTCCCATAATCACTTGTTGGGGGTACTTCGTGCACTACATGTCATAATTTTGCTTGCTTCGGCTTCACTACCGACGAATTAGATCGCTGTGAATGGCAAACCGATTTTAATTACAAACTGTAAAACAGATCTAAGGATTATACGCCACTTCCAATATCTTCAAATTTCTTTCGTACTTAGTTACTTACTTAATTTGTCATTACAACCGTTTAATTATGATTACAACCTAGCTTCGCACACAATTCGCGTTATGTGAACCTATAGTCCAATATAGTCTCCGAACGACAGATTTGGGAAACTTTGAACATGAAGATCAGAGCTATGGTTAGGATAATAGGAGGCGGATCAAACACGAGATTCACAAAAAAGGCACCGTGGCTTGGTAGATCGAGTGATTGCCAGCTTCCTTCATGTATGATTTTTTGGAAAAGTTTTGCAACGATATTGGGTAATAAAATTAACACGTTGAATGCCGCGGCAATTTTCAGAAAACTGGCCACGCAAGCCAAGATTGACTTTTTGTTCTTTTCCCAGAAGAAATTTATCGATACTAGCACTGATATAACACGATTTTATTCGTAGCCACAAAAAAATGGCAGGTTTAGTGAGTACGAGATAACTCGTAGTTGGCTCTCTAGAAGGGAACGCAATCTACGAGTTATCTCGTAGTCGGCAGTCAACGTGTTAAATGAAGAAATTTGGAAGCTTCATGCTCTTTTAAGCGTGGAACCAATCTGCCGAGATGCGTTCTCAGTGTGAAGTATATACAGACCATTGGAAAAATTATAGGCATTTTTCAAACAGAAGTTTATGGCATCAAAATAATCGCGCAATTCAACTTGGACAGAAAATGCAGAGCATGGTCATAGCAATATTATCTTACAGTCTAGCCACGCTAAGTAAGCTAAACATCCTATACAAGGGGAATAGAGTCACCCGTTGCTGGATTCCATGGATTTATATGGGAAGTCAAAGTAAAGGATGTGCAGAACCTTTGAGTAGAATGGAAAGAGGAATCTGAAAAGGCATACTTAGCGAAAGGGAAGATAGAAAAAGGTGGAGAGTGTTCTCAATTCAGACAAACAAATGGAAACTTTTGCTTGGCAATTATTTAAGTTTTGCATCAGACTATGCAGCAATAGCTGGAAGATAGTAATCGGCCTTCTAAGATTTAAGGAACGTTTGTACAGGACAGGAGTCGCAGATAGTTTAGTTACCGTACTTAAATATGACAATAACAAGATAACTTAAATGTAAAACAACGGATCAAATAACAGATGCCTGGAGAAAATTTGTCGATCAAACGGAATCTGCTTGAAGCTTCTGCGCTACGATTAGCCTCAAAAATCAAGACAAAAATGCTTAAGTTGAACAAGTTGAAGTTTTGGCTACAAAGAATACGTGACTTGTCAGGGTTCGGATGATAAGCGCATTTCAATATTTTCACCACAAAAAAAAATATGAACTGTTTCATGCCAGTCGACTTAAATATTTTGATTAACGTTCTTATTTCGGTCTCAGTTAAGCGATTGATTATAGTGGTCAAGGTTAGGTTAAGCAAAACTGTAGCCGCCTATTACGTATTTCGCTAGATATTCTACCAATAAATTCTCGGAGTCCAAAAATCCTTTAAATCAGCTTTTAAAGTTCCGGATAATGACAGAAACATTCTTGATCTTCACTTCTTCCTCGTTATTGTAGCTTCTGCAGACATCATTGTAAGTTGTTCACAACTTCTGGATCCAGTAATGCGTTAAGAATACTGTGAAGTCTTTAACATAAATTCTGGTTAAGTTTAACGCAAATTCTGTTCTGTATGCAGACATGGTGGGCCAGATTTGTCTGATCCCGATATAAAGACCAAAAATTTCCACAATTTTCTGAAACGTGGTTTTTGTAGATCCGATCGCTTAGTAGTAGAGTGAATTAGTCATATGCAGGTTTAGAGTGAAATCGAATTCATTACACTACACTATCTTCCTTTAAATAAATTATTCGAAGAATCTATGAAGTTGCCGTAGTCTAGTAGGTAGTGTGTTAGCTTCACAGCAGATTTTTGGCAAAAACTCTGATGTCGTCTTTTCGGATGAAGCACATTTTCAACTTGTGTGTGGTACGTTAATAAGTAAAATTGACTTATTTGGAGCCTCAGAAAACTCACACGTGGTTATCGCTGTGGTCGAGTAGGTAGTGTGTTGGCTTATTAGACGAAAAGCCAGGGTTCGAGCCCCGGGCCAGACATCAAACAAAATACAAAAAGTATTTCTTCGGCGATTTCCTCTCAGCAGATTTCTGGCAAAAACTCAGAGTAAATAAAATTGGCATGAAAAGTTTCTTAAAAATCTGTCATTCGGAGTCGACTTTAAACTGTAGGTCTGCCACTCATGTATAAAATGAACACACACAACATAAGTGGTGTGAGAAACTAGGTCGTAATCCTGACTGAAGGGTTGTAATGACCAATTATGAATGTATGTAAGTTCGTGAGCACTCGAATCAGAATTGCATAGGGGTAGTGTTGTTTTCTTAACTAGAAAATCGAATCTTTTTTCGTTTTTTGATATTTTCGAACGCTTCTATAAATTCCTGTGTTGCGCAAAATCAACATTTTTTTCGAAATTATTCAATTTAACAGTATTTTAATGAATCAATATTCACACTATATTGCATTTCATTTTATATTGATAATTGACTACATTGACTGAAAGCTTGTTTTACAATTTTGGTAACACCAATGGTAACCACCACAACACTACACATACATACTTTGTTATGAATTTTATTGTAGTCATGTTGTTGATGTTATTTATTTGTAATAATTATCTTTACGCCATTAGCCAAATATTGAAAAAACAAAACGTAAAAAATTTAACAGACTTGTTACCGCCACAACAGGTAACAACTGGCGATAAAGATGCACGAATATATGTATGTATAATACAATACGTCAAGAAACGGCAAAATAATGTGGGAGTTTATTTCAATTGTGAAAAAAAATTGAGTTCATTCCATACACTCATACATATTCGAAAATAAATTAATTTTAAGACAGCCTGTATGCTGGCTTCGAAATGCGTGTGTTGTTTTTAAATGGAAAATAAATACATTTTTCTTTTTCATTGATAGTCTTTTTCACAACAATAACGTAATTTATTCATAAATCATAATTAGAAAAACAAAATATAGAAATACAGTTACAATTACGAATAAAAATATTTTCTTTTAATAAATACTTAACAAAACCATCACTAATTAAGAGATGTTTAAAATCTCAAAATTTAGGCCCGCCGATGTAGCCACTTATGAAACCTATTTTCAAAGAGTTAATCTTCCATGTAAATATGCTTTAAAATACTTTAAAACGATTAATGGAAATATTAAAAACATAATATAGCTTTAACAAAATGCTCAGTATTGGAATACACCTTTATAAATAGAAGTTATAAATGCTGCTTCAATTATTTTTTGGCTGAGTTGATGATGGTCGCGTATAGTACATGGAATTGAGGAAAGAACGGGTAACTTCACCAACTATCGAACGATCGGGAATAGTTTGTGCCATGCCATATAAAGCCATTTTGCCTGATACAGGTACTCCAGGATCTTTCATAATTTCAGCAACAGCAGATTTTACATCAGCTATAAATTTGTCCGCTATACCGGCTTTCGTATGCATGTCGGTAATACAAATGTGTATCCTAAAAGTATAAATAGAAGTAACGTTCTAGAAACAATGTTCCAATGTACCAAATGTATTTATGAAGTCATATGTAAAATGTGGATGAATGAAATATGTACGTTTTATGTTTCAGGAACTTTTCAGAGAATGTAATCCCAAGAATAGAACGGATGAGGGATATATTTGGTAGCTAATCCCAAGAGTATCAAAAGGTGACAGACTTATTGACCTCCATACTTTTTAAATTACTGTTTGATAATTTTGTTTGATCCTGCTTCACCTTTCTCTCCACTATTTTCAACGCTCTACATTTTATTTGATTCTCCTTTAACTTTCTCTCCACTATATTCAACGCTCAACATTTTTCGATCCCCTTTCAGCTTTCTCTTCACCATTTTCAGCGCTCTACATTTTATTTGATTATCCTTCAACTTTCACTCCGCGATTTTCAACGCTCTACTTTTTTTGATCCTCCTTTAACTTTCTCTCCAGGATTTTCGACGCGCTACATTTTATTTGATCCCCTTTCATCTTTCTCTGCACTATGTTCAACGCTCTATATCTTTTTTGATCCTCCTTCAACTTTCTCTCCAGGATTTTCGATACTCTACATTTTATTTGATCCCTCTTTAACTTTCTCTTCACTATTTTCAATACTCTACATTTTATTTGATCCTCCTTCAGCTTTCTTTTCACCATTTTCAGCGCTCTACATTTTATTTAATTATCCTTCAACTTTCTCTCCAGGATTTTCGACTCTACATTTTATTCGATCCTCCTTCAGCTTTCTCCCCACTATTTTCAACACTCTACGAGTACATTTTATACGATCCTCCTTTAAATTTCTCTTCTCTATTTTTTAATGCTCTACATTTTACTTGATCCTCCTTCAACTTACTCCCCACTATTTTCAACGCTCTACATTTTATTTGATTCTCCTTCAACTTTCTGTTCACCATTGTCAACGCTCTACATTTTATTTGATCTTCCTTCAGCTTTCTCTTCACCATTTTCAGCGCTCTACATTTTATTTGATCCCCCTTTAACTCCTCTCCACTATTTTGAACGTTCTACATTTTATTTAATGCTTCTTTAACTTTCTCTCTACATTTTCAGCTTTCTCTCCACCATTTTCAACGCTCTACATTTTATTTGATCCTCCTACAACTTTCTCTCCACTATTTTCAACGCTTTACATTTTACTTGATCCTCCTTCAGCTTTCTCCCCACTATTTTCAACGCTCTACATTTTTTTATCCTCCTTTAACTTTCTTTCCAGGGTTTTCGACGCTCTACATTTTATTTGATCCTCCTTTAACTTTCTCTCCACTATTTCGAACACTATAGACTTTTGTTGTCTCTGATCTTGATTTAAATAATTCCAATTATTATTAATTTTATAGGTTCTCGAGAAATTTCGAATACAAATTGCCGTTAGATGGCACTAAAATGTAATATATTTGGATAATATCAATTACATCAGGCAAAATCATAGCTTGTTTAAAAGCTAAGCTTCACTTTGTTAGTTGACAAATCACATTACCATGTAATATGTAAAGTTTTCAGCATTTAAAAATGCTTTTCTATCCTTGAATATTTGAGAATGTTACTTGAAATGGCTTGTAAATTTTGATATTAAAGTTGTACATGGATATGGTTGACAAATCTGTAAAAATATTGAAGCAACGCCCGTTGGCACACTTCTTTTATGAGAGCTTGGCAGGAAAATTGTATGCATCCACCACATAGTCCGGATCTTGCAACTTGAGATTATAACTTGTTTTGATCTTTACAGAGGTCTCCAAAAACTGACAAAATGTTATCGATAAAAACGGCACATACTTTGATTTAAAAAAAAACATGATTCGCAACTATTTCACTTTTGATCACATTACTTACTAATTGAACTTTTTCGAACACCCAATAATCATAATTTGCACAAATTGATCACTTTTTAATTTTTTAAATTCACACTCACGATGACGCACGAGACAAGCAGTATCAAGACGAGTACCAATATCACTAGATTTATTTTTTTCCAATAAAATTTCTTATTTTAATTACTTTGGTACTCAACATTTGATTACTTTATTCCACGCACTTGCAAAGTTATATTAACAACTGTTAGTTTTCGGAATAGCTCGGGACACATAGATTCCTACATATTTTTTTTTTGTTTTACTCTGTATACCCTCTAAAAGATTGTAAAGGGCAAGCGTGTCAACTAACAATATCTTATTTGAAGTTAGAACCTGTTCTGTGAAAATTTCAAATGAGAAAATTTGAGATTGTTTGACTTTGTATTCGAATATCACGAAAATGGTTCAGGATTTAATTTAAATTTTGTTTACATTAATTAAAGCTAATTGTACTCCTACAAAAGCAAGTTCATAATTCATTTCATAAAAAAATAAAAATAATAAAACTTCCAGTGATATGCAATGATATGATTGATGGTAATTTTTTTTAGTATAAACTTACCCTGAAGGAAATTGTAGAGTATTTAAATTCCATCCCAATTTACATAAAGCATCTGATAGACGGAATATATCGAAAACATTTGAGCCCATAGCAATCACAGATGTAGCAGGTTTGCCAAAAACAAAAATGCCATCAATTTTTCGTATACTAAAATTAAAAAAGCACAATAAGTCAATAATTTTATACACAAAATAAGTAATATAAGCAAAGTACCCTTGTTCAACATAACGGGCAGTATCAAGAATCCGTTTTGTAGCCTCCAAATAGCCACTATAACCGAAATTCATCATAGTAGCCCAACAGGCCGCTATAATGCCACCAGCTCTAGAACCGTTAATAGTTGGAGAACCATAAATACCGCCAGGCCAATCAGTGGTGACAGTGAACTGATGATTAAGGTACTTAACATCTGAATATAAAATAACAGAAGAACCTTTAGGAGCAAAACCGTACTTGAAAGAAAAATTTGTTTTTGTTGTGTTTTATTAAAATCAATATGTTTGTATTTATTATTGTATAAGGTGTTGTAAAAAGAAATCCAGAATTTTTTAATACAATCAAGGATGTTTCAATTTACAAAATACAAATGAAATAATAAGAAGCATAGAGACTCTTTGTAAAAGCTAAACATTTCATTGGTTTGCCTCTAGTAGAGCTGCTCCCTTATCATCAACTCTTAATTCAGACTTAAACTGTCGACAATTGAACCATCTAAAGGAAACAAAAGCCTAATAGCCCAAATATAACGATATTTCCTTCGAAATTATAGCAAACTTGAACTTGAGCTCTTAATATTTTTGTGGATTTCTTTTTTACTACAGTTTTATATGTATTTACCTTGTGCGTATCAGCCGATATACTAGTTACACCTGGGACACCAAAATCAAATGGTTTGGTAGTATAGCCAGCTGCTCTGGCTAAAGCTACCACAAAACTGCCCAAACAAGCGTCTACATGTACTGGAATGTCATATTTAACACCTAAAGCAGCAATTTCATCAATATCGTCCATGGTGCCATAAGGGAAATTCGGTGCAGAACCAGCCAACTAAAATAATCCGAACATAATAATTTATTTTCTTTTTTATAAGAGACTTGTTTTGCATCTTGAACAACAAACAACTCACCAAAATGGTATTAGAGTTAATGGCTTTTTTAAAAGCTTTCATGTCCACCTCATAGGTTTCGGTATCAACATCGACATAACGAACATGTATATTAAAATATTGGCCGGCTTTATCGAAAGCAGCATGTATACTACGAGGCACCACCATATTAGGTCTAGTAATGCCTTTATGTTCACGAGCATAATCACGATAGGCTTTGCAAGCCATAACAATGGATTCTGTGCCACCGGTTGTCATCTGTAAAGAATCGCATACAAACAACCCTGGTTTCAATATTTTAAAGTAAATTTATTTCGTGATTAAATGCTTACCGTGCCACATGATTTTTCATCACCATGAAATAGTGTACAAGCCATGCGTACAACTTCTGCTTCCATTTTACATACACCGGGAAATATATCCGCATGCAAGGGATTAGTATATGAAGCTTTGCCATACACTTCTGTTACCAATTCCACAAGATCTTCATTGAAACCATAAACTGCACCCGATACACGACCATCACGCCAATCGTAATGGCCCAATTTTAAATGTTCATCTACCAATTGTAAAATTTGTTCTTTCGTTAGACCTTCCTCTGGTAATTGCAGTGAGTATGCAAGCTTTCCACAACTCTTTTCCATTTCATTTTGGAAATTGCTGGTAGCTGTAGATAATTCTTTTTCGATTTTTCGCCGTACAGCGGGTACTTTTTTTAAGTAACGGAAAAATTGCCGCTTACCACGTACATAAATGCCTGCAATAAAATAAAGGTAAATCAAATTCTTAATATGTATTACTGTTGTTAGCTGTATATACGTATGCACATACATATGTTTATTTATATGTACATATCAGTAGCAATTTAAATATAAAAATTCTAATCTACATATGTACGAGTATATATAGTATAATGATGAAATATTTTGATTTTACCGTAAATTATTGGTACCTAACGAAGAAATGTGTACAGTTTTGTGACTTGTTTTTATGCCTTACATACGATTAAAGTGCAATAAAATCAAACAATAATTCATTTTCAAATAGATTATAAATAGAAATCGAGTATAAAGAATATAATACTTTGTGAAATAGGAAGACTGATATATTTATTATTTTATATATGAATTGTAGTAATTTTTTGAAGTTATATTGTACCTTTAATTAAATAGGATTAACTATAATAAATAATACAATAAATGCATAATCAATAGTCAAAATCAATAGCCATTTGACTCTTTGTGATACCTTACAAAAGATCAGCTCTTCCTTAAAGAAATGATCTCAAAATTATCTCATTTCCTTAAATCTGTACTATCGCACAGGAGATGTTTCATAGTTAATCATTTTTCCTGTCCGATTCCTGTACTCAGATAATACAGTGCTAAAAGACATCTTAGAAACATATCTAAGAGCCATTCGGGAAGAGTTAGATGATAATTGAGTCCCATACTACCCAAACAACTTGAGTTTCGTACGGCTAATTTTAAATTCATATTATAGGCAAAGGCGAAACCTCACCTAACTGCAACACAAAAAAAGCGGCTATTATGGGCAAGAGAGCGTCAAATCTGGACTCGCAGACAATGGCAATCCATAATTTTTAGCGACGAGTCTAAATTTGAGGTGTCATTAGGAGATACCCGCAGTAAAGTAATAAGAAGAAAAAGTGAAGCTTATCATAGAGAGCATTATGATATGGGGTTGTATGTCCGCAAAGAGATTAGGCCAATATGTTTTATAGAATTAACGGTAAATGCTATGTGGTACATATAGTATATATTTTAGAAAATTATTTAGTCCCATCAGTACCAAGTTTACATACTTTTGACGAATACATATTTCAGCAAGACGGAGCTCCTGCTCATACCTTTAAAACTACAAAAAAAATGGCTTCAGGATAATAACATCAATGTTTTAGAGTGGCCATCGTCAAGTCCAGACCTGAATCCTATCGAGTCGGTCTGGCCTATTATGAAAAGACGGCTTAGAGGTGATCCCCAAACAATCATGTCTGGTCTTAAAAGAAAGATACAGGAAATATGGGATTCCATTACTCCTCAAGAATGCCTAGACTTGATAGACTCCAGTGTTAAAAAGGGGGGCTTTTATTTGTTTATTATAAGTTTGACATGAAATTCGTTAATTTTGTTTTCCTTCTTTGTTTTAAAAATATTTTTAAATAAAAAATGCTAAGTATTAAACATTGTTTAAAAGATTTTTTAATTATAAATAAAGACGCATTAAAATTTTTTTTGAAATATTTTCATTGAAGTGGAAAAATCGGCTTTTGAATAATTTCATAAGTACAAGAATATCAGAAAGGTTTCAAAAATAATAAAAAAAAATATAAAAAAAAATATAAAAAAAAATTATATAAAAACTAAAAACTCCATTCCGAACAGCGTTTGTTATTTCCTTTTTAACATTTCTCTTCCAAGTCAGATTTAAATACAATATAGTCGCAGTACTGCAGATATCGTATTTTAAATTTCTCACACTACGGGTTACATTTTCTCTGTAATTACATCCGATCTGTTTTCTCAAACCCACAACAGAACTTGCTGTAATGCGGACTCTATTATATCTCCCATATTATACAAATGTTTACCCCTTAAAAGAAGACAAACGTCAGCCACTTACACTGACACTTTCATATCTGTATTATTCAGACAAATTGGATTTCATTGTCGACAACCTTTCAGATGAATGGTGTTACAAAAACAGTAGTAACTTTTGTATTCGCTTTCTTTCTTACGTCTTAATTAGTATTTAAGCTCTTGTTAAATATTACTTTGAATGTTCTCCGTTCATCTATTTCAGTGCAATGTTGAGGACATATCCGAAAAATGTATTCTAACGTATTACATTAATTTTCCCTTTCCCATTTTGTTCTTTATTTATAAAAGCAAATAGAACTCTTGTTTCTCTATTTCATTCCGAATTAACCCGATACTTAAATTTAATTTATTTATTTTATTATTTATTTATTTAATATTTTTTTATTTAATTTAGTTGAGTTCTATTGAACTTAGCTTTAATAATTATTTTCGTCAAAAATGCATACATACATATTATATTTACCGACAAATATTTTTAAATTTATTTCATGTATTAGAGATAAAGTAATCGCACTATAAATTTCAGTTTTGTTGTGGTGTTAAATGGAAAAAGCAAATGTCCATCCCCCCTAGATTATAAAAAAAATGTTAATTGCTTTAATGTTTGGCGATAAGTATGTACACTTTTTTCTTTATTTCAATTAATTACTATACAGTAAGTACTTGGCGTTTATATATACAAGCCTTTTCGGTAAAGGCTTTGAGACTTCCATTTAACTATTTAAACCATTTAAAATGATATTTATAGTATTCTATAAATAAAGATTATTTTCAGTTTTATATTTCAATAATTATGAAGATCTGATTTACTTAATTCATACTTAATTATGTGATATAGTCTGTGGCTAAAGTATTGAAAGATATTTGTTTAAGAAAACTTAACTGCGGTACAGCATATTCTATTGATAGCATCGCGATCTAATTAAGTTGTAAAAATAAAACTTAAACTCCTCCAGTGTTATATTACACTATGCGACAAAATAAAACAAATGAAACACACCCAGCTAATGACATAGAGTAGGTTGTGAGTTTTGTTGAGTAGAACTCAAACATATTTTTTTATATTTCTTGAACCTTCCAAACTCGTTTTATTTGGACTTTACGCACACATTTATTGATTACACAAACATTTCCGAACCGATGTCCAAAATTTAAGCCTTATTAGAAAGGAGAGGGATGGTCCTTTAAAACGACATACATACATATATATATTACTTGACTTAATATGCTATGAGGTTTGATGAGGTAAACTTGACAAATGCGAATTTTTTCATATTTTTTCAAGCTTGTCCGTTCATAGTAGCAAACTTTTATTAAAAAATATGAAATATGTAATGATATTATGAAAGTGGATTATCTTGTAAAGAGATTAACACTTCGTTTGATCAAATCGGACAAAAATTACCGTAGTTATTATTTTAATAGTAGTCGTGTTATATTTTTCATGTATTTTTCAAATGAACTTTTAGTTCAAAAATTTTCAGAAATTTTGACGGATCTTGATTTATTTATCCCACAATGCGTCAATTTCGCGTTTGAGCGACCACCAGAAGCTGAACAATGTTTGCCCAAAACGTGAAATTGAAACTTTTTGCGATAAACAATCAAGATCCATCAAAACTTTTGAAAATTTTTGAACTGAAAGTTCATTTGATAAGATGGCATATATAAAAAATATAACACGACTGTTATACTATTTAAATCATAACTACCGTAATTTTTGTCCGATTTGATAAAACGAAGTGTTAATCTCTTCACAAGATAATGCACTTTCAGAATGTTATCACTTATTTTATATTTTTTTGATTAAATTTTGCAATTAAGAATAGCTAAACTTAAAAAATAAGAAAAAAAAATAATATTTTCCAAGTTTACTCCATCAAAACTTATAACATGTAAGTTTGAACAATATGTTTATGTACACCATTTCAAAGGCTCATCTATAACCTTTTCAAAAAAGTTTGGATTTTGAAAATAGGTTAAAAAATATTTGGGTAATCAATAATTTTGTGCGAAAAGATCAAAACACCGTTTTTGTCAAATAATACAAGTTTTGAGGATTCGAGAAAAATAAAAAATGTATTTTTGAGTTCTACTCAACATAGTGAATAACTAAGACTATATAGTTACTCGGGTGTATTTTCATTGTCGCACCGTGTTATCAATTAAAAAATATTATAAGTTTTCTGTGTTCACTCGCATTACTTATGTTTTGCCAACTTAGTCTTAAATGGACTTATACATAATTAGTCATTACAACCTTTTAGTCAGGATTAGTCAGGACCTAGCTTCTCACACCACTTATGTTGTGTGTGGCGGGACCTCTACAGTTAAGTCCACCCCGAACGACAGATTTTTGAGAAACTTTTTTTCTACATTGAATTCATTTGTTCGCCAGCGAATAATAGCGAAAACAATGGATTTCAATACATAAAATTGAATACCTTACACTATACTTACTTTCATCTTGATTGATAAAACTCCACAGCCAAATTGTACTCAAAACAGCTGTGGCTGTTATTGTGGCCACTTGCCAGGGTTCGCGATTTGCAAACAGTCGATTTATATTTTCTGTTATTAATTTGCTGCAATCGTGAGCACCACCACTTTGAAAGGGTTTCATCTTTATAAAATGTCTCTTATATTATTATGTTTTTTTTTCTTTTTTAATATTTTTCTTTTAGGTAATATGGATGAGTTAGGAGGCGAACAAAAATGAAAAAAGTAGTAAATGAAATTACTTAAAACACTTTGGCGAAACGAAAACAACTGAAATGAAAGTTGGAAAAAAAGTGTTGAAAGTATGATTAAACCAACCAATATTTAACAAAATAGAATGATTATGAACTTTTTGACTTCTTATCAATAATAAAAAATAAACTGATAAAGTACAATAATACATACAGACATACATATAAATGAATTTCTAATAAGGGACGTTGTTTGAAATGAAATTTAATGTTCTATCATAAATAAAATTATTTGTTTCCGGCGACTGCCTCTCAGGATATTTCTGGCAAAAACTCTGAGAGTAAACAAAACTGTCAAAGTTGCTCAAAAAATCTGTCGTTAGAAGTCGACTTTAAACTGTAGGTCTGGCGACTCACGGTTTAAATTATACACACAATATAAGTGGTGCGAGAAGCTAGGTCGTAATCCTGCCTGAAGGGTAATAACCTTGTAATAACCAGTTACGTAACTCTCCTTCAAACCACACAGAATAATACTCTCAGGATCTTGATTAGACCAGGAATCTTCCGGTTAGACAGCATATTGTGCTACTGATCAAGTAATTCCTGACGGCATGTAACCTACCTACTCATCTCAATAACGATGTGATAATTGATATTCCATCACCCCGACGTATCAGGCCAGAGTTTTAGCGGAACCTCAATGATATTCATAATATGCTATCCTCCATTATAAATTGGACATGCGTTATAAGCGATTACATCAACAGGTGGTTTTTTAAACGATGAGTAAATATGATTACCATGAGAGAATAGTGCGCGGAACTCTGAACCGTAACCCATCTGGGCTCCAAGGACCTTATTAAAAAAGCATTTATTCGATTTTTCCAATAGACCTATGACTAGGCCCGCTAAAAGTTGTGCTATTTCTCCGTCTACCGTCTACAGATCCAGACACAAATTGAATTCAAATAGGAATTTTAAATTTTATACAACAATAGGAAGAAAATATCGGCAGCAGCAGCAGAACTGTAACAACTTCATTCATAACCATTGAATACAAAGACAAAATAAGATAACTCCAGGATCGAAGAGATGGAGCAGTTTATATGTACAGTGGCGCACTGCATATTTCAACCAGCACCTTTACAAAAAATTAAACTCCTGTAATTTCAAAACGAAGCTAAATATAAAAGATTAGAGTTTATAGAATACGTTCAATTCTTGAACGTATTTATTCCGTGGAAATAAATTGTGAACCACTGTATGTATGGCGACAATCGAAGGGCCAAATATGCAATGGCGTCAAGTATACGAAAACAGTTATTAAATATGTAAATAAGTATATGAAAAGATTTTAATGTACATCTTTAACCTGAAATATATCATCCTAACTATGCTAAATAAAGTCTCGAATTTCAATCAAACATAATGAATTTCTTTTTACAACTCCTTATGTATTAAACATGACTAAACATTTTTAATGAAAACTCTTATGAAATTATTTTCTTCAGAACTCAGCCATTTATATATATACATGTATTCACTAAGAGTCAAAAATTCACTTTACATTTTAATTATTAAATAACTTACCGTCTAATGGTTAAATAAAATATAATTTGTTAAACTTTAATACTGTTGACAAAACATAACAAAGGATTTAAACAAAAGCTTTGTTTTAATATTATCACACACAAACTTATTCACACGTATTTAATGAAACAGCTGTGCTGTTACATCTGATGTAATAGAAGGTAAATAAACCGGAAGTTGGCTGCAGTTTCCATTTTTGTATTGTTCTTTTCAATAGTGTTGGAAAGTGTTAAAATAACTTTTGGTTTGTGGTACTTTTATACAAAATTCATTTGTTAGACAAATAATTGTGGTACTTTTATACAAAATTCATTTGTTAGACAAATAAAACATTTATGTATTGCTAAAAATTAACGTATATAAAAATTCTTTTTTCTTCGGCAGTTTATTTATTGGGTTTTTTAAATAAAGGTAATTATTACTTCTTTAATATTCTAGAATTTTTAATAACGAACATTTAAAATGTCAATGCTTGTAATTTAAAATTAAAATTCTTTATCGGTGTTTTATAAAATATATTCGGCCGTTGTTTTTAATTTTAAATGTTTTTAATAGTTGGAGGACTTTAAATTAAATTATTATTTATGTAACGGTAATTTACCAGAGTTGCATAAAAATACAAAGGTGTCTTAATCAAATTATTATTAAAAAATCAGTCAGCTGTTTTTATTTTTAATATTTTTATTTTCTTTTTTTTCTGTTGATAAGAAAGTTAATATTAATAGAAAAAACTTTCCATCATTATGTTTAAGATTATAACAAATTTAAAGAAGGTAAAATAAAACATTTCAGTAATTTTTTCACTTTCTTTAAAAAGTATTTTCGTTCCCTACAATTTAGCCTCAAGTCAGCCAAATATTTAGTACTGGTTTGCATGTTTCCAGCATTAGAGGAGCTCAACAGAGTCTAGAAGTTACACAATGTAATGGTGTACGTGAAATTTGTCTAAATGATGCCAAAACACGTAATAGCCTGTCATTGGATATGTTAAATTCCATATCTAAAGCCTTAACGAACGATTGGGAAAACAAGGATTTGCGTTGTATTGTTTTAGCGGCCAAGGGACCGGTATGGTCAGCTGGACACAATCTCAAGGAATTACTACCAGAAAATAATAAGACAGAAGTGTTCCAAAAACTAACAGACATTATCCTAAATATATACAAAGCCCCAGTGCCAGTTATAGCAAAAGTAAATGGCTTTGCTGCAGCAGCCGGATGTCAATTGGTGGCATCATGTGATATCATTGTAGCCTCAGATAAGAGCTTATTCTCTACACCGGGGTAATAAATCGAAAGAGAAAAAAGTATCTAAAATAATTGGAATCATTTTATATATATAAACTGTATCATTTTAGTGTTAATTTTGGTGTATTTTGTTCAACGCCTGGTATTGCCATATCCCGTGTCATGCCTAGACCTAAATCAGCTTATATGTTAATGACTGGCTTGCCTATATCGGCTCAAGAAGCCTTCACTGCCGGTAAGAACTATAAATAAATATACTGAGCGATAGATAAACTCTATAATCAATAAAAATTAATACAAATCAAAAGGTTTGGTTAGCCGTGTAGTGTCTGAATCAGAATTGGATGCTGAAATGGAAAAAATCACTGATGCTATTAAACAAAAAAGTCGTGCTGTTGTTGCTTTAGGTAAAGAATTCTACTACAAACAATTGAATTTATCAGTTGAGGAGGCCTACAAATTAGGATCTGAGGTAAATCATTTTTTTGAAGAGCTTTATTACGATTAATAAAATTTGTTTTAATTTTCGTACAATTGCAGAAAATGTTAGAGAATCTGAAATTAGATGATTGTCATGAAGGTCTTAAAAGTTTTGTTGAAAAGCGTAAAGCCCAATGGAAGCATGAATAGATCTTAAGTAATAAACGGAACGGAATTGGAGCAATAATTTGAAATATGCATTTAATAGATGATAAGAAAATGAATATTTTTAAATAGAAAAACATCATTAAGTTAAAAAGTATGATATTTTCTTTAACAAAAGAGACCTTAGGTTAGGTTAGGTTAGAGGACGTGTACTTGTCAATAAAGACAAAGAGACCTTAATAAAGTACAAAATCAAAAGATGTTGATTGGCCATAAATACTCCTGTGATTGCCTATAAATTAGACGTTACAGCCATTTATCATCTTACATACAACGTCCTTTGGAATCCTAATATCCGACAGACTCAAAAACATTTTCTTTATACGATTTTATTGCTCTCAAGGTTAGAAAATTCTTGATATTTTTCCTAAGCGACGCATAATAAATATGTATTTGCAGTAAAAGTATGTCATAAACAATATATAGATTCCGTACATAACGGTCGATTATATATTTACAACCAACATTTTTAAATTGAACGTGTTTTAATTTAACAGTCATCGACACATAGATTTTTTTAGTCGCGATCACTTCGAGCTAACCTAACCTAAAAATGACGTTTTGCTATTTTTATGCTCTTTTATAGGTTTAAACGTTAAGTGAGAAGAGTGTAGTGTACTGACATTAGTCGCTAGTAACGGATGTGGTGTAATCCACAGGTAGAATACTTTTGATTTCCATGCTGATTTTACTTACAGAAGTAAAAAGTCAAAAAGTTGTAAATTACCGAATCGAATTTAAGCAGGCAGAGTAGATAAATCACATTTAAAATTGTAACTCTGCAGGTGGTACACTTTTCTCTTTCGAATCTTTTATAAGATTGGAACTGGACTTTTTCTGAAATCTGTTTTATAATTTTGTACAAATCTGTAGCTTGGCCTTAAGAACAAAATTTTCATCCAAGCGACTGTTTAACTAAGCGATACTGATTGATATACGGAGTTTGGAAACATAATTCAGAGGCATTTGTCATATATAGCTTGAAAACTATACGTTATGCTTACCTTTTGTGTGCATGAAGTAGAATCGAATCACCCAGGTTTTAGATGTGACTACATGGTACCAGATACTAATTACAGGCGAACTTAAAGGACTAACATTCCCACACGTGAATAAAGGGTTGCTGAAGCTGTCAGCGGTGACAGTGATATAATGATCTTCATCCGTGACTCAGAAATGAAACGTGGAACTGGATCAGGGTTCT
This sequence comes from Sarcophaga variegata, assembly GCA_932273835.1. Classification (NCBI taxonomy): domain Eukaryota; kingdom Metazoa; phylum Arthropoda; class Insecta; order Diptera; family Sarcophagidae; genus Sarcophaga; species Sarcophaga variegata. The sequence continues at coordinate 107,109,638 of OW026360.1, forward strand.
ATTCCGATAAATTGGCACTGTATGGGTCATACAAATTACCTAACCTGGCCAGCGTAGTACAGGCGGAGATTTTTGCTGTTGAACAATGGTCCGACGAGGGCATGGTGTCGAACGTACCACTAGCGGAAGTGGCCAGTTTGATTGGGAGCTCGGGGTTATTTAATCCCACCACTAATGGATCATAGCAAGGGAGCTTACCTCACACTGAATGATGCAATGGGCCACTGCGTGAACTTGCCTGTGAACGGCAAGCTACTCGCTAACCTACCTTTTTTATACTCCTGATGTTCACTAGAACTCCGTTCGTAAAATATACATAGCATGCTTCTGTAGACAGACTAGTTTGGATAATCATGCCGTTTAGGAAATTTCTATTGCATTTTCCCTACAAGTAAGCGATGATCTTAATTTGTATCATGTTTTAAAAATATCTTAAAAATCTTTGTCAAATCGTTATAACACACGTTCTATGTCTGGATACTTTTTGAAAACGATCATTACAATTGAAAATAATTTAAACGGATAAACGGAAGAATTGCAAAACAATATTTAACTTTATATTTATCAATTAACATTTCTTAAAACAAAAAATTAATAATAAAATAAAATAAATGCATTACAACCATAACCAGTTGTGTAAAAAATAAATAAGTTTCTATATACAGTATAGTATAATAATATCTCTCCACCAAGTCTTATTTTTACTTTAAATACAGAAATGATTCTTGTGTACAGCGCTATCAAATAAGCAGAGTGTCAATCTTTAATTTAAGGTTATGTTGTTATAAATGAGACCAAACAGGTTTACGTTTTTCTCTGAAACCACGCAAGCCCTCTTGTGAGTCTTCCATTTGCAGATTTTCGGTCATTTTCTAAAACACATAAAATTTTCACAAAAATTTAAATAAGAAGCGTTCTAATGGAACAAATATTTGTAATTCACCTTTGTACCCTGCTTATAAGCCTCCTGTAATGATAGTTCCAATTGATTATAGAAAAATTCTTTACCCAAAGCTAATACAGAACGGCTTTTGTTCTTAATAGCGGATATAATTTTATTCATTTCATTATTAAGCTCGTCGACAGGTACAACACGACTAACAAGACCATGTTTAAGAGCTTCTTCGGCAGTTATGGGATGACCAGTCATTAACATATCTAAACATTTTGTATGTGGCATTATGCGAGACATAGCTACGGCGGGTGTTGAGGCAAATACTCCAAAATTAGCGCTAATAAAAAAGTAAATGGCATAAGAAATGCAGATGAAAAATGCCGTAACGACAATTTTTAGTAGCAATTACTTTAGGAGGATGAGATAAACAGTTAAACAGAAAAGTATCAAATAATATGTATTTCAAGTCAAAGGCGGATTTAGTCTCACCTTTTGTTGGACTTTTGACTCTTTAGTAAGTAACTTCCAACGCCACCCATCCTATTGTTTGTTAATTCTATCCATGAGTAGCGAGTCCTACAGATTTACGTCGACTATAAACGACAGATTTGAAAACATTTTTAATGCTGTATGGCGACACATCAAATTTAACGTATGTAGTGGTAATATTTATTTTGCTTAGCACAGCAGCACATCTAAATTATACCTGTGATCAGTTATTTGATATGTGGCCAGGTAACTTAAAAGAAATCAGTTACTCTGAGCATTTCAGATGGATATAGATTGGATAAGAATGCCAGTAATTCTGGTAAAACTTATTGATTGATTGATTGATTTTTCGATAATTCTGCCCTAAAATTTAGTTTTAAGTAAAATATATGCAACTAAAGCCAGATTTGTGTTTGTTGTTATGCTATTTTGCGTTTTAGTTGACACTACAAATAAATTTTTGATAACATTGTTTTATCAATTAACAAAAAGCAATCACTTCAAATAACTTAAGCATATAGAATGGAAGATAATTTGAATAAATTTTCCTTGAACCTTATCAGATAAACTTCAAATAGACAAGCGTTTAAAACAAATGAATTAAATATTGAAGAAATGTTTACTTTTAGAAAGAAAAATATGAAACAAAGTTTTGTTTGGGGCCATGGGATCATCAACGGAGTGTTTTAATTTATAATAACTTTTTAAACGCAAAGTAAAATGGAAATTTGAAAAATATTCTTATTTCACTTTTAAAAATATTTACAGAATGTCAACTTTTAGCATCATTTTCTCCTTCCTTTCCAATTCTCAAGTCATGTTGCATTGTAGCTGGGAATCCATGTTGTGATTAATGAGAAAACACACAAAAGGTTTTTCTTAGACGAGTATTCCACACCAGAGGTCCTCTACTAGCACTGAGTACACGTATGTTTTTCACATCATCATTCCGTCCCACACTCAAGTCCCTTTACAACGTTACTCTAATGAACTATATAAAGTTAAGTAAGCTATTGTCCTTAATAATCATTGGATGTGTCAAAATGAACTTCGCTTTATGTAGTGGACATATATTTAAACACTTTTTAAAAGCAAGTTTTTTCCAACATTTCCCATTTCGATTTAAGTCGTTTAATTTTTTACTCTTAAACGAAATTATCTGGCCAGTAGGTTCAAAAAGAAAAATATTTCTCACACTCATTCAAATGGAAGTAAAAAGAATATAGGTTATGTGGACATTGGAAAATATTCCGCTATGTAAAGAGGAATCTATAAATTCCATCAAATTAATGTTAGGAGCATATATCAGATCCGCTTTTGAGCCATTTATCTTTGAAAATTCTGTTTACCGCAACGGATTGCGTTAATGAGACATATTGACAAAGATCTTGTCCAATAGTCGTAAGGAAAATGTTACCATTTATCTGATCTATTCACCTATCTTTCACAAATTATAGGCATACATAATACCCATTTTCTTACCTAGGCGTTATGAAAGAACTTTTGTCTGAGCACACAACAATATCACAAGATCCCACCAATTGTACACCTCCAGCCGCCACAATTCCATTCACTTTGGCTATGATTGGCACTGGTGCTTTACGTATATTGAATATAATTTGTGTAAGCTTGTCAAAAACCTGTTTATGTTGTTGTGTTCCACATTCCGGTGCCAGTTCCTTCAAATCATGACCAGCGGACCAAACCGGCCCTGAAGAAGACAAAATAATACAACGCAAATTGGTGTCATGCCAGGTCTTCGTTAAAGCGGACAATATCTCATCCATCATGGTAAGCGATAAGGCATTACGTGTTTTTGGATCGTTAAGCACAATTTCACGTACTCCATTAGTTTCGTTTATTTGACAATATTTATTATTAATATTGGCTGTAGAGAAAGACATTTGGGAACATAAATTGTTAGCAACGGGCAGCTGTTTAAGGCAATTGGGCTGAAAATACGTTCAAATTTTTGTTTGCGTAATTTTTTTAATTTGTAACGATAATTTCAATTTTACCTTATTTAAAATAATTTGCAAATGACGCAGCATTTTTTAGAATTGTATTGTGTTCTATTTAATCTTAACTTATGTTATCACTTAAAATTTTTTGTTTAAATAATGCCAACAGGTGAGTATAAATTTTGTAAATAAACCCTATCAGCTGTGGCAGTAGCTTGCAAAAAAGTTTTGTTTGATAGGAAAGCTAAGAACAACAACAATGTTATAGTAACAACTCAGCTTTTGTTCCACTTTACTTCACTTTCCAACACTGTAAATAGTAATAATGATGCCACAGTTAAACAAAAATTATACCAATTATTCTGTTAATGTATTTTAAAATTTATTTTATTTATTCTATTTAAAAATACTTCACGAAATCACCACTTAAATTTGTTTTAAGGAGAGGAAACTTAATACATTAACGGTAAATTAGTTAAATTAAAATGTTATATTTTTTTTCCTTTTTGTATATAATTTCAATCATTGGCAGACCTCGATAAAAGCCAATGTATAAACTAAGCTTACAGTATTATGAGCTTGTATTTGGCCTAATAAATCGGCAAGTTGTCTCCGCCCCATGTCGATCCTTGACACTCTTTTAGTAACGTCGTCTAAAACAATTTTAAAAGGCTATTAGCATTCTTTCGTCATGTATTACCTGCACAATCTCAAATAGATTTCCCTCAAAGAATATCGTCAATTTTATTTCAGGTACAACAAAGGATCCTGGATTTTTTAAAAGAAATTGGATTCGGTGACTTATATCCCAAATAAACTCAATCATAAACCCTTTCCTACTGGTCAAATTGATTTTTAATTCCCAGACCGATTTTTACGAACAAAATATTTAATGTTTAAAATTTGTTAACAATTTACCATGACTAGGTTATGTTAGGTTAGGTTAGAGGACGTGTACTTGTCAATTGAGACAAGTACAGTACCTGGAGGGCGAATTGACCCATTGTACAACGTCCTAGTTTCTCACACCACTTATGTTTGTGTGTTAATTTTATACATGAGTGGTGGGACCTACAGTTTAAAGTCGACTCCGAACGACAGATTTTTGAGAAACTTTTTCATGGCAATTTTATTTACTATCAGAGTTTTTGCCAGAAATCTGCTGAGAGGAAGTCACCGAAGAAAATACTATACTAGAAAATAATAGGCTCGATCCCTGGCTTTACGTTTAATAAGCCAACACACTACTACTAGACTACGGCGACTTCATAGCTGTTAGGATGCCAACAACACGCGGTGTTCCCAAGCGGTCCCCCATCTAAGTACTAACCGCGCCCGACGCGTAATTTCGGTGATAGGACGAGAACCGATGTATTCAGCGTGGTATGGTCGTTGACAATACCACGAATACCATGAATCAATAAATCAATATTTATATTTGTTAATTAAAAAATATAACATCAAAAAATAATGTAAAAATACAACAGGACATATTTGTGAAGTTTTTATTGTCGAACATATGACACATAAACAGCTAATTTCTTAAATAATAGAAGGTCAATTGCGTTATTGTCTTCAGGAAATGATACTCGACGAAACCTTACAAAATGTTCGTTAAGTACGTTATAGTTATATACATTTGATTATACATGTAACAAAGAACAAATCTTTTTTCTTTGTCTTATGTTGATTAAGTATATGGGCATTTCCATTATGTGAAACGGGACCGTCGTACACATTTGAAGAAGAAAAAGTGAAAATTCAAACTTGTAAAACTTAATGAACCCTTTGCCGAAATGGTTGCAAACAAAATAGGAAACCTCGTTTTTATTGAATGATATAGGTATGAACACAGATTATTTGAAAATTAAATTTGCTCAGAAAATCGATTTGAGCTGTACAAAACAATAACGAACGTCAAAGCTGGGGCTTAAATCCCTCAGAATATTTGGAGACAAAGATGCTGACACTAAAAGACGCTCCTAGGACCATAAAGGAATCTATACATTGGCAAAATATTGTCATAATAGAAATGTTCAAAGGTAAAAAGTAATGCTTACGCCTTTTTGAGTACGAATATAGTGAATTTATGTTTTCAAGAACTACATTTTTTTGTTTTCGATAAATTTCTTGGTGGAAATACCCATATTTAATCGCACACGTAACGTAAATATATAGTACGTTATTTGTCATTTAATTCTTCTCCTAAGAAATTTTGATAAAAACAAAGCATTTTTGAAGGCTATTAATTTTTTGTATTCATGATAAATTTATTCGTGGAAATGCCCATATAAGCTACAGTAAACATACGTTAAGGATTTCAGCATCTTATTAAATATCTTTATCAAACTAAACGTATGTATTGGTATATTTTACGCATAACAAAGTTAATAATAAACACTTTAGCTCTCACTCGTCTCGCTAAGCCGTAGCCGAAGCCGATAATAATTAGCCCTTTAGTCTGTATAAAATTCAATACAAAAAAATCTGCTAAGCAGGTACTAACATCGCCTATATCAAATCTATTTTGGCTAATTTCTATAAGCAAATTGTTTTTGGCGAAGTTGAACGAAAACCTCGCTAATTATTTTGTTACATTACATTATTTGTAAACACATTATCAAATTTCTTCATCAAACTGTGTACTAGTGTTGGTTATACCGCAGGTAGTAAATACCAAAACTATTTTGATTTCATTCCATACAAATAGAAATTTAAATAGGAGACGAAACCTATTATTTAGTCTACCTACAATTCAATAAAAAAAAATAAAGTCAGCTAGGCTGGTACTAACATATCTTGTATCTAGTCTCCTTGGGTATTTCCTTAAGCTAAAGATTCTTAACGAAACTTAACGAAATGTTCGTTAAGTGCATTATAATTTACACATTTGATTATATGTATCCCATAGTTTTCAGCAAGCTAGCATAAACAGTTAGTTGTACTTAGTCCTTTGACGTGTGTTGACGAGTGAAAAGTAGTGAAAACGATTGTTGTGTTACACTGTGATTTTATAGAAATAAAAACAAAAATCTTGGGATTTTATCTTAAAAATTTGTTTCATTTTGTGAATATAAAGTTCGCTTTTATTTTATGAGAAGCATTAATTCTTTTTAGAGGTAATTTTTTTGTTTAATATTTTTTTTTTCAAGTTAAAAGTGTTCATAATTGAAAGCGGCTTTTGTTATAATTTTAAAAATTTGAAATAACTTTTGTTCTGTGAAATTGTGTTCTGATAAAGTGAAGTCAATATTGGTGAAATATTTAATTTCATTTATAAAATGAAAAAAAAAAATATAATAAAAATCATTTCACATGTTGAATTACTTCTTGTGATTATTATGATTATGATTTAGTGATTTGTTGTATTTACAAACTTAAAAAACAATTCTTTAAAAAATACACAGCTGATTTCGGTGAAAATTGTGAGGCCAAGAAATCTTCGTTTCTTTGTGAATTTTGACAACAAAGCACTTCTGCTTAACATCGCTGCTTTATTGAGATCCCATGTTTGCTGCAGATATCCAGAGAAATGGAATTCCAAACTCCTAATACAACATGTTTTTTTTTATTTATTTTTCTACACATATATACTAATTTTTATATTTTAGAACACCACAGAGTAGATTCACAGCGTTTATTTTGATGGTTGTGACGAACACTCTATAACATGTATTTGATTTAGCTAACACGACGATTCTGTATTATGGACGTGGAGTTTTGTGTCTACTACATTTAATGAACGCAAATAATCTAATACCACCGCTTTTTGTTAAATGAAGACATTTTCGAAAAGAACAAATATTTAATACGATTAAGTCAGGATTACAACCTAGCTTCTCACACCACTTATATTGTGTGTGTTAATTTGATACATGAATGGCGGGACCTACAGTTTAAAGTCGATTCCGAACGACCGATTTTTTAGAGCAACTTTTATGATAATTTTATTTACTCTGTGTTTTTTTGCCACAAATCTGCTGAGAAGGCGTCGAAGGAATTTTTTTCTATATTTAGCTTTGTTGGAGATGCCTGACCTGGCTTTCAACCCTGGCCGCACGTCTGGTAGGCCAACAGAATACCTACTTGACTACGACAATTTCTAAAACTCTTTTATTGGTTTAAATTCGCACTTGTATCAGTTTTTCGGCTTTATCCATATATTTGGTTTGATAAATGAGAAATATAAAAACAAATTGAGCTAATAAATTTTTAATCGAATGCCCAATGTTTTCATTTGTTACGAACATAAATTTACATAGTTGCTCAAAAAATAATAATAAAAATAACAGTAGGGCAGCATTATTTCACAAAGAATAAAAAAGTGTGGCAATATTCTTACACTTTTATTTTGTAATTCCCCGTAAATACGTGTGCAATTTTTAAACGAAAAAATTGGCAGACTGCAGTAGTTGACATTTGAGTGGTGAAAGTGCAATTGCTAAGAATAATACGTATTCAATTGTGTAATTGTACAAAAAAAATTTGTAATTCTATTTTCTTTTCGTTAGTGATTAATTTGTCAACGTAAAGTTGTTTTTTGTACTCGTTTAAAAAGATTGGTTGGTTGTGTTGCTTACAGAAACTTAAATCTACGTTTATATTTGGTAACTATTATTTTATTACAGTATTTGAAAATATACCTTATTTATAAAGAAAATATAAAATTCCATAATAAATTAGATTATAATTACTAGCATAGTATAGTTAATGCTTCTAGAAGTTGCACCTCCAAATAGTTAAGTCCAAAGGTTAAAAAAAGTGAATAGATTAGATAAAAAATTTGAGTGCATATTTACACCGGTCGTTCAACTGAAAACGAAAACATCGGTAATCGCATTTAAAAGTTTCGTTTGTTCAGAAGAATTGTCTTCAAACAACTATCAGCAACTTTGAAAACTTACTCGTTAGTATTAAGCCACAAATGGCGACTATAGTTGGGTAACACTTAAGTTTATGAAAGCATACAGTGAGGGGAATAAAAAATAATTACCTTTTTTCTTATTCGTGTTTTTGTTTTGTAGTTGTATAATTGAAGTTCCCTTTCATATTTTGTGGCGCTTCTTGGTGTTGAAAACACAAAAATTGTTCAGCACGAAAGCAAGTTCAATTGTCCTGTTGACCTTCATTGAAAAAGGAAGTAAATGTCCATTAAGTTGGTTACGGAAATAAACAAAATTTTCGCATTTGCGCCTTGGATTATTTTATGTCGGAATCATTAGGTTTATATTTGTCGTAAACACTTGTTAATATCTTTTAAAAAGCTTACATTCAATTTCTTAGTTTTTTTTTCTATCGTTAAACACAGAACTTTACGAAAAAAGCGGTTCCACATACGCTTAATCTTCTTTTTGGTTTAGTGAAAAAAAAAACATTTTTCATTTAAAATAAAGATAAACTCGATAAAGATGAACAACTAAAAAAGCTAGTCTAATAAGAGATGCTCATATCGATAAAATATAAAATCCGGGTATTAACAACACTTAATAATTTATTTTTGTTTAATATTTGCATGTTAAGAGTACAAACACACGCACGAACATAAACAATATTAGCAAAAGCTATAACGGGAAAACACAATAATTCTAGCACGCCATCACAACGCACAGTCAAAGGTGATACTCGTAGTAAGTGTTGCCAGATTTCTAATAGAAGTTTTCTATTAAAAAAAGTTCCAATTACCTGGCAGTTACATTCACAGGGTATACTTTCAGTGAATTTATATTTTCAAAAAATCATCGTTAAAAAAATATAAAATAATTTTTTTCTCATGCTAAATGAAAATAAAAAAACTATTAAAGCTGAGTAAGATCCAGAATCATAAAACTTTTTTCTATTCTGTATGAAATTTTTATTGTTTTTGTCAACTCTAGAGAGGATGTCATGCAAGAATCTTTGTCATGAACTCCACGTTTTGTAGATTTGGAGCCTTTCAAGTTGCACTTAAGAACACTTCACAACGTTAGCAAACTTTCAGTTGTTTCTCTCTGATAATTTGTAATTTTACAGAATTTATTGAAAATTATGTAACAAAAAAATTTAAATTGAACTCATTAAAATTTATTCTGTGGTAATGGGTCTACAGTAGTATTGTAGTGCAGATCTATTGGTAAATTATATAGTATGCAATATTCATACACCCTTACTATATTAATAATTTACAAAATATGTTCTATAATAACTCTATAATAAACTAATTTTAACATTTTATTGTCTATTGACAGAATCCGCTTTAAACTTAACGTTAACTTAAAGGGTGACGAATACCAGCTTTGCATATTGTATATTGCATGCAACCAGTGGGTTTTTCCAATTATTTTTTTTTTTTTTTCAGTGATGCCATACTAATAATTTTAAAACATTATTGTATGGCTGAGTGCAAGGCGAATTCATTATAAGGTGAGAGTATTATTACAATAAGTACAACAATACAAAAACAACAGGGATTTTTTGTTGTTGAGAAATAGTAATGTTGTCAAAAACAGCTGACTTAAGAATACCGATGGGAAGAAAAATGTTAAAAAATTTTATAAAAATTGTTAAAGAATGACGATGGGAAGAAAAATGTTGATTAAAGAATGACGATGGGAAGAAAAATTTTAAAAAAAATTTATAAAAATTGTTAAAGAATGACGATGGGAAGAAAAATGTTAAAATAAAAAGAAGAAAAATATACAAACACCTCACACAATAAGAAAAACGAAATTGATTATCAAAACAAAATACACAAAAACCAAAAATTTTTTGACATTGTTACTGGCTATCAGCTGGTCTATCGCTCTCACCTTATAATGAATTCGCCTTGGCTGAGTGTATATATATGTTTCTTGTTTTGTTATCTATTTGGGGGAATACCATATTTATAAAATATATTTGAAATTGTCATATAAAATGTTTGCCGAATCAACGTTTGTGTTTATTGTCAGTAAAACCACAGAACAATAACAATACTTGTGTCAGTAGTACTTTGTCAGTGCAATCTTTGTTGTGAAACATCTAATACATATTTTTAAATGCTTGAGAGTAAAATATAAGTATGTACCTAAATATAAAACAATAAAGTGAGAAATATTAATATGGAAAATGTTAATAAATAAAGAAAATTTGGTAAAATTTTTGGTACTGAGATCAGTTACAAAGGAAAACAAATAATTGTTCTAAAATTGAATTGTAATCAAAAAACTGTATTATTGTGTTTGTTTGTATGCGTGCATATGCATTTTGTTTTGGTGTTTGTCATTACAATTACTTAAATATATACATACAATTGAACGATTTATTATTTCTCATTTGTAAAACTAGCAAACGTATCAATAATTAAATGCAACAATATATTGGGAAACTTTAAACTGTAATAATACAAATACAACAGAGCAAAAAATTGTTAAATTTTAAAGCAATATATAAAATTAATTTTACTACTGTGTATAATAAATATGTGTATATAACCTAATAATACGTTGAAAATATTTGTAGATCTCGATAGAAAATACTAAAAAAAAACAAAGGAAAAAATGTCTAGTGATGAATCAACCGGTACTCATATATCAACTTTTTCAACTCAAACAGAAAAAGAGACATTAAAGCCTCACAAACCAGAACAATGGGGTAAGTATTTTTATTTATATTTTTCTTATCATTTATACATACATATATAGCATTTCTACCCGAATTACAAATATTTTTTCCTGTATTTTATTTTAGAAATTGATTTAATTGGAAATTTCCTTTTAAATCTTTACCACCGATCGCTAATAACATCAGACGATGGCTGGTGCATTAAAAAAGCTGATGCACGCAAAGAGTTTGAAAAAAACTTCACTAGTGCTGATCAAATCAAAAAATTGAAGGAGCTTAATGGCACTGCTCATGTAAGTATCTGAATGCAAGTAAATCATTTTTCAATATTAATACACATATGTACAAATATAAGTGGTCATTACAACCAAAGAATATGGATATAAAGAATGCGCATCATGTAGAAGTAAAATTTCTTATGGCGGGTCGTAACATTACGACCCGCTCTCATCAAATTACTTTCTAGATGAGAGGGAGGAAGACTGAAGGAAAATAAACACAAACAAAGAGCGTAACAATGTGTCGCTCTCATTGTACGTATGTACATGCAGGGTTACCGTTGACAATTTCGAAAAAGTGTCATAAAAAGGGTATTTAATGAAAAAAGGGTCAAAAGAAAGTATTTACTTTAAAATACTACTAGAGTCAAGTTTTTTGTGAACAAAAAATAAGATTTATTTCAGTAAAAAAAAAACGAGTTATAACAGTTCATTAGATACATTAAACTAAAATAAAAGTAATTCACAGGTACATTCAAATATTAGTCCCATTATCAAAAACGTTTGACAATATTTATCACTTTTTAGGAATACTTATTCCATTCTTCCAGCTTCGATTCGAGCAAATTGAGAGAGGAAAGCATGGATTCACAAGTTTCAATTTTAAGTTTGTTAGTAAGTTTATTTTTAATTAGTGTTTTGAAAAAAATTTTTCAGCGGAAGCACTACTATGAGAGAAAGTAAATATATACATACATATGTAACGAATTCATATACATTTGAATATATATTTTCTTCAAATCTATTTTTGTAATTTCCAATCTCGAACCTAAACTTTTTTAGTGTGCTAGACTATTAGCCTGAGGATCGTGGATTCGATTCCCATCAGAGGCTCTGGCCTGTGACACTACACCGAGCATATGGTCAAGTTACTCCGCTCGTATACAATATAATTACAAATTATATTCTAATTAATAAATAAATAAAAGGGGTCAAAAAGTGCCATATATTTCGTTAAAATGATACAATGGGATAAATTAAAAAAAGGATCATAAAAAGTGTCATTGGCATAAAAAAGGGTCAAAAGTGATACTTTAGTGTCACAACGGCAACGCTGTGTACATGTGTATGTATTTTTGTGTTTTTTGATTTAGTTGTCGATCAGACTGCAACAAGAACACATGTTTCGTGGATGTATTATCATTTTATTTCAGAATAACACTCGAAGAATATTTTGTGTTAAAAATGTTCTGTCATTAGCTGGGCGTATTTCATTTTTTTATTTTGTCTCATAGTATAATTTTTTAAATGCTTTGGAATGCTCGTTTTTTTTTTTTTTTTTTTTTTTTTTTTTTTTTTTTTTTTTTTTTTTTTTTTTTTTTTTTTTTTTTTTTTAATAAAAATGATTTTTTTATTCTTTTTATATTTTTAAAAAACATGGCCTAATTTTTAAGCCAAAGAAGTTCTTTTAATAATAAAATTGATTTTTTATTTTATATTTATTTATCCAAAATTATTAAGCGAAAGATAGACAGCCTTACATATGTATGTTGATGAAATAAAAATAAAAATAGCGTATATTACTAACACTTGTATATGGCTGTAAATAAATAAATTTTCTCAACCTATTTTCTCTCTCTTACTCACAAATCCATAACCAAAGTTAACCTAGAGGAAAATTGTTAGTAATAATTTCAAGTCTACTTATTAACCCTATGATATGTATATGTGATCGGAAAATATAGAAAAATTGTACTGCGCTAAGTCCCTAAAGACACCGTATTTAACTTGGCAAGTATTCTTCCAAAAATCGAAATCATTTCTCATTGATATTAGTGAATACTACTGTGATATTTCTTTGGGCGTATAATTGAAGTCTGAAAAAAGCGACATGAACCTTCTTCTTTAAAAGCTGACAAGATTTTTACGCTCTTTTTAACGAAAATTCTTGATGTTCGTGTCCTATGTGTGTAAAAAGCCGAAGATGTTCTTCCCCTGAGGGACATTGGTTTTTAACACCAGAAAAATAAATAAAAAGTGGTCAAACAACAAAAACGCACGATGAGAACAACGCATTGTTACGCTCTTGGTTTCTGTATCCTTCCCTTCTATCTTTCCCCCCGCGTCGTGAAATATTTTTGAAAAATATTCCAAAATATGTTAAAATGCGCATTCTTTATACTTTATTTTCTTTGTTACAACACTTCAGTCAAAATTACAAACTAGTTTCTCACCTTATTTTGTGTGTGTTAATTTGTATACCTGAGTGGCAGGGACCTACAGTACAAAGTCGACTCCAAACGACAAATTTTTGTGAAAATTTTTCTTGGCAATATTATTTACTCTCAGAGTTTTTGCCAGGAAACTGCTGAGAGGCAGTCGCCGAAAAAATATTATTTCACATTTCGTTTTGTTGGAGATGTCTGACCATATTAGTATTATATTGTATTCTATTAATATTGTATTTTAAATGCAAATCTATCTAAAAGCTCTGAAGCCAGGATGTATTATTTTTTATAAGTTAAAGCAACTAAAATTGATTTGTTAGGTTAGATCGAAGTGTGGTAGCTTTGGTTACCAAAGCTCACTTGATCACGCCACAGGTGATTTATTTAAAATGTAGTAAAATGAAATCAATTATTTTGTTAATATTAAAATCTGGAAGAGTAGAAAAAGGTGTTTGCATTCGACTAGGTTTTTGAGTAGGGTGAGAATAGCGCGGGAGTAATGTTAATCATTAATTAAAAAAATTAATTTTCATCTGTATACACTGTAAGATGTGGCACAGACTTCTGTATGAGCTTGTTTCACATATGAATTAGGCCGCTTAAGAACTGTTTTTCATGTTTTTCGTCTGGGTCTATGTGAAAAACAAATTGGTCAATACAATCCTTTGTTCAGAATTTAAAACTCAGCTTCTCACATCACCCATTATAATTTTATTCATAGGGTACGGGACCTACAGTTTAAAGTTAACGCCGAACAATAAATAGATTTTTGAGAAATGTCATGCCAATTTTTTTTCTCTGAGTTTTTGTCAGAAGAATGCTGAGAGGAATGCGCACAAAAAATATTTCTTTATTATTTCGTTTTGTTTGAGATGTCTGAGTTGAACTACGGGCTCGCATCTAACAAGCAAACCCACTATCTACTAGACTACGTCGACTTCACAGTATATACAGTCAAATACATTAATTCATACGTAATTCATTACTTTTGTTATTTCTTGTTCGCGGCCGCATACCTTTTGAGCTTGTAAACCGACATATACAACATAAAAGTTGTATTGGTAGTGTAAATAATATGTGAGAATTGAACTCTTATGTCCGGAACATTATGAACTCTTGCCTCCATATATAATTAAGGATATTCGAATAACATTGTATGTTGGGTGTATTAAAATGCACTCTGTTTGCACTACCACACTCAGAGATTTGTGTATATGAACAGCAAAAACAACAAACACTTTTGTACAAAAGTAATTAAAAACATAAAAAGGCTATAAATTAATTAAAATAATTATCTATGGTTTTTAATTAGTCGCCGTAGTCTAGTAGGTAGTATGTTGGCTTATTAGGCGTAAGGCCACGGTTCAAACCCCAGACCAGACATCAAAACAAAATACAAAAAGTATTTCTTCGGCGACTTCCTCTCAGCAGATTTCTGGCAAAAACTCTGAGAGTAAATAAAATTGCCATGAAAAGGTTCTCATAAATCTGTAGTTCGGAGACGACTTTAAATTGTAGGTCCCACCACTCATATATAAAATTAACACACACAACATGAGTGGTGTCAGAAGCTACGCCGTAATCCTGACTGAAGGGTGGTAATGGCCAATTATGTATGTATTATAGAAAACTAATTCATCTACATACGTTACAAAAAATTCAAATACTTATTTGTCAATATGAATTTACAATATGTTTCAATCCTGAAATTATTCTTTTTTGTTTTTATAAATAATATGTAGGTATGTATGTATATAAAAGTATTTACATATATAAAAACATATGTATATAAATATCTTCATATAGATATAGATAATTTTTTTTTCTTACTTACAAACAGATTGGTACTCTACTTCATCGCTGCGGTTTTCTTATTAATACGCCTCGAGGTTGCAATACATATAGAATTAAAAATATCGAGCTGTTTAAATTTCGTAATATGAAATTGAAACATATGGATGATTTAAGAGTTAATAAACACAATCTTACACAAAGCGTAGAAGAAAACCTATTGAATGAGAAACGAAACAATGTTATTTTATCAGCAGAAGGTTAGTTGGTTTATTATTAGCTTAAACTTTGTATCATAAATTAACTGTTTGTATTTAATAGATAACATAGAGGTTGACGAAGAAGATCCTAAAAAGCCATTGAAATATCAAGGCACAACAATGCAACCACGATCACCGAACTATTATCCTACTAATGCAAGTTGCTGCATTTGTGAAGAAGAATTTCCAACCATTAAAGCGTTCGAAGAACACATACAGCAACATGGTGAAGACACGGATTTCGAGTACTTAAACACTATGAACCAAATGTATGCTATTATATTATATTACATTCTGTTTGTTTGATTATTATTATTATTATTATTCTTTGCTTTTTAGGGGCGATCCAATATGTACGTTATACTATAGATTGTGCAAAAATTCCCATTATTTTTGTTTCGAAATCGAAACGTCTACGAACGACTTAATATTGGAGAAAATTATTCTTGTGCAATCACATTCGTTTTATAATGTTTACAATACTCGATTATCGTACAAAATTTCTGAAAATGATAAAAATCGTTTTTTCATCGATTCGCATCTGTTTACCATACATGTTGAACAACCAATTGTCTTAATATGTCATGTTGAGGGTAGCAAGAATATACGAATTATTGAGCAACATCATTTTATGGTAATTATGTGTAAATATATATATTTTTTTACTATAAAAAGAGAAATTCAAACTTTAAGGGAGATTTAAAAAATAAACCTGTTTAATTATATATTTTCTTTAACTTTTAGCGCTCTGAAGAATTCCCTAAAATTAATTTTTCTATAAATCCTTACCGTCTACCGTATAAAACGTAAGTATTGTTGCAGTATTATATTAAATTTAACTAGAAAAGTTAGTACTTCTACTATTTTTTTCTTTCTTAGGCTTTTTAAATCAAAATTTATATTGGCCGATTACTTTCCGCCTAAAGAAATTCTGGATTCGTTAAAAGACGACTTTTATCATGAAAAACTCATGAAAACAAACAATGATTTTCGAGAATATATACAAAATGGAAAAAAATTACAACCTAAAACGCTTGGGGAATCGTTGAAAATCTTATTGCAAATTGAAGACATCGATACATTGTATCAGTATAGAAACTTAACGCAACAAAATGTCGAATTACGTAAATTCGAAAGTGAATACAGTTTTAGAGTACGTATACTCAGTTAACACACAAATCCAAATACTATAGCTAGCTCTAAACTGTATTTTTTCTTTTTCTATTCATAGCTTAAACCTAAACAGCGAATATACATAGAAAATATATTGTCGCCATTGGATGAGGTTGTATTAACCACACGCACTGATGTTTACAACAATCCCGACACTATAATGAAGTTAATGATGGAAAACACCATGGATCTTAACAGAAAAAAGAATACATATTTGGGATATATAGTTGCTATCAATACAGGACGAGTTAGCTTTAAATGCGATAGAAAAATTAATATATCTTCTCAATATACCATAATTTGTCGTCCATCACGTCTAACTATGCGTTATCAATACCGTTCGTTAGAATTATTGAGTCTAAATATGGTACACTTAAGAAAGTTTTTATTTCCATCAAAGTTAATGCCCATGTCAATATCGGAAGTCAGGTAATTGTGTGCTATTGTATTCTTTGAAGAGACTTATTCATTTTATTGTTCATTATTATTTTAGTTTGAATTTATATAATAATAAAATTGCTTTGGTACCAGAACAATTGCAAGCAGTTCGCAACATAGCCGAAGGACCACGTAATGATGCCACGTATATAATATTTGGCCCACCAGGTATGTATGTTATAAAAACAATAGCTCAAGTACGCAATTTTTGCAATTTATAATTCGTTTTTGTATTTTGCATTCTATATATAATGTATGTATATGTATACTAATCTTTTCTTTCATTTCTTTGATTAATGATTCATTAGGTACTGGTAAAACTACAACGTTGGTCGAAGCGATTCTGCAACTTTTGAAAAGATCAGAAACGAAGATATTGGTAACAGCCTCATCAAATAGTGCTTGCGATGAAGTTGCATTACGTTTGTCTAAATACCTTGATCGATTGGATATAAAACGTTGTCTTGTACGTATCTATGCACGTTCTTCTGAACAGAAAATGGATATTATTGATGACGATTTATTGGAACATTCGAATATGTACTGTGGACAATTTTATCCGGCAATCGAAATATTACATGAATATCGGATAGTCGTATGTACTTTATCAGTTGTAGCCAAACTGGCTACGGGAAAATTTGGACGTGATGAACATGGTAAAGAGGTATACACACATCTATTTATCGATGAAGTTGCCGCCGCTATGGAAACGGATGCCTTAATGGCAATCACCACAATTTTAACGAACAAATCGAGTTTAATTATATCCGGTGATCACAAACAATTGGGACCAATTTTAAAATCGAAACGTGCACAAGAGTTAGGTCTCGATATATCGTTAATGGAACGTTTACTTGAACGTGACTGTTATCGTGTCGACGATGACACGGGTAACTATGATCGCACAATACAAACTCGTTTGCGTCGTAATTATCGTTCACATCCGGCAATTGTTAACTTGTACAGTGGCCTATACTATAACCATAATGTGGAGCCTCATTGCAAAATTGGTAAATATTATTTTATTTATAAAAAAAATTAAAGAAATTTTAAAAATTCTGTTTTTTTATTTCTTTGTCAATTAAACTATGTAAAGATTTGTTGAAAAAAAAAACAGTACAGTACAGTAGATGCTTGGAAATTAGAATTCGCTGAAATTCGAATACTTCGAATATTAGAACCAATGTTTTTTTAATATATAATATATATAATATATGTTCTGCAATATTAGAACTGATGGTTCTATTAAAATTAATAACATGGGAATCCCAAGTTACTTATATAATTTTTATTGACAAATTTTTGTTCATTAGTGTGTAAGTTTTGAAAGGTGTAGCTATATTTCCGCAGAATTTAAGTGGAACTTGAAACGTGTGTATATAAAGTATTGTTTTTTTATTAAATGCCAAATAAAAGCAAAAACAATTCTCTGTCTTTGAAAACGAAAGTAAAAATATTGCAAAAGATCGACTAAGGTGTTCAAGTCTGTCATCCGTTTCTTTAGAGAAAATAATTTACCTCCAAAAGCACTTTGACAACTGTTCCGCTCATAAGCCAATTGAATATCCTCACTTTGACGATGGCAACTTACATACATAGAGTTATATTTTTTCCCCCAAATGTGACAGCAGCTGTACAACCAATGAATCAATATCCCATAAAATTAACAAAACTTACATACAGAAGTCAATAACTTACCCAATTAATAAAATGGTTCTAATTTACGAACGTCTACTGTATTGGCAACAACAACAAAAATTTTTTTTTTTAGCTAAAACTTCAAACTTGTAAGAGCATACACCGTCAAATAATATTTTATTTTAATATTTGTTAACATCACCAGATAACTATATATCACACGATATATTTATATCGTATATATATTACACGAATTCGTTTAGTTTAAGAGGATTAAAAGTTAAAAATCTTTAACCCTTTCCCTGTCCTGTACATCACATATGATGCACAGCAAGTTGGTTTCATATGGGGTTTTTTGTATGTGGTAAGGGAAAGGGTTAATGTAAAATCTCTCAACTCACATTGATAGAAATAATATTTTGAGTTAACATGTACAATATACATACTTTAAAAAGGACGAGTATGTATTTGAAGGTTAGGTTAGGTTAGGTTTTTGTATTTGAAACATTTTGAATATTTGTGTGCAGATGAGAAAGAAAAGTATATAAAAACTAATTCTTGTTACAATTTTAATCGATTTATATTTTCGAAACACATAAATATGAATTTATCTATTGCAGAGGATGTATCATTGGGCGATAATTGGTATAAAACAAAAAAGCAGCAATTTCCAATTATATTCCATGCTATTTACGAACCATCTATGTCTGACAAACAAACGACTAGGTATGTATGTGTTGATAATATGAAATATTGTTAAATAACTTGATTGGTTTTATTTGAAAAGTTTATATAATCTTGGAGAAATACAAGTGGTAATGGATTACCTTAAAGAACTGATGTATTTTGGTATTAATGGCCAACAACTGAGCGAAACTGACATTGGCATTATATCGCCTTATAAAAAACAATATAAGCTGATACAAGAAGAACTTAATTTGCGTAAATGGTTCAACATCGAAACTGGTTCAGTGGAAATCTTTCAGGGTAAGGAGAAAGAAGTCATAATTGTATCATTCGTACGTTCGGGCACACAAAGTCTTGGTTTTTTGGATAGTCCGAGGGTAAGTAATAAAGTCGGATGCCACGTAAAAAAAAATTGTTTTTTACTAATTTAATATTTCATTTGTAGCGTTTAAATGTAACCTTATCACGTGCTAAATCGATTTTAATACTAATTGGCAATCCAAACACTTTAAACAAGAACAGTGAGTTTGATTATATAATAAAAGAATGCCAGCGTCACAATACTTTTGTGGGGCAAAAACAGAACAACGAGTTTGAAAGTATGCTAAATCAATCCATGCGTGAAATTTGTCTATCAAATGAAACAATCGATGATGGCAATAAAAAACAGAGAAGAAATCGACGCAGATCCGGAAGGAATAACAGAGGTGCGAATAAATCTTCAAGCAAGCAAACTCAAAATAAAGAAGATGTAGTCTCGGCCAATAATCCTTCGGCGAAAACGAGCGAAAATAAAAATACACAGAGAGGCAGAACATGTAAGTCATTGTCGAATTTAAGAGAAATAAATGTAAAACTAATTTTATTAACAAAAGGAATGTAGTTAAAAGCACAATTCAAGAGGGTAATTTCGTCCCTATGTCCAAAAATCTTAACTGATTGATATTCATATGTTTTTTTTAATGATGAATCTTAAGAAGCATGTCCCATGTAATGCGCTGAAGCTTTAAGCGATTTACAAGTACGGCCAGGTTTGTACTAGACAATGTAAAATTTCTGCTCTATTGGCAACCACTCGCTCTTTATCATCAATCACCATTTCAAAGTTAACTCGTGTAAAACCCGAACACATCGTATTGTTTTTTTTAACCATATTTTTATTTTGAAATCGCCGTAGTCTAGTAAGTAGTGTGTTGGCTTATTAGATGTAAGGCCACGGTTCAAACCCCAGGTTAGACATCAAAACGAAATATGAAAAAATATTTCTTCGACGACTGCCTCTCAGCAGATTTCTGGCAAAAACTCAGAGTAAATAAAATTGCCATGAAAAGTCTCAAAAATCTGTCGTTCGGAGCCGGCTTTAAACTGTAGGTCCCGCCACTCATGTATAAAATTAACACAGACAACATGAGTGATGTGAGAAGCTAGGCCGTAATCCTGGCTGAAGGGTTGTAATGGCCGATTATGTATGTATGTATGTATATTTTTATTTAGATTCATACGGGTTATTTCATGCCGTGTTTAGTTTCTATCGACAGTTTTAGTAATTGAGTTTCCAATGTGTGACCAGTGCTTCAACTAAAACTGAAACTATGACCGACTTGTTGCTACAATGTCAGCAATATACAAGCACACTATTTACATTTTCCGCTACCTGACTTTATCAAACAGTTCCGTTAATGAAGTAATTTTTTAGGGTACAATCCTATATAACCTACAGAATACATATTATTTAAGAATTTTAGTTGAAAAATACTGAATTTCTTTTTAGATTAGAACATATATATATATATAGAGATATATGTATGTGCTATACAGTCAACCCTCCTATAACGCGGTACTCTCAGAATGCGATTTCCATATAACGCGGAGCTGAAATTGCGATAGCTCTCCTATAACGCGGTCCTCTCAGAATGCGGTTTCCATATAACGCGGTTCCATATAACGCGGAGCTGAAATTGCGACAGCCCTCCTATAACGCGGTACTCTTACAGCGCGGTTTCCGTTCAACAACATCCCTTAAGTTCCTTCCGCACAGCCTATGAATGACTAGTATATAGATATTGTAAGAGTATAAGTTTTATTTTCGACGCAAAAGCACAGCCGAGATATACATATAAACAACATTTTTATATAAACATGACAGCTTATTTCATAGCCGTCTACGAACGACATCGGTTTCAGTCATCTCAGAGCTCTTTCACATTACATACGTTTTGTTGGTGACCAAGTCTCCCTAAAAATTTTTCTGAAACTCATCTGACAATGAGGATGAATGTTGAAAAATTACGTAATTTTACAAAAGTTTTTCTTAATTTTGTTGGAAAACAGTCTTTTAGTTTAGTTTTTGTTTAATTTTTTTTATCAATCCTTATATGAACTCTTTAATTCAATAAAAATAATTTATAATTTATCTTGTCTTGGTCTCCAAATAACGCGGTACGAATGATGTGATTTGTACTAATTATGAGTTTCCATACAACGCGGTATACGGTTTCCATAGAACGCGCTACGAATTAGCCTGGTTTGTACGGTTAAATCGAGTTTCTTTCAGCGCGGTTTCCATACAACGCGGTATGCACTCACCGCGTTATAGGAGGGTTGACTGTATATATTTGAATCTGTATAAGGAAGGTTATTTTAATTTTTTCTATTTCGAATAATATCAGCTAAAAGGGCTAACTAACTAAATTAGTTTTAAAAATACATAATTTTTTTTTTTTATTTTAATGTTCGCTTTTATTCTTGCAGTTACAAACAAAAAACAATCGAATGGAAGAGACATGATGCAAAATTCTGGAAAAGTTACAAAAGCATACGCTACAGGTAAGCGAAACAATCAACGGGACAGCAATATGAGAGCACCGGATCAAAAAATTGAACAACTTTTTGATGAATTACCAAAAATACCGAACACAGTGCAACAAAATAACCCATTTAATTCTGCAACGAACAATTTTCCTAATTTACAAATGAATTCGCAACGATTACAACCACCACATTATTATATTATGCAGCCAATACCTCAACAACAACAACAGTATTGTAATAATCTGAGTGTAAATGTCGATTCTCCTTCGACTTTTTACAATACACAATATCCATCTGCACCACCCTTATCTCCACAGCAATTAATTTACACCTCGCCTTACCATCAACCTTTCCAAAGCAATATCAATTTGTTGCCTGGAACCAGTGGAGGTGTTAACCAACTAAATCAAAATAGTAATAATAACAATGGACCAATTTCAAATAATTATTATGGCTCATCTAATAATAGAAATCCCTTTATTTCGCCGAAAAAGGCAAATGAATCTGAAAACAAGTTGACCACGAAGCCAATTTCAAGCCAATCTATATCCAAAGAAAACAGTGCTAACCAACTAAATCAAAATAGTAGCAATCACAATGGACCAAATCCCTATATTTGGAGGAAAAATTCAAATGAATCTGCAAACAAGTTGACTATGAATTCAAGCCACTCTACATCCAAAGAAAACAGTGCTAACCAACTAAATCAAAATAGTAGCAATCACAATGGACCAAATCCCTTTATTTGGAGGAAAAATTCAAATGAATCTGAAAACAAGTTGACTATGAATTCAAGCCACTCTACACCCAAGAAACACAGTGCTAACCAACTAAATCAAAATAGTAGCAATCACAATGGACCAAATCCCTTTATTTGGACGAAAAAGGCAAATGAATCTAAAAACAATTTGACTATGAATTCAAGCCAATCTACATCAAAAGAAAACAATGCTAAAAACGAAAAAGAAAAATTAGCCACTGCTAAAGTAAATCCAATGCCAAGAGCACAAACTCCAACAGTAAATAAAACTGCAGCAGTTCCGGTGTTGAGTAACTCAAATGCTGCTTCTACATCTCCTTGCCCTTATAATGCTTTAAATCAATTTTTAGCATCTGATTCTATGTCAAGAGAAGGTTCTACCAATAGCTCAAGTTTGAAATTTAAGGATAATTCAACTTACAGTCATGGTAAAACGAGCAGTCCATTGGCAACTTCCACTAAAGCAACTACAAATTCGACTTTAGATGTTTCACCCAAAAAAACTAATTTAATAGATGCTAAAGCAAATATTGGAAAACTTAATAGCGGCAATAGTTCAACTGCTTCTTCATCTAATAGAAGTGGAACGTCATTAGGAGCCACTGCTCGAATGTCAAAAAGTGATTCGGGAAATACTTCGAGTCCAAACAGCACTGGAGCCGTAACTGCAAAAGAAACTAATGCAACGGCTCCCAAAAGAAATGTTGGCCTCTACCGAAATATTAGTGACTCGAATTATAGTACACTAACTCCATTATCAGCATCCACTGCTGCAAGGTCAAGTGTAAATTCGAGCAAAACTACTGTAACGTTAGGAGCTACTGCGAATGTAAATTCATCGTCAAGATCACTTGCTGCCAATACTTCGACTTCAAACAGCACTGGAGCCGTAACTGCAAAAGAAACTAATGCAACGGCTCCCAATAGAAATGCTGGCCTCTTCCGAAATACTAGTGGAAGAAGTGGCGCAATTCCTCTAACATTGGATGGCAGACCTCCCGTCTATGAATACAGAGGAACAGAGGATAATTTATTT
This sequence comes from Sarcophaga variegata, assembly GCA_932273835.1. Classification (NCBI taxonomy): domain Eukaryota; kingdom Metazoa; phylum Arthropoda; class Insecta; order Diptera; family Sarcophagidae; genus Sarcophaga; species Sarcophaga variegata. Next base: position 107,133,601 of record OW026360.1, read on the forward strand.
AAAAGGTCACCTCCGGAAGATTCAAAATGTTGTATTTCTTAAAAAAAAAAAACAAACACACTCAGAATAAGAGCACAATTTAACTATTTTTTACTGGCTTATTTAAACAGCGAATTATATATCGATAAACATGTTATTTCACTCTTTTTCAAAACCATCAGCAGAATTAAGAACAAATCATTTTCAATATTATTATTGATCGAAGCAATTTTTAACATTTATATCCCAATATTATGATCCTTAAAGCAATTAAAATTTCGTTCCTACATTATATATAAATGGAGCCACAACATAAAATTTATTTCATGCGAAAAGCTAAGAGGAATAGTTCATATATTTCCAATCTTTTGTTGCTGATTTATGTAATATTTTGCATTTGTAGTCGTTATAACAAAATCTATTTAACATCACCGGAGATAACAATCTCCGGAAAATGATTTTTTTTTGTTCTTCTCTAAATTTGTGTATAACGTTTGCAGTAGAAAACGAAAAATTCCGATGAAATAAAGTTTTTAATTTTAATTCATTGTTAGAACATCTGATAACGGAGAAACAAAACTAAGTTGTTTCAGAAGTAATTTTAAGCCATTACATCATTAAATCTTTTTTCAAAGCCAATTATGTCGTGAAAGAGGTTGCATTAAAAATTAATTCGTTAATATTTTAACACATTGAGATCAGTAACTATGTGCTATGTTCTAAGGCAGCCATTTAACACTTGGCACAGTGCTATTCTTTAAAGTTTCCCTAAAATTACGCTACTAGGTGCAGCCAACTATATTTATAGCTAATCCGTGAAGAACAGTACCTTTAAAGAAAAGTTGTAACTCTTTAGATAGAGTATTTGCATTGATTGTGAGAGTAAAATACTGTCACTTAAGCCCAGCTTCATTGTATTTTAATAAACAAAATGGTTTTGTAATGTTTGCAAACCTCTTGCGTACACATATGCTGAAAATAGTATACGGAAGTATTCGAGAGGATTACTTTACCATCCGCTTTGCAATGTTATTTATAAAAAAATAAAAAAAATAAAAAAAGGAATTGTGGTCAATAATGAGTGACACATTATATAAACTGTAAACTTATAAGACTGATGTATGTACATACATTAAACGTAAAAGTTTACGACTTTGATTTGGAGATCAAATCGTGGAAAAGAGAGAGGACAGTGAAAAAGAAGTTTCCTAAGTTTTGATTCGACAGAAGATTGTCGTTTATTTCCAGCCTATTGTATCATCAACCGCTATGCGTGATGATCATTGTGGAAGCTAAAGAACAACATAATGTTTGAATCAAATAACTTCTTTTACATACTCATTTTACTTAAGCATTCATTTCTAATGTGAGTCTAAACTACTTGAGAGTTTTAGAACATCCTTTGGAAGATTTTTTGCTAAAAGTTTGGCGAGCCTTAGTTGTCTAAACACTTGAAGGTTTAATTTTACAAAAAAAAATTATATTTCAGGGTTTTAGGGCTTTGTCGCTTTGGGACATTTATAACACTTCTCTTTTAAGATATTTTTTGTTAAACTAAGTTGTCTCTATACATTGCAAGATTACTTTTTTCTACTGCAAGTTTAACACCAACACTTTCTAGTTAATGTTTATATGTAGTCGGTTGTAAAAAGGAATAAAATAATTTAGTGTAGATACTAAATGGTAGATTAGAATGATGAGTAGTAAAGTATGGCTAATATATATTTTTTTAATATTATATTTTTCTTATATTTCAGGTTCTGTACACCCCTTCCTCGCAACTCTACGCAAAATAGAGCGTAACTTCTCCAATTTTATATAATTTTGCTTTTACTTTTTATAAATCCTATAAAATTATCCAATTAAGAAATCCTCCGAACTTGAAAAATATCACTTATATATAGTGGTTGTCATAAATAAGTAAATCGGTCTGTTTTTGTTGGCACAGGTAAAAAACTTTTTCTTAAATTTTAAACTTTAAAAATGAAAAAGAAAAAACTGCAAATATCGTACATTCTACATAATTAGCATTAGTGGCCGCCATTGTTTTAGGATCTGATTATATACGTTGGCATAAAAACTACATATTTGTTAATTTCCATACACATATCGTCAAAAGTAGGTCCAATCATGATGTTATTTTATTTGGTTTATTTGGTTTTGAGATTGCTAGTTTCATATTGTTTCAAAAAGTAAAAAAAATTTTAAATATTGAATTGAGAACCTAGTTATTTCATGGCTATTTCAAATATTGATTATATTTTTTAATTTAAAGACCTTAATTCTAAAAGTGTCCACTGACTTTTGATGCAGTGTATGTATCAAGAATAAAAATGCCTAAAATATCGGTATTGAAATTCTTATATTTTATCTTAGTTTGTAGACATGCTCATCTGTTTATACCATGACATTATTTTGTACTATTATTCTGTCCATTAAATTATTGAAAACTTAATCTTGCCTACTATATACGTCGAAATTTAACAAACAAGACTTAAATAATGGTTTTTGACCACCGTTATGTTTTACAGAAATCTAAGCCTCATCGTAAAGAAAAAAACATACATTTTCTCAAAACTATTGAGGTTTGGAATAGAACCTCATTTTTTATAGCCAATGCCACCTCTATAAAGTCCCCTAGCTATAGCGGTCTCAGATGATGTTGTGTTACCTTCATATTTATTTTTCTATTCTGATTAGCTAAAGAACGTCAGTTGTGTTACCATCCATTTTTTAGAGCACTGGCAATGAAATGAAGTTCTGTTGTTATTCATAATCGAGTGCCATTAAGCTCTCTAACACTCTCTGAAGTGGTAATAAATGGAACTGAAAATTCTGTTCGCAAGTTTTGACCACTTTAAATATAATATAGCAGGTGGCATTTTATAATATAGTTTGCCAAGCTTTCTGTAAAAATAATTACTTTTCGTTTAGTGTTTTTCATTTTGACTTATTCAAGTTTTGTAAATGAAAAATTAATTAAATATTATATTTAAGTTTAGAAGTCATTGCTAGACAAATGGGACATTAAATTATTTATGACAGCTATCTACTGTATGTAATGGATGTACATATGTTGTGGCTAAATGTAAAACAACTATTTTTTGAAATTGCTTTAATGGATTTCGATAAAAACTGATTTTGAAGAATTAATATGATTTTAAAGACAAAAGGAGGAATCCTTTGATCATCAATTATTCAAATGCCTTAAAGAAATTTAACTTTGTAATCATAAAGTTATGTTTTAAGACTGAATTGAAAAAATTTTTTTAATTAATCGTAAGCAAAAAGAGTGAAACTATTTGATGAAATAATAATTATTGTACATGTGTTTACAAAACACTTTATTATAGAGATAATATATATACATATGTTGTGGCAAAAAGGAATATATTTTTTAAATCATTTTAATTGAAATGACTTATAATGACAACACTAACAATTATTGTTATGTATAGAATTTAATATTCAATGCTTTCAATACACTTTTTGTTTTTGTTATTTTTTATTATTGTTTTTATCAAATTGAAATATATATATATATATATTTGATTTGATTTCAAAAATCATTAAATCCTGATTTAACAATGAATTTTTTAATCTGTTTTAAGTATATATACAAACATTTTTTCTAATAACTATCACAATATGTTTAAAGTACAATATCTTAGAGAGTAAAACCTCTACCTTTATGGTTATATATTGTATTAAAATTAATATGTATTTCATTACTAAACACAAAAAAAAAATCGAAATCGACTACATATTTAGTTATGTTTTTTAACTATAAAAACTTATAACAGCAATTGTAATGTCTAAAGTTTAGTATACACGATGTCTCTGGGCCTATACTTTTTAATATAGACCTCCTATCGATATCTGTATATTCATTACAATTCTTTATTTTATTACAAACTTTAATTCTTATAAAACGATTTTATTTTATTTTTATACTATCGTATGGATTATTGTTTATTTTATTACAAACTTTATTTCCTATAAAACAATTTTATTTTATTTTTTTTAAATATCCTTTTTTTTTTTCATTATAAACTTTATCAACTATATAAAATATACACATATATCAATAATAAATAAATAAATATCCAAAATACTTTCAATACTATTTACGATTTTTCTTTTTATTTGTTTTTATATCTTTAGGTAATTTAGGGCTGTCACAAAGTATCTCCTTCTTATTTTTTACTTGCTTTGTTTCGGCTTTATTAATAAAATTTTCCACCTAAGTAAAACGATTGGTGTACTGTGGTAGATCCTAGGACAATAGGTTTGCCATCTCTTGTGGCATAGAAACGACATTATCTGTAAAGGATGTATTGCATTTTTATATCTACTTGTCGCAGTGATTAGAAATCTTGCTCACTTAATTTTTCACAAGACCTGACCTTCTCGGAAATAATAAATAAGTCTATTTTGAGAATTCTCGATCGCATACAGGAGAGACATAGGTTGCTTATTAATGAGCTAATTCACACGAGAACAATTTTTAGTCGCACAATTTAAATAATAAATAAGTCTATTTTGAGAATTCTCGATCGCATACAGGAGAGACATAGGTTGCTTATTAATGAGCTAATTCACACGAGAACAATTTTTAGTCGCACAATTTTTGTTCTTTTCAAATCACACGGGATGAATATTAGTTTGGCATAAAAGGTATACGTCTACACAGCTTTGCATGTATTAGTGTTTTTGCATTCATTTGATGTTTGGCTGATTTTTAAAAATGTGCATGTTTAGTTTTGTGCTGGTAATGCGGGGTTGTAGCTGGTTGAAACTTTACGCCACCGAAAAACCATTATCTTCACCCCTCTTGCCTATAAACTATCATTTTACGCCAGGACTATTGTTCTCGTGTGAATTGGCTCAATGACAGTAGGGTATCCAACTCTATTGATTCACTAGAATACCATCTCAATCTGGTTTGGTTTTTTTACCGTTAGTTCAACGAATAATGCGCGAGGGAAATAAAGTTACTTTTTCTCGAAAATCGTATGTATTTGTAATACGTGTCTCTCATGTAAAGAATACCCGTTCATTGTCTATTGGCCAAATGAAAATCGTAGAGGTCTTTCCTGTACGTTATAATACAAATGGTGAAATCAAATCTAATTTTCACAAACACCACCCCCTCTTTCCTTCTTCCCAAAACCAATTTTCCTAGTTTCAACACAAGGCACTGCATGTTGGGGAAAAATAAAAAGGGCTTCAAATTATATTTAACCTAGACTTCTTTGTAAAGCGGTAGGTTAGAGTACATGAGGAGTGCAGGTATATTTTCATATCTTTTGCCATAAGACCCGCAATGCAGCGCCTGAAAATATATTTCTCGGTTAATTCACGTGCTTAAAAACTCTCCCGATTATGTATAGAGCTTCTAATTGGAGTAGGTGAAACGGGTAATGCTTTTTCCAGTGCAGTTAGGTCCGAAGGAGTCAAATTGACCTCAAGGTATTTCTTTGATACTACTGCCGTTCTGACCATCTTTTAAGTACTTTATCTTGTTCGCAGTTCTTTCGGCAAATCTTAGGGAATGTGTTGACTCTGCCTCCTCTTTCGCCCCTCTACTGACGAGTCTGTCTTCTGGGGGAAGAATCGCTCGTTATCCAGCCTTCATCATCGGTATTGCTACTATGTTGCTGCCACATCCAGAAGCAGTACAGTTGGGGCTTTCATCACAGTGCTAGTGTGCCATATGTTTAGGAAGTTTATATTGGGGAATCTGTTCACAAGTTCTACATATGTTTTTTATTTCATTTCTTTTTCTTATTTTTCGAGACTGAGTAGTCTTTCAGGGCAGAGCTTTTACATCATGGCAAGGTCTATTGACTCTGGAATTCGGTCTGATTTTTTAGAGTCTCCGTTATCGAATAGGTTACTTATGGTTATCCCGGAAAACCTCGTACTGCTCTTCAACTGCCTTTCTGAGACCCTCTCCGTCAGTATAGCCCTTGTAAACATCCCAGTACAAGCACTCACACAACGATAACTTAAAATTTAAATTAAAAAAAAAATAATATATTGAATTTCATGGAGATGAATGTTCGACTCGCCGAATACTAATTAGATATTGCCATCGTACTTTAAACATATAACACGTGTGGCAACTCTTGTATTTCTCATAGTTTGAAAGCCATTGGTGAGCAGGTCTAGGTTTTCTTATTATTTCAAAAGTCAGCGGTTTTTTAAGCAAACGCAGCAAATAGAGTTACGAGAAATAGAGTAAAATAAATGAAATAATTAAAAGAAAACAAAAAAAATCGTTTATTAATTGACAAAGTCACTTCGATTTTGTATTTATAACAAATAACAAAATGTTTAACAATTTAAAACAAGAGTATTCACAGAAAACAGTCTGTCTGTTCACAAATGATATTTAAAAAACTAAACTGGGTGTATATAAGTTTGTGTGTGCGTGTGTGTTTTGTTTTTCTTTATACATTTAATCGCTGTTGTTTGTTGTAATAATCCTTTGTATTGTTATTGGTATTGTATTGCTGTAATAAAAGAGTGTGGCTTCCGCGAGCAGCTGTGACAGACATTTGTTGGAGTTCGTTTTAAAATGGATACGGAGTCGCTAAATTTTACGGAACTAAGGGATGCCGAAATAGTAGCTCGCATGCGCAAATGTAATTATGAAAAATTTAAGACTCTGGTGCGTATGCACTTATCGTTTGAATTGGACTTAAACACAGATGAGTAAGTAATGTATTCTGCTAGAATTTGTGGGACTTACAGAAATATTGTATTACAGATTCGATTTACCCTGTCACGAAATAGTGTACGAAGATAAAGGTAAATTAAAGAAATGGAATCGATTAAGTAAAAAACATAAACACGGAGGTGTTGTAGCAGCTGCATTAGCCACTGGCTCGGCAGGTTGTGCCTCTGTAGGTGTTGGCCATAGGCATGGTAGCAGCAGCAGCAGTGGTGCCAATAGCACGATTAATAATGGTAACAGTCCAACTGAGGGTATAAACCAACAAATCGATCCGGGATTCCTATTTCATTTACAAGAATTGAAGGAATTTTTAATGCTCGAAAAAAGTAAGAAATTTTAAGTATTTATTATTAAGTATTGTAAGCGGTGTGATATGATAGTCCTACGAAATGTAATTAATCACCATTACCATTAGTTGTTAGGTCACTGAGTGATAATGATCAATCTCGACCGTACCGTACTAAATCTTTATATAAACGGATCTTTACTACATGCCTATTGTATTGCATAGTAACGACGATCGGATTCTTATTGGTAATTTTGAACGCAAATGTCTAAATTCCTAAATTTAATGACACTATACGCACTAGTTTTAAGGCTTATATGTTATTTAGCTACAAAGGGCTGGCGGCATATTATTTCGGACATGTCAGATTACAAGTATGTCTTACGAAATCTTTACTGACAGCCGCTGGTCAGTTTGTTATACTCTATACTTCACAAGGAGATGGACAATCCTACTCTTTATAAACTCAGAGAATATATTGCTATTGGGTGGCAGTTTTTGAGATAATTAAACTCATCCTCTTTGAAGAACAGCACTAAAAAACTGCTCAAACCAGTGTTGGAAAATCATCCGGTTCAGAAGGCTCGCTTAGTTTGTAAATCACAAAAACTCCTTTTAATATCGCGAACTCAAAAGAAAATATTTAGCGCAGATAATATTCATTCGAGTTAGGGCAGTGGTTGATTGTTATCCGGCAGTTTGGAACATCACAGAGCACTGCGAGATTAGATCGTTGGTAAGGATCTGTAACAGATCCCAACCGGGCTTTTGTAGGGTATGTTGGCTTGAGGAGGAGTTGGAAACTATCGAACACCTCCTCTGCATCTGTCCAGCCCTTAGTAAGTTTCTTTGAATGTTTGGAATCTCTATCGAAACCCGACATTAGGGCTCTCCATAGATTCATAAATAGATTGTGCTGGTTGAGAAATGTTAGGGTATCAAGGTTGTAGTCGCGGTCTCTTGTGTGTTTGTGGTCTATCTTTTTTCCTCCGTCTCCTATATTCTTCCTCTCCTCCTCCCTTTTCTATTTCCTCGTCTCCTTCACTAACCTCTCTCTCTTTTAGGACATATTTAAAATCAGTCATTTTGAGCTCTGGGTGACAAGTACATGGCCTAAAACCTAACCGAATCTATCAAAGAAAGAATTTTTCTCCATAGGGATAAATATTTTCATTAATCTGGTCATTATCTAACAGAGAGTCATGCAAATTTGTTTTAATGCCTCCTGTAGAATTTCTAAGGCACAGAGGTAAAGCGTTCTTTTCAAGAGATTTGTTTAGAAAGGCAGATTACTTATCTTATCGGCCTAAATAAAATACTTTGCTCACTTGCGGTTAGTTGCGCTCCCTTGAACTAAAGATGAAAGCAGTAAAAAATAGAAAAAATGGAGACATTCGGTGAATTTATTAACAATAGCATCCCAAAACAAATGAAATAAATGGGAACGATGTTGCGATCATTTTGAATTTAACAAGACCACATTACTACCTATTTTAATAACGCTTTTATGCTTAATTTATTTTGGCATGAAACAAATATGTAATGTCATACTGGCTTCCTTTGCAAAAATTCGTTTTATTGAAACGTATTGGCAATAATCTGAAAATAATAACAGTTTAAGAAATTAAATTTTTCTTATTTTCCCTTTTTTTAATTTAAGATATACAGCAAGAAGGTATTTTTCGCAAAGCTGGCTCAGTCTCTAGGCAAAATGAATTACGGGCTCAAATACAAAACGACAATCCTTTGGATTTAGAACATGCAGGTTATTCAGCTCATGATTGCGCAACAGTATTTAAAAGTTATTTAGCAGACTTATCCGAACCGCTTCTAACAGATGCTCATTATCCGGCACACCTGCAAATTGCACCTCTATGTGTAAACATTAATGCTAATATCGATGATAACGCAAATAAATCAACGCCAGTGTTGAATAATGCTGAACGTGTTAAAAAGGAATTACACGTTTTAAACTCTATTCAGCTATTGTTATTGCTGCTGCCCGATGAAAATCGTCAATTACTACAAAATATTATCGATATGCTGCATGCTGTGGCGCTGAAACATAATGTTAATAAAATGGGACCTGATAATTTGGCTACATTATTTGCTCCCCATCTCCTTTGTCCACGTAATTTACCGCCAGAAGCTTTGCATTATTTGGCGAAAAAAATGTCCAGTATTATTGCATACATGATTGTAAAGGGTCAGGAGATATTTGGAGTACCGGCGAAATTAGCTACTGATATAAGAGCTTACTTTTTAGAACGTAAACGTAAGAAAACTATGTCACCTGAAATGACTTTAGATGATTCCATATCGGATATATCAACCGTAAACACAGTATATACGTTTGTAGATAGAGAAAAAACCGCTGCTGCTCACACTGCCAATACTACCGATACTGAATTGGCACAATTGTATGCACACATACAATCACTGCCGGAATCATCAAAGAAACGACGATTAATTAAACAATTTAATAAACAAAATGGTCAAGGTATGTTCGTATGAACATTTATGTTCCAATAAACCAATAGAGTTTTCAAATATTTTTAGGAACGCCATTGCAATTACAAGCAATGAATCGTTTAAAAAATTCCGAAATATCACGCCCTGCTAAATCGTTAAGTGACTCTATTAAAAAACATATATTCCATAAAGGTATTATGTCTCGTACACCCAAACGTCAACCAGTACCTGAAGTTATAATTGTTGTAAGTTTGGCAATACAAAATATATGTATCTCATGTCTTGCATGTTTTTAGCTAATAAATACATTTTTTTTATTAATTGTTCTATTACTCCCGTTATATTTTTACAAAAAACTATCTTTAGACGCCAAATAACACTTGCAAGAAACAACACAAGCAAAGAGTTTTATTTCAAAGTCCTAATCCTCCTCATTCATTGCCCACAACATCTACGATGTCAGCGAATGCTTTAATTACAAATGCTGCTAACACTCATACCCCATATAATATTAAGTCACATCCATTACAAAAATCTATATCCTCATCTTCATTACTAACGAGTCAACAAGAATGCCATACCATGAATGCTAAACATGTTTTATCGAAATTAATATTAAACGAAGAACAGGAATCCCCGTTAACATCTGCATCCACATCCAATTCAAATTCTTCCAATTCCATTACGAATTTACCTCATTCAAGCCATAGCAATAGTAGTAGTGATGGTTTCATTTGTCGAACTAAATCGTTATCGGCTCCTGTGAGTCGTCAAATATCGTCGGATTTTCAAAGTCATGATAACACTTCCATTAAATCTACCTACGCATCTTCATCTTCCTTATGTTCGGCTGTCTCGGATGGTTTACACAATAATTTGGATCCAAATTGTTGTGTGACACCTTTAAAGTTAATTTCCGAAGCGGCTAAACATTTATTAGTTGGTGGCGTTGATAAAAAATCTGTCGCATGGGATGATGATCACCTTCTCGATATTGAACATGCTTTACATCCCTCCACACCGTTAAGACAAACCCCATCAAATGATTTAAAATCTCGTTACAAGTCTGAACCGAATCTAATTTTGTCTCACAATATTTGTGACACGCAAAATTCATCCACTCCCCATCAAGTACAACGTGGCTACGAAATGATAACGCCCGTATCTAAACATATAAGTGGACGTTCATTGACGCGTAAACTTATGAAGGGCGTTAGTATGGGTAACTTGAAATTTCCCTTTAGTACACCAGAGTCTACAAAACGATTAGTGCGCACTGTATCCTCTACCCTAAAGCGGCGTTCAACTGAGGATTCTGAAATTTATCAGCAAGCCGAAGGCAGCTATGCTGCTGCCATTAAAAGTGGAAATGCTCCGTTGTTAGACCACATGGATGAAAATGACAGTGATGATGATGATACTTTTGAAGATGAATCCCATGATGATTCAGACTCGAAAGCTGAATCTGATACCGATGAGGATGATGTTGATGGTCATGACGATGATGAAGAAAATAATCTTAGGGATGATGTAAATTTAACATTAGCAGGTAATGTTGGTGGTCGTAGAAGTAGTTCATCAGAGTTGGCAAATTCATTCACAGGTGGGCCGTCAGCCTATCAGCAGCTGTTATTGCAGCAAAGCGGTATATATCACCGCAATTTCGATTTAGTAACTAGCACACCGTCACTATTGCTAGGGCGAAGATCAATGTCACCCATAACAAAATCAACGCAACGTATGCCCAAAGCTATGCAGGTAAAATTTGTTTAAAATGCTTGAAGACTTGTTTTTAATAAAAACAAATATTTTTAATGTATTTTTCCGTCTTCCTTCTTTTAATTGTAGGAGTCTATAATGACTCCCCGCTCTCGTAAGCCTGTTATGGTCTTGACCACAACTACTAGTTCTACAGACCAAAATCAAACTATAAATCCATCTGATTTGTCCGATTACCCGGAACCAGCTAAGAATACTGATGATAATAACGATGAAATTGAAAACGAACATGATAATGGCGCTACGGATGAAGAGGATAGTCTTAAAGACACATTACAACAACATAAACGATACAATGCAAATAATGTTATTCCACCTCAACCTGAAATTATCAATGAAGATGCCACTTCTCTGGGTGGCTATTCGGAAATTTTTAAACGTCAACAGTTATTACAAGCTAATGAGCGTTTTACACATCAAAATTCCGTTGCCATCGCTTTGAATTCAGATTCCCAAACAAGTTCTAACAGTCAAGAATCAAAACAAATTAGTGTGTTAAATAACATATCGAATACAGATGCACTCAGTGAGAATTTCAAGTAAGTAACATATTAACATATCACACTGCTTCCTTTAAAGAGAGTCAAGTCAAAAATTTTAAAGTTTCCTGTATTTCTTTTGTATATCAGTTTAAAACAAAAGAGGGAAATAGCTGTAGTAAATAATGTTAGATTTTTGCAGTGGATAGATATTATGGCTGAATATCTTTTTCTCACAAAAAAGTTAGGTTAGATTTTTGCAGTGGATAGATATCGACGCCTCCGTCGAAAAAGTGTGTTTTGAGTTATGAGCTTTCAAAGTTTTCACGCGATATATGACTATATGTGTATTCTAAGTAGATTTTTCCCTATAACTTCGGAACGGATCGGAGCAACTTAACCAAATTTTGACAGTATTTAAGTTAATTTAAAAATGCAAGAACATTAAAAACGTTCTAAGTGTACTTAGTGTACTTAGAACGTTATAAAATGGAGGCGTCGATATTATGGCTGAATATCTTTTTTCACACTTTTCTCACGAAACGTAGATCGAACTAAAAGTTGATTTGGAGTAAAGAAGAGAGAAAAATTGAAGGAAAAGAGATAGATAGAACAGAGAGAGGATTAGAGTTATCATACAAGCCAGCTAATGCCAGAGGCTAAACCTCTAATGTCAGAAATTCTAACAGATGTCAACTCTTTACGGCCATTGAAGACATCCTTACGAAGAATCTGGAGTATTTTCCTCTGCGCGCCAGGGCAGAGACAGGGAATTATGCTCAGCAGAATTGGTTTCTACCAAATATCACAAATCCTGCAATAAGCAGGGAACTCATGTTTCATATACTAGTGCTAGCACCAAGGCTTAATGTTCTTCCTCAGCTTCAGCATCCATTCCTTTTTCAAACGAAGAGAAGTTTCATCTGAGAAATAAGCCCCGAAGCTCTAGAGAAATTTAAAGTATTTCTAAAGTTGTTTCTGCTAATTCTGCAGTTCTTTTGAACATATCAGTAATAGGGTTATATACGGTCGACTATAATTTGTATTTGGTGGCACACAGTAGCCCGGAGGTATCCCTCTTTTTACGATCGATTAGGCCAAAGAAATAGCCGACTGAAGGTCTAATCCAGTCCAGCTCTACTGTCGAAAATATCTCAGCCTGTAATACACTGCCTCCATCAGAGAGCCCACAGATCAGCTACATGTCACCCGAAATAGATTAGCCACGTCTCTTGGCTGTAAAACCACAATGCTCCAGTCAACAGACAACTGTTAGTTGTTGCAAAATTAGTTTATGTTTGTCAGCCACTGATAGCAGACTTTTCGGATTTACTCAGAGTTACTGGTTTCTGTTTTCAAACCTAAAGATATGATTTAGCGAGATATTCGGTTGCAAAAAAGCTTTCACCACTTACTTGCTTACTTATTTGGTCATTACAACCCTTCAGTCAGCATTACGGCCTAGCCTCTGACACCACTCATGTTGTGTGGCTTAATTTTATACGTGAGTGGCGGGACCTACAGTTTAACGTCAACTCCGAACGACAGATTTTTGAGAAACTTTTTCATGTCAGGTTTATTTACTCTCAGAGTTTTTGCCAGAAATCTGCTGAGAGGAAGTCACCGAAGAAATACTTTTTGTATTTTGTTTTGATGTCTGGCCTGGGTTTGAACCCTGGCTTTACATCTAATACGTCCAACACACTACCTACTAAACTACGCGACTTCTTGGTGGAACTTACCCTTAAATAAATACAGAAAACCTACGATGCAAATTTCTAGGTTTACACTTACCATGCATAGATAGTCAGAAATAATCTTTTATATATGTATTGCATATAGGTTGCGGAAATATTTAATTTTAAACAGACAATCATTGTACATTTCCAGAGAATATTTATTAACACGTAGTGTTTTAACTACCCCTCCTGAGGATACTTCATTTACTAGTCACTCCGATGATTTCGATAGTTCGCATGAGATCGAGGAACTTGATGAAAACCAGTTAAGTTCCAGCTTACTCTATTGTCTCGATGGTAATCGACCAGATGCTAAAACAAATTCAGATTCGGATACAACAACATCAACAACAACAGATACATTTGATGGCACCGATGCGACAACATATACGGACGACAATTTAAACACACAAATACCAAGTTGTGTTGCATCTACATCTACCGCTACCAGTAGTGGTAGCGGCATTAGTACACAAAAAACTAGACCTTATGTAAAATTAATAACTACCAATCGTTTAGCAAACAATCCTTTTGTAATACTTAACAATGTACGAAAACGTGCTGCTACAAGTGATTTGGAAAAAATATCATCAACCCTGTTTAATAGTCAAGCTCAGAGTTCACCTTACGCATCGTATGTAACTGCATTGAAAACTCAACAGGAAAATAAAACTAGAAACGTTCGTAATCCAGCTATAATAAACAGTACTAATTGTGATTTGTTGACAACTTCGAACTCGTCGTCGTCATCAAACAAGGAAAATTGTGAAAATAATGAAAATTATATGACAACTAAGAAATTACTTATAAGTGAGTATCCTGATGAAACTTTATTTTAATATTCAAATATTATTTACTGAAATAATATTATAATAATTTTTATTTTCTTAACTATTAATTAAAAATATTAAAATATTTAAATTTTAGTTTAAGTATTTAACCGTACGTTGTACGGTTCGTTCTTCCCCCAACTACATATATAGTAGATATTTAAACTAAACGAATACGCTAAAAAATACATCATTTAAGATATACTTGTCATTTATATATTTGTTTAATAAACATAAAACTTAATATTGTATCATGTGGCAGACCTATTTGAATTAAGCTCAATCGACTATATCTGATGATAGAAAAAATTGTTCCACAAACCTTAAACAAAAAATATTATAATAGAAAGAAATGTAAAATTTTCATTACCTTGCTCCTGTATTCTATACTAAATAAGTAGAGAGGTAAGGGTTTATCCAATAAGTATATACGATAAGACATAATACAAGGACCCATTCTAATTGTTATACCAAATATTCGTTAAACTATTTAAACACTCTAACGAGTTATTATTATCTACACATATAACCTTGGTTTTCTTGTTTTTATCAAGAATTTTATTTTTGTTTATGCATATGCATTTGAGTTTAAATGTTGGAAAAAATATTGATTTTTAATTTTAACATTAACATTTTTATTCATAGCATAACTTGATTTTTTTTTATAAAATAACTGTTAGTTGAATATAATTTCGATATGAGTTTGGTATTATCTTTTATGCGCAATTAGTAATTAATATATTCTGTTTAGATTATAATTTATATACGGTCGGTGGGTCGATCAGTCGGTCTGCAGCAGCTTTTTCATCACCTATAAATTATTATTAATTATTAGAAACCAAATAAATATTTTAGTTTTTCTTTAGTTTTTATTATTACTTTATTAAGTACACATAATTATAAAATATCTTAATTTTCATTGAAAATAACCAAATTATGTATATTTAAATATAATAACATTTTATATTAAACGATTTATATGAAAATTTAAAAAAAAAAGTTTTTTTTAATTCCTTGTTCATTATAATTAATATGGTGATTCCAAAAACTGTCTCTCTGATGACATCATCACCATCTATCTAAGTCATTTCGTAATCTGAAATCTGAATACTTATACTAAGAGATTACAAGGTCTCTAAATTAAAACAAAATAGTACCAAAATATTGAGTTAGTTCTCTCCTTTTCTCCTCATTTCCTTTTCTAACCACATAATGTTCCTAGCTTAATTTCATGCTAAATCCAATGTGATAAAATAACCACCCTAATATGACATTGCGAAGCGGTGTCCACAATAAATAAGATGATCCTGAATTAACTTGTCGTCTACTCAATTCAAACTCCAGGTCAGACCTTTCCAACAAAACGAAATATGAAAAAATATGTCTTCGGCGTCATTCTTCGTCGGGCAATCGCCAAGTAAGGACGTATTTAATTTTCTTTATTTGTCAAGAGCTCGTGTGTGTTTTCTATAAAGTTTTTTAAAATATATAAAAAAAAAAACAAAGTTTTCTTTGACTTTACTGTTATTATTTTTTTTGCATTAAATTTCTTTAATTTTTCTTTTTCAATAAATAAATTTTTAAATTAATTAAAATCGAGTGTTTGCAAAATGAATGGGGTTTATCCCCCGGACTATAACCGGTTTCGGGAGCTTTCGTCTTCGTCCGGCAAAATCAAACAAAACAAAAGTAAGCGACCTCGTGCAGAAGAATTTATAGCCTTTCCAGAAACTAGACAACATCAATTAAATCTTCCACGTTTTTTGGTTGCCAGTACCATTCAAACCGATAAAAATGTAGAAGTACTTCCATTGGCCTCTCACAATGTCTTTCAAGTGGAAAGAGGATTAGACCACATATCACGAGACCGCGTTGAAGTTAAGGAAATGCGTAGTGGTGACTTATTAATTAAGGTACCTGATAACAAAACAGCAGAAAAATTCTTAAAGGCTAACTACATTGACTGTATCCCTGTAAAATTCTCTCTACATAAGACTCTTAATACAGTCCAAGGCAGAATTTTTTCGAGAAATATTAAGGAAATCTCCCAAGAAGAACTACAACTACAACTACAAGAGCAAAAAGTCATAGAAGTGAGAAAAATAATGAAAAATGAAAACAATCGGATAGTCCCAACAGGTGCAGCAATAATCACCTTCGACCTCATTTACCGACCAGAATTTTTGAAACTTGGCTGGGAAAGAGTTCCTGTTTCGGAATACGTTCCCAACCCCATGAGGTGCATTAACTGCCAAAGACTGGGTCATACTAAGAAGTGGTGTAGAAACGTCCAACTTTGTCGTAATTGTGGCCAAAGTGAAATACACGAAGTATGCAATGGCAGATATTGTATAAACTGCCAAAACGAAAGCCATCCTTCTCACGATCCAGAGTGTCCAACATTCTGGAAACATAAGTCAGTCAATTATTTAAAACTAACTAGAAGATGTACAGCACGAGAGGCTTGGAAAATTTTTAATGAGAATCCTACTCTTAACACCCTTACACCAACTTCAAAAAATTGCAAACAAAAACCTACTTACGCAAATATTTTAAACGCCGACTCCACTACAAACAAGAATAATACCGCACCTACAACAAATGTGCAGAACATAATCGTTCCCACGAAATATAAAACTCTAACTTCAAACCAAACTAATACCACTCACTCCTCTCTTTCTAAAAAAACAGACGTCAACAAAGCAAAGCAGCAAAATCAAATAAATAATTCAGAGTCCAGAGCGGAAATTCAAAATGAAATAACAGATACAACAATTAAACCAACTCAAAACGATTACTCAAAAACAACTAAAACAATCAACAACAAATATCCAAATGCAGAAACTCCAATTAACACAATTCATTCAGCAATTTCAAATTCTTACTCCGAAGTAACTTCTCTTAACAAGACTACAAAAACAACAGGATTTAATACTATACAAAATAATTCGGCAAAAAATGACTTTCTTCAAGATGATATATTTCTTAGTGAAGATGAAAGTTTTAGTAATTATCTACCGATCCCCGAAGAACAGGTCACTGAGAAAATGATCACTCAAGATATTAACACAGATTTAACGCTAAATCCTTCAACGGAAAACGACTCCCTACACGAAGCTCAAAATAAATCACCTTGTTCCCAAATGTATGAAAATTTTCCTGAATTAAATGTACTCATAACACCTAAAACATTAAGAAACACCATGAAACAGGTCCCTAGGGACAATAACTAATAAGATAAAATGGCACTAAATCTTAACATTTCTATTCTCCAGTGGAATTTACAGGGTTTCATTAACAATAAATTTGCTCTAGAACTCATGGTTTCTAGACAGAAACCAAATATAATAGTACTTCAGGAAACTCACATTATAAATAAAAATCTTCATTTACTGCACCTTCCAGGCTTTCAAGTTTTTCACCATAATAAAGATGACTACGACTATGCCAAAGCAGGTATAGCTATTCTAGTCAAAAATAATTTCAACGTTTCACAACATATAAAATCCAGAAATAGTCTTCTCTTCCAAACGATTGTGATTAAGGCCAACACAAACCTTTATATAACTAATATTTATAGAGAAAGTCATATAAATATTTCTAACTTGCTGCTTAATGAAATACCAATAAACGGAAATTCCCACCATATAATATTGGGGGACTTAAACTCCCAGAATATTTTATGGCGTTCTGCCTCTAACTCACCAAATGGCAGAAAGTTTGAAGAATTTGCCAATAACAATAGCCTGGTAATTTTAAACGATGGTTCCCCTACTCTACTTAACACCAGAAATACACTGACTGCTGTAGACGTCACAATGACTTCCACAATTATTGCTCCATATCTCAAATGGAGCTGCCTACCAATACCGGATGCTGTCGATCATTTCCCAATTAAAATTACAAATTCTTTCGAAGTTGTAACAAGAAAATTCTCGCCTCGTTTTAAAGAAAACAATGCTGACTGGTCTCTTTTTCGAAAGAAAGCAGATCTAGCGTTAAACCATTTTGAATTATCTTCAAACATAAATAAGGAAGCAGCACAATTGAAACGTATAATCAGAAAAGCAGCAAATGAATCCATTCCCCTCAGCCAAAAGCCCAAAACAAAAAATAGTCCAATTTGGTTCAATTCGGAAATATTAAAACTGATTAGCCAGAAACATGAAGCGTGGAAAATTTTTAAAAGAATTCGCAACAATCGTAATATAATTAGATATAGAAGCATTTGCGCAAAAATTAAAAGAGAGTGTAAAACAGCAAAAAGAAACACCTGGGAAAATTTTCTGAACTCTTTTAATCCCTTAATGGAAGTTCGAACGCTTTGGAGCAAGGTAAATAATTTGAGAGCTAATAAAGTCACAAGTTTTCCAACGATTTATGTCAACCAAAACAGTATAAATCATCCGTCTGAAATTGCTGATTGTTTTGCCTCTTTTTGGTCATCACTAAGTTCCGATGAAGCTTTTGACTCTAACGTCATAAGAACTAAGAACAATTTAAATTTTGACACTATTCAACACATGC
The DNA here is from genome assembly GCA_932273835.1 of Sarcophaga variegata. Classification (NCBI taxonomy): domain Eukaryota; kingdom Metazoa; phylum Arthropoda; class Insecta; order Diptera; family Sarcophagidae; genus Sarcophaga; species Sarcophaga variegata. The sequence goes on from OW026360.1 coordinate 107,152,434, forward strand.
GTCAAAAGTATGAAATTATGAACCAAAGCATTCTTCTTTCGGAACTGGAGGAGACGCTGAAATCATTAAAGGGATCCACCCCATCGCGTGATAAAATCACTTATGCTATGATAAAAAATGCTCCTGAAAATCTTAAGATTCGCCTTTGTGAACTTTACAACAACATTTTAACATCTGGTGTCTACCCGCATGATTGGAAGAGCGCAATTTTAACGCCTATACCGAAACCTGGTAAAAACCCGAACAGTCTTGAAGGCTACCGTCCTATATCACTACTACCAGTCTTATCAAAAATCTTTGAAAAAATTTTGGCTAAACGCTTTTGGAGAAACACTAGATCAAACTTGTCTAAATTGCAACACGCTTTTTTACCCAGGCACGGCGTACACACTATTTGCCATCAACTCGAAGAGAGGTTGCGTCAAAATCTTAAAAACGGTAAACATACTCTAATTCTTTCCGAGGACATTGAAAAGGCATTTGATCGGGTCATATCAACATTTATAATAATTGAGTTAAGAGAATGGGGTATCCCAGTACAAATTTTGAAACTTTAAAATCTTTTCTTAACAATCGCAGAATTGCCGTGAAGGTCGAAGGATATTTTTCTTCAAATTATAATTTAGACAACGGAATTCCCCAAGGCTCTCCTCTATCTGTAGTCTTATTTACCGTATACGTCAATTCTCTGGCAAAGGCTCTTGAGGACTCACCTGGAATTGACTATGTTGGCATCTACGCGGACAATTTATTTGCAATGTCTTCCGGAAACCCGGAAACAGTTGTTTCAAATTTAAACTATTTGGATACCACAGTCCACCAATGGGCTAATTGCAGGGGCGCTGTAGTTCCTGTAGAAAAAGCTGAACTCTTACACATTTGCAAAAAACGAGCATGTCCTAATAATATTTGTAACATAAGAAACGTGGGAATTAGAGTCACCGACCGAATGAGAATATTGGGTCTATTTTTTACCAGAAACCTTCTGTGGAACAATCATGTAAATCAGTTGATAAACAAACTTACAAAAATAAACAACCTTCTTAAACTTATTTGTTGCCGCAAAAAAGGACCCCACATAGAAACGGCACTCAATATCTGTCGGGCCTTAACAATGGGGACAATTTTACAAGGAATCACCATCTACGGCTGGACCTCAAGGAAAAACATCATCAGGGTAAACACATCTATCAACACCTGCTTTAGAACAGCATCTGGTCTTCTTCGCACCACTCCCTTGGAAAAGTTGAGAAATGAAGCAAAGTTTTCAGATTTTGAGCAAATATTGGAGAACGCAGCTATAAATATGGCATCCAGATCGATTACCATCCCATCTGATGGTTTACATGAATCATTTTGGAAAACTCTCAGTCATATACCTGACCGCACATTATCTGCAATTAGTAATATAATTTCAATCTTGAGAAAATTTAATATCTCGTTACCGGAAAAACCAGTCTTACCAATTGAGTGGAAAAATTCAGTCAAAATAGATGACAGTTTACGCTGTCTTGCTAAAAATAGTACGAATCACATTTGCTTCAGAAAAATGTTCCGTCAAAAAGTGACCACTTTCTCCCCGGATAACATTTATTACACCGATGGATCATTCCAAGTTGGATTAACATCTTATTCTATAGTCAAGCAAATTCAAGAATCACAGTTTGAAATCGTGAGGGATGCTAGACTTCCAGATTACTCAGGAATTTTTACTGCAGAAATAGCCGCAATAAAAGCAGCAATCTCCCTATCTGTAGTACAGGGAGGGAAAACATTAATCTGCTCAGATAGCCTAAGTGCAATTAGAGCTTTAATTAAAAATCACAATGGGATTTATGACGACATGTTGCATTTACAGGACGACAAACTACATATATTGTTACTATGGATACCCTCTCACATTGGCATACAGGGAAATGAATGTGCAGACAAAGGAGCTAAGAAGGCATTAGAATTGCACCATATAACTGAAATTCCATGTTTCCAAAAGACTATAAGAAATCCTTATAAAATTATGAGAAGACGGGAAAATGAAGCAACTAGTAGACTACTAAAATATAACAGGAACTTATCACGCTCAAACTGCATTATGCTTGCCCGCTTAAGGGTGGGAAAATGCATATTTAACTCCAAACATTACTTTGAGAAGACTGATCCTCCTACGTGCTCTAACTGCAATGAATTACTCACTGTACCTCATATTCTTATTAGCTGTCCTATTTCGAAGATGGATGGATCACTGGAGGAGATACTTGACTGTAGAAGAACTGACTATATTGAAAGAATATTCAAATGTTTGTGGAAACACAATATAGTTGATGTTTAGATTTCATATTTTAGTTTTCTTACATAAAATACCATATTTCAAGTTCATTTTAGTTGCTAACCATTAAATTTTTAAATTATTTTTTATTATTATCTAATAACATTAAATTCATTTCTGTAGATAACACTAATGTTTACTTCGCTGAATATTCCAGTAGAAGTTTTTCTAACTAGATATATGTAAATATGTTTATATATAATTGTAGCTAACTCTTGTTACATATAACAAGTTAATATTAGACGAGCGCTTATGGTCTGGTTACCCGCGCCTTAAACTTACATGTATTTTATAAATTTATTTATAAGGTATATTGAAATAAATAAATAAAAAATAATGTCTTCGGCGTCTTCGTCTCAGTAGATTTCTGGCAAAAACTCTAGGTTAGGTTAGGTTGCAGTGGTAGCTTTAATACCAAAAGCTGACTTGAACACGCACAGCGGCCCGTTGTGACACACAAGTGAACGCAGTCCCTGTACTGACCAAGCTCCTCCAAACCAGGTAAGAAGAAAAAGATGGTCGGCGCAAGGGCTGCACATTTAAAGCACGACTACCCCACGCTGGAATACCAACCCGAAAGTTTGATAAACGAAGCTGTATCCTTGACATCAACGGGTGGTAGCTGAATGAAGCTGGCAAGGGTAAGTCCCCTCTTCCTCAGCGGATCTTTACCCACGGCAAAAGTCGTTGGATGGGAGCTGCATCTTTCCGCGTGTTTTCCAATTACACAATGACCTGTAAGCATGGCCACTGTGATCGAGATGACGTTACGACCAAGTCCAAGTAACTGGTTGGTGCACCTTCTAGATGGTTGGCTTATTAAAGTTAGACCACGGTTCAAACCACAGGTTACACATCTGACCTATAACTCTGAGAGTAAATAGAAAATTGCCATGAACAGTTTCTCAAAAATCTGTAGGTTCCGCCACTCATGTATAAAATTAACACGCATAACATAAGTTGAGTAAGAAACTTGGTCGTAATCCTGACTAAAGGGTTGTAATGCCCAATTATGTATGTATGTATGTATGTATGTATGTATGTATGTATGTATGTATGTATGTATGTATACTGTACAGAGGTATATCATCTCGTAATGTGCTAAGATATCTTACACATAGTCATCAGAATATTTATTATTTAACGACTTTCAGTGTAAGATAGGATATATTCTCCATATGTTATCACTGGTCTTTTAAGTGATAAAATTGATACATAATCCATATACAACTGCATTTAGCGGTTACCGGTTGAATGACGAGATCTTTAGGTATTAGCTTAGTTTAGGATAGGTAGCAGGACGCTTCGCTGTATTAACATTTCCACTTTCATTATTATTATTTTACTTGGTTTCTGATCCGAAGTATAAGGTAATTGCTTAAGAACCTAACAACCAGTTTCATTCGTTGTGGTATAATGACACACCATTCTTTTTATATTGGCTAAATACGGTTGCATGTTGTTTGTTTTCAGCTGGTCCAGAGGGGGAGTAGTTTGTAGAGGTTTTTTCCCTGCCACATCCATTAAATGAATAAAAAGACTTCACCATCAACCCTTTATTGGTGGTAAGAGACCCATTTTCCTAGCAGCAGTCATCAGAAGTGGGATGATTTTGATGCAACTTAAAATCAAAATTCAGTTCATAAATTTTTTTCTGTGTTAACGGCCCTATTTAGAAACAGAGCTAACCCAATAGCCAATCGCAACAATTGTCCTCCGATACAAGTTTGCATATTTGCATTTATTGAAGATAAATTGTAAACTGTAGCGTAATTTCTTAATAATCGGTTGGGAAACCACAAAACTGTCAAGGAAAATGTCTTTATCATAAAATCTTACTTTTCTTTACGTCTATATTTCTAAAAGTAATATCTTCCAATAACAATTGAGTTCTTTTCAATACAACTTTATTATGAATTTGCTATAAAAAAATATCAAAGGGGGAAATAATCACTCATGTTGGTCGATAATTATAAAATGAAATTAAGAATTTGTCAATACCCAACCAAGTATGCTGTACTTATCTTAATTACTATAATAAATAATTAAGAGTTTGATAAAATTAAAAGGCTTGAAGTGGTCATATGTATGTACAGTACAGTTATGGATTATTATATAAAAATAATTCAAATAAGCGAATTATAAAGAACATACAATCAAAAAAGAAATTATAATCTTTATTTTTTTTTTTAATTTTCCAAAGATTTTAGATTTTCAAAGCAATTGGGTCAATAACCTTCAATTTGTTACACAAACTGTGTTGGTAATCAAGGGTTTCAATATTAAAAGTAAAACAAAAAAGCTATAGATAATGTAGGCTACAGTGAATGCCATAGAAAATCGTATATCAAAAATCATGATGATATAAAAAACATGTAAATTTGGTTTTCGAGTACTACGTGTACCATATGAAATATATTTTTCCTTTCTTGTTTTGAAAATTCCTCTGAAATATTTCACATGCTAAAAATTTAGAGCCTAAATTAAACAAATTAGAGCTACCTCATGGTACGGGAATGCATGTGAGCCTAAGCGTTAGTCAATTTAATATATGTAAAGGGTGTTTTTTTATAGAGGTATAGAACTTTAAGTTGGAATTACTTTTCAAGATGGCGACTGATTTAACAGCTGTCAAATGATTTATTCTCAATTTGGTTTGGCAATTCATCGTGAATAGACTCACGCCTGAACAACGCTTGCAAATAGTGCAATTTTATTTCGAAAATAATGTTTCTGTGCGGAAAACGTATCGCGCACTACGTCCATTTTATCGTCGACAAAATCATCCATCAGAGCAGTTAATTCGATTAACCATGGAACGTTTTCGCACCACGTTTACTCTTATTGATAACTCGCATCCCCAGAGACGCTGTACGGTGCGTACAGAAGAAGCTATTGCTGCTGTAGAGCGTAGCATTGAGGAAGACCCGAATGAGTCCATCCGCCATCGAGCACAGGAATTGGATCTGTGTCCATCCACTTTATGGAAGATTTTGCGGAAGGATCTTGGTTTGCGTGCTTACAAAATCCAACTCGTGCAAGATTTGAAGCCAAACGATTATCAAGTAAGGCGTAGATTCGTCGAATGGGCCCAAAACGAGATTACCGTTGTTCCCGATTTTCATAAGCGAATTTTGTTTAGTGATGAAGCGCACTTCTGGTTGAATGGCTACGTCAACAAACAAAACTGCCGCATTTGGAGTGAAGGTAATCCTCAAGTGTATGTGGAAACACCGTTACATCCAGAAAAACTGACTGTTTGGTGCGCTTTATGGGCTGGTGGAATCATTGGTCCGTACTTTTTCAAAAACGATGGTGGCCAGAACGTTACAGTCAATGGTGATCGGTATAGAGCCATGAATACTAACTTTTTCATTCCTGAATTGAATAACCATGATGTCCAGGAGATGTGGTTTCAACAAGACGGCGCAACATGTCACACAGCTCGTGCCACAATAAATTTATTGAAAGACACGTTTGGTGACCGCCTAATTTCACGTTTTGGACCTGTGAATTGGTCTCCAAGATCTTGTGCTTTAACACCGCTAGACTACTTTCTGTGGGGCTATGTAAAGTCATTGGTCTATGCGGTAAAGTCACAAACGCTTGACCATTTGGAAGACAACATTCGCCGTATTATTGCCGATATACGGCCACAAATGTTGGAAAAAGTCATCGAAAATTGGACGTCCAGATTGGACTATATCCGCGCCAGCCGTGGCGGTCATATGCCAGAAATCATATTTAAAATGTAATGCCACAAGATTATCTTTCGGATAAATAAAATTCATGTCAATCGAATAAGCCATCGTTGTTTTATTGCAACTTAAAGTTCTACACCTCTATAAAAAACACCCTTTATATACAAATTGCCTGTAAGCTGTATGCTAATAATTATTCAAAGCACACTGCAAATAATTCGCCGTAGTCTAGTAGGTAGTGTGTTGGCATATTAGACGTAAATCCCCAGGTCAATCGAAATATGAAAAAATATTTTTTCGGCGACTTCTTTTCAGCAGATTTCTGGCAAAAACTCAGAGAGTAAATAAAATTGTCATGAAAAGTTTCTCAAAAATCTGTAGTTCGGAGTCGACTTTCAACTGTAAGTCCCGCCATTCATGTATAAAATTGACACACATAACATAAGTGGTGTGATTATAACAACCAAATATGTATGCATGTTTGCCTTTCTGAAATGTTTTACAAAGGAATGGATTTTAAAAATTTAGAGCCTACAATTAAACACATTTGAGTTACCTTTATGGTATGCGAAAGCATTTGAGCGGAAGCATTAGTCAATTTAATATTTGTACAGAATTGCCTGTAGACTGACTGCTAATAATTATTCTAAGAACACTGCAAATTATTCGATTTGAAAGTATCCTTATCAAGATATTAGGCTCCATTAATACAGTCCAGGTACCATAGCGCTTAGTATTACTATTTAATAAAATAAGCTGTATGCTTTTTACTGATTGGTGGGTACGCTGTAAGAAAACAAATCATGTTTAAATTTTGTATCAGAAATATTTCAAATTTTTTTAAAATAAATTCAAGTATATTTTTTACAATTAAATAGTAATGCACGTTAAATTATTACATTAATGAATAAAAATAAAATAATGTGCTTTAGTCTACTTTTGTCTGACACTGTTAATGTATAACAAAAATAAACTTTAAATTTGCTGTTGTTATGTATTAATTGATAGACTAAACTGTGAATATATTTGCTTAAGTATAGCATAACAATAGACACACTTTTTGATTTTTTATTTTCTTTATTTACTTTTGTTTTTATTTACTTTTGTTAAATAGGTGATTAATATACAATATTCATCAGTTGACATTAGGTAGTTATTTTTAAATGTTAAGATTTGCATTTTTTCTTTTTTGCTAAATTGATTACCACCTATACCAGTTAGTTAAATTAGCGCTGATAATTTGACGATAAATGCTAACTCAATTTAGCAAAATTAAATTGAAAATTTTTCCCCTCTTGAAATGATAAGAGCTAGTAACTTTCATTCATATATAGTGTATGTATGTACATATATATTTTTAAAATAATAATTTTATTTGTTGTTATCAAAAACCTTGATAATGAAAATAATACAATTAATATTTACATTTTATGGGCACGGTATTTTAAATTTACGTTTTGTTTATTTACATATTCCCATTACAAACAGCAGTATCAAGTGTAAATTTTATTTTCATTTAATAGATGAGATAGATAATAAGTTATAATAAATATTAGGGTTTACACAAAAGAAATGTTTTTTCATCAGTATATCATCATATATCCTTTCAAGTAAGCCTTCTCCGTACGTATCATATATGTGTTAACGGCTTTCCCAGTCCTGGAAGGACATAACGAAATATCAGCATGAAAAAGTTTCCTAAAAATCTGTCGTTCGGAGCCGATTTTAAATGTAGGTCCCGGTACTCATATATAAAATGAACACACACAACGTAAGTGGTGTAAGAAACTAGCTCATAATCCTGACTGAAGGGTTGTAATAACCAATTATGAATGTATTATGGAAGGACATAAAATAAGAAGACTTTTTTCCTAAGCACAAATTTTTTCCGCCATATATTCTTAATTGCGCTCTTTGCGGATAACGGTTCATACAATGCCGTCAATTGTGCTGTTTATATGGTACTGTATGGTGTATTCTTTCCAAAAGGAAAGCAACACTGAATGCGGCACTGGCTGCAGATAGTCAAACGTAGAGTAGCTGTCGTATACAGCCGCAATCAATCAGCGACTTTCACGTTGAATCCTGATTCTACATGGTGAATAATTAGGGCCATTAAGTAATCAATAGCTTTCACACATTTTCCGCAAATTTGGTGCCAACAAGCGAGCGACTGTGTTTGTAGTCCGTAATTTATATATAATAATTGGTCATTACAACCCTTTAGTCAGCATTACGACCTAGTCTCTCACACCACTTGTGTGCGTAAATTTTTATACCTTTAAACCTACAGTTTAAAGTCGAATCCGAACGACAGATTTTTGAGAAACCTTTCAAGGCAATTTTATTACTCTTAGAGTTTTTTCCATAAATCAGCTGAGAGGAAGTCGCCGAAGAAATATTTTTGCCATATTTCGTTTTGTTGTAGTTGTCTGACCTGGAATTTGAACCGAGGCCTCACGTCTAATAAGCCACTACGTACTAGACCACGGCGACTTCTGTAGTATATAAGAGTGTCCAACTTGGATATTTCAGCCCAGTAAGCTCACATCAGGACAATATATTTCAAGTGGAAAATAAAAATTATGCGTTATTTATCTACATAATCTGTTACATTGAGTTCTTATAGGACCTATGTAAGTAAGCTATGCCTATAAAGGCAATTTTTCAAATTGAAATTGACTTCAAAATTCAGTGTACAGTTGAATATTTGAATAATTTCGAATGGTTACTTGCCCCTTGTAGCTGTGCCGTTGCGAACACTATTACCTACCACACGTAATAGTTTAATAATACTTATTATTATTTTTGTTATTTCAGTCACAACAATTTACACGATAGTTTATCTTAATTAATAAATAAACTGTTGATAATTGTATCTATCTGCAGTTAAACCTTACGTTAAAAATAAATTTAAGTAATTAACTCAGTCCGTTATTTTAATATTAAATAATAATATTTAATATTTGCGTATTGTGTTACGATATTTGTATGTTACATTTTTTATCTGTAAATATTATATAAGGAGGTGTAATAAAAAGAAATGCATTATTTTTGTATGCAACTAAAGGTTATATTTAGAATGGTTATAATTAATACACTCAAGTATAGGTATAAAGACGTTAAAAATAAATGTATGTAATTATCTCAGTCCGTTAACACTCATAAAATATTTGCGTATTGTGTTACGATATTTGTATGTTACATCTTTCATTTGTAAGTCTTATATAGTATGTAAGAGTGTCATAAAAAGAAATTGCGCTATTTTTGTATGCGACTAAAGGCATTATTAAGAATGGTTATAATTAATACACTCAAGTTCCACATTTGACTTTTTAAAGATTATTTCATTATTCTCCTCTCATTGAAATTATCGTTCCTTAATAATAGGTGGAGCCATAACCTAATCAAGCTATCGGACATTGTGTAGTGTTCTGTCTACTGGAAAAAACTTTGCACTCGTGGGCTATGGGTGCATTATCTCAAAAAGTACCTGTTCGAAGTAAATTAATGCCTTCCACAAGCACAACATTCCCATCTGTCAGCTAGGTTTAGTTGGTCATTACAACCCTTTAGTCAGGATTACAACCCAGTTTCTCACACCATTCATGTTGTGTGTGTTAATTTTATTCATGTGTGGCGGGTACCTACTGTTTAATGTCAACTCTGAACGACGGATTTGAGGAACTTTCCACGGCAATTTTATTTAACTCTCAGGGTTTTTTTTTGCCAGAAGTCTGTTGATAGAAGGAAGGCGCCTAAAGAAAGTTGAGATGTCTGAACATAGGGGTTGAATCACGGGCTCTCTTCTAATAAGCCAACATACTACCTACTAGATTATGGTGACTTTCGTAACAATTGAGACAAGTACAGTACCCGGAGGTCGAATTAACCTATTGTACGTAACGTCCTTAAGAAGGAAGGATTAAAGAGGGGATAGGAAAAAGCAAACAAAACAAAAAGGGAGAGCGTGACTATACTAATGAAACCCTAGCACTTCTCAACCAGCTCAAGCTACTAATGAATCTGTGGAGAGCCTTGATGTCGGCTCTCGACACAGAATTCAAACCATTAGCGGTAATTTAATTCGAATTTTGTAATAAGCAGCCCATCTTTTTTATTTAGTAGTCACCATCTGTTTCAAAAATAGGTCGAATGTATTGTGATTGAATTGAGGTTCAGGAAGTTTTCTACATTTTACGACTTATGCCATAAGCAGCCCATTTTTTATTTATAATTACCAACTGTTTAGGTAATTGTTCGATTGTGTTGTACTGTAGCTATACATTTAGTTCCAGAAGTCTTTAACGTTCTACGAATTTTGTTTAAGTAACCTCTTTTCATACTAGTTGCCATACCATATGTTTAAGTAACGAATGGTTTGCATTGTAATGTAGCTGAGGTACACTAGAGACAATACAATTCCAAAGATTATTTACATTTACAAACTTACTGAAGAAGTTTTGAAAGATTCAGGACAGTGGCCCCCTCTTAGGAGCTTATGGTTTCCACAAAGCATTTCTATCTTATCCGGTTGACTGCTGTTATTTTTATGTCTTCTCATGTAAGATTGCACTGTCCTAGATCTTGGAGTATCGAATGTCTCTAGGTGTTCCTTGGCCCTTCACTGCTTCTTGAGCATTGAGCATTCCACTCCAATGCCATTCTTGTTATACTGTTAGTATTTTATCTGAGAGTATGGTCGATTCATCTCCAAAATTCCTACGTTTTATCTGCGTTATTATGTGTTCTCGCTGGTACGGTTCCACAATTGAATGTTGCTGATGTTATTAGGCCAGAATATTTTGTATATGATTCTGAGACCATTCTTGATGAATACCTATAGTTTTTGCGTTATGGTTCGATACTAACCAGGGTCCACATCCATACAAAAAGGTCGATTTACACATGCCTTGAATATTTTTTACTATTTTATTGCTCAGAGCGTGGTGCACTTTGAAAATCAAAATCCCTGCAATGGAGCCAACGAATAAGTACTGTACACATTTTCAATAGCCTGGCTAGGAATGCAAAGCAGTGCGTTTTTTTTTTAATAAGAAGTAAAAAATTCCATTAAATTCGCATCTGTTCTTTTATAAATTGTACCGAATTTATTATATTATTTTTATTATTATTTCAAATAAATCTGCATGTTTTGTTTTCGTCACTTCTTCTAAGAAAGCGCGCGATAATATTGCTACTACTTATTGTGCAACCAAAAGCACATTTTTTCTAGTTAATTAAATTTGGTAATTTTTTTAGTTCTTTTTAGCATCGCAGACTAACCTTTGGTTTATTATTGCGTAAGTGATAATAGTACCATTTATAGATTAATTCAAAATAGTATACCACGTTGGTGAGATTAATAATATGAGGAGATCTCTTTGTGGTCATATGTTTCTTATCACTAATGCCATTCTTTGAGTTATAATACGAAATATTTGAAAAAGTACACCTTGAGGACAATACGTTGTATCTTATTGTTTTCAGTTACGCTTAAACTAGAACAATATTTACTTCAATTGTACGTCAGCAAGTCTCGATTATTTTATCATATTGTAATCATTAATGCAACTTTTAAATGTTTATTTACTTTATTATTTAAAATATAATCACAAACTGTATTCTAATTATTAACCACCATAAGCTCGATGTAGTATAAAAGACCAGAAACTTTGAAAAATCTTTCGGAAATCTGGGTAAAATAATGAAAATCCTCATGATCCGCAGTCATTTAAGCAGGTTTTCAATTTCTTACAAATTACCCGTTCTACATTGTACAAAAAATCGAAACAGGTCCAGGCGAATAAACAAAAAAAAAACCTGTATTTCCTAATCCTATAAGCCATTATCAAAAGTGATCTTTGTTATGACTTACTCCTCTGCAGTCAAATTCGTAAGTCAGAACTATAACGTCAGCAAATGCGCCATGTAATAGAAGAAAACTTTAGCCAACAGAAGAGCAGTTGTTCATAGGGACTTCACTGTCTAGACTTTTATCCCAGCACTTAAAGGATACTCTGACTGAATGGATAAGCCATGATGGGCTTTTTATTACAGCGGTTTGCTTATAGTCATACATACACATATATACATAATTGGTCATTATAACCCTTCAGTCAGGATAATGACCTAGCTTCTCACACCACTTAAATTGTGTGTGTGTGTTAAATTGATATATGAGTGGCGGGACTCACAGCCTCCCAATGATAGAGTTTTTGAGAGTGTTTCCAGAAATCTGCTGAAAGGAAGTCGCCAAAGAAATATTTTTCCATATTTCGTTTTGTTGGAGATGTCTGACCTGGGGTTTGAACCGAGGCCTCACGTCTAATAAGCCAACACACTACCTTCTGGACTACGGCGACTTCTTTATATGCTTATGGGCATATATATGAAAGGCAAGCCTTAATGAGCACTTTAATGAAAAAAATAAAACCAACTCATCATACACCTAAATATAGTGGATGCTGCAGAGTCGCATCATCTTCAGTAATGGAGACTAATTTTCGTGTTTTCATTATTCCAAAAAAAAGAAATGTGAATCTCGCACTTTTTTGTAAAATGAAGTCTTTTAATATTCAATATATAGCTGAGGTTCTACGTCATTGTGCCCATTGAATTTATGTTCGAATATAATTCCTTTAATTGCTGCATTACGTTTAATGAATAAGCATATTTTATTAAATTCAACACATTTTTAAATCTATTGCACATAAACATACAGGGTCTTAAGTTTATCACACAAATTAAAACTGCTCCAAAATTTTGCTAAATCCAGAAAAAGTCATGCGTAGTTTTATTTGAAACCACCAAACTACATAATTGTCTTTTGACCTAAATTTATTTATGTATGTCTGATCGTGTACGTTTGTATGTGTGTGTGTATACATATATTTGTTTTTGTGTTTAGAAATTTGCAAATATTTTTAAAGAAGTGCTATGGTGGAAATCTACTTTGAGTAGTGTTAGCTAAGCATTTACATTCTTTTAGACTGAAGATACCGAAGAGAAAACGCTTCTCAATAATTCATCGCAATTTATTTCGAATTAGTTTAATAAATCGCTTAGTCTTCAGTCTATTCATTGACTATTTTAACATAATATTACAACCAAAAGGTTCTCGTAGTAAAAACTTGTCTTGGGATTTCTTACTGATGAAGCAGCCCATGGTAATTAACATTAAGGTTTTTACACTGCGGAGTTAATACATATAAAATTTACTTATTTAATGTCATAGAGAGCTAACTGTTTAAGATCGAGTAAACTTCATAATTGCTTGTAGTCTTTGTAAAAATTTTGTCAGCAAAAAAGAGTAGGTTAGATCAGGTTTAAGGACGTGTACTTGCCTTTGGGACAATTATATTACCCAGAAGAAGAAGAAGATATGAAGGAGATTGGAAAATGGGATAAGGAGAAGAGGTAGAAAGGGAGGATATAGGAAACGTAGGAAAAAAGCGGGATCACAAACACACAAGAGAGCACGACTATAACCTGGATGATCTAGCACTTCTCAAACAGTTCAATCTACTTATGAATATATGGAGAGTCCAAACATTCAAAGAAGACCCTGTCCAAGGTCCTCAATCTCAAACTACTAGGGACTGGAAGTTGCAAAGTATCTGCTATTTGTAGAGCTATAAACTGGTTAAGATATTACCAAATCTAATCTTGAAGTCGCCGTAGTCTAAAAGGTAGTGTGTTGGCTTATTAGACCTAAAGCCCGGGTTCGTATCCCAGGTTAGGCATCAAAACGAAATATGAAAAAAAATATTTCTTCGGCTATTTCCTCTCAGCAGATTTCTGGCAAAAACTGCCATAAAAAGTTTCTCGAAAAATCTGTCGTTCGGGAGCCGACGTTAAACTGTAGGTCCCGCCACTCACATATAAAATTAACGCACACAACATAAGTGGCGTGAGAAACTAGGTCGTAATCCTGACTGAAGGGTTGTAATGGCCAATTATGTATGTATATATGTAATCTTTAAGGATAGTCAAATAATTTTGAAGGTCGGGGAAATAGATGTAGTGTCAATATGACATCGATTCTATTTAAGGAAAGCTAGGCATCCCTATATGATGAGATAACAAGTCATTCCACTTTTATTCTTGCTTAGGTACATTACATACAACAGACCTCTTCCTTGCGCTAACCATATAAACTAACCTTTGAACTTGAAATCATGATAGATCACTTGTACTGACTAAAGCAACTTCTAGATCTTCCTAAAGCCTTTCCGGAGGGATTGGCCACTTGATGTTAGAAGATCTATATACCGCAATAATTATAGTTCTGCCTAAAATGCCTTCTGTTGTTTCTTAATAACTTTTAAACGGCACAAGCTCTATTGAGCGGTGTAATAGATTATATTGCTTAACGGATTTATAATAAACTGTATACAACAACTTGAAATTCATCATTAATTTTCTAAAAAAGAAATTTCATATAAAAAACAAGAGTCCTTTACTGAACGTAATAAAATAAGGACTAATTTTGTTCTTTACATCTTCAATGTTTCCAGTTATAGGATAATGGATGCGAGTTATTTAATAAAGAATAAAACTAAATTGCAATATTTATTCAATAATCGATTAATATAGACGTCTGTAGTCCTCTTCGAAACAAAAAGAAAGGCAAGACAATTATTGCTACAATGTACCTATGCAGTATATTTAGTATTGTAGTCGACCCCTTATCTTTTGAAACCAAGTTGGACGATGTTTAAAATAATTTTGTCAACCCAATTGAATCAAATTAAATCAAAACTTGTTTTTTTAGTTTATTTTCAGATTTCTTTTTATTTATTTTGTGCCAGCAACAAACAGTTCTTTCAATCAACATTTATTAATTTATTGTCTCTCTCTCTCTCTAAATTAAAGCAACATAAATAATTTCATTTTTATTATACTCTCTATCTCTTCACAGAACAGAACAGGGAAAAATCAGCTATAATTTGTATGTATATTGCGTGTGTGTGTGTGTATGAGTATATTATATATACTTATATATGTACGAACGCATGTGCATGCTTGAAGTAGGGTGCCTAATTGTTTTTTTTTTTGCTTACTATTTGCAATAATTAAGCATAACGGTAAATCGTTGGAAATTTTACATTTCCTTGAGAACTTTGCGGAAACGATCCAAAACAATGTTGGCATGTTTTTCGGTGAAAATGAGAGCCGGTCTAAAGCGTACCGCCAAATCACCGCAACCACCAGTTTGAAGACCGTGCGATTTAAATTTGTTAATAATATCATCACGCGTTTGAGTATTCTTGCAGTTGAAAGCCAAGAAGGTGCCACGACCTCTAGTTGAATTGATAATGGTGGGGAATTCCTTTTCCAATTCCAAGAGACCAGACTTCAATACCTTGCCGGATCTGTTGACTTGATCGAGTAGATTGTCCTTCTTGATGGTCTTGATAACCTGTTCCAGCATAAGGATTTTAGCGGGTTCACCCATCCAGGTATTGAAAATACGATAAGCTTCTTTGGGACGGAAACTGGTGCTGTGGAAGTAACCACCCAATTGCATTTTTTTACTGAAAGTGACAACATCTGGAGGAGTTTCCAAGTTGAAGTATTCATGGCACCACATTTTGCCAGTACCGCCGCCGCCGGTTTGCACTTCATCAATAAGCAATGCCATACCGTTGGCTTTGCAGATGCGCTGCAAACCTTGGAAAAATTCGGGAGAAGCTTCATTATCACCGCCTTCACTTTGAATGGGTTCAACCACTACACCGGCAACGGGTATGTCCTTTTTGCGGTATTGCTCAACTAAATCCTGCACTTCGGCCAAACTACGCTTGTCTTGTTCTTGGTTATAGGCGACGTTCTCTTCCAAAGGATAACGGTATTGGGGGAATGAAGCAACGGGCCAATCGAAGGAGGGCACATCAATTTTGTGTATATATTTGGAATGTGTGGTGGACAAAGAACCCATGGTGCGGCCATGGAATGCGCCCTTAAAGGATAATAAACTTAATTTGGGTGCTCCTGGTGCCATATTAACCATGCAGGAAGCTTTCTCCTCTTCAGTAAAGCTTACATTTTCACCACGTTGGTTACGTCTGTACCACATGAATATATTTTTGTAGGCATTCTCATTTGAACACGAACCACACATCATGGTAGTCAAATTATCCAAGCCCTTGGGAGCCACTTCCATCAAAACATTGCGCAATTTTTCGGGCCACTCCTTATTGGGAAAAACACCCAAAGCTGGTCTGTTGATCAACGACTTCAAGTTGGTCTCGTTCTGGAAGACATTAAGTAAGCTGGGATGATTATAGCCCAAAGGCATTGAGGATATTTGTGTGTAAACATCCAACAGCATGTTGCCATCGACGTCACACAAATAATTGCCTGTCGAACGTTCATAATCGGCAAACAATTGTACACTTTCGGCATTTTGTATGGCACTCAATTGTTTTTTCAATTCCAAGGATTTGGGACCAGGTATGGTTGCAGTTTTTAGTATGGGTTCCTTGGGCTCGGCTAAGCTAGCAAAATGTTTAACATTTTGCAAAGTAGTGGAAGCTCTGGTTACTTGTTTTAAACCTAAGGCAGCACGCATTGTGTTTCCGTTATTTTTATTTTACTTCTTGCTTAAAGGATTTATTAACAAAAAAAATTAATTTTTTTCTTCCTTGTGTTCAGTAAAAAAAAATTTGTTGGCAATCGATAATAAATCGCCAAAAACAGCACTATTCGAAATACTGAACAACACGGAATACGATTTAATACTAAATAACGATGGTATACAATATCTCCTGGCAAACACAAAAAACACGGTCTGTCAGAGCAGCATATTATACGCCACCTCTATTAAAGCAATTTAAAAAAAAAAACAACAACCGAAATAATGATAGAAAGCAAGAAAGAAGAGAAAACTCAACAATAATAACAACCACTTACTTTGGCATACAAAATTATCATGGAAACCAGTGAACAGCAACAACGCTGGCAGTATCACAGCAGCAGCAGCAACAACAAAAATAACTACCATACAGTGAGTAAGTGGTGAGAATCGTGGTATTGTAGTTCTAATAAGATTCGGCGCACATTTATAAACGAAAACAAAATCATTTTGATTTTGTTTTTCCTTCATTTGTTAAAATAAATATTATCTCCGAAAATGATTTTGATATACAACACGAGACTCAACAACACAACAAGAACAAGTGGTTTAATTCTTAACATTAAACTCCTCAACGGATTCGTTTCACTCTACAATATACGATGCCTCAGGTTCAAGTTAACATAGTAAAGATTTCTTTTGACAGTTGGCAGAATTTTATAAAAATAATTGAAAACCATTACCACTAAAACTTTAAAGGTTATCATAAATGAAACGATTGTGTCGTAAGAGGAACAAGGCAAGCTATGATAAGAATACTACACCAGAATACCTTTCAGTATCGGTCTTGACATTATAATGATTCGTCAATCTACCTTTTCTTATGTACGTAGCGCTTACAAATGTTGCATACAGCCTCTCATTTATCCAATTTTAACGTTTAGTCAGTGAGAACTATAACGTCTGTTCCTTCCATTGCTTTTTGTAAACACTTTAATTGTGGCTGTTTTATTAAACTTAAAAACCAAGAAAGTAAAGAGGACTGTATGAAAGTATTCGTACCTATAAGAAGAATATCACAACAACAGAAACTTATATTAAATTACTGCAGTATCACGTACACTACTGCGGTCTTGTGCAATAATTTTATTGTTTTGTTTTTGCATGCAGAATTTAGGAATGTGGGTATATAAGTATGTATGTATATATAATCACATCAATCAATTGTATTTTCTTTTACAATAAGTACTGTATAAATAATTTTCGTACGGTTCAAAAAAGCTGCAGAAGTAAGAGAAATATAAAATTTAAGAGAAAACTGCAATAATCCTTTGCAGTGTTGCCGCTTTAGTTCATTTTATACAAAATTGTTTTAATTTTTCATCTCTTTAATTAATGTTTGTGTAGTTTTATTATGTTTTGGTTACATTTTACTTGAAATTGTTAAAATAAATCTCATTTGATAGATGAAACAATGAAAAATGCGATTGCAGGCCTACTTTGAGAAGATTCTGTTTTAATTGGCATAAGGAAATACTTGTTAAGTATTAAACGTACATTGATATCTATAAGCACACAAATATAACAAGAATTATATCTACTTATAGTCGCAATATCATTCTCTGATTGTGTTCATTAATAATTGTATCAAATAGTGGGTCAAAATTAACATCGTTTTATAGCGATCGAATTGAATCGACAGAAAAATTGAAATTTAATTTAAATTGATGCTGGCTCGACAAGAAAGATTTGATCGAAGTAAACCTAATGGCACAAAACAGATCACACAATAGACACAGTTTGTTGCGGCGATTTGTTCTACGCTGAAATCATAGAAAACATTATAAGGTATCAGGCTGAATGAAAAGGAAAAATGAGATAAGATCTTGAAGACGAAAAATTAGTTTTCGAAAATTAGTTTTCGACAAAGAGGAAGTTTTATGCAACAAAAGATAAGAAAACTGGAAAAGATAGGAAAAATTGAAGTGAGAAACAAAAGAAAAGAGAAAGTAGAGTTAGCCCATAACCATTACGATCCAAAGTGACATAATGTCCTAAATTAAGTTAACTTACTAAAAATTTTCCCCTAAGCAGTTTAAACCGTTTATCCAGCCTACAAGATATTCAATATTGCAGTCTTTGACTAGTTCTTCAAGAAATCCGCTACCTACCCTTTTCTGTATACCAGCAGACAAAGACAGTGGCATAAAATATAATTTATATAAAGGGGTCATGCTTTCCGCAACGGGTTAGTAAATTAAAGAGATTGTAATTGGTAACAAATCATGATTTTATGAGTATGATGGCAGATCGTAAAAATCGTGCCAAACGATGGATTTCAATAATGGTATTAAGTGATAAATAAGGAGCTTCAATTTGAGTAATTCAATGCATATTGGGTTTCCTTTCTTACACTGTTTTATTTTGCTAAAACAGCTAATGACTAATTAAACTCACTTCAATAAGTATGTGGCAATTTTTCCGGCAGCCTCACAACTGGTTTATATTGTCAGCCCATATATCGACCAGACCATGTTCTCTAGTTTGGTTCCATTTGTTGGTACTTTTTCTGTTTCTTTTTATATAAAAATTTATATTAAAGTACACTCACTTAATATTTTTAATATTTTATAACCTTTTTTTTTTAAAAAAACTAACTAAAAACTGCGCTAAATATTTGCAAACAAATATAAACGTCAATTGAAACAAGAAGAAGAATAATAACAGTAATGCGAACACCAGGGTTAGCAATCCAGATGCAGAGTGCGAACCAAGTTGTTCATTTTCCCGTCTGAACCAAGTATTACGGCTGATACAAGTAGAATCCGTGAAGCATAATGTGTAAAAGTTTTCAACTGATACCAACTCATACAATGCATGTCCGTTAAAAAATTTTCGAACTACGGATTCTATCTTGGCCTTTAGCCACACTCTGCTTTTGTTTTCAAATCGCTTTACAACACTGAAAATTGTTGTGACAGCATTCGACGAAAGCCAGCTGATTTTATTTATTAAATCAGTTGAATTTTCTTTTAAAATAAATCGAGTGCTGAACATTTTTTGCAACAATAATAAGTATAATTATTCAAATATCTACAACGCAATGGGAAATTGGACTTTAGAAATTTTTAAAATGGGCATGTATATGACATTCCCAGTAGCCATGTTCCATATATTTAATCAACCGGCGTACTTTGAAGAGTGGGTTACGAAAAAGAAACGTGAACTTTATCCACCGGAGAGTTTGGGACATCGTGAGGCTATCCAACAGGCCATACGTGATCACCGAGAAAAACAAGATTTACAAATTATGAAGGCTTTGGAGGAAATTGATAAAAAACAAAAGGTGTAAGGAAATTATAGAAACAAAGAGGCAGGCAACGAGTGGAACCCCTAAAAATGGGCATCCTGGTTAAAGGGAAAAATATCCAGTGTATTATGTAAGAATATGTTGTAATTATAATTATTATTATAAATTTAATTATTACAAATAAATTGTTATATTCTAGACTGAAAATGTATTTTTAAGAAATGGGAACCGTAGCACAGCGGAAAGTTAATTAAGAGATAATAAGGTAGGAATGCCATGTTACTTAAATTATTAGAATAGCTGGGAATCTTTTTAATCATCCTACTCAACAATATGCTATTATGAAGAGATTCCAAACTGTATATTAGAAATATATTGTATGGAAGGTGGCGTTTGCGAGTTTGTGTGTGAAATAAAAAACAATTATTCCCCATTTTGGTATCCAAAAATCTACTAAACTCTGACTGATATCCGATCCCATCATGTTAGCACAAGTTTGATTGCCCAGTATTTAAAAATTTCGCAAATATTTTATACAACCACTTGAATGGAGATATATACACCTTATGAATCTACAGCTGCCAGTCAATAAAACCTATTTTTTCATTAATGGTGAAAAACATAGATTTTTTATGACTTCGTCCATACTAAGAATAATGATAAAGAACGTATTCTAAATTCAGAACCAGGGAAATATCCGTACCTGGTTAATAGAAGAGGAATTGAGCTCGTCTGAGCTTGTGACTTATACGTTTTATGTAGATTGCCAAAATTATGTAAAACACCATGGTATAAGAAATATATATATATATATTGAAAATGTTTTGAAAATGACACAAGCTAATTCCCTATTAAATTGTAGAATGTAGAATGTACCATGGTAAAACCCTTGCCTTCTACAATTTAATAGGGAATTGACTTGTATATATTTTTGACTTGACTATATATATATATTTCTTATACCATGGTAAAACCCTTGCCTTCTACAATTTAATAGGGAATTGACTTGTGTCAATTTATATATTTATTATACCATGGTAAAACCCTTGCCTTTTACAATTTAATAGGGAATTGACTTGTGTCATTTTCAAAACTAACGACTCATATAAGAATGCTTTGCATAATTTTGTTATCAAAACGAAAATTTCGAAAAACTTTGAAAATAATTTTTTAACATTTATTTGTATATACTACTTATATATTACAAAGAAAAGATACAAATTAGTAACGGTTATAAATCAAATCACTAAATGGCAAAGCTCCTACCACAATACTTTGCCGGCTTGTCGGCGGCTATGGGTTCATTTGCTCTTGGCTCAGTAATTGGTTGGACTAATCCCGTTGAACTTGATGTCGAAGGCGGAGTTTTGGGATTTGAAGTATCAAAGATTGAATTCGGCTGGGTTGGTTCGTTAATGCCTTTGGGTGCTGCCTGTGTTTGCATACCTATCGGTTTCGTAATCAATGTAATTGGCCGAAAATGGACAATGTTAATATTAGTACCACCATTTGTCCTAGGATGGTTACTTATTGTGTTCGCGTCAAATATCTTCATGTTATATGGGGCTCGTTTTTTACTGGGTATGTGTGGTGGCGCATTTTGTATTATTGCGCCCATATATACAACAGAAATAGCACAGACCGAGATACGTGGCATATTGGGCTGTTTCTTTCAAATGCTTATCACCAGCGGTGTACTGTATGCTTACGTAGTTGGAGCATTAACTAGTCTAATGGTGAACTCTATACTATGTACTATTGTGCCCATTTTAATGGCTGCGCTGTTTTTAATTCTGCCAGAATCGCCTGCCTTCTTTGTGCGTAAAGGTAATATGGAGAAGGCTGAAAAATCATTGAGATGGCTGAGAGGTAAAGAATATGATATATCAGGAGAAATGGCTGAGTTTGTGGCTGTAGATAAATACGCTAAAGAAGCTCAAGGTACAATTGCAACAAAACTCTTCAAAAAGTCCAGCCTTAAAGCATTGGGAGTATCGATTGCCTTAATGTTATTCCAACAGCTTAGCGGTATCAATGCCATAGTTATGTATTCAACGAGTATATTTAAAGATGCCGAGACGGGCTTTAGTGACTCAACAAGCACCATACTAGTGGGTGCAATGATGGTAATAGCTACTTTCATATCACTCTTCTTTATTGATCGCTTAGGACGTCGTCCCCTTTTGGTTATATCGGCAGCCTTTATGAGCATTAGTACATTTGGTGTTGGCCTTTATTTCTTCCAAAAAGAACATGATCCAGAATTTGCTAAAGCCGTAACCTGGTTACCAGTGCTTTGCTGTTGTTTGTATGTTGTAATGTTTTCTTTTGGTTTTGGCGCCATACCATGGCTTTTAATGGCCGAATTATTTTCGGATGATATTAAGGGGATAGCTGGTTCGATATCTGGCACCATCAATTGGCTAGCAGCTTTTATTGTTACCAATACCTATCCCGTTATAAGCGAAGCTATTGGCATTGGTCCTGCCTTTTGGATATTTAGCTCATTGACTCTATTAGCCGTTTTCTTTGTTATATTTTTGGTTCCCGAAACGAAAGGTAAAACATTTTTAGAAATTCAAGCACTACTCGAGGGATAAATTTAAATTCCTATCTGCATGCATTATGCCTATCTGTAATACAAATTGAAACCATTCAATTTAATTGTAATTCAAATTTATTTTTAATATTGTAATAAAAATTAATGATTCTGTAAATTGAATTATTTATTGTGAAAAATACAATAAATACAGCATCCGATAAGACCTTCATTCATACTCATCGTCTCTTCATTGTAATAATATGACAGAATACATATATCGTTTCCATTCTAATTCCATATAACTCCTCTACCATTTCGATTTACCTTATGCGGGGGGCATTAAATAGTGCAATACTACGGCAAACATTTTCGATCATTAACCGTTTGACTGCTAAGCGATTCTGTTGAGAACGTTCGGAAACTGTTCGAAAACTACAAATAATTATTATAATAAAAAAATCTACAAAATTCTAATAACCTATGTATAAAGAGAAGACCCTATATCTCGTCTTTTAATTTTATTTTTGCTTTTTGACTAAATTTTTTTTTTAATTCGCAGCGCAAATACGATTTTCGTAACAAATGAACGCAGCGCTTTTGCGCCGCGTAGCAGTCAAACGGTTAAGGTCATTACTAAGATATCGAAAAAAACTTTTTTGCAATAAAAAAAAAAAACAAATTGCTGAAAACAATTTAAACTTTTATATTTTTTTAACATAATTATAATTCCCATTCCCATTTCAACCCTCAAGGAGTTTTAGTTAACAATTTACTACCTTGTACTTCCTCAGGTAGACTATCCACCAATGATAGTTTAAATTCATCCAGTGTACAACAGAATGTATAGCCTTTGCTAACATCTGGGAAGTTGTCGTGTATTAAACCAGATTCTTCACAAACATTTCTACAGAACTCTTCAGCGGGACCATCGCTTATATATGGATTATTAACCGTTACAAAAACAATGGCTGCATCACTGGCTTTATGTACTAAAACCTTATAGAAGAATTTGGGTGCTTCAATTTGTTTTGTCTTATCCAAGTAAATTTCCACTAAATCACCATTATCATTGGCTAATTCCAATATGCCCATATAACCGTTATACGATTCGATATCATCACCATAGTTAGCCGAAGCTGTGCGTGCCAATTCCTCTACTCTCAACCAGTTGCCGGCATTGATAGGCTGAAATTCGGGTGCGACATTAGCGTAATAATAGGTCGATAACTTTTCATAGCCGAAAATGAAATCAGCATCAGCCGATAAATGGCCACGGGCTAAAAAGTTTTTCGTATCGATATAAGTTTGATCGGCTCCAAAGAGATTCTCAAAAACTTTGATTTGATTTTTCTGCTGATAGTAAGAATTTGTTTTTGTTGTGGAAAATTCCATACCGTCAGCGCTGAAGGAACGACGAGTACTTTCCGAAATGGCATCTAAAAAAGAAGAGAGAATTCTGTTCGTTAAATGCATTATTAGGTTTAATTTTTGATTATAATATTTCCTATGCTCATATGCCTATGGGTTTATGCCTCGCAATAGGAAAAGGAATACAGTAAGGCAACATATAGAAAACTGGATAACGAGCCAGCATTAATCGAAGATAAGATAAACCGTCTTATACAGCAAGACTTCAAATAGGGGAAGCATCTGTCATACTCCATGCAGGCTCTAATCAATGTAATTCACTCTCATCCCGATTGATTGCTAGGCAACATAGGTCTGAGATTTTCATATTTTAAAAGAGGCTTCAAATATCTATTTAAGAAGCCCGGGTGAGGAAGCTTCTAGTCAACGAAAAATGGCAACCTTATCACCATTGGACAAACAGGTCCAATAGAGCAATCTTGGCTAAGCTGCAAAAACTTGTTTAATGCAAATGAAAGAATCTAAAGGTAAAATACGGCAGATACGATATTTTCCTCACAGGGACGAATATGGAAAAGTTTTAACGAGAGTGGTGGAAGTTGTATTACGGATTTGGGATAGCAAGAAGAAGAACTTGTTCCCAAAAAAAAACTGGAGGGAGCAATGATCCAATCAATATCATTCCATGTAAATCGAATGACGAATTTATTCCAAAGTAAATTACTCCATGGTGAAAATGGGACATGGTGTTATAGAACGAACAAACCAAGATAAACAAATAAAATTTTGTTAATGGTTTTTCGCTTTTTGAGAATTAAGACTCTTCAATCTCTCTCCAGAGCGAATAATATCTACAACGAATGTCATAGGAAGTTTAGTCAGCTCCACTTTTCGAGGAAGGCATTATTTCTAGGCAAAGGCAGATGTTTCCCCTGGGACATTCTACTTGCTTCTTTGGATGAACGGACACGAAGCAATAATAACAAGCTTAAGAAGATGCTTTGTACCAGAATTATATTCCTTTAATAAAAAATTAAAAATAAACATTATCATACCGCACCATTTGCTGCATTACTACACTCCTTACCTGGAAGAGCCAAAGAAATCTTAAATAGATTTTTAAAAAGATGCTAAGCTTGTAACCAACTGCAAAGTATTACAAGGAGGTATTGCTAAATATAGTTATCAATATTAGCTAAGTAGCCTATAAATATTTTCATCCTTTTAATTACAGAACCTAAGATGAGGACTTAAGAGATGATTCAAACGATTCAGGGATTAATTGTTTCATATTTCAAAAGCTGGCTTAATTGCTGACAAACTCATAAGATAGCATGAGTAAGCGTCCGATATATAATATATACTTACTGGCCATTGCAGCACCATTCAGGGTATTATGCGTATAAAAAGTGTTTTCAGTAACATTACTGTAACAAATTTCAAATACTGGTCCATAGAACTGATTGTTTATATTGAACCCGGTTTCATAAATATAACCATTTCCATTCGAACACTCCTCTGTAGTGATTCTTAAAGTAGAACTTGGTATAGATTTGCATACCAATTCACTTAGCTCATAGGCATTATTATTAGCATCCACAAAACTACCCTTAGAACACTTCAGCTCTAAACTAGCTTCATTAGTGGATTCAATGAAATTTTTATTGCCGCTACAAACCAAATGTAATTGAGCGCCATGTTTCAAATACGTAACATCACCGGTAGGTTTAAATAATTGAAAGTCACTGCCAGCATTATCAGTCAAAAAAATCGGTGCAAAACCTTTAACATCAGTGGATAATTTAATAGAGCAACTATTTTTAGCAGCTGCATAGACTACAGCTAAAAAGAAAAGCATACAATTAAGAATTGTTGTTTTTAACTCCACTGTAAACTATAACATTCATACCTACTACAGAGTAACCAATAATTAACGAAGTTAATAGCTTTAACATATTGCTTTATAAGTCCACTAGGAGATATCGTTTAATCACCAGTAAAGTGGCTACAACTCTAACTGTTTTTCTAACTTTCTAAACGTATTTATAGTAAAAAAAAATTAGGTGCATACTAAGCGTATATTTGCATTTCAATTATAAAAATATCTGTTTTTTATTTACCTTATCTACAATTAAACACCTTATTAATCTAATATATAATACCTAAAGCTGTTAATACTTGCATTTAAAGCCATAATAATAGGGCTTTTGTTTTCAAATTTATTTTAGAATACTTGATAAACTACAGTGTTAATGGAAACGTAAAAGAATATGAACATAACAGTAGTATATATCATATATGTACCCATATGTATGGACTTTGAGCCCAAAGGCTTCAAATTAGTCATGTACTATAGTTTAAATGTATAAACTATATATGTAGTATATACCGTGTAGGTTGTTAGGTTGAAAGGCGGGAGGTTCGACCACAGATTGTAAGACCACTTAAAAAGTATTAAGAAAATATTAATTGGAAAAAGCATGTCCTTATCCAGCTTATAGCCTCATATATTTTTTCGCTCTCTTCAGAACAGAATATCCGAAACCGGATGGCCTCAAAGGTAAAGGCGTGAACTTATATTGCTCGTAACTCTTAAAGTGTTTAAAATATTTAGTATTTCTAAGTTATTTACTCAATATGCTTAATAATGTCTTTAATTTCAAGCCAAATAGTCTAGACGAGAGTTCGATAGGTCAAACCTTAGCCCAGACATATTGGAGCAAAACAAAAAAGAAAAAAATATTTCTTTCGGTGACCTTCTTTCTCTCCATTATAATCTTTCTAAAGCTTTGAGAATAAAAACTAATTGCAATGAAAAAGCTTCTAAGTATCTTGTTCAGACTTGTTTTTAAACTGTAAGTTCCGTTAGTCATAGATAACATTAACACACATACATAACATACATAATTGGTCATTACAACCTTTTACTCAGGATTACAACCTACCTTCTCACACCACTTATGTTGTGTATGTTAATTTTATACATGAGTGCGGGACCTACAGTTTAAAGTCGACTCCGAACGATAGATTTTTTTGAGAAACTTCTCATGGCAATTTTATTTACTCTCAGAGTTTTTCCCAGAAATCTGCTGAGAGGAAGTCGTTGAAAAAATATTTTTCCATATTTTCGTTTCGATGTCTGACCTGGGGTTTGAACGGTGGCCTCATGTGTAATAAGCCAAGACACTACCTACTAGACTACGGCGATATATTGGAGAAAAAGAAAAAATATTTCTTTCGGCGACCTTCTCACAACAATTCTCTTTCTAAAGCTTTGAAAATAAAAACTAATTGCAATGGGAAAGCTTTTAAATACCTCGTTTAGAGCTGTTTTTAAACTGCAAGATCCTTTAGTCATAGATAACATAAATACACGCAAAATCTATAGCCAGAAAAGCTGTCAGGATATCACAATCACCCAGGCAACCTAACCTAACACTTTATATCGACGCCTCCATTCTATAACGTTCTAAGTGTACTTAGGACGTTTTTATTGTTCTTGCATTCTACGTTCTCTAACTTAAATACTGTCAAAATTTGGTTAAGATGCGCCGATCCGTTCCGAAGTTATAGGGAAAAATCTCCTTAGAATACACATATGGTCGTATGTCGCGTGAAAACTTTGAGAACTCATAACTCAAAACACACTTTTTCGACTTAGAATATTATAGAACGGAGGCGTCGATATAAGATTCCGCTATAGTGGCCTTAAAACAACAGCTTTGAGAAAGAAGCTCGTGGTTTTTTTTTTAATTTTATTTATTTATTTCAACCTTAGATTAGGTACAATGAGTCGAAGGGAATATGAATGTATTCACAATCCACACTGGGGCTCCAAGAAATAATTCCATTATGTTACCCGCACGACTTTATGAAGAAAGTGGCCATTGGAAAAGTGGTGTGTTATAACAGCACTGTCTATTATAATGATCAATTGATTTTAATCGAACTACAATATCTAGGAATCAAGTTGCCTGGAATATCAACGGGTTAGATTTGAATCTGTCTTTAGACAGCTTACAGTTTTATTAAGCGAGTCAGTTTCATTAAGTCGAAACTAATGATAATTTAAAGCTGCAATGTCGTATTATTTGGTGAATACATCAGCCAGGCTCTCTCAGTTTATGCCGGTTTATCTAAGATGTGTATGGTTTGGTGTTATTATGATGGAGTGACCTTTGTTTGTTGATCAATTCCACCCGTTTTAATTGCTTTCATTAATCTCTTGAATCGTTAATGGTAGAGCTTAGAATCAGTCACTTGACCAGATTTTAAAAGCTCATAATGAACAATACCCTTGTAGCACCACTAGTAGATACAAAACAATATCATGCCTGGTGTTCATTTTGGTTTTGCTACCCTGCCTGCGAAGCTTTAGCCTACTTCGTACATGATCTGTTTGCATGTAATAAACTCTTCATTATCTGATATTAATTTCTACAGACATGATTCGATTTCGTTCTGTATTATTAGTGAAAATCACAAACGGAAATTTAATCTATTAATCATTTTTTTTACTGTTAATTCGCGTGACATCCAAACATCGCGATACTGTGTGCATTCAGCGTTCTTCAAATGCTAACTGTTAAGTGCTAAATGTTTAGTTTGCGGCTTGTGTTTCCATGATTTCATTGATTATTTACTGAGCACATCGATCAAATCGAGAACCAGCAACTATTTCGCTAATTACGGCATCGTATACCTAAATTTTACAAATTTATTAGTAGCCTGCAATACACTCTTAACGTTTTCTAAAATAGAAAAACAAAATATGTGAGTAATGTTAAGAATTTTAATTCATTTTTAAACGTAAGCGTTCATTTTTAACGTTATATGAAAAAGTTTCTCAAAAATCTGCTGTACGGAATCGACTTTAAACTGTATGTCCCGTCACTCATGTAAAAATTAACACACGCATGACATAAGTGGTGTGAGAAAGTAGGCCGTAATCCTCACTGAAGGATTGTAATGTCACTTAAATAATGTCTTTGAACGAAATGAAGATTAAGATGTGCAATTAATTGCGCCGGAGATATTGCATTTTAGAGCCATCTACTAGGAATTTGTAACTTGAACTTATCGAATACCCAATGGAACAGCTACCAACCTGTGAATTTGATTTAGATTCCTTTGTGAACATCTCTCGAATGCTTACGTCCATCGTGAGAGTCTATGTAACTAGCATGTTACTAGTTACAGTCTTATAGAGGAGTGGTCCTTCAACAACCTATAATTATATCACAATTTATTTATTTATCAATTAAAATGCAATTGCAAACAATATCTTATTATTACGAGTGAAGTGACAAACATCCTCACGCAAAGAACACCCGAATCATTAAAACCATAATTTTTTTGTTTGTTTTGTTTTGTTTCCATACAATACTTAAAATGATATTTTATTCAGTTTTTAATTAAATATTTTTTTATAAATAATTATTATTTTATTTAACAACTTTTCTGAAAAGTTTATAAAAAAAAATATTATTAAAAATATTTGTTCTAACAATGTTTGGCGTCTATAAAAAAAATTTAATTAAAATTTTTTATTTATTGTATATTTAAATAAATTGTTTAAATTGAATTTAAACACAGTTAAAAATTTCTTTACTTATAAAATCAGTTAAAGAAGTCAACATAATAATAATAACAATATTTCATTTAATTTAATTTAATTAAAAAAAAACTTTAAAATTACATCACATATAAGCTGCCAGCAGCTTTTATATAAAAAAATATTTTTTAATTTAATATTTGTTTAAAATTACATAATTTTTTATACATTTCATTTTGTTATTTTACAAACTATACAATATAAAAATACAAAATATATTCTACATGTTCGGAAAATCTGTAAAACGAGTGAAAGCTTCCTTCCGTAATTTAAAGTAAAAAACAATTTAAAAAATTATTTTTTTTTTTTACTTCAGACACCTTTACCTGAAATTCTTTTTACTTTCCATTTAGTTCAACTTATTTGTTTTATTTTATTTCAAAGAGTTTCTTGGTTTCTGATACACTCGTTTTCGATTTGTGGAACATGACGTCTATATGTACAATATTTAACATCTAAAATATTAAATAAAAGAATTACAAACGCTATGTTTTAAACCCAATGATGCAGTCAATATATGGGGTATTAACAAAAACGCCAGCCCAAGAAAAGTAACGCCATATAGTAGACCATAATTTCTAGCACATAATAAGATCACATACTATTATTGCCTTTTTACATGCTGTCACGAAACTATCCATGAATGTATTATGCCTAGAAAAAATAAAATTAAAAAAATTAATTAATAAAACCTAGTTAGTTAAAATAACATTGGCTTAATCCAATTTCTCCAAAGCATGTCCGAAATTCAATGTCTTTTGAAGTGTAAATAAGTGTGTTACCATTACTAAGTAGTAATTCGTGTTTACAAATCTCTAGTCAGTATTACAATCTAGCTTATAACACCACCCTTTATTCGATTCCAAAAAACAAATTTTTGAAAAACTTTTCTTGCAGGTTTTCCACATTATTACACTTGTCAGTAAATGTTAGACGTCACTGTCTAGACTGTTCTGAATACAAAGTGAGATTAGAATACTATTTGATAATCTATTGAATAATCCCAATATTTACAAAAAAAGTTTACTGAATAAATATTTTCTTAAGTAGTTTAAATATTTGCTAAGTACTGAATTAATTTGTCGCTATTAATTTATTAATCATTACAGATAAATTAAATACAAATAATAACAAATAAGCCAAATAAATGCCATTTATATTCCAAGTTGTCTGAGACCCATGAGTATATTTTATTTAGCTTTGTGATCAGCTAAAGAAAATCTAATTTTTAAAATTTGAAATGAATTAAATTTTAGAGTTGAAAATTCTGTCACTATGCTTCAAATAAGAAAATTGAATCGAAATCGGTTTACTAACAGTTCAACAATATCCCTATATTGGAAAGCAAAATAAAAATGCTGTATAATCGATTCTTAATACTTACGATTTTCACCGGGCGATAACGTTATGTGTATATCTTCTCTACTAAGTACTGGTTCTTGAAAAAAGACAAAAATTAAAAACAATCATTTTAAAATTTATCATTTAGCATTTAATAAATTATCATCGCTCTTAATGCTGCATCATTCGCAAATACATTTAATTAAATCCAATATAAAAAACTGAACAAAAAATATTTCGAATTAAAAAAGAAACAACATGCAGATCTTAAGACGAACATATGCATACATACATACCTGAATCTGAACGCTCTGACTTAAACTCAATACCTCTGAACTGTATTATACCAGAAGTTTAAGGTGTGCTACAACATCGAACTATTTATCAATATCAAGCCTAAATTCTGCTTCCTATTCAATAAATTCTAGTATCCAGCTTTGTTCCTCTGTTTATTTCTACAAGTGATTTATGACTTTGACCGACTAAAGATCATTTTTTGACACATATCAGTCTATTGTTTACCAAAAGCTGTAGCTAAAAAAATTATCGAAATGTGCAGAAAATGCCGCCTTTGGTTGCTGGTGATGAGCCCGAAAATCAGTTCTTCTCTGCTGAAGAAATTTCTTCAAAATTAAGGTATTGATCGTGGTTGGAGTGAAAATTAAATGTAACTTTAGACGGACGAATCGAATCTGCTGTAAACCCTCAGTTATGCATCAGTGATAATGAGTCCGTGACATGTTACAAAAATGCTCAATGAAATGAAATCAAAATCAAATGAATTCATTGAATTTAATTATTCAATTTTATTTTTGATCCATCGTCGTTCACGAACGTATGATTTCACTCCGCTAGCTTATTATCTATAGTGACAAATCAGCAACAATTCCAGCGCTGTAAAAACATGGATAAGAGATACCGGACAAAATGTTGCAAAAATTATGCCAACATTTGGACTCACGGAGTATACGCTGGCGGTATTTAAATGGAATGTTCTTCAATAATCTCTAAATAAATATTACATTTACTTTTTCAATTTTCATAACCTAAAAGGTTAAAAAAATCAATACTCAACACCATCCTATAAAATATGTGAAGGTTAGATTAGTGGGTGGCTTTCCGTTTACAGGCAAGTTCATTCGTTGTCTTATATGGACCATTGTCTCACCCAGTGTGAGGTATGCCCCTTGTCATGATTCGGGGTTTGAACCACCATGAGTTCCAGATGGAACCGGCCAGTTTGCTTAGTGGCACGTTTGGCACCATGGCTAGATCTTAAAGTGTTATGTCATTTAAAAATCAATGACGTCTGTTCTGCAGTACAGGGCACTCGCATAAAAGGTGTTGTACTGATTCCGTTTCCTCAACAGCATAGCAGATTTTGCAGTAATGCCGGTGGGGCAGATCGAGCTTGTTAGGCGCAATTGCCAATAGCGCAATGTCCGTTTAGAATTCCTGTTATGCGAAGCTTGAAGTTTTTTTTTTACAAGGAAATGATTTTTAAAATTTCTTTCATTTGGTCTATTCTGGATTTAAAGGTATCGTTCAGCGCTTTACAAATTGTTTCTTACCATGACTAGTTGTGAAATACTAATACAATGTTATTTTTTCTTTTGAGTTCAGAGGCAGTCTAATAGGCCCTAGCAGGGTAATCATTGAGTGGAATAAATCAACCCTAATTCAGCTCATTCCTAAAATAAAAAAATGTACAGCATTTTCTAATAAAAAGTAAATTAATTGTGTTGATTAAAATCCTTTTTGAAAACATTACATAGTACATGTATATATATTTTCTTTTTTACTTTTCAACTTTATTTTGTTTATATTTATAGAGCTTTCTGGTATATGGTAGATTTTTATAAATTTTGAATATGTATGTATATCATAATTATTTATTTTTTGAAATATTGGAAGTACTTTATATGTGTATGCATATATAATTATTTTTTTTATTATACTAACAGAATGTTTCATATAGATGGTTATAATTTTTTTTATTTCATTTTATTTTATTTTGTTTTTTATATATGTATACTTTTTTGTATATACAATTTTATTTTCAATAACTATCACAGATTATTACTGATACTTACACAAACAAGAAACAATAATTGTTTTGTTTTTTTTCTTTTCTTTTAATATTAGTAAATAAACATTCTATTTTTTTTTAAATTTATAAAATGAAACGCAAGTAAAATAAAAACGTGGACAAATAGACAAAAAAAAACATAAGAAATCATATCATTTAACTAACACATGCAGGTTTCAAACGAAAAATATTTTATTGATTAAGATTTGTATGTTAATAGTACTGCACAACAACAATTATATGCGAAAATATGTGAAGGAAAGCTGTTACTAGGTACTGTGTACAGACCTAATAGGGCCATCGACGAATTATCTAATCTTTGTCTAGGTTGCTCTGACGTAAAGATATTAGTGGGCAAAAGGTTAATGTTGGACTTGAGTGCTATAGGTTTGGCGTTAAATGAGGTTATGTCCACCCATTTCACGTCTTCATCTTCATTAAACTTTTACAGAGTGGTAGCTTTGATACCAAAAGCTTACATGAGCACGCATAGCGGCCCGTTGTCACGCCACAGGTATACGTAGTCCCTGTATTGACCAAGTTTCCCCAAACCAGGGAAGAAGTTGGGCAGCGCAAGGGATGCACTACAAGAAGTGAAAGCCAAAAAATAATAATACTCAAGAGGAGAGCATAGTATGCCATTAACCTTGCTTATCTTGTTATTAAAATCGTATAATAAAGCAAGTGACACAAATCGATTTCTAGGCAATAAAAAATTAACTAAAGTTAAATTAAAGTCAACAAAAGTTACTTGTCACCAGTATTGTCATTTGCCAAGTTTTCCCTTTTATTTCCAAGTTTTTTTGAGATGCAAAAAAAATTTTCAGTAGGTTTGTTGTCTAACAAAAGAAATTTTTTTAACAAAATTCAATTGAAATTTTTTTTTTCAATAAATAGTATAATAATAACACGAAATATTTACACTTTTTAAATAAAAGATTGTGTATTTTATTAGTACCGGGTAAAGGCAGCAAAGAAACAACAAAAGAGGGCACCGGGCTCCAGCGTTTCCTTTTAAAATTTTAGCACTTTTGTAGAAAACAAGTTTTTTTTGGGGAAAAAATTTTTTTTGCCAGAAATAAAAAGTTAAAAAAAATTACTGGCAATGCTGTTCCTTACATCGTTTGAAATATATAAAGAGTTTCGCGAAAATATTATTAAATTCTGCATTTTTCCAAACTCGCAGTTACATACGACAAATTGTATGAAAATTTAGAAATTATGAAAAGTTTTTTAAATTATTTTAGGTTCGTAAACTTGCTTACTTTAGTAGTGCAATTGATAAATCATATTTTTTTGTTTTGTTTTGTTTTCATGAAGTTCTGTTATTGATACACTACTAATAACAATAACAATTTAGATTTATTGGCACAATTTTCAACATATCATACATACATATGTACATACATAATTGGTCATTACAACCCTTTAGTCAGGATTACGACCTAGTTTCTCACACCACTGATGTTGTGTGTTTTAATTTTATACATGAGTGGCGGGACCTACAGTTTAATGTCGATGCCGAACGACAGATTTTTGAGAAACTTTTTATGGCAATTTTATTTACTCTCAGAGTTTTTGCCAGATATCTGCTGAGGAAGTCGCCGAAGAAAAATTTTTTATATTTTCATTTTGATATCTGACCTGGGATTTTCAATATGTCATTAAATATTATTGATCTTGCTCCGGAAGCTGTTATAATAGAATTAGTTTTTTAGTTGTGATAAAAAGAAAATACGGTCAAAGAAAAAAGTTTACATACAGCGGTGCATGTACACTTTTATCCGCGCTGGCTTTTATCAAATTAAGACACAAAATTTTTCTTTTAAGGCGTTGTTTAAGGCATTTACAATCAAGAATGTTTGAAGAGCAAAACGAATATAAAATAAAAAGAAACATAGAAATGATTGGAAAAAAATAAAAATTAGCTGTATTGTATGCATGTATATGTATGTAGATTTTTTTCTTTGTGTATATTGTTATTCATTTTAATTTTATTGTACTTTTATTAATGAATTGCCTTCATTTTTATCACTGTTTTAGTAATTGACAGCTTAAACGACATTCTTTTTTAATAATTATTCAACTCAACGTTTCTTAAGGATTTCAATTCAACGGTTTTATCGATTAAAAACAAAAAAATAATTACTATTCACATCGATCGATTTCTATGGCCCGATAAACTGCATTTTTCTTCGATTTTCCTTCAATATCTTTAGCAATATTTTCGCAAATGTTATTGTTGTTGTTGTAAATCACACACGTACGTATTTTTTATGTTCATAAGTTATTCAATATTTTATAAGAAATTATTTAAAGCAAAATAAGCTAAGCACAAATATTAAAAAAAGAAAACAATATTATAAATAGGAATCTATATGTATGTATGTATATAGAATTGCAAATGTTAGTAAAACATTTAAAATCATTTAATATTATAGTAAATAAACGCAAAATATTGGAAATATTATATATGTATTGTTTATATATATATTTTTCTTTAGGTTTAAGTATGTAAAGCAAAATGCTGTAACTGTTGTTGAACCATATTAGTATCATGGTCTATATTAGCATTTGCAACATTTAAGCCAACGCCGCCGCCGCTGACACTGCTATTCAGACTACTACTGCTGCTATTATTGGCATTATTAATTGATCTGCCACTTGCAACAGCAGCTGCGGTGTTAGCTGCTGCAGAAAAGGCATTTGAAAGATTGGGTAGCGTACCAGGTAATATTCTAACGTTTTCACACGTTTCACAGATATTCAGTTGTGGATGATTACGGAATGTACACATACTGCACTCCCAGGGTTCAAGCATTTCCTCTTCATCTTCAGAATCCTCTTCTTCGCCTTCATCGAGGTAATTATTCATGCTGTGACCATCATGGTTTGTATAGAGTTGATCACTATATCCCGTATTTGGATTAGGCGCTGATTGTTGTTGATAGTAGGAAGGTGTTACAGGGTGATGATATGATTGTTGTTGCTGCTGTTGCTGCTGTTGCGTTGTGTTTGTATTGTGGAAACTTAAATTTGGTGAAGAGGCAGCAGATGATGGTGTAAGCGGTGTAGATGATGATGATGGACTATGATGTTGTATAATGTCTAAACTTGATTGGCGTGGTGGTGGCGGTCTAGGCGGTGGTCTACCTAATCTTTGTCTTGGGAATGGTTGCGATTGTTGATATTGCTGTTGCTGTGACTGTAACTGATGATTTATGGCTAATTCTTGTTCCGTTGGCGGCTGTGAAAAATTACTACCTACAAATTGTTTTGCATTATTTTAGTATCGTTAATGGCAAAAAAAATCGTTTTCAGCTTTGTTTCACTTACTATTTCTAAGCATGGCTTCGCAGTCTCTTCTTAATTTTCGAATTTCTTCATCCAGTCTTTCGGATAGACCTTCTGTCGCTATATTGCCAGTTAGTAAATTGATATCCTGTTCCACTTGGCTTAAAGTCTTTTTACGAGCACGCAGTGCTTCGGCTAATCTATCACGACGTTTCTTTTGCCGCTGCAACGTTTCGGCCGTTAAATCTAGAAATTTTTAAAAACAAATGTTAATTAAATATTTTTGCATTAATTTAATACAAATTTAATATAAAAATTTTCATCTTTGCATGTAAAGAAATGATGTTTATAAATTGCTCATCAAATACCATAGTGGAAGAGATATAATCTAAATTGTTTTGTGCCTACAACGATTATGCAACAGCCCACTATTCTTTCCGGATGCTTATCAATTACTAGACAGGAAGTTAGTCTTACCGACTGACACTGAACAGCATCCTGAATATTGTCAAGACAACAGGCAAACATTATAAGGAAGCTCTATATAGATTGAGAAAAGTGCAATAAATCGCCTGGTATCAGTATTCTAACATATCTACACAAAAATAAGAAGAATAAAAGCGACTCTGAATCTTAGTATAGATTAGGCTGAAACGTTACTACTGGATATACCCGGGGTTGCCTTCAAGCAATCCTATGGAGTAGATTTTAACGCTTTCATTATGACAAGACAAATTAAAATTTTACATTTTTTGTTCATGATGCATAGATAAGACTTATCCATCTCTATACGACAAACTAATGGCACATAAGACAACACGAGACTATAACAATTTGTTTGTTTCTATGTGAGCCTATATCAGTGGAATTCTTCGCTTTCTTTGGAAATTTTGAATTTCTGCCTAAGGAATATCTGTTCCGTCTTCACTACAACTTTAGTAAATCAACAACTTTAGATATGTCTTATGGTAGACAGATAAGAAGAATAATTTTCACCATGTTTGCTAGTGAGTAGCTTTGGCTTACTTATACGAGAGCTTAGCTCAGTCATCTTAAAAAAATTGAAAAAAACCTTTCTTTCGCCGACTCTATCCCTACAATCTCTTGTGAGATTAAACTAATTGCCATGAGAAAGTTTCCCAAATCTCTAGGGATTCAACATTAAACAGTCGGTCTCATCCTTCATAGATAAAATTAATGCACACAACATGGGGGATGTAATAAAATTTCGTTCTAATATCATACTTACATACATACATAATTGTTGGTCATTATAACCTTTTAGTCAGGATTACAAAATAGCTTTTCACACAACCCATGTTGTGTGTGTTTATTTATTATACATGAGTGGCGGGACCAGTTTAAAGTCGATTTCGAACGACTTGCCATAGATCTGCTGAGAGGAAAAGAAATATTTTTTCATATTTCGTTTTGTGTCACGTCTAATAAGCCAACACACTACCTGCTAGACTACGACGACTTGATTCATATTATATCCTTCCTTATTTCTTTTATTTATGTGTTTTGGTTCTGTCATTCCTTGTGATTTATTTATTATTATTTTTTTTTGACAGTCAGTAGTGGCAGCTTAATAGTCCAAAGAGTATCATGTTCCATGAAGTGGAAGGCCTCGGTTCACACCCCAGGTCAGGCATCTCCAACTGAACGAAATATGAAAAAATATTTCTTCGGCGACTTCCTCTCAGCAGATTTCTGGCAAAAACTCTGAGAGTAAATAAAATTGCCATTGAAAGTTTCTCAAAAATCTGTCGTTCGGAGTCGATTTTTAACTGTAGGTCCCGCCACTCATGTATAAAAATTAACGCACACAACATAAGTGGTATGAGAAACTAGGGCTGTAATGACCAATTATGTATGTATGTATCATGTTCCAAACAGTTTGTTGTCTAATACAGATATTTTTGGATAAGATGTTGTCCCTACCAGAGATCAGCAATGAGTATTCAAAAAGATGAGTGATTCGACTCATACATTTCAAATCATCATATTCGAGTCATTCGAATCATTTATAAATATTTTTTTAAAGTTATGTTTATTAAGTATATTTTTAGGCTTATGAATCAAGCATATTTCGAATGGTATGAGTTTGATCTTAACGTTGTACGCATACTCATTGCAATCTGTACTTATAAAGCAACATTGTAGTGAGTACGAATGAATCAGAGCAGTTAAATTTCTATATCGTTAACTCACTTAAGTATATTCAACTAGTGTTTCCAACATTTTCAGTAAAAAAAATTAATGGAAACAACTGTCATCTTAACCCTTTCCACTCCAATGTCGAGTGTCACTCGACATTGATTTTGTTCCACCAACTCCACTGTCGAGTGACACTCGACATTGATTTTGTTCCACCAGCTCCACTGTCGAGTGACACTCGACATAGTGTAATACTTCTTTTTGCGGACAATTTTAAAAAAGGAAGATTTATGCAGATATTTTGGACATTACATTTAGAAACAATACCAACAGGGAATTAGGGTCCCATCACTAGAACACAAAATGTGAACAATTTTCTTATATACAGTGCATGACAAAACAATGGAAACTTTTTCAGAAATTTATTTATGTGTTACAATCGGACGAAAATTTAAAAATCTTTTTAAGAAATCGGCAAAATATTAATGGCTTTTATTAATATGCACTGTTATTAACATTTCTGTATTTTAAAAAATTTATAAAAAGACTATATAATTCAGTAATTAAAAAAAAATAATTCTATTCACATATTTGATGTTGACAAAACATTGGAAACTTTGGAAACTTTTTTAATTTTTGAATTATATAATTCATTTTTATACATAATTTTAATATACAGAAACGTTAATAACAGTATATATTAATAAACTCCACAAATGTTTTGCCGATTTTTAAAAAACATGTTAAATTTTCGTCCGATTAAGTACATTTTTGAAAAAGTTTCCATTGTTTTGTCAAGCACTGTATATCGAATCCAAATGTAGATAACATTTAGTACCTGAAATATTTATCAATAGATGTATCGGCTGTAGGTTTCAAGGGTAGAATTTCATTCTTAGCAAATAATCCAAAGAAGCATACAAAATGGGCCCCTAAAAGTTAAAAGAACGCATTTTTAGCGTAGAGCTGGTGGAATAAAAAGAAAAAAGGCTTGGAGTGGAAAGGGTTAAGTCTCCCCAATGTTAACTCTAAACATCATTAACAAAAAAAAAAAAAATAATAATAATAATTCCATTTAGACTTAGATAAACAATTTAATATTCATACCACCACTTAGTAGGTAGGCCCGTCCCTTTTTTGTAAATTTATATTTGTGGAGAAGAAAGTACAATATATTTGGATTTTTAACACACTGACCGAAAATAGAATCGTTTTATTTTTAAAATTTATTCAATTTAGAATTTATTTACGTTTAGAATTTATGCAAAATAGAAAAAGAAACTCGGTAATAAAATTTAATATTTAAGCAAAAAAATAATAAAAAAATATTAATGCTACGAAAAATGTTTGTTAAAAATAGGCAGACTAATAAAAAAAATATATAAATATGTATGGCTAGGCTATTAAAGAAAATAGAATAGAATTATAATTATAATCCACTAATA
The DNA here is from genome assembly GCA_932273835.1 of Sarcophaga variegata. Classification (NCBI taxonomy): domain Eukaryota; kingdom Metazoa; phylum Arthropoda; class Insecta; order Diptera; family Sarcophagidae; genus Sarcophaga; species Sarcophaga variegata. The sequence continues at coordinate 107,192,200 of OW026360.1, forward strand.
AAATGAAATTGGTTGGAACAAATTTTGTGTTTTTTTTCTTTCTTCCTTAAAATGTTATGTTCTTTACAAAGAGAAGATAAAAACAAATGACAAATTTTTTTTGCAGATAATTTACAAAAAAAATATGTATTAGAATAATTTATTATTATATTATTATATCGGGTGGGCCGTGTATGGATTTAAATTTGAACCATAGGTTATTTCGAATCTGGCAATACTTATGTCATTAAATTTCGGTCACAAAATTCAGTACATTATCTCCACTGAACGTAATGAATCGATTTACGCTTGAGCAACTGCACTGCGAAGTCGCCGTAGTCTAGTAGGTAGTGTGCTGGCTTATTAGACCTAAAGCCAGGGTTCGAGCCCCAGGCCAGACATCAAAACAAAAAAAATAAAAAGTACTTCTTCGGCGACTTTCTCTCATGAGATTTCTGGCAAAAACTCTGAGAGTAAATAAAAATTGCCATGAAAAGTTTCTCAAAAAATCTGCCGCTGAGGGTCGACTTTAAACTGTAGGTCCCGCCACTCATGTATAAAATTAACACACACAACATAAGTGGTGTGAGAAACTAGGTCGTAATCCTGACTGAAGGGTTGTAATGACTAATTATGTATGTATGTAGTATGTATGTAACCGCACTTTTGCTAAAAAAAAATTATATTTTCGGATGAAGTTCATTTTCGTCTTAGTGGGTACGAAATAAGTAAAATTGCCGTATTTGGGGGTCAGAAAACTCACACGTGGTTTTACAAAAGCCAATGCACTCATTACGGGTGACTGTTTGATAGGGCTTGAGGCCCATATATCTATGAAAATGAGGACGGCGCAACCATTACGGTCAATGGAGACACCTATCGCACCATTGCAACCGATTTCTTTGTACTCGCTCTTCATGATATTAATGAGAATGATGTTTGGTTTCAACAGGATGGTGCAACTTGTCACACATCTCATGCCACAATCGATTTATTGCGTCAAACGTTTGATTGTCGTTGCCAGGACTATTGGACTATTTTCTGTGGGGCGCCGTTAAAGAAAAGTGTTATGCCGACAAACGAGATGCAATTGAACATTTGAAGGCCAACATTCGTAATGCCCTTGTGTGCACGAAAATTGGTCCGATCGAATTAGATACTTAGAGGCCAGCCGCGGCAGACATATGAATGAAATAATATTCCATTTCTAACCGGAACAATTGTTCACTCAGGATTACGGCCTAGCTTCTCACACCACTCATGTTGTGTATGTTAATTTTATGCATGAGTGGTGGGACCTACAGTTTAAAGTCAACTCTGAACGACAGATTTTTGAGAAACTTTTTCATGGTAAATTTATTACTCTCAGGGCCGTTTTTTGAATGCAAGTTTAAACTCGAGATTAAGTTAATCTCCAGTTAAACTCCGTTTTCAGTTTTTGAATTCACTTAATCTCGAGTTTAAACTTACGGTTAAGTAGTTAATCTCGAGTTTAAACCAGCAACGTTGGTGGTTTAAACTCGAGATTAACTACGACAAGTAGTTGACAAATTTTTTTTTTTTAAAGCTTTTAAGTGAGGGGAAGCCGAATAAGACAAATATTTAAGTAACCATGAATTATATAACACACAAATTGACAACAGACAGTCTTAATTTATTTATTATTTTAAGAAAATGATTTTTTTACATAAAGATCAATAGTATTCAGCTTTTGTTTGTTTGTTTTTGTTATATACAAAAGCTAATTGTTGTGAAATAATTTGCAAAAAGTAGTAAAAACAACAATATAAACGAAGAAAATGTTGCCATTTTTGCTTATAAGTACGGCAGCTCTACAAAGTTAATCTCCAGTTAAATTCGCATTGAAAAAATGAAAACTGAGTTAACTGGAGATTAACTTTAACTGGAGATTAACTTAATCTCGAGTTTAAACTTGCATTCAAAAAACGGCCCTCAGAGTTTTTGCCAGAAATCTGCGAAGAGGATGTCGCCGAAGAAATTTTTTTTTCATATTTCGTTTTGATGTCTGACCTGAGGTTTGAACCGTGGCCTTATGTCTTATAAGCCAACTCACTACCTACTAGACTACGGCGACTTCACAATTGTACTTCACAACAAAGAAATAAATTTAGTAAAATTTCAAACCGTTTTTGTTTTATTGCATTTTTAAATTTAAACTTTTAAATGGCTTGCCCTTTAATTTTTTTTGCTTCATTAGATTTGCCCACCACTTTAATTAATGTTATTCTTCCAGAAGCAATAACAAAAACAAAAGAGAAAAAATTAATCTATTTTATAAAGTGTATTTAAATTTATTGCAAGCAAGCTAATCAAATAAGAATGAATTTGCGTTAACAGATCTTCTATTCTACAATCAAATTTAAAAAAGATAAACTATACACACAGCCAGCCACTCGCTTTTGCTCTCATGTGGAGAGAGAATCTATTTCGAAAATATTTCATTTAATAAATGGACAAAAAAAATAATAATAAAAAATAAACAAAATAACTCGTGATTAAAAAAAAATGTTTTAATAGATAACGAAATATGAAATGGACAAAATGAAATAGAATTAAATTTGTATGCCATACCATACATATAGTATTTATAGGTGTATGCATGTGTATGTATATGTAAATAAATTCATTTATATTTTATTAATTATTTGCCATGAACTTGAAACAAAAGAAAATGTTGTGTGGGGAAAATCTTTCTTTACTTTTAGCGAAATAAACAATGTCGAGATAAGTTAGTAGGTAGGGGTGGTGTATGTATGTACATATGTATATATACACTATACCACCATAGTGAAATATGTTAATTTTTCTTCTTGTTGTTTAATCTTAAATACCATATAAATGTATAAAATCATATGTTTAATTATAAATTTAAAAAAGAAAGAAAAACTGTGAATCAAATAATTTCATTTAAATTGTTTGCAAATTGTTTTCAATATGTTTCAATACTAAACTGATCACCATGATTTTTCAACCAGTTTTTTCTAGATTTCATTTATAAATACAGTGGCGATAAAAATAATTATACTACTTAGGATTGTTTCATACATAATTGGCCATTACAACCCTTCAGTCAGGATTACGGCCTAGCTTCTCACACCACTTATGTTGTGTATGTTAATTTTATACATGAGTGGCGGGACCTACAGTTTAAAGTCGACACCGAACGACAGATTTTGGAGAAACTTTTCATGGCAATTTTATTTACTCTCCGAGTTTTTGCCAGAAATGTGCTGAGAGGAAGTTGCCGAAGAAATACTTTTTTGTATTTCGTTTTGATGTCTGATCTGGGTTTTGAACCCTGGCCTTACGTCTAATAAGCCAACACACAACCTGCTAGACTACGGCGACTTTTTATTTCATTATGTTTAAAGAGTCAGTCCTCAACGATTACCAAATTACCGCACTTTACAAATGAAAATGATGGTTTGAATATTATTGTGTGGAGCAGGTTCTCTAAAAACAACTATGGTCACACTATCATATCCATATGAATGTGATAATGAAAGAGGATCATGAGATTCATGATAGGGAATCCTGTGCCAGTCCACTATATTCTTAACTTGCCACTGGACTAAACCAGTACATTTTAAGATTTAAAAAAAACTTTGCAATTAGATTCTGCAATTAAGGACAATGAATAAATTCGAAAACTATATACTCTTTTAAAGGTTCAAAAACAGATAATTAGGCAGGAGCGGAAGCTTTCAGTAGCAGAAAGAAATCTTAGGAACTAATTGGAAAATTCCAGGGTCCTTTCGAGTGCAAGACTCAAAAGTGCTTAACTGACGAATAATATGGCAAATTGAATCGACTAAACAGGACAATTAATATCATCCCTTGCTTGTTTACCTCTTGGTAAAAGTTCCTTGAGTCTAGAATTCCTGGGTTTAAAGCGATTTCTATTCTCTAAAAATGTTCCTTGAGCGTATAATGCATGGTTAGAAGGCCTGTGGATAGCCTGATGCAAGACTCAAATCTCTTCACACTATAATCATATAGTCAAAGTCTAGCGTCTGGATGTAGCCTTTATGTTCCCTTGCGGAATATTTTTAGAGAATATAAATCGCTTCAAACGCAGGAATTGTAGACTCAAGAAACTTTCCAAATTCTGCCTCCCAATCCACTAAAAGGTTTTTTACGGTTAGATGTGGCAATCACTTCCAGCAAACGAAATATGAAAAAATAAAATTGCCTTGAAGTAGTTTCGGAGAAATTTGTTGCACAGAGTCGACATTAAACTGAAGGTATAAAATTAATGCACCAAACATAAGTGTTGTGAGATAGCTAGGTTGTAATCTCGATTCGACAGTAACCGTCCAGGGTTAAGCATTAGACACACTAATAATAGCAGCCCTTTAGTCAGGATCACAACCTAGTTTCTCACATCTCTCATGTATGTTGTGTGTGTTATTTTATACATGAGTGGTGGGACCTACAGTTTAAAAAGTCGACTCCGAATGAATTAACTTTTTTTTAAAAACTTTTCATGAAAATTTGTATTTTGCAAATAAAATCAATTAGGTTTTTAATAATACTTAGATTCTTAGTACTTTTTCTTTTTCTTGTTTAAGTTGCGGTATAAACGGTTGAAAATATGAATGAATGTAAACTATAATAGACGTAATAGTCTGTGTGTAAAACCAATAATAAAACGTTTGATAAATTTGAAACAAAAGCACTCTAAATGACTTCATAGCCGTAAATAAATCTTTACAAAAAAAAAAAAAAAATAATAATATTGTAGATAAGTTATGAAGAATTTTTTTGTGTAACTTTTTATTAAAATTGTTTAATATTGTATTGCAACTATTCGCAAGCTGATTTATTTTTGTAATACAACTAATAGTCGATTATCTTTTTTTTAATTTAATACCACGGCAATACAAAAAGATAAATTTAATTAAAATTTTAAAATATGTACTATCACTTGATAAGAAAAACAAAAAAATTGCACGTTTTCTTTATATTATATAAGTATTCTGCAGGAACTTGACTTACGTGTATCTTCTATACACATTCTGTCAATGATTTTCTCTTTTTTTTTTTTGCACTAACGAGGTACACATAATAATACTCGACGGCAATATAGTACACAAAAGACTATTTTTCTCTGAACTTTTTTTCAATTTCATTGACAACAAAGTTATTATTATCAATACAATAAAGCAATAACAATAACGACATTATTTTATTACGAATGATAAGAAAATTTCATATTTATTAAAAATAAAATATATTGATCGATAACTTATACGTTATTTTTATATTTATTACGTCGCGAACTGATTGGTAAGGAAGTCAGTCATACCCTTTTATAAATACATGTAAAAATTAAAGCGATATAAACAGACAAGAAAGACAACAAGAAATAATTAATTAATATTAATTTAATATTTCTTTATTAATTATAAATAAATCGATAAGAAACTTTAAATCAAAATTTTGGAATGCGTCCTATTGACAATAATTACAAAGTGATCTCATGCGTATATTCAAAGCTTTATCAGCCCAGTTTTTAAAATATTGTACATAATATTTTCCCAGAACATTTGTGAAAATATCGATAATTGTAATCGAAGGAGCACTGAACTCCAAAACTTCGAATTCACTTAATTTTTAATAAAGAGTCTGAATTTAATATTTGTTCATTGGTTGATAAGATAACTATATGGAGAAAATATAGAACAGAAATTGAAAAAATGTACGGCCTTCTGTGAAACCTGGTGGTGGTGGTTCACTTGTGTTGTAAAATAAAATGTTAGCAATGGCCGCATGGACTAAAAACAAATAATTCGCAATATTATATCAAATTTCAGTTTTAAATAAACATGTGCAAAAAATTGGAGGCATCGGTAAAAGCTCACGAATGACAGCCATTCAGTAATCGCTACAAATAAACATTTCATTCACTGTTGCAAATTTTTTAATTTTTTTGTTCGATTGATAAAGCCAAAGTAAAGCCCAGTAGGTAGTGTGTTAGCTTATTAGACGCGAGACCACGTATTAATCCCCAGGTGAGATATTTCGAACAAAACGAAATACAAAAAAAGAAGAAATATTTCTTCGGCATCTGCCGCTCAGCAGATGTTTGGCAAAAACTCTGGTCGTAAATTAAATTGCCATGAAAAGTTTCTCAAAAATCTATAGTTCGGAGTCGACTGTATACTAATGTATAAAATTAGCACACAACATAAGTGGCGTGAGAAGCGAGGTCGTAATCTTGACTGAAGAGTGGTAATGACCAATTATGTATGTATATATGTATGTAATATTATAGCAAATTTCAATTTCAAATAAACATGTGCAAACTACTTAGACAGGCAAATTTGTAAGAAACATTTTCCAAAGATTTAAAGAACAAAATATGGTTAAAAATTTCATCAAACTAGTGCATAAAACTGAAAACTTCAAGGTCTAAATCGGAGTTTGACGATAAATTAAAGAACCAAAGCCAGATATTAAAGTACAGTAATCCTTCGATTTACGTTGCCTCGATTAACGTTGTTTCGGTTTACTTCGTCAAATTTTTTGTTCCCTCTAACTTCAATTTGCGTCGTCATTCGATTTACGTCGCCTTGTTTTGGAACCAACTGCGACGTAAATCGAAGGATTACTGTAACTTTAATATGTTCCTTGTTGAAAACATACTATTTTGTAGTATGAACAACATGAAATTCGATTTACGTCGTTTCGATTTACCTCGCCTTTTTTTGGAACCAACTGCGACGTAAATCGAGGGATTACTGTAGATAGAATTAGAGTACAAGCTCATTAATGACATCCATTCACTCATAAATATTTCATTCACTAATTTTGTGCTTGTTTTTTCGATTTCGAAAGTCCAAACGCTTAAGGGCCACTTTTTGAATGCAAGTATATACTCGAGATTAAGTTAATCTCCAGTTAAATTTAATCTTCAGTTAACTGAGTTTCCATTTTTTGAATGGGAATTTAACTGGAGATTAACCTTGTAGAGCTGCCACTCTCTTAAGCAAAAATTTCAAAGTGTTTCACAACAATTTGCTTTTGTATAGAACAAAAACAAACAAATAAAAACAAACAAAAGCTGGATACTATTGATCTTTACGTAAAAGAAATATTTTCTTAAAATAATAAATAAATTAAGACTGTCTGTTGTCAAATTGTTTTTTATATAATTCATAGTTACTTAAATATTTGTCTTATTCGGCTTCCCCTCATCTAAAAGCTTTTTTTTTTAAATAAAATTTGAGAACTACTTTTCATAGTTAATCTCGAGTTTAAACCACCAACTGCTTAACCGTAAGGTTAAACTCAAGATATAGTAAACTCAAAAACTGAAAACGGAGTTTAACTGGAGATTAACTTAATCTCGAGTTTAAACTTGCATTCAAAAAATATATAAATTATATTAGGCCTATATGGTTGTCACTGACATTCACTTGTAAATCATTTGCAGCTTGAACAGTTTCTTAATCTAAAACAGGTTTAGAAATTTCAATTAAACGAAATTTTTCAAAATTTCAACACTTAAATTTTTAAAAGAATTGTTGCATAAAAGTTAAAGGCTTTCGTACACACTTGCAGTTTGCTTGATGTAAATTATTAAGTTTACTAAAACTCTTATGCATATGCATATGCATAATTGGTTATTACAACCCTTCAGTCAGGATTAGGACCTAGTTTCTTACACCACTTATGTTGTGTGTATTAACTTTATACATGAATGGCAGGATCTACAGTTTAAAGTCGACTCCGAACGACAGATTGTTGAGAAACTGTTCATGGCAATTTTTTATTTACCCTCAGAGTTTTTACCAGAAAACTGCTGAGAGAAAGATGCCGAAGAGATACTTTTGTATTTCGTTTTGATGTCTGACCTGGGGTTTGAACCCTGGCTTTACGTCTAATAAACCAACACACTACCTACTAGACTATGGCAACTTCTAGCAAAAGACATTTGCAGATTGAATTGTTTTAATGAATTAATTTCAAATATTTCAAAATAGCTACAAACGTATTTAACCCGAAATACGTATATATGTATGTATATTTCTGCATTTCATTAAAATTGAAACATAATAAATACTTGCACTATCGCAAAGAAATAATTAAAATAAAAGAAAACAAAAAAAAAATACACCTACTTTCTTATCATCAATTTCAAAGCAATTTACAAAAAACAATTTTTTTTTTTAATAATAAAATTGTTTTTCCTTTTTTTGTTTTTGTTTTTACTAATAGCACAAGCTTTCCAAATGTTTGGGAATTTCTTATAATAACCAAAAAGCAAACAAACACAACCGTAACAGTGTTTAACTCAATTATTATCGTGAATTTTTAGACAAAACGAAAAGTACGATAAATGTCATAAAACTTTAAGGACATGAATTGCTGTTCGAATTATAAACCTATTTTAGATCTTCATTTATAAAAGTATAAATTTACTATAGTAATAATAAAGCAGGAATTAAAAACCACTTTTCTAGAAATATTTAAATTTAAAGAAACAAAAGAAATTTCTGTTTTAAAATGTTCTACGAATCAGCGTACATTTAAAAATAAAAACAATTCATAAGAAATATATGATATACAAAAAACAAAATAAACATACCATCGACTGTCTGTTGAGGCGGTAAACACATATTGCCACTTTTGTTATCTCTAGAAACACTGCCAATACCAATACTACCACCACCACAACCACTGCTTCCGTTGCCACTAACAGTTGTATTTACGCCCCCAATACCTTGAGGTGATTGTATACTATTCTGTATGTTTTGCTGTAAAGCCACCACGTTATTATTGTGAAATTGCTGTTGTTGCTGCTGTTGCTGCTTTTTATTATAATCATTACCATTATTATCATTGTAATTATCATAAAAAGTAGAATTAATATAATTAACATGATTAGTTTTATATGGATTACTCGAATTGCTATTATATTGATTATCACTGATATTTACTTGATTTAAACAACGTTGTTTCCCTTGCTGTGGACGTATGCGAGAGGCACTGAATACACCACCTTCATCTGTAACAGTTATTTGGAAATTTTGCTCATAACCCAAACGAGCATCGTACGATGTACTGCGATAATGTAAACTTTTACCACCACTGCTGGCACCCGAAAATCCCGGCCCCGCTGTTATATCGATAGTAGAGGGCTGTAAAGCGGAATTGTTACCCGTTGGAGAGACGGGTGGACGAAGAGTGAGATTAACAGAGGTGAAACTTTTTTGTGAGCCTGGCACTGAAGACGTAGATGTTGTAGGCGATGAAGTTGCCGATGTAGTTTGTATAGCATTCGGCGTTGCAGTCAAGCAAGGAGACGCTGGCGGCGTTGGTGTTGAGGTAGCAGGCGAGTAAAGAAAGCCACGCGTGTATGGTGGCTCTGGTTGTAACGTAATGACTGAACGATGTCGAATGGGTGATTTAGTTTGCGAATGTTGTTGATTTGTTGACGTTGGTGTCAGTGTTGGTGTTGGTGTCGATGTAGATGTAGTACGTTGGTGGTGAATTGTATTGCTGTTGTTGTGAAACGATGGTGATGACGCTGTCGGTGATGGTGTGGATAATGATACACTAACAGAAATTTCCGATTCGGATAGAGGACTTGACGTTGTTGAGGTATGGTGATTAGAGGCAGAATGAGAATCGTTTAAATAACTATTAGTGTTATGGTTAATTTGAAATTGAGCAGGTTTGGGGGCAATAGGAGGTAGAGGGGCTTTACGTATTGGTTTTGTCGGATAAGTATTATTAGTAGTTTGAGTCGTTTGCTGTTGTAGCTGTTTATTGCGTTGTTCTTGAAAACGTTGTTGCAATTGTATATTTAAAAGATGTCTCTGTTGTTGCTGTTGTTTTTGCATTTGTGTATTCAAATTGAGAGTAGTTGGTCTCTGTCTGGGTAGATTTCTCTCAACACTCTCACCACCATTATTATTGCCAGCACTAACACCAACACTATCAGCAAAGCTATTATTGTCGTTGTTGTTATTCACCTCAAATAAGTTTGTGTTGTTAACAGTATTTGAGGGAGTGTTGAATATTGATTGTTTATATTGTGGCGTAACAACATCACCTCCACTTCTAATATCTTCACCACCACCACCGCTATTTTTAGTTATTGTTGTATTTATTTTGCCTACATTATCGTTAATTGGTGGATGCAGCGGTGCTGTTCGTATAGGTTTTATTGGTTTCAATGGTGGTTTTTGCTGTACAATAAGTGGCTTTTGTTGTAATGGTGGCTTTTGTAATGTAGATGGTTTCGTTGTTGCTGTTGTATTATTTACATGATTATTATTGCTATTGTTGTTGTTGTTATTATTATTATTGCGTGGATGTAAAACTTTGGCAGGATAACTTTGAGCCGGTATTGGATTCAATTCCAATTCATTTCTTAACATTTGTATACAATTTTCACGTTGATGACAGTTTTCATTAACACACTGAGCTACTATCGTATCGGGTATGGTTGGAAATTCTTGTTTCATTTCATGAAATAAGTGCATTATACTAATATTACTACAATTACAATTGATTTCCTTTTTTAATAGATGTGCCGTTTCACTTTTAGTCTCAGCATTAGAATTCGTTGTATTAGTATTCAGATTACCTAATTCGTGTAACACTTGACCATTTTCAGTAGTGGCCGTACTTGAACTGTTGCTTTCTGTTGTAATGTTGTCTTCGTTGTTGTGATTTTGCTGTGATTGCAATTGATTTTTACTGTTGTATTGATTTTGTAATGGTTTTAAAGAAATTCCTGGCGGCTTTTGTGGTTTAGCCGCCATTTTTTGCCATCATTTAACAAAATAGCAAACCTGTAATGAAAACAAAGATGGAAAAGTAATTAGTAATGATGCAGCAGATAAAACAGTGAATTTTTTAATATTATTTAGATCATAAAACAAAAACATTTTAAAACAAAACTATGAATTTTCTCCTTTATTGTAAAATCGAAAGCTCTAAATAAAGAGAAAATGACATGCTCTCGTTCCAAACATTTATTTGTAGCTGTTTGAGAAGAAAAAAAAATATTATTTTGATCGAATATAATTCCAACAGAAACCACTGACAAAGGGCAAAGCACCGCTCCTTAACGAAATTACAAACAGTAGATCGATCTTCATTGGCTATGTTTAAGACGATATCACAACGATATATCTCAGATGGAGAATAATTGGAAAAGTCAAGATAGCATTAGGTGAGGAAAACCGGTATACTTCAGAAAAATCTATCTACTTCTGGAGGAACTGGAAAGAGTTAGAAGAATTGGTAAAACTTGGTCTGCAAACACAAAAACATTTTTTTTCGGACTGTTTGAACAAAAATATAGATGCTGTAGATGGCTTTCACTGTCAATGAGTGTAATTTTATGTAACGATTTCCCTCTTAAGCCTGGAGCTAGAATTCAAGCACCGATTGGCAATTTCGGAAATTCATTACTACCAAAAAGGTTTTGAAAAATCCACATGATAGAGCAAATTTATACACATTTTTTTTACTTCTGAAATTTTCTGATTTAATTAGAAATTATTGCAAAATTCTTAAAGCCATAAAAATTATGTTGATATATACACCGACAGTATCGTAAAAAATAATAGGGACACATATAATTTTAATATTTTTTTAAATCTGTGTTCCCTATAAACGTTAAACCTTCAAATCTCTCGCGCAAAAATTTCCAATGTGGCATCAGATGTATGGCACCTGTTGTACAGATCATCCAATTCAGGTCAAAAGAAGTTGGTAACCCTCGCTATTGACAGGAATGGCAGGACCAACGTCGTGCTCAAAGAAATATAATCGGATGACGTCGCCGGCCCAAAATTCACACCAAACAGTGACTTTTTCGGGATGTATAGGACGCTCTTGGATCTCATGTGAAATGGTATCATTCCCAATTCGAAGCAGAATTAACTTTTCGATAAAAATTAAGTTTAGTCTGATATGTCCGTCTATAGTGATTTCACAAAACAAACTGAATAAATGACAACTAATTCGATAGACGCAGTTTCAACAAAATGGCAATTGCTAAATGCCAAAGTTTGGAAGACCTGATTTAAGCGTAGTTTTGTTTCAATATTGATTTCGTAGCTTTAAAGATATTTTTATATCTGAAGAATGTGTCTCTTCGACATCTCAGTTCGGCATCATATGTATGTATTCCCTCGTGTTGTTTGAAATTTTGCATTTTATCAAAGCTACGATTATTTATTTGATTATTTGGTTGTGATATTACTATTTCTTACGTACATAACTTCAATTACAATATAAAAATTCTATTTTTTATTAAGAAATTGGGATAACAAACATTAGAGGAAAAATATAAATTTCGTTCCCCCGTTTGATGATTTTTTGTGTTTTTTGAAGCTCTCTGGACCATGCCCCAACATCTTCGTCTTTATAGACCACAAAAAAGTTCTGCATAGAAAAAAACGGCCGCTAAAGTGCTTGACCAGAAACCAAAGCATTCCATTTAAACATTTGAAAACCTTTCCTCTTATATGTCATAGGAAGGTCAGATTCTTCACCATTGCAGCCAATAAAACTATGCTATATATTGTTACGAACATTGAAACGGTGTACAGCGTTTAACATTAAAATGAGCAAAATGAGAACTTGTTACAAGTAAACCAACAACATTAGTATGAAAGAAAAGGGGATAGACAAGTAAGCGGGAACGCAACAACAAGCAATGTGAACAAAATACACAAACAACAATGAAGTCGCGATAGAGTTCTCGAGAAGGCGAAACCCCGAACGTTCGACTTCAAAAACTTCCACCAGACTGATTACGTGAGCATATAAAAAGGCAAGACAAAGCAGGCAACGATCAGTAAGAATTCAGTCAGTCGTGTGTGAAGAAAGCAGTCGTGGTTTGAAGATTGTCGTGTAAAGATCTACCGAACATTTGTTAGTGTGTTCGCGAACAGAAGTGTAAAGAAGAATAGCGAATAAAGCAAATTATTGTTGGATTCATCAAGTTGTAAACGGTGGCACACAAAAATATTGCGAACAATAAAGAGTTTAATTGAAACTAAACACATGTTTGTTTTTATTTTGTTTGCAATCAACGAACTCATATTTTAAACGTTTTTAAAAAGGTAAATATTTTTCCAGAGGACAATGCTCTAGGCAACGACAGCTAACATACTAGAACCTTCTAAACGTAAAAAATGATAAGTGACACTGAAACAAGGCAATGAATAGGCAGATAAAGAAGCTTCATGAAAATCTTGAAGCGCGTTAAAAGAACTAAAGAAATAATAATAAAAAGAACATCTATGACATAGTACTGAAAGTAAGATATTGCCTCAATCATTTTCATCAACACTGTATTTATAATGTTTTCATCAAAAAAAAAAATCATTTTAATTTATTAAAAAAAAAAAAATTATTTCATTTTCCAGAATTAGAGCAGAGCACTAATTTCACTCAAAAGCCCACTCCAACAACAAATTGCAAATTTGCAAATAAAAAAAGAATCAAATAATTTTGCAACAACAAGAAAGAAGAAAATTTATAAACAAATGACAAGTGAATTTAAAAATATTTATGACACCACAACAAAACAATATACCAACCAATACTCTAACCAAACAAACACCACCATCACCCATGCTATCTGAGAAAATAAAGAAATTTTCGCAGAGAGAAGATAAAATTCTTGAAAAAAAAATGTTTCATTTTCTTTTATTCTTTGCGGATAGAAAGAAAACAGCAACCAGAATTAGAATAATAAACAGAAATGAAAATGAAACTGCGCCAATCATGCCCCACAATTTAGGTGGGTGTGTGTGTGTACAAAAGTGTGCGTCCATGTGTGTATGTGAGTATTTAAATACAGTAATCCCTATCAATAACACGATACTCTCATAACACATTTTAATATTACGTGATTTCAGTTTCTTGTATAACAAGGGTATTCCCTAGTATAACGTGGGTATTTCCAACCTACCGTGTTATAGAGGTATTACTGTAATGCATATTTTATAAATAATAAAATTTTTGTTGTTGTCGTTGTTATTTATCACACATGTACGATGTTTTATTCCGATTCTCATTTTTTTGTTTTGTCAAAGGGTATTAAACGGTCTTAATAACATCAAAAGCAAGAAACAACAGCAAAAAAAAACAAGAGAAATAAACAGAAGATTATTTAAAATGCCATTCAAATTAAATTTCTTAAATTGTACATTGACTTTTGCACATACAATTCCATGTGAATATTTAAAGCTGAATAGTTCAAGTTCAAAATAATGACGTTATAATATCGTTATCGTTTATCGAAGTAAAGTGTTTAAAAGTCAGTATATAATCACCCTGTTCTCTATTCCAAAACAAAAAAAAAAAAAACAAATTTGATTAATTTCGTATTAATGGTGCCCTTGATAGTTTGAAAGTAATAATTGCAGAAAACAAACTTTTTTTCATTGTTAATCTAAAAATAGATTAACAACATCTAACATCAATCTAAAAATAGATTAACAACTTCGTTTTTTATCGTTATTTCAATTACTGGATCTAATATATAGGGTGCAAGGAGCGAACCACTAGGGAGTTTGAGGGTTGTTTGTGCCACCAAGAAGTTGTCGACATCTTTACTTATGAGTTCGAAGATCACGCTTAAAAGGAAGTTGGTGTTAGCCAGGAGGAGAATAAATCTACCAAAAGAGAATCTCATAAAGAATCTGAGGAGTTGCACCATAACAGTTAGCGGGGACAATACAAGAGGATAACAGAGATGTTTAAGAAGTGAATAGAGTTGTCATAAGGGAGGCCCAATCCCAACAAGCGAATAGAGCTACCATGAGAGATGTCTCAGAAAAGGGAATGATAGAGAATAGATGAATCAATTTATTAAAAAAAATCGCACAGAAGAGGATAGCAAGCGAAACCGGTTGTATCATTTTTTGCCAATAGGAATAAAGATTTCTGTGAAAGAAGACTAAGAAATTTTCCATCAATGTGCTCTAGTAGTCTAGTGGGACTAGACTATTAGCGGGCGGGTCGTGGCGTCGATTCCCACCAGAGACTCTGGTCTGTGACACTACACCGAGCATATGGTCAAAGTTACTCAGCTCGCATATAATTAGAATAAAATTTGTAATTGTATTGTAATTAATAAATAAATTTTCCATCACAATGGCAACAAATTACCTAACACCGAGGAGATGGTGTAATGTATTGGCTAAAGTGCTTGATTAAAAACCAGTACAATCCAGGCTTGAAAGTGGAAGAAAATGACATAATTGTCGAAATCTGTAAAATCATCATTAGTAGTCTTATCCACTGATGCCTTATATGGTGAGAGATTCTTAGAAATAATCTTAGTAGAACTATGCTGGCAAAAGTGAAAAAGACTACGTATTTAAATGTTACTGGTGCTTGCAGGATTTATCTCAATAATGCCTCTTTGAGCTCTAAACGTTTATTGAAGAAAAGAATGGAAATTCAAGATAACATCCGATATGAGAGCTGATATTTTCATCGAATTTGGCTACTTTGCAGCCCTCTATTGATTATCGAACATTCCGAGCACCTTCTAGACGGAAGGAAGACAGGCATATAAAATGTTGATGGATTATTGGCCTGATTTTTTTGTTTTTAACCTTTCGGTGTAAATTTTTACAGCAAAAAAATGTTTGTGCCATGTGGCAATATCAAAGATAATCTATAAGATTTGCCATGAATAGACTAGAGGACGAACAACGCTTGGAAATCATACATACATACTACATACATACATACATACATAATTAGTCATTGCAACCCTTCAGTAAGGATTACGATTTAGCTTCTCACAACACTTATGTTGCGTGTGTTAATTTTATCCATAAGTGGCTGGACATACAGTTTAAAGTCAACTCCGAACGACAGATTTCTGAGAAACGTTTCATGGCAATTTTATTTTTCGCCAGAAATCTGCTGAGAAGGCAGTCATCAAAGAAATATTTTTTTTGTATTTCGTTTTATTGAAGATGTCTGATCTAAGGTACGAATTGTGGCCTCACGTTTAATAAAACAACACACTAGACTATTGCGACTTCAACCTTTGGAAATCATTGAATTTTATTATTCAGATTTGTAAAAGAAATATACAAATATCTCTGTGCCGACAATGGAGAATTGCCGAATTGGGAGTTAAGAGTAGCCAGAGATAGTTAAATTTGCTACCAATGAACCCTGAAAGATGTAATAATTGATGTGATTTGTGGAACGCATTACAAAAATACGTTCTAATTAGTGATATTTTTTTCTTTTGCGCAAAATGAAAGAATTAAACTTGGGTGGAATACCACGTATCTATTAAAAGGTATCTATTTTTTATGGTAAAGAAAGAAGCCAATTACAATTCCTGCCCTGGAAGGCAACATCACAGTTCTTATTTTTAAGATACCGGTCGTAATACTGAAAAAAGTACACCAAAATTGGGATTCACATGTTAACTGCCTTCGGTAAAGTCTCGAATAATATTTATATGAAGTAATCTTAAAAGACTAAATGGTAGTCATGCAAATGTTCTTGACGTGTTTTATAAATTCAAATGTAGACGGTTATAAAAAACTCTCCTTTATATTATTATTAAATTAATTTTATACAATTTGTTTGTAAAATATAGTTTTATAAAATAATTTAATCATCATGATGCTTTATACGTTTGTATTTAAAAATGAACTTTGAGGTGAAATTTTAAAAAGTGAACAATTAAATTCAATTAATTAAAACTGCATTTAGTAAATAATAACTTACATTTTTTTAATAATTAGAAAATAAAAACAATATTATAATTGAAGGTTTTAAGCACTTTTTAAAGAATTATTTTTGAAATATATTTTAAATTCTGTAATAGTTTGCAACACTTTCAAAAAATCTCAAACTTGTTTTAAGTATTAATTTTATTTAATTTTAATTTAATAATTGTATATGAATTATATATACATTTATATATTTTCTTTTTGCTTGTTTTAAATTAATAATTATATTTTTTTGTTTATATAAATATAAATCATTTTTTTTTTATTTTTTAAGTATACAACACTCAACTCAACAATGTAGTGGTTTTAAATTTAAATAATGACAACAATCAACAACAACTGCTACTTTAGCACAAAGTAGAAAATTTATTCATAAATTTATTATTTTTGTTGTTGTTTTTGTTTTTGTAGAAAATCCCGTAATTATAGTATTTAAAAAAGACGTTATAATTTATTTTGTTTTTTGTTTTTGTTCAATGTTTTATATTTTTTTACCCGCTGTTAGTTTTGTTGTCAACGGTTTAAATGCTGTACAAAAACTAAAGAAAATTCTCTAGAAATATAAATGAGCTTAACGGAAAACAAAATATATGAAAAAAAATATATATATTCAAAAACAATAACAAAAACATAGTCAAAGTATAGCAGAAAATATAATAGAGAAACGGGGAATTTAAGAATCTCGTTGTAATTGTATGTACTGTAGCACGTAAACCAAACAATATGAGAAGAAAAAAAACAAGAGCAGAAAACCTGATAACGATATAAAGAGAAATGGCAAAGAAATTTTTGCGCTTTTAAAGAGTGAATAAATAGGGAATGGGGTAATAAATTTATAAATCAGAAATAATTTCTTAATTGACAAGTGAAACTGTTATAATTTGGAAATAGGATTTCTGTTTCCACGGCAGGTACACAGGTCGATGACCAAAAGTAAGCATAAAGTTAGGCTACTCTAGAGTGAAAATATTATTTTACGAGTATTTCCTGTGGCATCGAGTATTGAAACAAAAGAAATTGTTTACTTTTATTTGTTTTTATTTATTTAAATAAACAATATATAATTCAATACAGTATAGAATACAACAATGATTATACGATGCGCTTTTTGCTACAACTCATTGTAACACTTTCGCTCTACTTTTACACTTCATTTATTTTCGATATGGCAACTTCTTGAACTTACTGTGGATTTACTTATATACATAGTTTTGTTATTGTTATTCTGTCTTTGTTTATTTCTTTCTTAATGTTTGGTTTTCTTGCTCTTTTTTTCTACAGTTAACATTTAGTGCATATTCTGCTATCGACAAAAACCTTCGTCCTTTGTGTAAAAGTCTAGTGCTCATAATGATTTTTACCAGCATTTGAGACTAACATTCCCTTAAAGCAATTATTCCTAATGGACGGGGTCAGATAGTAGTCAGTTGGTTACAGTTCCACACAAGTTTGATATAGAAAAATTGTACAACGAAGCTTCTGGTCTTTAGCCGAGTCGCTATCAATACTTCTTCCATCGAGCAAAGCTGTCACAGGCAATTTACTTTCAACAATCCAGTAAACCTAGACATACCTAAAATTAATTGATATTTTAAAATCAAAAATCAAATTTAAATCAATTTCAAAACAACGCACTTATGAATTTTTAAAGTTATAAATCAATTGTTTTCAATTTTTATATTTTTTATTTTATTATAATAAAATAAAATAAAAAAAAAACTAAACAAAGTGTGCAAGAAACATTGTGTGTGTTTTCATACTCTATGGACTTTAATAAAATAAAATTTGCTTTAGGAGAACCCCCGCATGTTTTGTTCTTTGACTTTTGTCTCATAGAACTGCCATAATATGGTCACATAAAATATAAACAAAATAAAACGACAATACATAATAATAAAATAAATATTTTACTGTATTTTGTTTATTGTATAGAAATATAATATATTCATGTTCGACTTGTTTTTAATTGCTTAAAACAAAAAATTCGATGCCTTTTTTAAGATTTCGCATTTTTTATTTGACATATTTTTGAATTTAACGATCAATTAATCATTGCAAAGTGTTGAAATTTTTTTATTAATTTTATTTTAATCCGCCCTTTATATACCATGCCACCGCATAATTTATTATTTTATATTTATTATTAAACGAAACTAAAAGGAAATTCAGAAGAAAAAAAAAACATTTCAAATGTCACTTTGTACATATTATTTCATTTTATTTTTCTTAATGTTTATTTTCATAATTTTTATATTTAACTTTGTTTTCGTAGAATTAACGTTCCTTAATGTTTATTATTATTTTTCGAACATTTTCTAACGCCCACTTAGAATTTTAATTATATTTTTCATATTCCAATATAAAGCATACAAATATAATAAAAAGAAATTGTTTTATAAATTATTGGAAGATAATAATTTAAAATTGACGATATTTTCGAAAAGAATATTATCGAATAAAAATAAATAAAAAATTAACACTTTTTTATACGAACGTAAAATCATTAAAATGAAGGGAGGTGACGTATGATTTACAAAAATTTAAACCATCTAAAATATTTATTACGTATACGTACTAGCGAACAAGAGTCTGAACAAGTCTCGTGTTATTTTATTTTTATCAATTTTCTCTCTCTCAGGTTCTTTCTCTCTTTACATATGTTTATAATAATATTGCATATGAAATATGTATGCACCCAGTGAAAATCAGTTTTGTTTAAGATCATTGTAAATTGTTATGTTTTTACAACATAAGCCATGTATTTGCAGAAAATTTAAGATTATTCATTTATAAACACTTTTAAATTGTTTTGTTCTACTCTGAGTAATAATTTTGTTATAGTTTTATTATTATTGTGTTATAATTTACCTGTACGTATTCTATTTCTGTTATGAAAGTTCGTTGTTATAAATAAGAAAGACACTGAACATACCCCAAAGAAATAATAGAGTGACCACAAACAATGAAATCAAAGAAAATACAGTAATTGCAGTTTACCATTATGTTTTTAATAATATAATTGACCGTAATAAATTTAATATAAAAGTTTTGAATAACAATAATAATCGAAATGCTGATTTATTCCAAAGGCCTAAGGGAGGTGTAGCCAAGGTTACATAAGGAAAGGCTTTGTCCTAAAAAATAAAAAAAAAACAATTCAATTCGATTGAAGTCCAATCGTCGAGTTCGGCAGGTTGCAAGAATTTCTTTTATACATAAAATAGAGAATTTTAACGAAGCTCAAATGGGCCAAAGGCCTTCTGTTTGCACAGTTGCTAAATAATTCCGCACGTTTATATACAATAACGAATAACATCAGACTACTTCCTTACTTAATTGGTCATTACAACCTTCTAGACAGAATTACAGCTTAGTTTCTCACACCACGCATGTTACTAGTGTTAATTTCATACATAATTGGCTGGACCTACAGTTTAAACTCGACTCCGAAGAACAGATTTTTGAGAAACTTTTCATGGCAATTTATTAAATCTCAGAGTTTTTGCCAGAAGACTGCAGAGAGAAAATCCCGAAGAAATACTTTCCTAAGTCAAGGGTTGAACCACGGTCTCGCATCTAATAAGCCAACACACTACCTACTAGACTACTGTGACTTCACGAATAACAACAGATGCTGTCTACAAACAAATCAATAAAAAGTGTTTAGCCTTCTGATTAAGGGATACGCTATATTCAATTACCAGTATAATGTCATAAAGAGTGCAACCAAAGTCTTTATAGATTTCAGTAAAAAATCTAATATCTATACTCGTAGATTTCAAGAAAGCTTTCTATGCCATTAGACGAACTGCCATGTGGAAAGTATTGAGACGAAAAGAAGTACCCCAGAAGATGAAACGGATTAGCAGAGCTATGTACGAGGATGCAGAACTCTGAATTCTTCACAACGGCAGCATAAGTCAAAAATTTCATACAAATTCAACACCATACTGGCTGATATCATAAGCGAAGTCTGTTCAAAGAAAAACGGAATACTACGGACCCTCTTACGCCAATTCAAGGATTTGGAATATGCGGACGATATTTGTCTACTCTTGCACAAAGTCTCCAACATGCAAACAAGGTTTAAAGACTTAGAAAGACTAGCGCGCAATGTTAAACTTGAGATAAATATAAAAAAAACGAAAGCCGTGCAAACAAGTTAAATGTTTCGAGAATATTTGTGTATTCAAGTCGCTTTAAAATTATAAAAAAAGAAATCCACACTCACTATCTATTTGTACATTTTTAAAAAAAACTGTTTTATATCGATAAGAGTTAAATTCTAAATCGCCATGTCTGAGGCGACTTTCCAAATAAGATCTGAGGCGTTGAAATCCAAATAGAACCTCTTATTGGCATCAAAGCCTTTGCATAGAACTTTAAACATGCATTAACGAAATAGTAAAACTTAAAATCTAAAACAAAACAACATTTACAAAATAAATTGAATTACTCAAAAAAAATCCATATTGGGAATGCATTAAATAAGGCAGAACGAGTGCATAATACGTAAACGACCTTCACAATTAGCCAGAATCGATGTTGGATGTTTTTCACCTTTATTTTCTTGCTGAATTTAATTTTGTTGTTTTTGTTTTTTTTATCATTTTTTTTTTGCTTCAAACAGCACACTTACGTCAAAGGAAGAAGTGAAATGCGCGTTAATGGTCAAGAGGCAAAGGAATAGGAAAAAAAAAATAAATAATAATTTTTGTTGTAGACCGAGAACAAACGAACGATACAGGTTGCCAAATATTGAAAATATATTTCTCTTAAAAAATAAAAAAAAAAATTAAAAATAAACAAATAAAATACAAGAGGAATAGTATAGAATATACTCGGACTGTGATAAAATGTGGCTACTGGACACCTTAATATGTATTATTATTTGATGAAAAGAGGCTTCAGAGGCTTCTGAAAGGAATTATGAAAGACTCTTTTTAATAATCCCAATCCCTTAAAGTGAATATTGATAAAATTTCAACTGTATCGTTGACAGTGGCAAAGCACTGCAACTCATTAACTAAAAACTTGAATTGAGTCTTAACCGATTATATGGTACTAGCTTTTCGAAAAATTTCGTTTCGCCTTCTTTTTATATTTGAAATGAAGCTGGTTTAAACCAAATACATATGCGCCATCTTTAACGATAAAGCTATCATCTGCGTAGAGCTTTTGGATTTTCTTTATACATATATTTGATACGAGCTTTTTTTAAAACATATTTAACGATAAAGCTATCATCTGTGCTGGGCTTTTGAGTTTTCTGAGCGATAAATTAATCCAATTGCGTTTTGCAGCTCTTAATGGAATCTGAAAGTGCAAGGTTCAGCCTAAACGGCAGATGTATAACGACTTCACAGCTAAACTTCTATCGGATCATGAAAGACGTGTATGTCCTAAACAATTATAAATGAATGGTTCCGTAAGGAACAATTTCGTTCTAATCCCAGCAGACACACAGCATTTGCTTCCTTCAAATGGCAGAATACTGTTTGAATAACTGTTTGATGATTGAGGCCTAATACCCTCCTAGCCTATGTGCCGATCTTTTTCAATATTTACTGTGTTTTTAATTTCTTTTTTTGTAATAAGATCGAAAACAATCAAACCATTTTGCTGTAGTTTTTCTAGTTACAGCATCGTCACTTCCAAATCTGTTCAAAATTTTTCAGCAATCTGCTACGCGCATATCGCGAAATATGATGAAAAATTCACTCATTTTTAAACTTTGATGACTTATGTTTTCTAACAAAGTCACGCTTAAAATCCTTTCAAACAAACTTTAGTGTTGCCTGCTATACGCACAGGTGGCTCCTCCTAGAATACACGCAGGTGGTTTCAAGTATTCATTCTCATAATCATAGAATCTACTTATTGGGTTCGAGATGTAAACAGTATCTGCAGTATCCTGTCAAAAGACCGGTTACTAACCTCAGGCTATTATTCCTTTATAGTCTGATGTATGGCTCCCATACCCTCCTTATATAATTTCCCAACAAAAGTTTAGTTTGACTAAAACCTATTCAGTTTGAGAAGAGTCTTCCCTTACCTTTTAGCACAGTAAGAATGACTTATTTTAAGTTAAATAAATAGGCACTGTTTTATGTGATATCTTGTTGCCATTTTGAAGGTAATACAGTTACGTCTCTCTATTAGAAACTTTTGGTTCTATTGGCGAAATAAAATTATTCGTCTTACACAGAACCAGACAGTAATCACATGCTACTTGGTCCGAACTACTAAAATTACTGAGCTTCAAGCGAAACACTATCACTGTTGTGTTGCCTGACGTTGTTGTGATGCAACACAATTCCTCTCCCATTAATTGAAAGGCTTGTGAGTAATTATTTTCTTTTGACTGTTCAATTCATAGTTGCCGTAATCTATTAGGTTGTACCTTGGCTTTTTAGACGTGAGGCCGCGGTTCAAACCCCAGATCTGGCATCTCCAACAAAACGAAATATGAAAAAATATTTCTCAGCAGATTTCTGGCAAAAACTCTGAGAGTATATAAAATTGCCATGAAAAACTTCCTCAAAAACCTGTCGTTCGGAGTCAACTTTAAATTGTAGGTCCCGCCAATCATGTATAAAATTAATACACACAACATGAGTGGTGCAAGAAGCTAAACCGTAATCCTGACTGAAGGGTTGTAATGACCAATTATTTATGTTTGTATGTATGTATGTTCAATTTGTAACCGTAAACGTCGAAATTAAGCCTTTGGTCACAGAGGAACAATTCAGAATCTCATCGAGTACACTCTACTTTTGAATTTTTCAATTGAGAACATTTTCTGTTGTCAAAAGAAAATTTTTTCTGTGTTACTTGCAGTTGCAAACTTCTGATATAACTGATCTCATGTCAAAAAACTAATTTAATTTAATATTCAATAGGATTTTATAAATAATAAATAAAATTATTTTCAAACCAATTTATAGCCGTGGCAATTTGTGTAAAACCCAATAACTTGAAATTTTGCTATACAAAGTATCAAAAATGTATTTTTAACGATGGTGGTGTATAAAAATAAATCAATTCACATGCATGGAAAATGTCCAATTTTGAAAATCAATCTAAATTTAAAAACTTAAATGTACATACGTTTGTATTGTTTTTGCAATTTTATTTCGATTACTTTTTTCTTTTTTTTTCACTTAAAAATAAATAAAGAATTATTATTATGGCACACAAGGAAAAAATACAAGAAAAACCCTTAATTAATATAGAAACAAAAAAAAAACGAAGAAAACTATTGAATTTTTCTATTTTTGGTATATTTATACACCCACCCACACACAAGCCAGCCAAGACGGCGTTGAAAACGTCAAAAAGAATTCATACAAAACAGAAAATTTTGTAAAGAGGACATGAATGCGGAGATAGACAAGTCGAGAGAGAGGAAGAGATATTTATGTTTAGATAGAGAAAGAGACATATTAACAAATTAATAGACAGACAGGTGATTTTTTTTGCTTCTTCTTCTTCTGCTCCTCATCTAGTAGTGTATGACAAAAGAACACAAATTGCACCTGGTCTAATGAAAAGCAATCGTTAGAATAAATAAAAATTAAAAATCTATGCAAATGAAAAAAAAGAATTCATTAAAAAAAGAATACTTAGAAGCATAAGAGATGCATTTTGAAATAATCATTGAAATAATTTTTAATTTCTTACAAAAAAAAAAAAAAAACAAAAAAAACGTGCGAATAAATTGTAACGAATCGATTTATTCAAAAATTCTCAAAAACCATACGTTTTGGCATTTTGAAAAAGAACTTTTCACCTCCATTCACACCACTACTACTAATATGGCTACTACTAGGCAAAATATAGTTGCTAGACCGGAAATAACACTATTCTCTTTCGAAAAAAAAAATATAAAAATAAACAATAAAAGAAAAACAAAATAAGTTTAAAGAAAAACTTTCACTTGATAAAAAATGATCTTTTAAATAAAAAAAAACAAAAACAACACAAATCCTACATAGAAACAAATACAATTAAGCGTAATATAACAATATTATATGTTTTGCTCTCTATTGTACATGTGTACGTATGTACACATAAATTATAACAAATCAATTTTAAAGAAAAATGCAATAAATTAAGATCAACAAAAACAACAATACATTAAAAACAACAAAATCAAAACACAACAAAAGATTTTCTTAAGTAGGCAGTGACTATAAAAGCCGCTATCCTGATTGGTTTAAATGAAAGTATGAGAGCAAAAGTAAACCTTTTCTTCTAAGATTGCCTTTATGGCAACCTTTTCGAAGGGTTTAAGAGTGGATTTTGTGCCGGCCAACTCCATCATTTGGAATTTTTGACTTTTCAACCAAGTTTGAACTAGTTTCGACTTGTGTTTCGGATCATTATCCTGTTGGAATATTGTATCATCCTCGCTATATTTTAACTGTTCTAAAGCTACTGATAAATTTTCATACAAGTGGTCCACGGAGTTTTCCTTACGCATTATGCCCTTTATTTGGACAAGTGGACCCACTCCAAAATAAGTAAAACAACCCCAAACCATTAGGGAACCGCCCCCATGTTTTACGGTTTTATGGCCTGGTACGATTGGGCAGCCTCGAATATCTTAGACCAAAAATATTGTATTCCATCTGAGTTGAGTCGATTAACTTTCGTCTCATCTGACCACAAAACTCTTTGCCAGTCATTCAATGTCCAGGACTTTTAGACGGGCCTTTTTTGCTTTGGTGTTAATTTAAGTTTTTTTTTGGGTTCTTTTAGCTGGAATAATGCCAATTTTTTTAAAGATCTTCGCACTGTCCACACATTGGCATTCTTATTTATTCTTATTGCAAAGCAAAGAAAGTCGCACGGTCGCGAAATTTCAATCCGTATTTACTCTAAATGCCGTACGCTCTCATTACATATTAAGTTTACACGCTCTGTTCTACACAAAAACTTGACATGTTGCACCGCTAGAGTGATCGTCTGAAGGCCAAGTGATATAGAATCTATCATACGTTAAACTTTGATTTTGAACTTAGCGCTAACACAACGAATAAAGTAGGTCAACTTTTAAGTTCTGACTTGCGTTGAATACTTTGATAGCTATCAGCTGGTTTGTTGTGCGAAAAAACTGTTCGGAAACTATCTCAAAACGGATCGACTTCTGCAATCAATCCAGAGGTGATCATTTAAAAAGGGAAGTTTAATTGACAGCTAAAAAATGTTGGTAAGTGCGGTCGGAATGGTATATTACCAACGGGCTTGCGTTTGCAAATCTTCAATAGGGATGCTCCTTCGGGACCAGAATATTCGAAGTGTTCTTTTATTGGTAAAATAAAGTTTAAAGCCGCTGATGACTTGCCGGTTTGTTCATCAATAAAGGAGTGCAGACTTAACATTTGTGTGTCTTATTCCTTGCCTTTCTTATTCTCCCATCTACATACAGTGGTGGCCACGAATTTAAGACACGACATTTTACTTCTACATTTGTGATAATTTTTACATCTTATCATAAATATTTTAGGTCCATGATATTTTTCTTAAGATTTTAGTAATATTAGGAAGAAAAATTAATAATATTTTGCTGCCTATATTTGGTTAAGAATTTTTATTTACATATTATATAGATCAAGACAAAATGCTAGTCGGGATTTGATATTTTTTTGGCACAAATGGTTTACGATGGGCAATACACCCACGCAAGTTTTTTTCATTTAGACATCTTCTTATCGCCCTAGACGAAATATCAATACCAAAATCCAATACAATTTTATTTTTTATTTTACTTGAGCTCGTGAAAGGATTATTAGCAGCTACTTTGGGGTGTGGTTTTTCGGGCTCTAGGTTGCTGTTTGACATTTTTGGTGGTACTATGTTGCTTGATGTGTTCCAGCGCGTTGTAAATCTTGCATTTAGAACATTTAAGCAGCTTGGATATCTCCATTATTATTTTTCCACCAAATCTTAGTTATTGGATCAGTTTTCGCTCGGCATCGGTATTCCAGGTACCTCTGACCATTTATAATTAAATATTTCTATGTATTCCAACATAAAATAAAATAAAACATTCGTTGCTCAACGTTTAGCTTCAAAAAACACCAAAAAATCAGTTATAAACCAGATATTTCTGAAATGTCTTAAATTCGTGGCCAATTTCAAATAAACGTTTTTACAATAATATGATCAAAAAGCAACGAAATGTAAAAAGAAACAAAATAAAATAATGGTACTTTTTCTTAACATTACAGAGTACATAGAAGAATAAAGAATATAAATTTTGATATTACAGGATTGTAAATATTATCATAACAAAGTCAGCCATATGTCGTGTCTTAAATTCGTGGCCACCACTGTACATACATACATAATTGGTCATTACAACCCTTCAGTAAGGATTACAACCTAGTTTCTCACACTACTTATGTTGTGTGTGTTAATTTTATATATGAGTGGTGGGACCTACAGTTTAAAGTCAACTCCGAACGACACATTTTTGAGAAACTTTTCATGGCAATTTTATTTACTCTCAGAGTTTTTGCCAAAAATCTGCTGAGCGGAAGTCGCCGAGGAAATACTTTTTGTATTTTGTTTTGATGTCTGGCCTGGGGCTCGAAGCCTGGCTTTACGTCTAATAAGCCAACACACTACCTACTAGACTACGGCGACTTCATCTACATGCAGATCTCTTTCTCCGTTCACATCGATCTCACACGCCGAGTATCATTAACGATCGCCAGTTAATTATAAGTAATTTATCATTTTACAACTGAATTTCTTGTTTCCCATATTCTTCTGCATTTAATTTAACCATAAGCTTGTCCGGAAACTTTCCAAAACATCCAGCCAGTTGATGTCTGCCAGATTACATATATTAGTCTCTCCACTATATTGCATTGCGTTGTGGTAAGTGCTGTAAAACGGTAAGGTAAAGATTGGAGTTAAACTCTACGCACTGCTGAATGATTAAATGATTATGGACGTAATTATTTCCAAAACACTTGATGGCATAGTTCTGATCGCCGGGTTTTAAATGCTGAAAGAATCTGGGGAATTAGAGGTTCATTGAATTGTGAAATGCGCTTTTCATCTTTCCCCTTCGTCAACGGTAAGCAAGATTCCTGCAAGATGGTGCAAATCTTTTAATTGGCAATTACTTTAAACCATTGCCGTGTCGTAAAATGCTTTTGGGCCTCTTTTCTATTACTTTACTGTACAACAATATGCAGTAGCATCTGCAGTTTACTAGACGCACCATCTTACAGTGGCTATCACACCTTTTTAATATTTTATTTCAAATGGATTTCAAATTCAGTACGAATTACAATATTCTACAAAAAAAAATCTATTTTCAAAACAATTGGAATCAAAACAAATGTTGTAGGGTAAATAGGAAGGATAGAAAGAAAAGAAAACATTGAAGTGAAATTAAGAAAATGAAAAGAAAGAATAAATTGATGAAAATACATCTTTTGTTATTTTCTCGCGCGCCACTTTGACTTGAAGAGGCGTTTTATGGAATTTCGGACGTCAGTCAAATACCGAACTGACGTCATTTATAATATTTTTATAAGAATATTATGATTTTTTTCTTGTTGTTGTTTTACTTTTTTTAATAATATTTTCTGTTTAACAGTTAACAGCGCAGGAATATATTGTATTTTATATTGGGGAACAAAGTATACGAAAAAAAAGAAATGATTTTAATCTGTTTTTTTTATAGATTAAATCTAATAATAAAGTAATTAAAAAGTTATATTTTTATATTAAAATACCAAAAGAAATACAAAAACAAAGAAAAAAAACAATTCAAACATTTCTAGAATATAATCATGGCGTTAAATTGAAAAATAGGGAAAAATATATTGAAGTGAAAATATTTCGCCAATTATTTCAATAATTTTATTTCATTTCATATAAAATTATCGGTATTTCGCATAAGAAATTTTTATGAGTTTTAAAAATAGATTGTCATTTAAAAGACTTTTGATAACGTTTTAGGGTGGGCTTTACAGTTTTTTTTTTGCACACTCACACTCTTCTTTCATTTCGAATAATATTCACTAGTTTTTGTTTGCAAAATGGTTAAAATTGTTTTATAACTGTTCTTATCTACACATGTATTGGAAAAGAAAACGTACATATTTATAATTAATAAATAAATGCAATGAAAAATTGTCTCCAAGTAGTAAATATATTAATTGTCTATAGGAAAATCACTCTCTTGCACCCATCACTCTTTGTTGGTGACTTCGACAAGCTTCGAAATGGTAGCCTTTGGAACAGAAACCCTTATTGACCCACTTGATAACAAAAACCAGAAGTATAACAAATTGCCTTTCATGCACATCATCTGATATGCACCATCCTAAAAGCCACTGACTTTTTTACTCTACGTTTGAAATCCTATAAAACCGTAGCCCCAAATGATGAATATTCTACCAATGTAGCTTAGAAATCTATTGATATTATTGCTGAAGGCATAACGTCTTTGTGGTAAGTAGGTTAGGTAAACTTTGAATTTTAAACCGATGTAGAAGAGAAAGATTTTTCAAATCAAGGATTCCCAAATAGTTTCTGTTACTTGGGGTTTGAGATATAGACGACGAAGCTAATTGTTTTCTTCAAATGAGCAAAAAGAAAGTACTCTTTATAAATGGGATTAAATCGGATAAAAAAATGGTCTTGTAGGAGAAATGGTCCTAGTGGACTGGATAGCCATGGTATCAAGGATTCAAAAATAGTTTTCGTTACAGTCGAGCATTACTTGGGACCGGAACCTAATACAGGCGACGTAGCTAATATCTTTCTCATCGAAAAGACCAAAAAAATCAAGTAATCGCACCAAAAAAGTGCAAGTTAAAGGCCGAAAATGTGCATTTTATCGCAGTGCAACAGCCACCGCGTCATTTGCACGAATTATGCCTTTGAATTGAGTGGATATCTACTCTACCAAATTAAATAGCATCATAGTCTTTGATGGATTTGTTATCTATGTGTTTGCATTTAGCCATTTGCAAACGTTATTTCTGATGTACATAAATATACCAGAGATACAGACAAATAAATCTTTTGTGCCACTAATGAATGAACGGTTACATGAATCTTCCGTTCCTGTTTTCCATTCGATTGATGATCTGTTTATTGTTCTTTCTGCTATCCGGGTTTGGCAGCCGGGTTTTTGCAGGATATGTGTGGATGAGATATTGGAGACGAATAGTGCATCACCTTTGTGACTGCCCGCCTCTTAATAGAAGGCGGTGAAACAACCTGTAGAATAGTAATTTTAGGTTTTAATCTCGCTGTCGAGAGAAGATATATAGGCTTTCCCAAGGTTTGTTATGGGTTTACGCTGTCTAAGGAACGTGCGTTCATCCTGTCATACCTTAACCCTCCGTTTCCTTTTTCTAAAACAAATACACTGAGTTCCATGACCTCCAGCTGCTTTTATATTCGTTACTAAGGCTACACACGCCCTCACCTTACTATCTACCATAGCCTGATATTCAGTATGATTTGTGTTTGTCAAAAAGGACACACCTACATGGTTTCAGTGAAATACAGTCAAAGTTAATTAGTTTTAAAAGTGTTGTTTAAGGTTTTTTTTGGTCAACAAAGTGAGAATATCTATGCTGTGCTATGCTATGAGTTTCAAAGGGTGGTATTTATTCCGACAAATTGTATATTATTTATAGGGCGCCCTGGTAGTCTAGTGGCTAGTGTGCTAGACTATTAGCGTGAGAGTAGTGGGTTCGATTCCCACCAGAGATTCTGGTCTGTGACACTACACCGAGCATATGGTCAAAGTTACTCAGCTCGTATATAATTAGGATATAATAATTTGTAATTGTATTGTAATTAATAAATAAATAAATAAATATTTATAGAGATGAGAACATTTAAAAGCTAAAAATAGTGCGTAAATTAAAAAAGCTTAAGTTTTGAAAAAGCGCTTGATTAAGTTTACCATCTTTTGCGAGTAAATTTTCAAAAATTTCAGAACATGTATAATAAATTTATAACAAAAAGAAAATCGTCTGATTACTTTTAATATTCTGTCTGCATAGACTGGTTAAAACTGCACAGAAATCGATATAAAATAAAACATGATAAAGCTTTTCCAAGAATTCATAACATTTAATGGAAAAATTACTTGTTTGCCCACCATTTGCTTATCAACTTCAAAATGAAAATGTTTTTATTTATAATTGCAAAATTACGTATTTATGTACGTGCATATGTATGTATGTATTATGAAAAAGTTTTATTTTTATTTAATTGTTGATAAATCAAAACAACAAAAATGGTAAGTCCCCTATACCACGACAAAGCACTTCAATGTTTAATGCTGGCATCAACAATTGGTGCCAACAACAACTTACTAATGGTACTTTTAGCAAAAACATTACAAAGATAACATAGATTAATAACGATAACGATGATATTGCAACGTCAAAATTGTTGATAAAAATGAAATTAATTATAATATTCGCTTTTGATAAGCAAAACAACTGGGGCGAAATTTTATTTTATTTCGTATTCTTTTTTTTTTGTTCTCAGTAAAAGACAGTGCGATAAGATATCTGTTCCATATGGCGGTCGATTTCTTTGAATGAAATTATGTTTGCTTGAAGGGCAATTTTAGTTTTCTAGATTAAATAGAAAATATGAATTGCTTTAATTCTAACACGCAGCACTTTGCGCATTCCTTTTTGCTCGAAGACTGTTTTAGTTACAACATGACGGTCATTCGGACAATCATCAATTTACAATTCCATTCAAATAGTCATGAGAAAAAATAGTCTCTTGTAGAATAAGTAGTCCATTAAATACTGAAATTCAAGAGCCAAATGAATGAAATGATTTTCGAGACACTTTTCTTTACATACTTCAGGAGAATCGAAATACCGTCATTCGGCAGAGAATTCAACTTACCAAAATTCATACCCAGAATCAGCAACCTCATCCGACTAAGGCGTGGACAGTCACAGAACAAGTGTACTTTAGTTTTCAACTCCTCCCCATCACAACATTCTCTGCAAAAGTCCTGCCGGAATCTATCCCAGTAGCTAGGTTAAATCGCTGACATTAAATTCGCTGATAACCGTAATAAATCCAATAATCAGTCTTTCTCAACAGCAAACCTGTTCTAACATCGTCTGCACCAAATTCATCCGCCCAACATTTCTGCCTCTTCTTCCTGGCTTATCTTTCAGCCAGCAAGACTGTAGAGGTAGAAGGATGGAGATCTAGGATCAATCATCAAGACGTTTGGGGGGATTACAGAGAATCATCTACTATAAGCTGTTCCATTAGGACGAAAATTTTTGTAGAGAATTTTTATAATGAGGCTTCGATTGGTAGTATGAGACGCATCCACCATATTGTTTAGCCACTGTCAACAAGAGATTATCAGTTGTTTTTGTCTCTGACGTATATTTACTTTTATTGTTTTTACGATCGAGAAACTATGGAATAATTCCTTTTGAAATGACAAAAAATTTCTCAACTAAACGGTGCACTCGTAATATAAGATTTTAATGGCCCCCTCTTACCTCAAACAGTTGTAATAAATAATGCTAAGCGAGATTAAAATTTATTCTGAAACATTTAGAACGTCATCATACTTTTTATCTCCAAATTACACTTTAACAATTCATTAATTTAAATTCAGTTTTGCTTTAAAAACAAAAATTTCCTTACTTTGTCGCTTTCAGCTCATTCTGTATTTGCATTTACGATATACCGGTTAAAAATTATAATTAAAGAAAAGTAACTTCATTAAATTACTTGACAGTATTTCACAAGAAACAATGTTTTCAATAAAAAAAAATTATTTACGAATGCAATCTTTTGTGTTTGCATGGAAAAACAACGAATTAAGATCACCTGTCACCAAGTTGTCAAACGCATTCAAACAGCTGAAAAGGAAAAACAATATTCCCAAAAACAAAAACCTGGAAAAACCCGCTAAAAGCAAAAAAAATCAAAAACAACATAAAAAATACAATCACTTAATTTTAATAGCAAAATATGAATAAATAAATACACCAAAACAATGGAAAAACATCAAAACAAAATTAAAATTAGTATTTTCAACAGATTCTTATATTCTCTTTTATCTCTACTGACTATGATGAAATTGTATGCAAATTTTTTTTTCACTTATCAGCGGAAATTCAATACAATAAACACACATATTTTGTTTAAACCTCAAAAATAAAATAAAAATAAAGGAAGGAACAAATATTATGGCAAAAAGGTAAAACAGATCGCAAAAAGCAACAAAAATTGTGAAGATTAGACGGAGAGGGAAATAAACAACAACAAATTTTACTATTGCGTATTCAGGTTTTTTTTTTATTGACAATGTTGTCACTTACAACTTAAAAAATTGCTAAAATAACACACACACAAAAACGCATGAAATACTAATGTATTCTATAATTTATTTCCTATATGAACTACATCAAAAGGAAAATCCAGTTTAAAGCCTTCAACAGCAAAAACATGATTACATACATAACGTTCTAAAACTATGTAAAATGAAATTAAATAAAACTTGGTTAAACGTACATATATATCATTATATGTACAGCGTTTTGTTAAATGTCAAAATGTGCAGTTTTGCCACACCCGTTTATTTTACTACAAAATGCACTTTAGACCTTTGATTTCCAAAGAAAGCAATATCGTTTATATATTACAATAAAATTCAAGAGAATCAAAATTGAAAAAACCACTCAAAATATAACCATATGTAATTAAGTTGACAACACTGTGTAAATATACTATTGCTGTTGTTGTTTATGCGGGGTGTTATGGGGGCGACAAAATTAAAAACAATTACACTAACACAAACGCATAGGTAAACTGAAGTAAAGAAATCAAAAAGAAAAAGCAGGTGACTTTGATAAAGCAAAAACAACTATTGGTAATTAAAAAACAACAACAACAACAGCAACTGTAATAACAGCAATAAATTAATAAAATATACAATTAAAGAATAAAACCAATAAAAAAGAAGTATATATAATTATAAGATGAATTTTGCTTTGTGCAAGATAAATAAATAATCGCCACATAAGAGAAAGTCAAAATGAGAAGAGCAAAAACAAAAGATCCAAAATGAAAAATGACAAAAAATACGGGGATAAGAGACTCACCGTAGATAAATTGTAATATGGAGGTTAATGCTTTAAATCCAGTATTAAAAAATAATTCACTTAAAATATTTGTGTATTTTTTAAAAGCACTTTTATTGTTTTTGTTGAATTTATTTGTGATGAAATTTATTTTTTTTATCTTTTTCTAGATGTATTCTTTTTTTATTGTAATCGATTTCACTTATGCACTGATCTTTTCTTAAGACGTTTTTCTTTTGCGTTTAATTTGCACCTGAATACATATAATATTTTACTCCTATTTAAATATATTTAATAAATATTTACTATATTTAATCCGTATGCTGTTTAAAACACAATTTTTTTTTATAATTTTCCAACGAAATATATATTTTCCAACTATTATCCGTATTTTCTTTTTTCTTAATGAGAAAGCAACAGGCGAAACTTCTACTCTGAGACTGAAATATACAAAACATAAAAACGTTAATGGAAGAATATACAGGGTTACCCAAAAATACATATAATTCTTAATTGGATTGCGTTTTTTGTAAAAGCAGAAGAATTTAAAATTTATTTCTTTTAGAAATTGGAAATTATTGAAGGTAAATTATGAAAAGTGAATTTGATTCTAAAATTGTATTGAATGTAAGTATAATATGCCATATACCAATGATTTCTATATAGTTGTCGAATTTTGACTTTTAATGGTATCTATGAACTCACCTGGTATAATATGGATTTTATTAATATTCAAATTTTAGAATTTAGTGCTTTAAGTATAAACTAATGGTTTAAAAATTAATAAAGTCTTGTTGTTCTTAAATACTATCATTTTAATAATTGTGGCCGCCGTATAAAATAAGCGTTTTAAAACGTTACAACAGAAGGAAATAAATGACATTTAACATTACTGTTCATTAACAATAGAGCTGTCACACTTATTTGTAAACAACAAAAGAAATCAAGAAAAATTTCACAAAATATCTTAAATTTTCTTTAAAATATTTGCAAAAAGCCAAGAAATAAGTTTTATAATATGGATAAAGATAAAACTGCAGCAGAGAAATTAGCTGATCGCAAAGAGCGTCTTCGTAGTCTACACAAATTAAGGCAAGAGGCCAGAACGCATAACCACCATGAGGTAATAGCTGAAGATGCCCGTAAAAAATTGCCCAATAATTGGGAGGCACGCAAAAGGCAAGCTGACTGGTTGGTAGCCGATGAAAAAGCTCGAGAAGCTGCTAAGGCCGAAGGTAAAGACTATGATCGTTTAAAACTTTTAGAAGTTTCTGCCATTGATGCGGAAAAAATTGAAAAGAAAAAGAAGAAGAAAAATCCTGATTTGGGCTTTTCAACGTTTGAGGCTCAAACAGCCAGACAATATAGTCGTTTGGTAAAGAGTATGCCGGCACGAGATATGAATAAATATGAGAAACAAAAAGAGGAGCTTGGAGAGGCCTTTTACGGTGGTCCGAACACAGTGCTACATGGTTTAGTGAAGGATACACCCTCAGCTATAAACAATATGGTCAAGGATTTGGAACAACAAATCGACCGACGTAAGAAATACTCCAGAAGACGCATTTACAACGATGATGCTGATGTCGACTTTATCAACGAACGCAATTCGAAATTCAACAAAAAATTGGAGAGATTCTATGGCGAACATACGGCTGAGATTAAACAGAATTTGGAGAGAGGTACCGCCATTTAGAAAGCATTTAAGGTTTATATGTATCAGGGTTTTAGTTATTATGTAATAAGCTGTAGTTGTAAGAAATTAAAAGAAAATAAAAAAATAATTTACATTTACATCAAAATTTTCTGACGACTAGCAACTAAAAATAACAATTTTTGTTCACCTGAATGTTTCTAACCGTCCGCAACAAACCTGTACGGCTACTTAACCGTCTGGTTTCCAAAATGAAATTAAAAATTGTTTAAAATCTTTATATTTGCTTAATTTGTAAATATTTTTACAAAAATCTATTTGAGTTTATTGGGCCTAATATTGTTTTCCCTGACGTTTATTTACTTCTATATTAACAATATTTCTAAATAACTTAGAACGATCTTTATAAGAAATTAAAATTTTCCAAAGATAATCTCTCGGCATCCTTATTTATCTGAGCTACTGGATCTTCCGAAATTATTCTCACCACCGTATCATCGATATCATCGTTGGGACTATCATCTAAAATACACAGTAGACCATCATCTTCGTAGGTGGGAAAGAAATATTCTGGCTTATCCCATTGTTTCTGAGAGCCAATGCCAAAGTGTTGTTCTTCTTGCAGATGCTGCAACAGTAACTCCTGTGTTTCGAAACGTTCATTGCACATAACACAGCGCATTAAACATATCTGACGGCGTATATAATTAACCACCTTAATCTTTTGATAAAAATTTAAACTCTTAACAGCTTCATCGAAGTCCATTGCATGTTGTTTTATTAAATGTTGTTTGAATTCGTTAAAATCTGGCAACTGTTCCTGACAATACAGACAATTAAGAAGTTGGGGAGATTCTCCATCACCATTCCAATCGGACCAATCTGAATCACTATCCTCAGATTTATGAGCAAAACGCTCTTCAAAATCTACACTTTCAGAGGTACGCTGTGAGGTCGAACGGTTTCTTAGTGTAGAAGCCTCTAAAGTTTTAGTTTGCTTTGGTTTTTGATTTTTGTGTTGCCTGTGCTGGTTCCTGTTAAATGGTTTGCGTTCAGGAATTTTATAATTTTCTAGAAAATATTTGTCATACATTTTATTATTCGGATTAATGCGCTTGTGGCCTTTCTTTCGCATGTGCTCTTTCAAAGTAATACGGTCTTTAAACACTTTCTCACAATAGAGACAAATCAGATTTTCTAAATTATCTTGAACCTTGGCTATTAGTTCGTCTATAAAGACTAAATTTTCGGGTTTGCCTAATTGCAGGAAATGTTTGTTAAATAGATGCTCTAGAAATAAAGAACGCACTCCTGTTATAACATCTCGACAATATAAACATTCCTGGGAAAAACTGCGATCCGTCAATTCAAACTGATGTTGGGCTAAAGCGTTTTCCAAACGATCATGTTTTAGCTGCGTTCTTATTTCATAGTCTTTGGGCAGGACGTCGCTTAATAAATAATATTTTTCATTTTTGCTGGGTGTACCATCAGGCAATTGATCCAACAACATGGTGGTGCAATATTCTTCCAATTCGCTTTGAAGCAATTCTTTACGCCAAAACTTGAAGTACTGTTCCAGCAAAGCAACCTCATTGACGTCGGCTATGACCAAACGGTGAGCCAAAAACAAATGAGCCAAATAGTCATCTTGATCTTTGGGAAATTGAAACACTTTCTCACATTTAACGCAGGGCACTGGGGAATTGTCGGGTTTAGTCGGATGCTCAGCCAAAGGTTGAAATGTTAAGACTGGTAATATGGTACTCTTTTCTGATATTTCAGGCCTCTGTTCCTCCATTTTTTTAATTTTTCAAGAATGAAAACAAAACGTGCGTAATTTTATTGTTGGGCAATGGAAGACTGAAAAAAAACAAAACAAAACAATATTTGACAATCAGCTGTTTGTTTAAAAACAAATTTGTGAACAGGGTGGGTCATATGAAATATATTTGCAGTCATTGTATTGAATAGTACGAAAAGAAAAAATTGCTTTTTATATCCTTTAGCCAGTAAATTTTAATAGAAAAAGTATTAAAAGTAATATAAAATAAGTTGTTTTTACTGTATTAAATCAATTAATTAATATTAATTAACAAATTTGTATAGTTTTTGTACATTTCTTATTGCAACTGTGTTGTTTTGTACAAATAAAACAACTGTGTTGTTTTATGCATTTTGCAACCGTTAGTTGCATTTATTCATAAACCGCGGTTTATATGTGCTTCTTTTGTGAAAATACTTGAAAATAACATTTAACTGTGTTTAAAATGCAACAATTATCTCGAAAAGAAAATTTCCTGATAGCCAATACTCTTAATTGCATACCAATTCTATTAAAAGATCAAGCAGTATTAATAGATTTACGAAACGATTGCTCTGTGGCGGGACGCATCGACAATGCCGATGGTCATATGAATATTCATTTAACGGATGTGGTTTTCATTAATGCATTGGGCCAACAATTCCCTTTTGAACAATTTATGGTAAGGGAACGTATAATACGCCAAATACATATACCCGAACACATTGATATGGCAAATGAAATACAAAAGTGGTGTGACAATGGCTGCACCAGAAGACCGCCACGCATCAGAGACACCACAAAGGGCAAACGTACTTTCAAGCAAAAAAGAGCCCAGGAAAGACACAAGGAAATATTGGAGGAGATTGTAAAGAAACAGCAGGATAACTAAAGTAAGCGAAATTTAAAAACTTGTAAGAAATTACTTTTTTTTATTACAATTTCCAATTGGAAAATTTTTTAATGTTTCAACTTTTCATTGAATTTTTTTCAATTGTTACTTTCCTAAAGTTAAGAAATTTTGAAAATTTTTCTTTTAAATATAATTCAAGACGTATAGTGCACAAATTGTTAACTGCACTATTTGTTAAAATAATTTGTAAAAAATATAAATAAATAACGCGCAGAAACTTGAAATCTACTATGCATTTTGCTGATCGATGTCTTTAAAGGATGAGATTTCTTTGCGATTTGCAAGGAAAAATTCATTCTAAAAGATTTTGTTGTGCTAACCATAACCGTGTTAAAGTTCTATGTATTCTGTTCCGTTTTAAACCCATATGCAGGGTTACTTTAGAATTTCCCTGTTGCCTTCAATGCTGGTTCGTAACGTCCTTTCTAGTGCTTAAAAAGCATCCAGATGTTTCCTTGTGAAATACGGACTCTACATATCGGGTTTGAAATAATTCGTCTTCGGGTCAAATGTTATTTGAGTCTAAAAAGTCCCCTCAGAAGTTCGGTAACCCCTTTGGAATATATCGAACCCCCTTTTGTATTGTAGCGGTCCCAAAGGATTTTTGTACACATTTTAATTCCGACTCGGTCGAAGTAGTGCTTACAGCATTTTCATTATTTTATCAATAATTAACATTTCAAACAGTGATGCATTTCTGACTACAAAATTATCATCATAGAATAGACGTACCACAAACTAGCAAAGCCATTTTCGCCACGAATATACTCAATTGCCCAATATTCAGAATAGTTAAAGATTGGTGAAAGGTGATTGCTTGTGTCAGTTCATCGGCAAGTAGATCGTTTTCAATGCCTCCACGTTTTTAATTCATATAGAGGTACACGGAATGACTTGATCTCGATGGATGCTGTAGAGGATTAGCATAAATTGATGGCTAACAATTTAATAGTTGACCGATATAAGATCAACAACAGGTTTAGAATAGTCTTATAAAACTGCCCTAAAATGGACTTCGATCAGAACCATCATATGAAAATAACGCTGTAAAGTGTAAATCTAACAATCCATGTTTAAAAATCTTAACTTTACTATCAAATGAATTAAAAAAACATTATTTTAAATACAAACTTGTATTATACAAATAACTTTATTGTAAACAACTACCAAAATGTAATCAAAAAAGATTCTAAATCGAGAAAATCTATAGTAAAAGAACATAGAAAAAAAAGTATATAAAAATGATTGAATTTAAATGTGAATTCCCCTAAATTAAATCGAATAAATAATAAACCAAAGGTAAAATTAAAGCAGCCTTTGAGCTGGTAAGGCCAAAAACACACATAATCAGCTTCCAAATGCCATAGTAAAATGCGAGTTGTAGAGCAACATGAAGACCCAATAAACTGAAAAGAAGTTAACAAACGGACAATAAAGAAAAACTCTGTTTAATACTTTGCTAAAAATAAATATTTACATTTTATCTTTGCGGCGAGCAGCCTCGAGATTCTTTGGTGATTCCTTGCTTAAGTATTCACGTACACCCAAAATGGTATTTTCAAAATACTCTTCCCAATTTAGAGGGCCAATATCTAAGAAAAATACTTCTTTATCCACTGGATCCATGGATTTTGCCAGAGCCAATGTATGTTTGCTGTCATAATGCCATTCGGTAAAGATGAATTTCTCCAGAGTGCTCAAAGAATTCCAAACGCTTTTGTGTAGTCTCATTAAGCTAAAGTAAAAAAAAGGATACCAAAATCAACATTATTTTTTTGGGATATTAAAAAATCGTTTAAAACTTACATGGGCCTGCCGCCTGCAAGCCGTGTAAGCAAATCCAAAAAGAAACCGGGTATGAAATGGAAAAGTATAGCTCCTATACGGAATAAAGTTAAACTCTTTACAAGCTTTAGTTTTGGATACCTGGTGTTAGGAAAGAGAAAAAGTAAGCCTCAATTTTACTAATATTTGGTATGAAAGAAACTACTTACCATACTGCCGATTGTAGTGGATATTCATGTAAGCAAGTGTTGATTTTATTTATCAAAACATCAAAACGGAATGGCTTGTAAGTGCTGGAGGTTAAGTGGAAAATTTGTAATTCAGCTGGTTTGCCACCGTTTTTAAGTCTGAAAAAAAAGAACATAAAAACAGAGAAATTTTTTTAATCAAAAATAAATTTTGTAGAAAAAGTAAAATTTATAGAAGGAAAGTCTATCAAACAAAGTCCACAATAGTTGCCTAACAGTCAAGATTATGGCCTAATTACTATTTAAGAAAAACAAACCAAAAATCATGCATATGCATGGCCGAGAGACTTTGGAAGCAAATTAAATATGTTGGAAGGCTATGAGATAAACAACAAATCATTAATGATGATGAAAAATTCATACATTGAGCCAAGAAAGGGAATATAAAGTACTAACCAGCTTAAATTCTATCAAAACTGAATATCCATGGCACTGAGGTTCCCATCTACTATGAGTTGCTGAAATCGTGGCTGATGTAGTGGATAGTGTTAATTCTACTTACAGTAGAAGTGCATTAGTCCGGCATTCAACAGTTCAAAATGTCCGATAGTCCGGCATCGCTCCGGAAAATTGTAAAAATTTGGTTTTCTCCAAAAGTGTGTATTTAAAGCAAATAAAAACGCTCGAGAGCTATTCGAAAAATTTCGGGGTAGTTCGGGATCATCCGGACGCTCTCGGTATTGTTCGGAAACAATTAGCGGCCGGCTAGTCTCAACTGGTGCAGTGCAGCTCCGTTAATCAATCACGAACTCTTCAGACTGATGAGGAAGAAAATCAACAAGACGCTCTGACCAAAGTTTGAAAAATCTGCCTGAAGATGAGGTAGAGGAGTGGCTTCTAATCGACGAGAATGAACCTGTTGAACAAGAACTAACCGATGAGGACATTATCAACATTGTAGTAAACGCTCAGCCTACTCAAAATCTTAAAGAAAGTTACTCAGATGCCGAAACGGAAGAAAAGGAAAAATCAGCTGGGCAGAAGCTGCAGAACCACTATCACTCTTTTGCTGAGGCTATTTATTACTAGCTATAGTGCTTCATAAATTATTGATTTCCATATCATTAGAAATGTGAATTCTTTTAAACAGAACTCAACATAAGAGAACATTTATAAAATTTGATTGTGAAATTGTCGCCGCATGCCAGTGATAAAAGAATTTGGTGAAACTTAGTTGGTCACAAAAGCTGTCTGTCACACACAAAATTCGTTCAGACATAAAACGATCTCCCCGAAACATGATTAATATTTGGTAGTCTAAAGTGATTAGTAAAAAAGAGAAGTCCAAGTTCGAAGAAAAAACATCATTAGTTTGTATGGACATTTACAACGGAAGTAAACTGCCAGTGCCACACATACGAGATGGAAGGGAATACAGGCAAGTCTAAAACAATCTGGCGCAGATTGAGAGGTTAATTTTTAATTTGTATAAAAAAAAATAAAAAAAAGTTTTGTAAGGCGAAACAAGGATGATAGTAAACCCACGGATTTGACACCGTAATTGGGCACCGAAGGCGAATTCGCTTTGTACATTTAATCTGCCTCCTCAAGCATAAACGGTATATCTCGTAAGATTCGAAAAAACCGGCCAAAATGAGGGGCTTTTTTTTTAAATTGTTTAGCGGCACACGTGTGTTGAACCCAGGCACATATGAAGGGAAAACAGTTGCGGCGTTAGATAAGCGTTTAGCTAGCAGAACTAAACACCTATAGATTCTGTAACGTATATACACATACCACTTAGAGAAATTCAACAAAAAGTTGAATTTTCTGCAAAACAGCTTCTACTATAAAACTAAAGCAAATGAAAAGCATACTTTAGGGATTGTATTCTATTGAAACTTGGCATTACTTTACGGTACTCTTAGCGCAAAGTAAGCCGTCTACTTTTAGACGTTTTTTTTTCTGTTTTAAATTAAAACTTCGTTTTGATTTTTTACTCACTTCAATGCGTTTACATAATAGCCTGTAGTTATAATGGCATTTACCACTACATCCACGGGTATATAGTCCATAATCAAGGTGGGATCCAAGGGTAAACGCCTTAAGACACCTTTAGAAGCGCCCATGAAAAATCCTTGTGGACCATTTTTCGATATAGTCCAACCAGGCACAGGCTGTTGCCAAGCAGCGGTAACTAAAATTTTAATATGGGCGCGATTCAAAATGAAATTAAAAAACTTTTGGTTTCAAAAACTTACTCATACTAGGCCTGACAATGCCACAAGGAAAACGCGTAGCCACATTGGCCACTTCATGTTCAGCCAAGTGTTTTGTAAAAGTATAGGTATTGGGATGATCTTTAAGTAACCTTAAAATGAAAGGAAAAAAACAAAACATTGGAAAATCATACAAACATTAAGGAATGCAACTCTTCTTTGAGACATACTTGGGTTCCAGTTCTTTCAAAGCCTCATCATTTAAAGTTTCTGCCAAATCAATAATCTTTTCGGGATTATCTGGTGCGGGATATAATTTTTCTTCCACCTCGGTTATATAGGAATTGACATAGGCACTCGATACATGTACTAAAGCCTCTAATTTGCTCAA
Source organism: Sarcophaga variegata (assembly GCA_932273835.1). Lineage (NCBI taxonomy): Eukaryota > Metazoa > Arthropoda > Insecta > Diptera > Sarcophagidae > Sarcophaga > Sarcophaga variegata. The sequence continues at coordinate 107,235,031 of OW026360.1, forward strand.
CTGCTTGCATAACTCTACTACACGACGTGTGCCGAGCAAATTAATATTTGTGGTTTCTTTTAACGACTGAAAGAAATCCAATGTAGCTGCCGAGTGAAACACCACATGTACATTGTTAATGAGTGTTTGGCGATCAGCCTCTGATATGCCCAAATGTTCCTGGCCCACATCACCTTCAATTGGTTGAATTTTAGCAAAACGTTCTTCCAATTTCAAATCCTTGAATTTATTGAACACGGAATTCTTTTTCAATTCAACCAAACGCTCTTCCACTGATTTGCCTTTCTTGGCTCGCATTAGCAAATAGACTGTACCAATGTCGGGTATGTCACGCAAAAGTTTTTCAACTATCGTTACGCCCACAAAACCAGTGGCACCGGTAATGAAAACATTTTTACCCGCGTAAAATTGTTTGATGGGAGAAGAGAGATTTCTGAAAAAAGAGAGAGAAAAAGAAATGTTAACAAAATTAAATTAACACAATAGTGTGAATATGCAATTAAATGTGAAATACTAATGTACGTTTAGAAGCAGCACAACGATTAAACAATTGTTGTCAGTCGTTAGTACAAACACATCTGGGGGCAAATGACGTAGATATGAAATGATATGCTACTGTGACGCAATTGCTGGAAAATTTTTAAACAAAAGCAAATAAAACAAAGCTTTAAAGTTGAATTCAATTGAAAGATATTTTTAATTGAAGAGCTGAAGACAAAAATAATAAAAAAAAAAAAACACAAACGTCAACTCATTTGCGAAACTTCGTTCGAACATAGTAATCGGAATAGTGTGGAGACAGAAATCCAAAACGAGAATCTAAAGTATTAAATTGAAAGATTAAATTGTGAATTAAAATAATCAGTCTTCTTAAGCTTGTTGTAAACTAAACTTTTGACATCGCAAATTCAAAACGATTGTATGGATTAAAAATGGATAGGACGGACAGCAGAAAAATATTCTGAACTTTCTGTAGCGTACAATAACTCTTTAACCGATAGCTGCGAGAGGCTATTAAATGTTTATTGTCCAAAAATGGTGAAGAACTTGGACAGACGTTCGACAATCTCCCATTGGAAAACAACGGACATCAATGACTATTACAACCAGTGGGATGTCCAAGTCTTTAAGCCCTAGACAGGGCTTCTTGGCCTCTTGTGACAATGTAACGGTTAAATAAAAAAAAAAAAACAAAATATGCCACTACTTAACAGGGCCATTAAAAACCAAATGAGAACCATTGGAAAACGGTATTTGCAGAAGCTGCCTAAGCAAGTAAGAGGAAACAGCAAATAGGAGAAAATTACTACACACATATTTGTGGCCTTAGCATTTCTATGGTGATTTTTGAAAAAAATTTCGAATAAAATTTTTCAGTCTTGGGTTACAAATTGTCTCTAGATGGTGCTAAACTGTAATATTTCTGAAAAAAAAAAAACTGGAATCGTTGTAGATCAATCACTAAAAAGTCGATGAAATTATAAAAAAAAATTAAGAAAGACCTGGATATACGATAAGGAACTAGACATTCATTCACCACTGAATTTCCATTTGCAATACTCTGCTTAAACTCAAATAAATCAAATAAATTTTTAAAGCGAATGATTACGAACGTTAAAATGTAAATCATGTACGACAAAAAATAAAGTTCGAAAGAAGCAATATGCAGCTTTGCAGAAACTGTGTGCTATGAGTCTGATAGGATTGGAAAGGAACTGTTCTTTATGAAATTCTACAACTTAGTCAAACGAATTATTCTGATCTTTACCACTCACAAATAATTTATTTATTTATTTAAGTCAATGGACAAATTCCTTACTGAGTAATAACAACAATAGTTACAATGAAAATATGAAAAGTCATGTATTAAGAAAAACAATAATGTTCCGTTTTACAACGCAAGAATTTAAAGAAAAGTCGATAATGTCTGACAAATTATTAAATTGACGGCAAATTGTAGTTAACGGATCAGCAAAAGCATAATTAGTTCTGCAGAATTGAATATAAATAGGATTATAACAGCGGAAGTTACGACAAGGAACATTGAATTTAACAGATCTTAACAAAAATTCACAGCAAATATTACCATTGATCAGATTAATCATGAAGGATATATTTAACATTGTTCGACGACTCTTAAGGGTAGGCAGTTTTATTAATCCCAGTCTGCTAGTGTATGAAGGCATGTCCAAATAATTCCATCCAAGGCCACGCAAACAGAAGAGTAAAAATTGTTTCTGCACAGATTCGATGTGATCGCTGCAAACAGTATAGTGAGGATCCCATACAATGGATCCATACTCTAAAATTGGTGTGACAAGTGATACATAGAGCTGTTTCGTAATATATGGATCAGAAAATTCTTTTGCCCAACGTTTTATGAAGCCAAGAGTGCTTCTTGCCTTATTTACAGTCAAAGTGACATGATCATTAAAGTTTAATTTTGTGTCCAATAGGATCCCCAGATCAAGAAAAGAGTCCACTATCTCCAATTGATGACCACCAAGCAAATAATTAACCTTGATAAAATTATTTCTTGAGAACCGCATACATTTGCATTTTTTAATATTCAGCTCCATCATGTTGTACTCGCACCACGAAAATAAATTATTGAGATCATTTTGAAGATAAATATGTTCGATGAAATTATTAAACGAGAGAAAAACTTTTACATCGTCAGCATACATCAAGATATTGGCAAAATTAATTATGTTAGGAAGAGCATTTATAAACAGCGAAAAAAGAAGTGGACCAAGATGGCTGCCCTGAGGAACACCAGATGGCACATAAATATGCTTAGATAAGCTATTGTTCACACATACTGTCTGCTTTCTACCAGTCAAATACGATTCAAGCCATCTTAAACTCCTATAATTTACACCCATTAAATCCAATTTTGTTAACAGAAGTTTGTGATTCACTTTATCGAACGCTTTGCTAAAATCCGTAAAAATTACATCAATTTGCTTCTGTTGAGAAAAGGCCGCATTTATCATGGATGTTAACTGAAGTACATTGGTCGTTGTTGAACAGCCCTTTCGGAAACCATGTTGATCGCACCAAAGCAAGCAATATAATTATAACGGTTAGCACTGATCAACAGAAAGGAGCCAGATCACATTCATCTTTAATGACTTGCAGAAACTGAAGAAGCTTAGCTGTTAGCTTTTAATGCATCCAACATGAAGGACACGCTCTATAGCTTCAGATTATTAAATAATAATTGATTTAGTTATTCGTTTTTATACCTACTGGATGATGATTTCTTTACCCCCAAAACAGCTACAGGCAACGGCCTAGTGATGATGGCATAGACAATTGGATCAGCTATAACCTAACATAGTTTCTAATAGAATATATGAAGGTTACAGAAGTTATCTACATTGCTGAGGGCACTGGATCTCCTAAGATGTCATCTAAAACGTCCAAATGAAGGCAAACTGCCAAACATGTGGTGATTTTAGACGAACATTGAATGCAAATTATACTGAATAGAGGACTATAGAAGAAGAGAATAATGGAGGCTTAGAAAACAGGCGGACTGCATCGCGAAGTAATACCGTATGGAAAAGCCTCGGATCATCGTGTCTAGGAATTCAGTTTTTCAAAGCTCGTTTCAAATATAAGAAACAGAGTGTTAGGTTAGGTTTGAGGATATAATTGTAGTTGTCACTGGAACAAGTACAATACCCAGGGGTCAAAATTACTCATTGTAAATTCGTTCCAGAAGGGAGAGAGAGATAGGGAAATCGGAATAGTAGAAGAGGTTGGAAAAGGAGGCTATAAGAGACGGAGGAAAAAATATGGACCACAAAAACACAATAGAGCGAGACTACAACCTTGATGCCTTAGCACTTCTCAACCAGCTCTAATGTTGGTTCTCGATAGAGAGTCCAAACCTTCAAAGAAGTCCCTGCCCAGGTTAGTCAACCTCAACGTATCAAGGGTTGCAGAGATGTTCGACACTTTCCAACTTCTCTTCATCGCAACATACCCTGCAATAGTCCGGCTGGGATATGTTCCAGATCCTTGTCAGCGATCTAATATCGCAGTGCCCTGTAATGAAACCAATAATAACCTTAGGCTGTTCTGCCAATAGCAGGCCATAGACTCCAAGATACATAACAGTTCGATCCATCCCCCCAATGCCTTCGCTCTTCCTCTTTGACCCATCCAGTAATAAGGCCGTAGAAGTGGCAGATTGAGGGATCAGGACCAACTATCAAGTCAAGTGTTACAGTGGTCAAATTTGTAGCCGAAGATAAAAATGAAAGAAATAAAAAGAGAGATTCCCTATGCTATGCAGAAAAATATTAGAAAGTAAATGAAAAAATGAAATGTATTAGCATTTGAATATTGAGAAAAGCTCTGAAGCATATTGAAAATAAAATTATAATGCGACCTTATGGCAATACAACAAGATGTGTATTTATGTTAATATTGATGATATGATAATATAAGTAATTAATATTTATTTATGACGTGAAATTTCTTTTAAATTTTTAAACCACAGGTGCTTTTTTTTTGTATAGATAATGAAGAAGCGCATTTATTAAGAAATTTCGTTTCTTTTGCCTGTTTCATGTGTTGTTTAACAAATAAAACTTAAAAGTTGTGGCACTTTCACTTTTATTATAACATCGTTAATGGTTAATCGTTAATCATTATCAAACGTATTTATTTCTACATATATTGCTTAATAGTTCAATGGCTATGGATGGCATTTTATAATATTTATTTATTATAAAGCATTTTAATTCAAATTTCAAGTTGTCGTTATGAGCGTAATGAAAGAAAACAAAAATTCTTTTAAACCTTGACTTTGTTATTTGCTTTAGCATTTTTGTTTTTATAGTTTTTATCTTTAAAATTTAATGTTTATTGCATAAATATTTATTATTTAACAAACAATTTGTTTTTATGTATGCATATGTAATGACCATTTGAAGTTGGTTGAAAACATTGTAAAATGTGGGAAGAATAATATCGAAAAGCAAAGCCCCATGTGAAAATTAAAACTTTACAAATAAAGTTTTAATGAACGATTATTAGTTATACTTCTTTGTATATGCCCATGTATTCAATTTATTCACATACAAACATCATATTTATGCAGTTTAGTTAGAAAATATTTACATTTTTAACAAAATTATTTACTAAACCATCCACCAGTTGTTTCGTAGGCAGAAATTTATGTTCAATCAAGTGATTTGAAATTGCTGTAACATTAAATATGCTGAAAAGCAAAAAAAGTACAATACATAGTTGTAAACGAGGCCTATACGTTAAATATACTGGCCTATTAAACAAATACATAATGGAATAAAATTAAATATTTTATAAGTGCCGGCATTAGAACAAAATAAATTAACAAACGTGATTATTTATTTAAAAACAGATTTTTGACATGTGTTCAAACCAAAATGCGCTAAGTAAGGTTTGTCATTTGACCATGAGTATGCCAAGAAACGTTTGTAAATCATTGAATTATCTTATCAACATTCGTGTTGTGTTAGAAATCTGCTTCTATCACAAAATTATCTTCAACAGCGTATTTAATGCGTACGTTAATCAACAGAATTTAATTTCCTATAAGATACACTGTTTGGTCCGGGGTTCGTTGGAACCGCACTTCTTCAAGAATGTTAAAAATTGCAACATTAGTGCAATAACTATTTATTGCCCAAACAAAGCAGTGCCTTATGCCACACGGCTTTCGATAGCATATTAAGAGGAGAGCTTTGTAAGCAAATAATCTTGCGTTTTAGCGTAGTCCGTTGACCGCCACGATCATGCGATTTGCAGCCACTTTGTACGGATAAGTAAAGTCACAAGTGAGTCACAATTGCAGCCCTGGACGACAATATATCAGTTGCCATTCGAGCTCACGCATGTACCACCCATATTTACATTGAGTAATCTTTAAAAAGTAAATAGCGAACTATCATTTATCGTCTCTAATAAATATTCCATTCACCTTTATATAATAACGAGGAGATTTTTGTCAATTCAACGTCGGAAAATTTTTCGGGCATGATTAAAATCATGATTCCACTGAGCTTTCCCCGCGTGACGGAGAAACCAACTGTCAGAATATCAATATTGTACAGCAGCACTGTGAAATCCAATAGTAAGCTGGAGCTGATCTTTTCCCTGATTCTGACAAACCCGATAAATAATAGGAATACATTCAATACCTTTGTTAATTCCATTTTGTTCGTTTGAGGAATACAAGGTTTTAGGTTTTAATCACATTTATTATGCGTATCATGCCACATCTAGTCAGACTATACTACCAACAATTGAACCGTGAACAAGAGCTGGTATTCGGCCTCTAGGAGAACTGTTACTTGGCGTCAAGTAACTTCTATATGAGGAAGAAGGAAATCGTGAAACACTCCTCTGTAATCGTATATTTAGTTTTAATTTCTCTTGGACTATTGAGAAGCGTAGCATGCCAATAGCAAGCTAGCAGCCTAAGCTAATTTACCCAACATGGGTGAAGATATTTAACTTTTTTTAAAATGCTTTTGTGGCCAGTTTCTTTTTTTTTTAATAATATTTGCTTAGAATTGTTTTCATCGTTATAACGATAATCCAAGATTAAAAATAAAAGTATTTTGAATGAATTTCACTATCAATGAATATCAATATCAACTTATTGTTAATAATTTTATCTACCGATTGAGCAGCACGTGCTAAATCGATTGGCATGCGACCGGATTTAATTAATTTTTCAGAAAATATTTTTATCTTTTTAGAAATGCCTACCTACCTACCTTACGCAATAAGCCAGTTTAAAAGAATTGAGTGACTCATACGTTCATTATCTAAAAGACAAATAAAGTAATTTTTGAAGGTATAGGTATTCAGCAAATCATTGTTGCCCACTAGTTTTACATCTTTTAGGGTTTAAGTTTTATTACCCTGATTGTATTTTCCAGTGATTTGATAATTGCTGTGATTTCAGTGCCAATAAATGCTTTTAATCTTTTCCAGATTAGAAAAAAAAGCGCGTAGATAGTGTACATGAAAACAAAATGTTGGTAACTCTTGACAATGTCATAGACTAGGAGTGAATCATAAATATTCCGACACTCTACTGATACAATTGGTTTATTAAGGGATTTTATTAGTTTATTTTTTTACTTCATATTTCTGTATCACCGTGTAATTTTTTTAATATGATTTTGTGCTTAAAATAATTGTTTTTATGACGTTAATACTTTGACCATATGAGTGGCGTATACGGTTTCATTTATTTAATGTATGACGGTGCATATGCTAATAATAATAATAAAATAATTAAAAGATCAAATGCCAGCTAAAAAGCATCTTACAATAGCCATAACACTTTGCAATATATAAGGTCAGGTGCATGAAACTTAATCTGATTCCAAGTGATGTAATTTAGCTGGTTCAATATCAAATTGCCGTTTCTATATATAAGTGTCGTGCTATAGGTATGCTATTGTCTAATCGTAAAACCAGAATCTTATGTAGAATACCAACTACCGATCCATCCTAAACTTTACCATTTATGGAAAGCAAAACAAAAATAAAAGATTAATTTTACTATAATCTGTATCCGAAGATTTAAAATAAAAAAGTTTAAAGTCTCCCCTCGGAAAACGATTGTTTTTTTTATGAATTATCGACCAAAAACCACAAGTCAAGTCATCGGCCAAGTATATAAAAGTTATTGTCCAAAAAGACATGTCATGGTTCTAAACAATGCAAGTAATCGACCAAAAAATTTAAGTCATCATCCACACAATGCAATTCATCGACCAAAAACTGCAAATCATCGTCCAAACAAAATACAAGCCATCGTCCTAAACAATACAAGTCATTGTCGAAAAAATTCAAGTCTTCGTGGAAAAAATGCAAGTTATCGGCCAAAAATTGCAGGTAATTGTCAAAAAAAATACAAGTCAGCATCCAAAAAATGCAAGTCATAATACATAAAATGCAAGCCATTGATCAAAAACTATAAGTCATCAAACAAAAACTGCAAGTCATCGACACAAGAGATGGAAGCCATTCACAAAGAAGCAATTCATCGCCAAAAGGAATGCAATGCGACAATTTTTAATTTATATAGAAAACTTTTTGTTGTTCATTTGAAGGAAACAATTAGCTTCGTCACCTATATCTTTGGTTCCAAGTAACTCCCGACCGACTAGGTCCATTTCCCTTACAAGTTTATTTTTAATTAATTATTTAGCCACATTATGCAGAGCACTTTTATGTTTATTTGAAGAAAACAATTAGCTTCGGCTCTGGTTCAAAATAACGTCCGTTCGTAAAGAAACCCAGCCCACTAGGTCTATTTCCCCCACAATTTCATTTTTTTATCCGCTTTAGGCTCATTTATACAGAGCACTTTTTGTTTGCTCATTTGAAGAAAACAATTAGATTCATCGCCTATATCTTCGGTCCCAAGTAACGGCCGGGTATAAGGAAACCTGTTGTGGAATCCTTGATGCCATGTATATCAAGTTCATTAAGTCCATTTTCCCGAAAAGTCTACTTTTTATCCGATTTAGACCCCGTTTATACAGAGCACGCTTTTGCTCATTTGAAAAAAAAAAAAAACAATTAGATTCGTCGCCTATATCTCTGGTTCTAAGTAACTCCCGACCGTAAGGAAACCTTTTTTGGAATCCTTGATACCATAGCTATCCAAATATGCATTTTATCCGATTTATCCCATTCATATAGAGCATTTTTTGTTGCTCAATTGCCCAAGACATGTTCGCAGAGGCAACGACAGGTGAAAGAAGAATATATTTTCCAAGAAACTGCTACAGTAGGCAAATCATCGGCTTAGACACTGAAACAAAGCAAATATCAAGAGGATGGGGAATATGCCTTTTGAAGACCTAAGCCTCTTATAGGATCTAAAGGACACATAAAAGAAATATTTGCCCGGAATTGGAGAGCTTTAACAGTTTAATCAAAGTCTTAAAGATAATGCAATACGATTTCTTTTCACTACATCTTCTGTAAGATTTTTTGTTTATCATGATCAAATTAAAATTGCGTGGACATGAATGAAGTAAGACTGTCGTATTTAACTGGCTAATTATAAAAGGAGTTCATGTTGAAAGTAATGACCTTATGTATACAAGAATCTTCGGTATAATGCACTCCTTTCCAAGGTCATTAACAGTCTTCTTACAAATGTTGATTAAAACGTGTCTTAAAAATTTACTTTTAATTTTATTTTCTGATAGTTGTCAGTTAATCACTATGTTTTGTACGCAATTGTATGTTTTGACTTCAAAGTATCTTGACCCGAAAAAACGATGTACATATGTACATACATACAATATGAGTATGTTTTCATACAAGTTGATATCAAAATTTTTATTGAAAAAATTAAATTTTTATTAATTTTTTATTTTTATTGAAAATAAAAATTTTTTGAACTATTGTTTCAGTAAGATTCCGTTCAAAGGTTATAATTAAACATACATATAAATAAATGTTCACCGTAATTACTAGACAAATTTTATAATACAATATTAACTTCCATACGGGTGGGTTACTTGTAGTAATTTTTAATTATTTAAAGAATTTTATTGAAAAAAAAAACTTGTTTTGTGGCGTGTTTCAATTAATACATGGTGGCGTAAAAGTAGCGCCCTAATGTAAATTAGTTAAATTAGTTAATGTTCAATTGTGAACATCTTATTTTTATTTATTTATTGGTCATTTGATGTTTAATCATATTCGTGGCTTATAGTCGTTCTGTCTTGTGTGTTTGTGGTCCAATTTCCTTTCCTTCCTCTTCTCCCTTTCTCATTTCCTTACCTCCTTCACTATCCTCTCCCTTCTTCCCTTCTAGGACGTACAGTGCGCGCTCGCTAATGTGAACTAATTAAAACTGGCGTTGTTCACTTTTGCGAATTGTTCACATTTCCGAATACCGAAAATTTTAAAACAGAATTATACCATCTTTTAAACAAAAATCATTATTTATGAATTTTTTTACTTTTTTTAGAATTTTTTTAGAACACATTTTATAATTTAATCTTTACAAACTTCTTCTTTACAGTATTTAAATAGCAAATGAAGAATAAATATGCAAGCAGATGTATTAACGCATACATATACAGTCACACAGATAATAATACGTACCCCCCTAAAAATAATTTTTTTAAAAAGTATTGAACTTCTAATCTAAAATTTCTTTACATTAGCGTCTGTAACGACACATTTACTTACATAAAAAAAAGATTCCCAAAATCTTTGAATTTGTGACTGCAGTTTGCTTAAAACCAATATGGCACCACAGAAAATTATACGTACGACGTATATTTCGCATAAAATTTATCCAAGGGTAGCCCGGTATATAAAAGGTATTGTGGATAAAAATCCTAGTACTGCAGCCGTAGAAATAAATACCTCGGAAATTGATCACAATGTTATTGTGCATTCCGAAACAGTTCGAAGGGTTTTGAGAAAGAACTGTTTTCGCAGCCGAGTGCCGAGAAAAAAAGTCACGATTGAAATTTGCCCAATAATATATGGACAAGTCAACTGATTTTTGGACGAATGTAATATTTAGTGATGAGAACAAATATAATTTGTTCGGCTGTGACGGAAAACAAAAAATTTGGGCAAAAATCAGTTGACTTGTCCATACATTATCATTAAAAAAAAATGATTTTAAGGGGGTACGTATAATTATCTGTGCGTCTGTACATATATGCACACATAAAACGGGGATTCCCGCAACTAATAAACACCTAATTTTAACGTTCAAACTAAAAAAACTCTGTTCAAATTATAGGGCTTTTTACATTTGTTCATCTTAGTCAATGAAGCAAAAAAAAGTTCACATTAAGCGGTGTTCATATAATGCCGTGTTCACATTAGCGCGCGTGCACTGTATTTACAATGGGTCATTTGGACCTCTGGATATTGAACTTGTCCTAATGACAAGTACACATACTTAAACCTAACCTAACTTATCCTATATTCGCAGCTACGAAAAAACAACACACGCCAGACGGATTTGAAATGGTAATTTTGTGATAACGCTGTTAGTTATAGAATCTTAAAGAAAGAAAATGTAGAACTAAAGTGCTCTACTTGCCACATTAATGCTGAGGACAATTTTTACAAAGTGATCTTTGGGTTCTTTTAAAAGAGTTCGGCAGCCTATATACCAAAACCAACTTTATTAAGAAATACAAGCTCCTTGGTGTTATAACTACATAGCAGTTATGCTGTTCCATACAATATTTCCTCGTGCATTTCTAATTCTCGCAATTTCAAGCACTCAAACGTTTACTCACTTAAGGCTGAACTGTTCCCCATTTACCGACGCCTAGTTCGTCCTACTGCTTCTGCCTCCTCGTTTTCCCAAACAGTTTCTGCTTACGGTTGAATAAATTGAAACTACGTATGCCAAGAGAGATAAATCATTTAACCAGTCTTTTGTAATAGATTATGGCATTACTTTTGAGTCACCCTTTTTAGTTTGTGAAATTTAATTTTTATATTTAATGAATACAACTTTTTACTCCCAGGTGTTAAGGCAGGTTTGATTATCATTACCGATTAAAAATTAAGCAAAATCCATTTAGGTTCATTGCAGCAAAATAGTGATTTATTAGCACCATATTTTGAATACTTTGCATATTTTAAATTGTCTATTCTTTACAATACAGAGTATTTCAAGTTCAAATCAATTTGATTTCTTTAGAAAGACTTCTTTCCATTGTACATAATTTCTTTTTAAAAAAATTTAATTTTTAAATTCGAAAAACATAGAAAAATAATTTAAATCCACTTCCACACCAGCGGGGATCTAAGAAACATCGATCAGTCCTGAGTTCAACAAAAGATAGATGCAACCAACTGTCAACTCGATAACTTGTGAATTTCATTAAAGAACTACGAATGGATGATTCTGCGGAAAAATAATTTTTGCAATCGAAGCTCATTTGTATTTAAACGGATATGAAATCAAACCAAATTGCTTTATTTGCGCTTTGCAAACTCAACGAAAATACTTGGAATATAAATGTTTACCATCAGGATGAATCATATTATGAGGGATGTGCGTTCAAAGGGAGGGAAAATGTCATGGAATCCATCACCAACCAACTTGCTGATTTAGATAATGTGTGGTCCCTCAAACGATGCCCAATATATATGCAAAAGAGGAAAATCAGGAAACATTAGCTCCATTAAAGCCATGAGAATAAAGGGCGTTATCATAGAGAAAGCACAATATGCTATAAGGCCAAGCAGATGGATACGTAGATAGGGAGAACCGCTTGTGACTGAATACTGAATGTGAACACATTCATCAATTAGTGCCTTAGAGTCGTATGCAGAATATTCTGGTCCAATAAAATCACAGACAAGGATCACAGTAACTGAAGCATAAGAAACCGATGCTAAAGCCAATCAAATACAAAAATGAAAGTGGATCACCTCTAATACCAAGAGGAAGCCTTATGGGATCACAGACATGGAGCCTTAGTAGATGTCGACGGATTATTGATGTATAACTCTCAGCAAAACTTGCATCAATCGGCGGTCAAGAAGGCCATAAACGGCTACACAAGCAATAGAGTCCTCAATGTCTTACGAGTTATATACAGAACGGTCTGGTCTAATACTATTAGCAACAAGGATCGCTATAACTGAACTACAGACGAACCTATACTGAAGCCAATCAAATGCAAAAATGGAAGTGAATCATCTATACTATCCAGAGGAAGTCTTATAGATGATGCAATAAGAGTCCTTCTGCAATCTTTGACGGCAATTTATCTGGGCCAATTGCTCTACTTTGGTACAATTAGGATCAGGCTGGCACAACGCCATAATCTATTACCGATAAGGAATTATCCCCCGTCCCGTTTAAACTCTCTTAACGGAAACGAATGATATCGCGAAATGCTTCCTTTTTCTGTTTTGGCCTACAGATGCAAAGACTTTAAGGACGACATTCGGCATGAAATTATCGAGGAAGAGCTACAATTTAACTACAATAATTGGCATATTTATCGAGTACGCACTGTACAACTTATAAATTATCATTCCAAACGTGTTGGATTTGAAAAAGAAAATCCAACTTTAAGGATCCTAGGTATAAAACGATTTTCAGATGTTTCACTTTGTCAGAGTCACCTCACTTGACCTCAATAGGACACCGCAGTCAACAGCGTTCTTAAACCTAAAGGCTATTCTGCTCACCAATCACTTTGTGGTACAAATTTACAGTTATATTTTAACGCTCAACGCTTTTGCATTTTATGACCATGGCTTAGAATGAAATATTTTTTATTTACAATTAATTTGCTTGTTTTTAATTCCTTTTTTAATTACTGGTTCTTTATCGAGATTCAATGAAAAAGACGCAAAAAAATTAAGAATTAACTTAAAAACTTTGACAGACCAAAAAAAAATTTCAAATTTTGTTCAAAAAATCATGTGTTTTTTTGTTGATGCATGTGTATATTTGTGTTTACACTTACTCTGCCATATTAATTTTTGTTGTTGTAGCTTTTAGATGATGATTATTTTTATTTATTTTTTAATTTTTACTTCAAGTTTCACTCTGTAACAACAGAAAATTATTTTTAACCGGCTTTGAACAGTGTTTGTTTCTCTCACTCTCAAATATTTGTTGTTTTTGAAGTATTCCAAGAGAGAGCTTTTACAAAAGTTTCAAGTTCCACTAATACAATGCGTCACACCACGTCCGTAAAGTTTAACGGCTAAAAACAAACTGATCTTCAGCGACTGTGGTTAACTTTTAAGATGCAGTCATCGTCATTGCTTGTTGTACAAAGCAAAGCTAAAAAAAGAAAAAAAAACGTTTGTTTATTATGAAAACAAAAAAAAGCTAAATTGAAATGAGTTGTTATGCTTTAGCCTTTGTTGGTAATTGAGTTTATTTTGTACGCATACATATGGGTATATGTATGTGTGTTTACGGTTATATTTTCCATTTGTTTGAACTCTATTTTTTGTTTTATCAAGCAAATGTGTTTTTGTTTTTTCTCTCTTTTTCTCTGTTTATGCTTTTTCATTGGCATTGATCATTTGAAATAGTGTGCAGACAAAAAAAAAAAAAAAAGAACATGACTGTTTGTTTTTGTTTATCAAAAATAAACCAGTGGCGTTATTTAAAATTGTTTAAAGAGAAGAAGAGCGGTAATGTAATTATGGCATGTGTTTAGAAATTGTAAAAAATTTGATGCTCAATTTTTATTTTTGTTTAAAGTAATTAAGAAAACAGATGTATTGTTTAGTTTTGTTTTTAACACACAATATATTTCAAATAGTTTTTAACGAGTCATTAGTAGTAATTTTAATTACGTATAACAACAATATTCGAATAGGAAATAAGTATGTCAGTGCATCATAATTACATAAGAATTAGCCTCTAGGAAAAGTTAAAAATTTTCTTATCTCAGCAGTTTAGTAGGTAGTGTGTTGGCGTATTAGACCCCAGATTCCAACAAAGAGAAGTATGAAAACATATTTCTTCTAAGACTTCCCCTCAGCAAATTTCTGGCAAAACTCTAAGGTAAATGAAATTGCCAAGTAAAGTTTTTCGAAAAAAATCTGTCTTTCGGCATCGACTTTAAACTGTAGGTTCCGGCACTCATGTATAAAATTAATGCAGACATCATAAGTAATGTGAGAAACTAGGTCGTAATCGTGACTGAAGGGTTATAATGATCAATTATGTAAGTATATACATATGTATCTCACCAAGTTTATATATAACCATGCGGTGAATTAAGAATAAAACATGATTACGTAAGGTTCGAGGAATAAATCCGCTCTTAGCAGTTTCACCCAACAGCCATTGGGAACATTATACTTGTTTGTGGGTTCCAACCCATACGTACAACCCAAATTTAAAATCCAGGTGATTTGACTTCGCTGAACGCATTAGTTAATATCTAGCGGGTGCTAGTATGCCATCCAGGAGGGGCAACGTGGAGGCTGCGTGTCAACTTGAATCCAGCAAGACAATGATCGTTCTGAAGGTCGCCATATTGACCACAGTCAGAAACTTTACCTTGTTTGAATGCATCCCATCTCATTCCAATTAAAATCTGGTCTATCTTTAACCGATGCTGATGTAGCAAATTTTGTTAATAGCGCGTTCCACATGGGCATCTTCAAATCCTCCTTGCAAATTGTATTGCCAATATTTTCGTAAACTTTAGAGCATTTAATACCTCATATATTTCCATTTTCTTTCATCCATTTTTTTATGGAAGCCCCATAGGCTGTCAGAACCATTTAACCATTTAATAAAAATTATAATTTTTATCTCTGCTTGGTTTTGACAACACGGTTAGAAAATATTTTGCGCAATCTGAAACAATTTCGTAATTTATTTGAAAATTTTGTTATGCATTCTGTTTTTATCGCTCTGTTACCATTATTTAACGTCTAGAGTCTATTCTTATTTACATATTCATTTGACATTTGACTTTGAGCACGAAGTATAAGTTCTTATCAAAATTCAAAATAAATGCTTTGTTTGCCACTTTTAAATAAAGACTTACAAAATCAATCGATTAAAAAACTAGTTTTAAATTGGTTTTATATTTTAGATAAACTTTAGAAAACCTATGGTTCTTGACCTTAGAATATATATGTACATGTATGTGTATATAAACTTTTATTAGGTGTAGCAAAAAGAAATCTATTACATTCCCAATAGACATACTTTAGTAAGCAAGCATTTCAAGTGGACGCCAACAGACAGAAAACTGCAATAAAGGAAAACAACTTTCGTTGGACGGCTGAAATCAAAGAAGAATGTTTATGTTATACTCTACACTCCACAACGGTATCGAATATATAATTCTACTCGTGAAACGCTGTTGTATTCCAACAAAATCGGTTCATACAGGCAACATAAAATGAAGGTTCTGCCGTGTGTTTTTGGTATTGACAAGGAACCATTTATTATACACTACTCCTCTCCGTTCAAGCTCTTAATTATGTCCTATACGGTCAACGATTGAATCTTTACTTTTGATTCAACGTCTAAGCGCACTATTTTCCTTATTTCTACAATGTTTTTTCAAATTGGGTTTTTGAAAAATTTTTGTTTTACTTAAAGTACATTCATCGCATGACATTGTAGGTATTTTCTGTATTTTGGATTTCTTACTATATTTTATCCTTATACTCTTCCCCAATCGTTGTAAACTGTTCCTAAAAGTTCTGATCACTTGCACGATGCTTAAATTCGTGCGAGTTCAGTCATTCAGTCAGCAACTCTTGCACTTGTCAGTGTTTCCAAGTGTGTTCTGGTCTCCCAGCATGATTGCTACACTTCGAGTTTCACTTTGTGTTGAGTCCAGCTCCATTTAAGGCCAGTTTACTCATCTGTTAAAGCACATTACTTCACTATTATGACAGAATGCTGGAGGAAAAATTGTTAAGAGTAAAAGGTTGTGCGTATAAGCGTGAATAGGACAAATTGTCCCCTTCTCTGTCTTAAGACAAATAGTGGCCGGGAGGGAACTATTCATGTTTAATAAAGTAGTTAAGCGGAAACTAGTTAAGTTGCCGTAGTCTAGTAGGTAGTGTGTTTGTTTATTAGAACAAATCGAAGGAACTTTGGTGTTTCGAAAGTATTTCAACTTTTTGCAGCCGAACGATTTTTTTGCATGGGTATTCAAATAACCCCACAGTAGGTAGTTTTCATAAAAAATTTAATCCATCAAACATAAGAATTTCAATTCATCATTAAATTGCATAATTTACATTTCGTAGTCAATACAATTAAGATTCGTATTCCCCCTCATGTACAAATATTGCACAGCGCCCCTGTTATTATTGGTGTTTGTGTTACTCTCATGCTCTTTTACTCCATTTGCATTTGCGGTCAATGTTCAATGTTTGACAGCCATCATAACCTTAAAACACGCGTTAAATGTCGAATGCAATCGATTAGATAATTAAACTTCATTATTTGTGAATAACCAAACTTACAAATCATTTAAACGCTATCAACATACATAGGGAAAATGCAAATTTGTATTTGTTCAACACATTTAATAAATTATTGTAATTATAATAACAAAAACATCTGCATTAATTAAAAATTCGAAAATCAAATCAAAAAAGACAAAAAGAAGATGATGAACGTTGAACTTTCTATTTTTCTCTCTTTTTTCTGTTTCCACTCTATTAATAACAGCAACAACGACGACGACACAACATGTAAACAAGTGTGTTAACCAAATTGAGATTGAGTGAAAAAAAAAGCCATTAAAATCAACAACAACAACAATAATAATAAAACCGTTACAAAATAGTTTGTTCGTTAAGAAAAAGAAAGTTCCATTGAACTCTTTATTGTTATGGTTTATTTCCATAGGAAATATGATGCAACCTGTTATAATTAATACCGCTATTCTCTTTGTCTATTGTAATCTCATCTCTCTCTCTCTCTCTTGTATTACTACTATGTGTGTATGTATGTGCGAATGTATGTCATTTACCTAAATTGATTAATTAGAAACCCGGGTAAAAACTTTTTAAATTAAAAACAAATTTCCATCCCACAATTACAAAGTAATAAAGCTTTTGACCAAAAATAGAATGTAACAGTACAAGTTGAAAAAGAAAATCAAGAAAAATAAAGCCATTGACCGAGCCGTATGATGTAAAACATCATAATTAATATTACATCGATTTCTATGCTGTGAGTTTTAATTCTGTTTCATTATTCCCGTGAACGGTATTTGAGTAACACTGTTTGCTTGAATATGAGACAGAGAGCGGGAGAGAAAGAGAAAAAAAGAATTTTTTTTCTTAAAGAATTTTTTTGGATTTCGTTTCACCATTTACTCTTATTCTTATGGTATTGTAGAGAATTTATAAAGGGCATACTTTTAGGCGTTCACTAAATTCGTTCCAATAGACAGTAGTACAGTGGTTATATGAACAGTTTTTATTACACCGTTTAACTAAATTATTAAAATAAATTTGTTAACACTCGATTAAGGTAATAAATCCTAAAAAATCCAAATATTTATTTCGGCTATAGTTATGTCGCATTTGGGGGAATATTCTAATAGGATAAAAAGCAATATATGTATGCATGTATGTATGTGTATATATTTTAGTTAATACTTTAAGTTTGATAGCAGCGCATAGTTCTACAAAGACGGCACTAGGACATTATTAAGCTAAATGCTTAGCAAACCGGTAGATGTGGGCGTTGGAGTCCAACAAATGTATACCGCATTAAAATTGTTACTTTTGGATACAAACTTTGACCCCCTTCCCCTTTCGTGCAGGGGATTATATATTTAAACTTTATAGGTTACTGCCTAGCAGACCGCTAAAAGTGGCCATTGGAGTCCGACAAGTGTATATCCTGTTAAAATTGTTAATTTTGGATACAATTTTTGATCCCTTACCCCTCGTGCAGGCAATAATATATTTAAAATTTATAGATTAGGTGATAATTTTATCTTTTAATGGGAGATCTACAGTTCAACTTTGCAACTGGACGACAGATTTGAGAACTAGTTTTTTACGCTCAGAATTTTTGCCTATTGAGAGGAGTTTGTCGAAAAAATATATTTTTTTTAATATTTTTCAGGATGTGAGAACCGCAGTTTCAATAATCGTGTCAACATACCATTTTGATAATATTTTGAATTTTCACACATTTCAACTTTCTAAATGAAACTTACACGCTTAACATTAAAACAAAAATTCTAAGTGCAAATACCCTTTTTTTAAATTAAATTTTATTTTTATTATAAATTTTTCTTTAATATAATAATCTAAGATACTAAGACTTAAAGATTTCGTTTTTTTTGTTTCGATTTCCTTTTATAAATTTTTAAACGTAAACAAATTTAAAATAATTATAATAGAAAAGAAGGAAAAGTTAAAACGAGAATCGTAGTTATTTTTAACCAACCATAGAATAAAAAATATATAAGAGGAAGGAAAAGTAATGATTATTCCGTTCGTCTACTTTTGTAAGTCATTGTACATGACCCGAAGAAATTTCGTAAAGGCTAAAAGTATGCTTTAATATACACTTAAGTGCTATACATTCATTTTAAACCAAAAAGCATAATTTTTAAAAATTTATTATTTTTTCTTTTTTAACAATAATGATTATAATCGTAATTTATTAAAATAAAAATATAATAGAGTAGAATGGTATAGAAAAATAAACAAAAAACAAAAAAGTAAAATAATTAAAATTAAAACACCCTTAAAGGCGAATAATAATGAAAGAAATGATATTTTAAATGGTGCTGAAAACAGAAAATTGCTTGTTTTTTCTCTCTTTTTGCTGTGCCTACAGCCAAACCAGGAAACCAAACACTAATAGGGACAAAGGCAAACCAATGGTGAATCCTAGTAGAGGTACACATATTACTGAAAAAGTGATGCATAACACTACAAATGTGAAAGTAAAACTAAAAAAAAATAATTCGATTTAAATTTTCTTTTTCTGCCGGTAGTTTGTTTTTTTTTTTTTTTGTAATACTTACCTGCTATCGTAAGGAACCTGTGATTGTTCTAGGAAAAGTAAACTTCTTTCACCCAGTATCGTACGATCTAATAATTCAAGCCAATTACACCGACTAGCATCGAAATTATAACGTTTACGATCTGTTTCATGCATTTCGTTTATAATACGTAAAGCATTCGTTAAATCGTAACGGAAATTTGAAATCAGGTTAAAGTCAAAATCTTCGGCACCCAAATTGAATATCCTCCTAAACATATTGAGCCTGAAAAAAAAAAACAAAATAAAAATTTTAATTAAAAATACCAGCTTTTTTAATCTGTTTTACTGTCTGTATGAAAATTGTAAGAAATTTGGCTCAAGAAGGGTTTACGGAGACAGCTAACAGTCCTTAAAATGGCATCTGCTTTATTCCTGTGATAGTGTACAATCTTTGGTTGTCCTTCACCCGATCAACTTTGCTAAGGCAAAGAAATTAATGGGAATCCCTTTGTTTCTGTCATGTGCAGATGCTACACCTGGATCATTATCTTTATGCTCTTAATCAAATTCAGTTAAAATCCAGATTCTTTGTTATCCCCACCTCTTGTTTCAATCATCTCCTATTCTATATATGTATGAATATGGAATTCTTCAATAAAACTAGCTTGTGACATCTGCCTTATTTGTGACATTAAATTACACGTGGCTGTAATGTGTTTTCTGGTAAGGATATTCAAACTGTCAGCGGCTTGATTCTAAGATAGTGCAAGTTGTTGGTTTTTAAAACCTTCAGAAATACAGCTACAGTTTTAATCCTATGATTGTATCGGTCTTAATCTCTCTTTCTTTATTTTATTAAACAAGTATCTTTATTCGCTTCTTTGCGTTCACTACTAAAACAATTGTTCCTTTAAAGCTTCGTGATAGTGTCCTTTAATATTTCCCTAAGAAAAGCAAACGAATTCATCTCGCTTCTGTCAACGCTGTAACTCAGGATGTGCCTAGATTTTTACTTCAAATCTTTAAAGAACTACATCTTTTATGTGTTAATTTTTCTTTGTTTTCCAACAAAGTACGTGCCTAAGTCTTTTGATTTCAAATCAATAAAAAAAAAGTTTATTGCTTAAGTCTTTTGTTATGTTTTCTTTA
Source organism: Sarcophaga variegata (assembly GCA_932273835.1). NCBI lineage: Eukaryota > Metazoa > Arthropoda > Insecta > Diptera > Sarcophagidae > Sarcophaga > Sarcophaga variegata. The sequence continues at coordinate 107,255,675 of OW026360.1, forward strand.
CCAAAACAAAATTTTTTTGCTTAAGTTTTTGATTGTTTGGTTTTGTATTAGGTTTCCAAACCTAAATAAAGTTTGTTTTCTAAGTCTCGTTCGTTTTTTTTTTTATTCTCTACACTTACATTCTGAACTGCTGCTTGGAAGTCATCAGAGCGCATAACGGCAACAATTTGAACAAATAAAAGTAGAGATTATAACGCCAACCATTACGCAATTTTGCCATGGGCAAAAACCAACTCGGAGTATTCGGGAAATTCTGTCTTATGCAGGCAATAATATGTTCACGGAATTCAGACAATGTCAATGGATTCACCTCTCCCGAGGTGCAATGAATAACTTCAGGTGTTTCTAGATGGCGTGTGCCCACATACCAGCCCATAGTCAAACAGGCGTTTATAACAAAATCACGGGGTATGATATCGATGACAGCCGAACCACGGCCGCGTATGGTACGTAGATAACCCTTAAGAAACTCAGTTACAAATAAGAAACCCAAATGTTCATAGTTGGGATTGCCCTCAATATCGGGTGTAGGTTTGTCATAAGTGCCATAAACTAAAAAAAAACGATGAAGACAAAACAAAGAAAGTCAATAAAAAATTCGTATAAAAGGAATCTAAACATTGCTATTCACCTATTGAGGGCCTTACTATGGCCGTGGGTAAACCTTTCATTTCCATCATAAGCAAATTCTCCGACAAGTTCTTGGTAAATGTGTAAGCATTGAAATGATCGCCGATATATTGTTTGCATTTTTTTTCTGTGAAGTCCACCCATTGACTGTCATCGGCGGCCATTTTCATCATTTCATGGGGATCGTATTTGGATTTGTAGACCTCTTCGAGTATCAGGCCACGATTATTACTGTTACAGAAGGCTGTTGAACAGTAAATGTACGCTGTCAGGTTTTTAACACGTTTGGCCATTTCAATGGTGCGCATGGTGCCCGTTAAATTTGTTTGAATGACTGTACGTAACTGTAAATTGAATTCATTGGCCAAATATTTGGTGCGCATGGTGTTCGTTAAATCTATTGTAACGTCTTCAAATAAGTGTGAATTGAATTCAGTGGTGGCCTCATTGTGATAAATAATATTGACACGTTCAATCAATTCGTTCATATTGTCATCGCTCAAATTAAAATTCACTTCATTCAGTTCACCTACCACCAGCTTAATTTTCGCTAAATCGTATTTGGGAAAGAGCTGCAAAAGGAGAACAAGAAAAAAGAACAGATTTAAGATTGTGATTTTAAAAGTTTAAGTAAAGTTAAGTGAATGTTTTGATTGGTTACTAAAGCAACAAGCTTTCAATGCTGATTCCGGAACAAAGTTTTCTCCAGCATGGACCTGTCGCTTATGGGGCTCGGAGAAATCAGCAGCAAATGTAGAAAAATAATGTCATTGAGTGGTAGCCTTACCGTTACTGACAATTCAGAGCCCTAAAGCCTTATGATAATTGACTTTTCCTTGGCCTACAATTGAAAATTATAAACCGAACGGTATGTGGTTTCAACAAGAAGATGAGGGGAATAGTATTTTCACGACTTGGCTACATCTCTTGATCATCCAGCTCATTTAATTTGTCACCGTTAAATTGTTTGGTGCCAAGAAATTGCATGAATTTCCATACATGGAAGCCTTACATAATGTGAAGCTTAGTGTACAGCTTGGCAATACTTTTTGCCCAAGAGAGTGTCTAATAAAGCAAGGATTTCAATTGAGCTGTGAGTGAAGGAGTACATTTTTAAATGTATACAGCGGGGGTCAATCTAAGTAAAGCAATTAAAGTTCTTCGGTCCAATGCGAGTTGGCAATGAATTCCGCATCCGATTCAACAATGCGCATGTATGAGCTATTCAACGACATGGACGTTGAACAGCGTATTAGCATTCAGCGGCAGCGCTAGAAGAGGCTGATCCAGCGAATCAGGTGTTCATTAAAAGAATCGACAATTGACATGTGAGGGACATTTCCATTTAAAGTGACTTAGAAACTTGAACTTAGAAGTGGTCGTGGTCTAGTAGGTATTGTGTTGGCTTCTTAGATGTGAGGTCACGGTTCAAACCCGTGAATAGACATCTTCAACAAAATGAAATACGAAAAATATTTCTTCGCAACTGCCTCTCAGCAGATCTCTGGGAGTAAATAAAAAAATTGCACTGAAAAAGTTTCTCAAAAAAAAAAAAATCTGTCATTTGAAGTCGACTTGAAACTGTAGGTTCCGCCACTCATCTATAAATTTAACACACAGAACATAAATGGTGTAAGAAGCACAATGTAACCAGTGATGACAATTGTGACGTTTAAAAAACGCTAAAATCAGCTGCCTTAACCGTTTTCTTGGAGGGAGAAAGAAAATGTTAAAAGTTTTGGGAAGCAAACGTGTTAGAAGCAACAGATATACAGAGTGAAATCTTGCGGATAAAGTAGAAGAATTAAATGTAAACAAACATTTATTTTGTGTTAAAAAAGGGAAAATTTAGAATATTTTTTAATTTCTTCAATGAAAAGTTTAAAGATTCTTAAATATTTAAATATTAATCGAAATGTGCGTGATTTTCGGTCACAATGAATATAGTTTCTTGTGCAAGAGATAATTAAGAAGCTAAATATTACAAGATCAAAATAAGACGTACTGCTCATAAAAAATTTTTCTTGCTGAAAGTTGCCAATATTTTTTAATTTCTTGAAAGAAAAAGTTAAAAATTGTTATTGCTATTAGTTGTTTTTATTATTTATTAATAGTTTTACACAAAAATTACATTTTTTATTAACTCTCGCCAAAATAAAAAACCCACCCCAAAACCTAAAAAAACATAAATAAACAAAACAGACAGACAATCAGAAAGGGACAGAAATACTTTTTGGTAATATTTGCTGTCCCTTTCTTAGTATACGGTTAAATGTCAAAATCCCGAGTCGCCACTGTGTACATTGTGGTAAGAAGCTAGGCCGTAAACCTGACTGAAGGGTTGTAATGACTAGTTATGTAAGAAACTTGAACTTGCCAGACTCTTAACATTTAAAATAATACGCAGTGTTGCCATAATATCAATTAAATTGAAAGAAATTGTATTTGAAAAGTAAAAAAGGGCAAAACATTTCTTTCTGTGTACTTGTGAAAAATAATTTCGTGCCATTGTTAAAATTTTTTTTTGTAAAACTACGATAACAAATTATTTATTTTAAACAATCCTAAGCCTGCAAAGACTTCTTTCTTTCCGTCTTCTTTGATTATTTATTGCTTCACAATAAATTTGATTGCGTGGCCCAGACTATATAAAAGCAATGTATGGGATAGGGGTGTCATCACTGGGCATTGATATTCGCGTATTTGCACTCTTACAAGAAAGGTAGCTCTTTGTATTTTTGTTTTATAACAAATTGCTTAAGTAATTATAGTTTTAAACATAAATGTTTAATTAATATGCTTTAAAATTTCTTTTTTTTTTTGTTTTTGATGGCTTCACTTTTTTTTAATACTTTTCCAACAAAATTGTTCAAATTAAATACGGAAAGAAATAAAAGTAAAATCAAGAAAAAAATAGAAAACTTACTCGTTCTTCTAATAATTCACTGAAAATCAGAACTCTTACGCCCCTGACCAATACATAAATGTTGCCAATATCTGGTGATGCATCCAATAAAGCCTCGATTAAATCAGTGCCCAAAAATCCTCTGCCACCCGTTACGAAAACATTTTTATGGGCAAAAAACTCACCAATTGTCATCATATTGGAAGTTTTATCACTAGCTGGCAATGGTTTAAGATCGAGATCATGACTTCTGTAATGATCACTCATGTCCGTCATATTTGTGTTGAGTTCGGTTGAAACAGGATAGTTCTCTTGTTGCCGCAATTTTGTTTTCAGATCTCTTATTTCCACGCGCATACTTTCAATTTCACTTGATCTATTTTCTAGAATAGTTATCCTCTCACATGTTTCATGTAGTTTATTATCGATTATTATATTTTCACGCAGATCTTTTACGAGTTCTTCTTTAAATTCTCTAAATTTATGGTCAATAGTATTCAGGGTCTGTTCGGAGAATTTGTCAAACGTTTTGTCCATAGAATTTAATAGTTTAAGAGGTGAGTCAAGTAATGATTGTCGTGAAGAACTTTGTTGAATGTCCGCAATACATTTGTTGACTGGTGTGTTTTGTAATCCATCTGAGGTTGATGCTATAAATTCCGAATTTTCGACAGTAGGCATGTTTGGTATGGTTTTTGTTGGTTATTGTCTTAGATTTAGATTTGCGTACGTTACTTTTATTTATTTTCTTGTCCTTCCTTAGGTTATACATTAAAAATAATAAGTGAACTTAAATTTTTTAAATTTAACTTTCGGTACTTGAGATAAATTTGGCAGCACTTATTAAACCGGTAATTGGTGTTAACAATCAGCTGGTTTTTCGTATTTTATTTACTTTTGTTTTGTTTTGTATAGGATACTGACACTGTAGATTAAAGATACTGTGTATGTTGCTTGTTTTTTGTTGTTCGATCGCTGTTATTTTCAATTTTGTGAATGAGTCACCATAAATGAGAATAAGATTGTCCTTTGTATACGATATTAGTTTTTGTAAATTTTAAATATTCTGTTGGTATTCGTTATTTCAATTTGATAAATTACACATTGTTATCGTACACTGTAGAATTATTTTTTTATATTATTATTTGTTGTAAAAAATGTAAGCATGATATTATTTTTATGATAGGCTGTTTAGAGGATATTTAAATTTGAAAAACACAGATGCTGGCACTTCACAAAAGCTATTTTCTTCTCTTGATTTAAAATAATGAGTTTGATCACAAACTTATAAATCAACGTTGTACTCAGTATGAATGAATCATAGTTAAATTTCAATATGGGTGACTTTATTAAGCCGAAAGTCCATACCATCCGTTTCATGCGACCTTGCGTTACATTCGATTCTTGAATTCTGCAACTGTAACAGCATTTTTATTACAAGTTACACACAATGCGTTTTATGCAACTGGTTTTTTGTTTTGTTTGATCAGATGTTGTGGTAAAATAATTAGCAATTTTGGAAAAAATGGAAAATCAAATTGTGATTTTAAACGATGTTTATGTTTATGAATTTATATATATGATATTTAGTGCTGCTAAGGCCTTCGAAAGGCTTCAAAAGAACGGAAGACAAGTATTTTCAGTTAATTTATCCTCCATTTTTCTTGTTTACAAATTAATAAATTCAAAAGTGATGACACTCAGTACATAAAAACAATCGATAACTGGTATACAAATTTTGTTCGTGAAAGAAATGTTTTAAAAAATGCATTTCCCTCTTAAATTAGTAGTAAGCTTTATTATGATGATGATGGTTTTTATTAATATTTTTATAATGCAAATAAAAATATGCGAAAATAATAATGCACTATTTATCGAAACCATTCACAATAGAATATAATTTGTCATCTCTAGTACTACAAAACATCTGATATTTTTAGCAATGCATCAGTCGCATACAAAAGTAGAAAGTAAACCTACTTGATGCATTCTATGCGTTTATGCGTTCTATGCATTTTCTTCTGTAACTTGTCATAAACAACTACACTGATTCTACTTTTTCGGTATATGCATGTAACGCAAGGCCGCATGAAACGGATGGCATTAACTTTCGGCTTTATATTCAAAATTTCGAGAGTGCTTCTCAGTAGCGAAAAAACGATTCATTGCTGATCTCTGGATAAGACCGTAGATTAATTGTAATATGGAGGTTAATGCTTTAAATAAAATATTAAAAAATAATCCACTTAAAATATTTGTGAATTTTTTAAAAGGCTTTTTGTTTTAATTTATTTCTTTTATCTTTTTTTTCTAGATGTATTCTTTTTTACTGTAATCGATTTCACTTATGCACTGATCTTTTCTTAAGCCGAAAGTCCATACCATCCGTTTCATCCGTTGTTTGTGACAAGTTACAGAAGAAAATGTATAGAATTCATAGACGCATAGAATGCATCAAGTAGGTTTACTTTCTACTTTACTATGCGATTCATACATTGCTAACAAATATCAGCTGAGATGACAAATTATATTCTATTGTGAATGGTTTCGATAAATATGTTTAGATAAATATAAATAGTGCATTATTATTTTCGCATTTTTTTATTTGCATTATAAAAATGTTAATAAAAACATATTTCATAATAAATTTTACTAATTATTTAAGAGGAAAATACATTTTTTAACACATTTATTTCATGAACAAAATTTGTATACTAGTTATCGATTATTTTAATGTACTGAGTGTCATCTCTTCTGAATTTATTCATTTGTAAACAAGAAAAATGCTGGATAAATTAACTGAAAACACTTGTCTTGCATTCTTTTGAAGCCTTCGGTAGGCCTTAGCCGCATAAAATATCATATATGTAAATTCATAAACAAGTAATTAATTCCATATTTTTTTTTAAATCACAATTCGATTTTCCATTTTTCCCAAAATTGCTAATTATTTTATCACAACAGCTGATCACAAAAAAGTGTCGTGTATAACGAATTGTGCGTAACTTGCAATAAAAACCACATAGAATGAAAGAATCGCATGTAACAGATGGTATGGACTTTCGGCTTTAAGACCTTTTTCTTTTGTGTTTAATTTGCACATGAATACATATAATATTTTACTCCTATTTTTATATTTAATAAATATTTGCTATATTTAAATCGTATGGTGTTTAAAACACAATTTTTTTTATAATTTTCCAACTAAATATATATTTTGCAATTATTATCCGTGTTTTCTTTTTTCTTAATGAGAAAGCAACAGGCGAAACTTCTACTCTGAGACTGAAAAATACACAACAGGGCGAACTCGCCTTGATACACAACATAAACGCGTGAACAGAGGAATATACAGGGTTACTCAAAAATACATATAATTTTTAAATGAATTGCGTTTTTTGTAAAAGCAGAAAAATTTAATATTTATTTCTTTCAAAAATTATTGGAGATAAACATGAAAATTGATTTTGATTGTAAAATTGTGTTGAATCTAAGTATACTATTCCATGTAGTTGTGGTTTTTTGACTTTTAATGTCATTTTAATAACTAATTGTGGTCACAATATTAAATAAGCGTTTTAAAACATTACAACAGAGGGAAATAAATGACATTTAACATTAGTGTTCATTAACAATAGAGCTGTCACATTTATTTGTAAACAACAAAAGAAAACAACAAAAATTTTACAAAATATCTTAAACTTTCTTCAAAATTTTTGTAAAAAACCAAGAAATTAGTTTTATAATATGGATAAAGCTGAACGCAAGGAGCGTCTTCGTAGCCTACGATATTTGAGTAACAACACTGTTTGCTTGAATATGAGACAGAGAGCGATGGAAAAATGGAGAAAAAAAAAATACGTTTCTTTGGACTTCGTTTGTTTGTTTACTTCCTTTCCCATTTACTCTTATTCTTATGGAATTGTAGAGAATTTCTAAGGGGCATACTTTTAGGCGTTCACTAAATTCGTTCCAATAGAATGTAGCACAGTGGTTATATGAACAGTTTTTATTACACTGTTTAACTAAATTATTAACATAAATTTGTTAACACACTCGATTAAGGCAATAAATCCTAAAAAACTAAATATCTATTTTGGCTATAGTTATGACCAGACGTCGGCACTAAGATAAAAATGTGATTGTATTTGTGAGAGGCATGTGTTAACCCAAAGGAAAATTGTTAGTAATATTTTCAAGTCTACTTATTAACCCAATAATATGTATATGTGAGCGAAAAATATAGAAAAATTGTACTGCGCTAAATTCCTAAAGACACCGTATTTAACTTGGCAACTATTCTTCCAAAAATCGAAATTATTTCTAATTGATATTAGTGAATTCTACTGTAATATTTCTTTGAGTGTATAATTGTAGTCTGAAAAAAGCGACATGAATCTTCTATTTTAGAAGCTGACATGCAACTGAATGCATTTTTTAACGAACATTGTTGATGATCTTTTTAACGAACATTGTTTATGTTCGTGTCCTATGTGTGTAAAAAGCCGAAGATGTTCTTCCCCTGAGGGAGGACATTGATGCCGAGACTGGTTATGACGCATGTGGGGGAATATTCTAATAGGATGGGAAGCAATATACATATGTATGCATGTATATATTTTAGTTAATACTTTAAGTTTGATAGCAGCGCGTAGTTCTACAAAAATTAAAAAATCTTTCGTTTGAAGTCGACTTTAAACTGTAGGTCCCGCTACTTATGTATAAAATTAACACACACAGCATAAGTGGTGTGAGAAACTAGGTTGTATTTTTATTTTTTTTATTTTATTTTATATATTTTTTATTTTTGTTTTGTTTTACTTTTGTAAAACCCCTGTTGATAACTTGGTATCCTTGTTAGGTGCTGCCAAGTAATGTGTTTCTTTTGTTATGGTTTCTTATACGAAAAGAGGTGAATTTCTTGTCTAACCTTCTTAATAAACCGTTAATTAGTGTTTAACGTTAATTTAATTATATACTTTACGATAAATTATTGCACATGCAATAGAAATTAGTAGGATAACAGACAGTGAAGGGGAAAAAATAATAGCAACATATTTTAAATTCTTTTGCTTTGAAAATCTTATGGAAATATTTTCGTATTTCGTTTTGTTGATGATGTCTATTCTCGGCTTTGAACGGCCTCACGTCTAATAAGCCAACACACTACCTACTAGACTACGACAACTACTAAGTTCAAGTTTCTTAGTCACTTTAAATGGAAATGTACCTCACACGTTAATTGTCGATTCTTTTAATGAAATTTTCTTTGGCATTTTGGCAATAATTTTGTGTATAGGTCGGCAATTTTGTTTTTCTTTCTTTTTTCTCACGGGCTGGTTCCTATACAATAGCGAAAAACCCTTGATATTTTATACTCATCACTCCTCTGGGTCATCCTTGCTGGTAGGTTAGCAGGATCCCAGTTAGGTGCTACTGATACCACATAAGCCAAAAACTATACAGAGGGATCAAACAGTGCCTATAAAAACTATTCCAATTCCAAAATAAATCTCAATATAGCGATAATCGAAGTAGCCGTAGTCTAGCAGGCAGTATGGTGGCTTCTTAGACGTGAGGTCACGGTACAAAACCACAGATCAGACACCTTCAGCAAAACAAAATATGAAAAAATATTTCTTCGACAAATACTCTGAGAGTAAATAAAATTGCCATGAAAAGTTTCTCAAAAACGAATCTGTCGTTCGCAGACGACTTTAAACTGTAGGTCCCGCCACTCATGTAAAAAATTAACACACACACAACATAAGTTATGTGAGAAGCTAGGTCGAAATTCTGGCTGAAGGCTTGTTATGACCAATTAAGTACGTATGTACATATGTATACATTTCGGACTAAATCTTCCTGGTCTCTGTGGGTTCAGTGTACCATTTTTCTTTTGTAAATGAAAATGCAAATTTCTAAACTTATAATCCAGACAATAAAATGTAAAAGGCGAAAAATCATAAAAGGTTCCTGCAGTCCAGCTCTACAGCAAGAATAGAACTCAGGAAGCTAAGTTCTTTAGCACTCAATGCATCATCCCATTAGATTTTACAGAGGGTGCGTTTTCTAGGCTTTATCTACGCCATAGTCTAGTAGGTAGCGTGTTGGCTTATTAGACATGAGGCCTCGGTTCAAACCCCAGGTCTGCTAGGTAGTATGTAAGACGTGAGGCCACGGTTCAAGGTCAGACATCTCCAACAGAACGACTTCTCAGCAGATTTCTGGCAAAATCTCCGAGAGTAAATAGAAAATATTCTCAAAAATCTGTCGTTTGAAGTCGATTTTAAACTGTAGGTCCCGCTACTTATGTATAAAATTAACACACATAGCATAAGTGGTGTGAGAAACTAGGTTGTAATCCTGACTGAAGGATTGTAATAAAATAATGTATGTATGTATTTATTCTCACTAGTTGTTAGAAACATATTTAAGTTCCTTATTGCACAGTGTCTCCTTTTTCGAATAACACCAACTGCATTAGGAATTCCTTTAATTTATGCTCAGCGAAATACTTTTGTCAACTTTCTGATTACTTGCTTTCAAACTGATTCACTGTATGCAAACAAACATTGTAAGTGTAGATACCCTTTTTTTAAATTAAATTTTATTTTTTATTATACATTTTTCTTTAATATAATAATATTTTATAAACATCTAAGACTTAAATATATCGTTGTTTTTGTTTTAAACGTAAACAAATTTAAAATAATTATAATAGAAAAGAAGGAAAAGTGAAAAAAGAAAATCGTAGATATTTTTAACCAACCATAGAATAAAAAAATTATAAGAGGAAGGAAAAGTAATGATTATTCCGTTCGTCTATTTTTGTAAGTCATTGTACATGACCCGCAGAAATTTCGTAAAGGCTAAAAGTATGCTTTAAATTATTTATTTATATACACCTAAGTGGTATACATTCATTTTAAACCAAATAAAGCGTAATTTTAAATATTTATTATTATTTTTTTTCTTTAACAATAATAATTATAATCGTAATTAAAATAAAATAAAAATATAATAGAGGTAGAATGATATAGAAAAATATAAACAAAAATAAAAAAATTAAAATAATTATAATTAAAACACACACTTAAAGGCGAATAATAATGAAAGAAATGATATTTTAAATGGTGCTGAAAACAAAAAATTGCTTGTTTTTTTTGCTGTGCCTACAGCCAAACCAGGAAACCAAACACTAATAGGGACAAAGGTAAACCAATTGTGAATCCAAGTAGAGGTACACATATTATATAAAGAAAGCCGTAGAGAAATGCAAAGCCCACATAGTGCAGGGTAGTAAAACTAAAAAAGGAAAAAAAAAGAAAATAATTCCATTTAAATTTTCTTTTCTTGCTGGTAGTTTGTTTTTTTTTTTGTTATAATACTTACGTTATATTATAGATACGATGCCAAGGCTTTACAACCGGTTTTTCTTTGAAATAGAAACGTCTTATACCCAACATCATACGATCTAATAATTCAACCCAATTACACCGACTAGCATCGAAATTATAACGTTTACGATCTGTTTCATGCATTTCGTTCATAATACGTAAAGCATTCTTTAAATCGTAACGGAAATCTTTACTCAGGAAAAATTCAAAAGCTTTGGCACCCCTATTGAATACACGCATATATTCATAGGCTCTGAAAAGAAAAACAAAATAAAAATTTTAATTAAAAATACCAGGTTTTTTAAGCTGTTTTAGTTTGGCTCAAGAAGGGTTTACGGAAACAGCTAACAGTCCTTAGGGAAGGGTTAAGGCTTTCTAAAGTGGCGTCTGCTTTATTCCTGTGATAGTGTACAATCTTTGAATGTCCCTTACCCTATCGTTGTAATGTTAATCAGACTTAAGAAAATTACTCAAGGCATGGTGCTAATACTAGCACCATCAAAGACAATCAAAGATTGTACACTATCACAGGAATAAAGCAGACGCCACTTTAGAAACCCTTAACCCTTCCCAAGCATACACCTTACGATTAGTAAAATATTTATTTACTCGCCCTAAGCCACTTAAACGAGTGAAATATGTCCAGCTATCCCTTTTGCTAAGACAATATGTAAAAAAGTTATAACCGGAGAAATTAATGGGAATCCCTTTGCTCCTGTCATGTGCTACATGCTACACCTGGATCATTATCTTTATGCTTTTAATCAAATTCAGTTAAAATCCAGATTCCTAATTATCCCCACCTCTTGATTCAATCATCTCATAATCTCCATATGGAATCCTGGAATCAAACCTCACTTATTATGGCATCCGCCTTTTTTGTGACATTAAACTACACGTGATAGCATCAAAGAATGTGCTTCCTTGTAAGAAAATTCAAATTCTTAGCGGATTTATTCTAATCTAGTGCATGTTGTTGGCTTTTCCAACTTTTAAAATTACAGTTTAAGAGTTAAATTGCTTCAGAAGTGTTAAAATTTCATTTCAATGATGTTGAAACCTGTCTTAATTTCTCCTTCTTTATTGTGTTAAACTGTTGTCTTCATTCGTTTCTTTGTATTCTCTACTAGAACAGTTTTCCCTATAAAGTTTCATTCTTTTCTAAGGAAACGATGTAACTCAGCACGTGCCTACATTTTTATTTTAAATCTTCAAAAACTATGCCTTTTAAGTTGTAATTTTTCTTTTTTACCCAGAAAGTACGTGTCTTAAGTCTTTTGATTTCAAATCAATAAAAAAAAAAGTTTGTTGCTTAAGTCTTTTGATTTCAAATCAATAAAAAAAAGTTTGTTGCTTAAGTCTTTTGTTGTTGGGTTTTCGTTTCCAAAACTAAAGTTTGTTGCTTAAGTCTTTCGTTGTTTGCTTTGTCTTTTCCAAATCTAAATAAAGTTTGTTTTCTAAGTCTTTTGTTTTGATTTTTTTCTGATTCTCTACACTTACGTGTGCTGCGGCATGCCCAAACCCAGTATCCTTTCAGGCCACGCAAATATGAATGCCGGTAACAAGTTGAACAAATAAAAGAAGAGATTATAACGCCAACCATTGCGCAATTTTGCCATGGGCAACCAAACAAAAGTCTGCGGGGGATTCTTTCTAACGCAGGCAATAATATGTTCACCGAATTCACCCAACGTCAATGGATTCACCTCACCCGAGGTGCAATGAATAACTTCAGGTGTTTCTAGATGGCGAGTGCCCACATACCAGCCCATAGTCAAAGAGGCGCTTATAACAAAATCACAGGGTATGATGTCGATGACAGCTGAACCACGGCCGCATATGGTACGGAAAATACCCTTAATAAAGCCAGTTAAGAAACCCAAATGTCCAGAGTTGGCATTGCCTACCCAACCGGGTGTAGGTTTCTCATAAGTGCCATAAACTGAAAACAAAACGATGAAAAACAAAACAATGAAAGTCAATAAAAAATTCGTATAAAAGGAATCTAAACATTGCTTGCTATTCACCTATTGAGGGCCTTACTATGGCCGTGGGTAAACCTTTCATTTCCATCATAAGCAAATTCTCCGACAAGTTCTTGGTAAATGTGTAGGTATTGGGATGATCGCCGATATATTGTTTGCATTTTTCCTCTGTGAAATCCACCCATTGACTGTCATCGGCGGCCATTTTCATCATTTCATGGGGATCGTATTTGGATTTGTAGACCTCTTCGAGCATCAGGCCACGATTGTTGCTGTTACAGAAGGCTGTTGAACAGTAAATGTACGCTGTCAGATTCTTAACACGTTTGGCCAATTCAATGGTGCGCATGGTCCCCGTTAAATTTGTTTGAATGGCTGAACGTAACGGTGAATTGAATTTAATGGTGGCCGCACTGTGATAAATAATATTGACACGTTCAATCAATTCGTTCATATCATCATCGCTCAAATTGAAATTCACTTCATTCAGTTCACCCACCACCGGCTTAACTTTCGCTAAAGTTTTCTCATCGTGTTTGGCAAAGAGCTGCAAAAGGAGAAGAAGAAAAAACAACAGATTTATGGTTGTGGTTTTAAAAGTTTAAGTTAAGTTAAGTGGATGTTTTGATTGGTTACTAAAGCAACAAGCTTTCAATGCTGATTTCGAGAACAAAGTTTTCTCCAGCAATGAGCCTCATTTTTCATTCGATGTCGTTTATGGGGCTCTGAGGAACCAGAGGCAAATGTAGAAAAAAAAATAATAGCGTCCGGAAGAAGTGACAGTTTAATGCGTATTATGGCTTGGAGGTGTCATTGAGTCATAGTCTTACCGTTATTGACAATTCAGAGCCCTAAGGCCTTATGATAATTGACTTTTCTTTGGCCTACAATCGAAGATTATAAACTGAACGGTATGGGATGTGGTTTCAATAAGAAGATGAGGGGACTAGTATTTTCATGACTTGGCTACATCTCTTGGTCATCCAATTCCATTCAATTTGTTACCGTAAGATTGTTTTTTGGCCATGGTTCTGTTGCCAAGAGATTGCTTGCATTTCCTTACATGGAAACATGAAGCTTAGTGTATGGCTTGGCAACACTTTTTCCCCAACAGAGTGTCTTATAAAGCAAGGATTTCAATTGACCTGTGAGTGAAGGAGTAAATTTTTAAATATATACAGCGGGGGTCAATCTAAGTAAATCAAATAAAGTTGGCTGTAGAGAAAGAGTGTACAGTTTGGAGATATACAATCCTGTCACATGAATCCGAAGAGGTTTTTTCGTTTGCATACTTAAACACTGAAGCAGCAGCCTTGAGATTATTCGATAGAAAAGTCTTACGTACGATCTTTGGTCCAGCGCGAGTTGGCAATGATTTCCGCATCCAATTCAACAACGACATCATCGACATGAACGTTGTCTAGCGTATTAACATTCAGCGGCTGCGCTGGCTCGGCCATGTCGTACGAATTTAAGAGGATGCTCCGGGGAGACGGATATATGTGCAAGTCGACCAAGAGGATGACCTTGTTTGCGATGGATGGACCAAATCGACGAAGCCCTGTCATCAATTGGTGTGACCAATTGGCGAGGACGCGCAAGAAGCAGCAGAGATGCATGGAAGGATGTGTTAAGACAGGTCGAAATCCATTAATCGGGTTGTTAATTGGCAATTAAGTAAGTAAGCATAAGCATACTTAAAAAATATCTCCAGTGGCAGAGGAAATGAAAAATTGTCGTTCAAATTACGTAAGGCCTGTACTTGTATAACTTTCTGGAGGAAATTTAGTTGGAAAAAGCAGATGGTTATTCAATCTTAAACCATAAAATTGAAATCTATAGTTTTCTAGCGCTGTCAGATTTTTCTTTGATGTTAGTTGTTTAAGGAAAATTATTAAGTTTCCTTGAGGGATTGGTTGAAGCCTCTTATATTTCACACTACATCAAGCCACTTTGAGTTTCTAAGGCATACCTTATTCGTTTAACAATCTCATCGTTAAGAGGGGTTTGTTTAGTAGGTACTTTCGAGTCCTAGTAGTTCTAATGGTTCTTACAGGTCTTAACACATGAGTATTCAGTTCTTTCATGTCCTAGTAGTTCTAATGGTTCTTACAGGTCTTAACACACGAGCATTCAGTTCTTTCGAGTCCTAGTAGTTCTAATGGCTCCTACTGTTCTTAACACACATGCATCCAGTGCCTTATACTGTGCTGGTATATTTCCTAACGCTGGAAAGTTGTCAATGTAAAGCTAAAAGAGGTTGAGGCTAATAACTCTGGGAATTACAGCTCAAAAGCAATATTTTCCGCAATAGGGGGGAGATAATATTGTGACTTTATTTGCTATTTCGCCATAGTCTAGTGGGTAGTGTGTTGGATTATTAGGCGTGAACCCACGGTTCAAACACTAGGTCAGACATCTTAGCAAAACGAAATATGAAAAAATATTTCTTCGGCGACAGGCTTCTCACAAGAGTTCGGACAAAAACTCTTAAGCGTCAATAAATTTGCCATGAAAAGTTTCTCAAAAATCTGTCGTTTGGAGACAACCTTAAATTGTATGTCCCGCCACTTATAGATAAAATTAACACACACAACATGAGCTAGGTCGTAATCCTGACTAAAGCGTTGTAATGATCAATTATGTACGTATGTATGTGTGTGTATATGTCATTTCCAAAGCTCTTGATAGACTGTGAGAGCAACTAATTGCCATGAAAAATTTTCTTAAATCTATCGTTTGTACATTACGCTACTCATGGGTAAAATAAAAGCACATCCAATCTGAGTAAATCTAAGAAAATAATGTTATTTTGTTTGAAAAAAAAAAACGAAAGACTTAGAAAGCGAACTTTATTCAATATTTCTAAGATCGTAAGTGTTCGAACACGTCTGCAGCCGTTTAGAGATGCAAACTGTTTAAATATGTACTTTTCTCTGCAGGATGTTAATGGGATTTTTACAAAACGAAAGACTTAAGACACAAACTTTGCCATTTCGTTAAGACAAGCGTTTACAGGCAATCGAATATTTCATATGAAAAATCCTTTAATTATTCAATATTTAAGGGTTTTGTTTTTGAATTGAATTAAAAAAACCCATTAAAAACTGTTTCTACGCTATTGTCTGCATTGTCTGTGAATAATTCGAAATTTCTTTACCAGTTGGATTTAAGAAAACATTGTATAATTATTAGCTAAACAAAAACGAAAAAAAAAGAAGTAGAAAATATTTAATTAACATGTGTTAACAATTAAACACAAGTTAATGATCAACACATACATAATTATTGCGGTATTCGTGATTAAACACTTAAAATAATTTAAATTTTTTTTGATTTTCGGTTTTTGATTTTTGTCAATAAATTGTTGTACAATAATTGATGACAGTAAATTACACAGTGCAACAATAAAACAGAAAAAAAGATTTCAACCAAATTCATAACATAACCTTAGAAAGAGTATTTAAAAATAATACGCTTATAATCATTTTTAGTGGAGTATTACGTGCTTTTTTAATTCATCATTACAATCCTTAAGTCACACCACTCATGTTAGGTGTATTAATTTTGTGGATGAGTGGTGGGATGCACATTTTAATCGTCGACTTCGTAAAATAGATTTGATAAATTTTTCATGTACTTCCAACGTGGAAGAAACCACAAGTTTGTCAGTATCGAATCGTTACACTCCACAGAATGGTGTATTATCATCCCTTCTAGGGAATCTCACTTTAAAAAATTTTCTAGAGGAGGTGAATAATATCGTATGTTCACCGCAACAGTTAGATATGCAGATGAAAAGCATCGGAACGCTACGTCCTTGCTACTTGAAGCTGTATTAAAAAATTTTATGTGGATTATGTGGCTATTGTAGTTATGTTCCGCATAACCTTGTCTTAAGGTCCGAACAGATCTAGAAACTTATAACAAAATGGTAATGACACAAGGCCTCTACCTTCAAATTACCGGAACTCATTAGTATTCAACTCTACTAATAAACGATGTTAAAAATATGGGGCAAAGTGCTTTATACTTCTTAAAGGGCCGTGGAAAAAATTTAAAGTCTTAAAACTCCTATCGCCAGCTGGATTTCGAGTCATAGTGGAGATCGCTTTAAATTTCCATGATCATGTTTACTTGATGGTATTTAGATAGCAGTTTTATTGTAAGTTGGTAGACAGGGTGTCTTGATCACAAGCATATTATGCTCCATTTCAACTCAGGCTTTATTTACATACATACGTACATACATACATAATTGGTCATTACATCGCTTCAGCCAAGATTACAATCTATTTTCTAACACCACTTATGCTGTGTGTGTTAATTTGTTATACATGAGTGGCGGGGCCTTCAGTTTAAAGTCGACTCCGAACGACAGATTTTTGAGAAACTTTTCATGGCAACTTTCATTTACTCTCAGACTTCTTGCCAGAAATCTGTTGAGAGGAATAGACTACGGCAACTTTAATTATCGCAATAGTGAGATTTATTTTTGTGTTGGAATGGTTTTCTGTAGGGACTGTTTGAACCCCCTATATAGATTTTGACTTGTGGGAGCAATAGTACCCAAGTGGGATCTTTCTCACCTAACAATACCAGGGGAGTGATGAGAATAAAGTTTCAAGACTTTCAAGAAAGAAACACAAAATTGCCTACATATACACAAAGTTATTGCTAAAATTTCAACGAAAATTTCACTAAAAGAGTCGACAATTGATGTATGAGCGACATTTCCATTTAAAGTGGCTCTTGAACTTGCCAGACTCTTAATATTTAAAATAATACACAGTGTTGCCATAATATCAATTAAATTCAAAGATAATGCATTTGAAAAGTAAAAAAAGACAAAACATTTCTTTCTGTGTACTTGTGAATAATAATTTCGTGCCGTTAACTTTTTTTTTGTAAAACTAAGATAACAAAAGATTTAAGCCTACAAAGATTTCTTTCTTATTTTCTTTTTCTTCTGCTGTTTATTTATTGCTTCACAATAAATATGATTGCGTGGCCCAGACCATATAAAAGCAGTGTATGGGGTATGGGTGTCATTACTGGGCATTGATATTCGCGTATTTGCACTATTACAACAAAGGTGGCTCTTTGTATTATTGTTTTATAACAAATTGCGTGAGTAATTATGGTTTCAAACATAAAGGCTGTTTAATTTATATGCTTCAAAATTGTTTTTTTTGCTTTTTGTTGATGATTTCACTTTTTTTTATTATTTTTCAAACAAAAGTGTTCAAATTAAATAAAGAAATAAATACGGAAAGAAATAAAAGAAAACTTACCGGTTTTTGTAATAATCTTTTCAAACGATCATTTGGACTCAAATGCCTTTTGCCCCTGACCAATACATAAATGTTGCCAATATCTGGTGTAGCATCCAATAAAGCCTCAATTAAAACAGTGCCCAAAAATCCTGTGCCGCCCGTTACGAAAACATTTTTATGGGCAAAAAACTCACCGATTGTCATCATATTATCGGAAGTTTTATCACTAGCTGGCAATGGTTTTAGATCGAGATCATGACTTCTGTCATGATCATTCATGACCGTCATATTTGTGTTGAAATTTATATTTGTTGGTGGAGCCAATTTGAATGATTAGTCAAAAAGCAAAGAACTGCTGCAAGTATAGAAAGAATAGAAAAATTAAAATTTATTAATTTACATCGTAATACGTACATTTATAACTATTTTAATAATTAAAAATATTCAATTTTGTTTTTGTTTTGTTTTACTTTTCTAAAACCTCTTTTGATAACTTGGTATCCTTGTTGGGTGCTGCCAAGTAATGTATTTTTTTTTTGTTATGGTTTCTTATACGAAAAGAGGTGAATTTCTTGTGTAACCTTCTTAAGAAACCGTTAATTAGTGTTTAACGTTAATTTAATTATATTCTCTACGATAAATTATTGCACATGCAATAGAAATTAGTAGGATAACAAACAGTGAAGGGGAAAAAATAATAGCAACATGTTTTAAATTTTTTGCTTCTTATGGAAATATTTTTTCGTATTTTGTTGAAGATGTCTGTTCTCCGGTTTGAAGCGTGGCCTCACGTCTAATAAGCCAACACACTACCTACTAGACTACGACAACTGTTAAGTTCAAGTTTCTTAGTCACTTTAAATGGAAATGTTCCTCACACGTCAATTGTCGATTCTTTTAATGAAATTTTCTTTGGCATTTTGGCAATAATTTTGTGTATAGGTCGACAATTTTGTTTATCTTTCTTTTTTCTCACGGGCTGGTTTCCATACAATAGCGAAAAACTCTTGACATTTTATACTCATCATTCCTCTGGGTCATCCTTGCTGGTACTACTGATACCACACAAGTCAAAATCTATACCGGGGGATCAAACAGTCCCTATAGAAAGCTATTCCAATTCCAAAATAAATCTCAATATAGCTATAATCGAAGTAGCCGTAGTCTAGCAGGTATGGTGACTTATTAGACATGAGGTCACGGTTCACAAACTCCAGGTTAGACATCTTCAGCAAAACGAAATATGAAAAAATATTTCTTCGACCAATACTCTGAGAGTAAATAAAATTGGCATGATTTTTCTCAAAAACAAATCTGTCGTTCGCAGTCGAATTTAAACTGTAAGTCCCGCCAGTCATGTAAAAAATTAACACACACATAAGTGGTGTGAGAAGCTAGGACTGAAGGGTTGTAATGACCAATTTTGTATGTATGTATGTAGATTCTATCCAAATCATTTTTGGCTAGACAGATTTCATTCCCATGCGCCAGAAAAAATAGAAGATGCTCTATGGTTTGCTCTTCTTCCTCGTCATTACAGTTTCTGCAGTGTCGCTGTGACGAGTTCAGTGTATGTGCATGCAGAAGAGACTACTACTGCAGATGGACTATGGTCAGTTTTAACTCACATTTTGTTCCGTATACATTTCGAACAGTTCGCCGTAGTCTACTAGGTAGTGTGTTGGCTTACTAGATGTGATGCCACGGTACAAATTCCAGGTCGGGCTTTCTACCAAAAAGAAATATGAAAAAATATTTAATCGGTAACGTCCTCTCAGCAGATTTTAGGCTGAAAGAAAACTCTGAGAGGAAATAAAATTATCATGAAAAGTTGCTCAAAAAATTTGTCATCCGCAGTCGACTTTAAACTGTAGGTCCCGCCACTCATGTAAAAAATTAACACACACAACATAAGTTATGTGAGAAGCTAGGTCCCAATTCTGACTGAAGGGTTTGTATGTATACTTATACGAAACTGTATATTTAAAAGTGTGTAATTGTTGCCATATCATATGTAAATGTAAATATATTTTGCATTTGCTTTAGTTTTTATCTATTATAACTAATTTCCTGTGTTTAAACAATTTATATGACCTTTAAACATCTTAAATATCTGTTAACAATTAACCAAATAACTTTAAAGACTATAATTTTTTTTTATAAAAATGAATCAATTAACGTATAAAGAAAACGATAACATTTAAAAAACGCTTAATTGTAACGCTAATTAAAGCATTTAAATCACGGATCAATGCAAGCAAATACATAGAAAAGAAAAACCAAAAGAGATATTCCGCAGCAACTTTACAACACTTTTCTCATACTCTTACTGTAGTTATGATTACACGAAACCACGTAGGTTTTTTATTCACCTCTAAGAAAACACATGTCATTTAAGTGAGTTTGTCTTTTATTCCACCTTCCCACAAATACTATCTCACATACTTGGATTTTACGAATCAGTTGTTTTCGTAACAGACTGTGATGCTGTGGTGAAATAGAGTGTGAGTCACTATTTGTTGCCAACATACATACATATGTATTTCAAAGAAATCATTTATTTAAAATCGTATAAATTGGCCATTCTTTTTTTGTTATGGACACTTTTAAGAAAAATTTGTGGGTTTTTGTTTTGTTTTTATGTTGTTGTTGTTATTGTTGTTTTTATTTCATCTTTTGCGCTGTCATTAATGTCAATTATAAGAAATTATTTATTTTGTAAAAATTTTGTAGAAAAATAATAAAAAAAACCAAAAAAAAAACAAAATATGAATACACCGAGAGAAAATATTTGTGTCAAGGCCATTACTGAAATTTAATTAAAATATAAAATTAAAAAGAATGACTTTTTAATAATTTATTTCAATATTATTAATTAACCTTAAATTTTCATATTCCATTAGCAGTCTACTTACAAAAATAATGCTGATACATTTACATAGGTGCAGTGGTTAGCATTGAATAGATATGAGTGAATTTTTTAACCGTTTCGGTTTTGAAAATAAAAAGAAGTTAAATTCGCAAAATTTTTTGGATTAATGCCTGCCATTTACTTTTTTAAGATTATTTCGTGTAAATGTCGCTTGTGCCCTTCAAGTACGGGCATTTTATCCTGTATTTCACCACTGACAGCTGGAATTGTGTTTGGGTTTATTCAGTACACAAGTGAGATCTCGCATAACTTCACAAAACTTAGTCTAGCGTGGTAAAATCGCATGATCTTAGTGGCTGGAGGCCCTGGAAATTAATTGCTTACCAAATTGAGCATCTCTACATATGTACATACATGCATACATACATAATTGGTAATTACAACCCTTTAGTCAGGATCACAACCAGCTTCTCGCACCACTTTTGTTGTGTGTTAATTTTATCCATAAGTAGCGGAACCTACAGTTTAAAGTCAACTCCGAACGACAGATTTTTGAGAATATTTTCTATTTACTCTCGGAGATTTTGCCAGAAATCTGCTGAGAGAAAGTCGCCGGAGAAATATTTTTTCATATTTTGTTCTGTTGGAGATGTCTGATCAGGGGTTTGAACCGTGGCCTCACGTCTTACATACTACCTACTAGACTACGGCGACTTCTTCTTCTTACAATAAGGGAAGTAATCGCAAGAAAACAATCATAAAGTGGGTAATTTTCATTGGTATTTACACTCAGCCACAAAGTATACACACGTTTAACAAATTTCAGAAATTTTTTAACCAATCAGTTTTCGTTGAAAATCTTTATAATTGTCTGACAACTTTCCTCGATTTTAAGACGGTCTTGGTTAAAAAATTTCTGAAATTTGTTAACCGTATGTATACTTTAGTAACTGTGTGTAAATTTTCAAAGTAAATTTCTGCACTATAAAAAATGTGAAATGTTATCGAAAAATAAAGGGTGTTTTTTATAGAGGTGTAGAACTTTAAGTTGGTATTACTTTTCAAGATGGCGACCGATTTAACAGCTGTCAAGTGATTTATTCTCAGTTTGGTTTGGCAATTCATCATGAATAGACTCACGCCTGAACAACGCTTGCAAATAGTGCAATTTTATTTCGAAAATAATGGTTCTGTGCGGAAAACGTATCGCGCACTACGTCCATTTTATCGTCGACAAAATCGTCCATCAGAGCAGTTAATTCGATTAACCATGGAACGTTTTCGCACCACGTTTACTCTTATTGACAACTCGCATCCCCAGAGACGCTGTACGGTGCGTACAGAAGAAGCTATTGCTGCTGTAGAGCGTAGCATTGAGGAAGACCCAAATGAGTCCATCCGCCATCGAGCACAGGAATTGGATCTGTGTCCATCCACTTTATGGAAGATTTTGCGGAAGGATCTTGGTTTGCGTGCTTACAAAATCCAACTCGTGCAAGAATTGAAGCCAAACGATCATCAAATAAGGCGTAGATTCGTCGAATGGGCCCAAAACGAGATTACCGTTGTTCCCGATTTTCATAAGCGAATTTTGTTTAGCGATGAAGCGCACTTCTGGTTGAATGCCTACGTCAACAAACAAAACTGCCGCATTTGGAGTGAAGGTAATTCTCAAGGGTATGTGGAAACACCGTTACATCCAGAAAAACTGACTGTTTGGTGCGCTTTATGGGCTGGTGGAATCATTGGTCCGTACTTTTTGAAAAACGATGGTGGCCAGAACGTTACAGTCAATGCCGATCGGTATAGAGCCATGATTACTAACTTTTTCATTCCTAAATTGAATAACCATGATGTCCAGGAGATGTGGTTTCAACAAGACGGCGCAACATGTCACACAGCTCGTGCCATAATAGATTTATTGAACGACACGTTTGGTGACCGCCTAATTTCACGTTTTGGACCTGTGAATTGGCCTCCAAGATCTTGCGATTTAACACCGCTAGACTACTTTCTGTGGGGCTATGTAATGTCATTGGTCTATGCGGTAAAGCCACAAACGCTTGACCATTTGGAAGACAAAATTCGCCGTATTATTGCCGATATACGGCCACAAATGTTGGAAAAAGTCATCGAAAATTGGACGTCCAGATTGGACTACATACACGCCAGCCGTGGCGGTCATATGCCAGAAATCATATTTAAAATGTAACGCCACAAGATTATCTTTCGGATAAATAAAATTCATGCCAATCGAATAATCCATGGTTGTTTTATTGCAACTTAAAGTTCTATACCTCTATAAAAAACACCCTTTAGTTTTCTAGCAGACTCGACAATATTTACACGATAAACCAAAATGTTTTAAATAAAATAAATTGTAAATTACAAGTATTTGTAACTGTTTAACATCCCACTCTGTACATGTTCTGGCAATTGCGCATTGTTTTTAAGTATTTTATGATTTCATTTTTAATTTAGTATTAAAAAAAGTAGTTTTTTCCAGTCTCTCTATGAATTTTAATTGTCATTGCTTTACTTCTAAATAGGCTTTCATTAACAATATTAACCATATTGATTTAGTTTATTATACAAACAATAATATAGTGACGTCAACAATAAATATTTTTGCTTAATATTAAGTTTTTTTTTAACCGCAACAAAACGAAAAAAAAGACTAGAAAAAAGTTCATTGCCTTTATAAAAATGCTTTTCAAAACTGAAAAAAAAATGTAAATCGATACGTGTCTGGCATTTAGAAACTATTTTATAATGTTTTTGTTTTAATACCTGATTTAACATATAAAATCATAAACACAATATTATACACTCGTATTTATTCCTTATTTTACAAAAAAAAAAAATTAAATAAAACGCGGAACTATATCTTCCACTTCCATTTCAATTGAACAATTTGCGCACATTGTTTTTGGGGAAATTTCAACACACACGCACAAAAGATTTTTTTATATATGTACGTATAAATACGCACGTATACACCTCACCAAACAAACACTTATGCAAGAACAGCTCAATTACGGCTCTTTTACTCTATGAAACACTCAGAATTTCTCACAAAGTTACGCACTAATTGAGACGTTTGAAAACAAAACAGTAAAATTGCACGCTTACACATCAAATAAGCGATCAAACTCACCTTTTTTGTTATTCTTTGATAAAAAAAAATACTCACACGTACAGGCCGAAGAGAGTTTGAAGAATTTCAAAACACTTTTGTTTTTCACTGCCAGCGTTGCATAAATCATATGTTTTCTTCTTCACAACAGAAATCTAATGGAGTTTAAAGGTTCAGTTTTGTTGTGTTAAGGCAAACAAATATTACCAACACATATGCAAAGTTTATCAGTTAAATTTTGATATGTCGCAATGCGCCATAAAGTTGCTTGGCCACACATCAAATAATCGATCAAACTCACCTTTTTTGTTATTGTGTTGGTAAAAAAAATACTGTGAGTTCGAAGAATATCAAAATACTTTTGATTTTCACTACCTGTGTTGCATAAATCATATGTTTTCTTCTCCTTCACAAGAACTATACATTGTAGTTTGAAGGTACAATTTAGATGTGTTGCTCTACTAAGGAAAATAAATATTACCAACGCATATGCAAATTTTATCAGTTAAATTTGATGTGTCGCCATGCGTCATAACAATCAGCCATCTGAGCATGTTTTTCTAATACTGGGTTATGCGTACTTGGGTACATGATTATCAGTGCTGCCAAATTTTATACTTAAAGTAGAATGTCTATGGCTTGTGCGATACATTTTTATAAACAACGTCTTATGAATTTTTAAATTTGGCACATACTTTGTAAATATTTTAAGAATACGTATGGTTTGTTTAAAATGCTGCAGAAATAATCCAAATTCATAAAAAAACAATTTGAAAACAAATTTATTCGAAATTCTTGAAATTTTTCATTATTCTTGTTGGATATAATGTTGTTCGGATAGGACGAGGATATTAATCTGTATTTCTATACTGGAATATGTGAATAATCGCGTGTTATTCGATAGTGCAAAAAGCTGTAAGCTTGTCTTACAGAAACAGCAGTAATGTATCACACTTTGACAAAAAAAAAACGAACAATCAGCAAAGCCCGATGAACTTTAATGTTCTAACGATCATATGAACTCTTACATTAATTGAAGTTAGATCAGGTAGTCCATGGTACCTATGTTATTCCGGGAACTTCTCTTTACTCTTAGACAAACCAGAACAAGTTGGAAGAAATAAAAATCCCTATTCCAACTTCAACGAAACTTATTCCTTCTCCGACCACCACATGAAGTTGGCTTATACGACTGCTAGTGTAAGAACATTATATGACTTCAGACTGAATTATGGTCAAGGCAAATGATTTGCGACGAACATCCATTTGTATGGAAACAAAACACTTAATTACGCAAATATTTTGGAGTCGGTCCTACAGGAACAGGCGTTAAATAACACCATTGTTTACATTCATGCACACGTAGCAACGGTTTTTTAGACAAGTATGGCAACATCATGCGAATGTTACATACATATATACGTAATTGGCCATTACAACCCTTCAGTCAGGATTAGGGCCCAGCTTTTTTGCCAGAAATCTGCTGGGAGGAAGTCGCCGAAGAAATATTTTTTTTCATATTTCGTTTTGATGTCTGACCTGGGATACGAATAAGCCAACGCACTACCTACTGGACTACGGTGACTTCATGCGAATGTTGCGAGAACTGATTGGAGTGTAAAGCTCCGGTTAGCCAAACGTTCACGGAACGTACATTGGTTTTTATCAACTCCTCTGCTGCAACATTCCATTTAGATTGATGCCTGTAGATATCTATATACTACTTTGTGAACTGTACTTAAGAAACTTCACAATCAAATCATATCAAACAAGATTGTAATGAGGCAATATTTCTGTGGAAAACAGCCACTGGTTGGGGGCACAGAGGTGTCTCCTTATGATGTGCCAATTCAATTCAGTCATGCTAAAGGAAGTCGGGCCAAATATGTGCAAATGTGTCGCCGAATAGCAATTTAAACAGCCACAGAAAACTTGCAGAACTGAAAGCCGAGTATATATTGAGGCAGCCATCTAAGGTTTTTTTTTCAACTAGTGCTTATTTCGTGAATGGTAACACTTAGCTCATGTCTGATTTGACAGATAATTAGTTTTATCCTTCCGCTGAACGAATATGGACCATCCAATGCGTTTTCGCTTCGCTAAGTGGGCCTGCGATCGACTTACAGAAGATGCCGATTTTGGCAAAAAAATCATCTTTTCAGATGAAGCTCATTTTGATCTTGGCGGGTATGTAAACAAGCAAAATTATCGCATTTGGGGCATAGAAAACCCGCACCCAAAACGAGTCACTGTTTGGTGCGGATTTTAGTCCTGAGGCATTATTTGACCATTTTTCTTCGAAAATGAGCAAAGAGTTACCGTTACAGTCAATGGCAAACGTTATCGGGCCATGTTGAACGACTTTTTGTTCACAAAAATTAAAGAGGAGGATATTGGCAACATTTGATTTCAACAGGACGGCGCTACGTGCCACACAGCCGAAGCTACACTCGATGTTTTGCGCCCTGTTTTAGTAGATCGCATTATCAGCCGCAGAGCTGATGGCGTTTGGTCACCTCGGAGCTGCGATTTGACACCGTAGGACTATTATTTGTGGGGTGCCGTCAAAGATAAGTGTTACGCCGACAAGCCAGAGACAATTGACGCTTTAAAGGACAATATTCGTGAAGCCATTGGTGAAATGCAGCTGCACACAATCGATAATGTGCTTAAAAATTGGACCGATCGTGTAGGCTACTGCATGGCCAGCCGAGGCAGCCATTTGAATGAAATTATTTTCCATTATTAACCGGAAGGATTGTACTTTCAAATAAAAAAAGAAATTTGTGAAAATATTCAGTAGTTTTTTAAAGCATTTTCAAAAAAAAAGTTATTGGCGGACCCTTTATTTATGGCTTGACTCTATATTCGGTTTGAACTTGTTAAATAAACCAATTTTTTATTGTCTTTTTGGGACATTAGGATGGAAGGGGTTAAAACCTATAGTCCGTCTGGAACTACTGCTGCTAAATATTGATTTTTTATATTAATTTTGTAACAACTGTTCCTTTCTATTCAAACTGTATTTCACATAGAAGTCGCCTTAGTCTAGTAGGTTCAAACCTCAGATCAGGCATTTCGAACAAGATGCCTCAAAAGAAAATCAAATCGATAGCTTCTTTCATTCCTTCTTTGACTTAAATGAATTGAATGGAAATTTTTGAAAAATTTTTGCTAATTATTGAGGTTATGTCAACAATTCGTCTCTTTTTTTCAAGCAGGTAATTAAATTTATTTGTTTAGAAATATAACAACCGTCTAGACTGTTCATAATCCACACCCATTAATCAAAAAATCTTATTTCTTTATGTTGTTTATTATGATATTTTATTAAAATCTAAAACAAATTCCTGTTTTCTATTTTTAATGCGAACAATAAATAATAAAATTCTATATTTAACTTAAAACAAAAATATAAAAATAAATTAAAAATAAAAAACTAGAATTTTGTATTTAATGTCAAAAACCTTACAATAATCTCAAAATTAAAAACCCTGGAAGTTCATTTGTGATATTAAAGTAAAGAATTGCTTGCAAATAATATTTTATTTTAATTTATTTAATTAATAAAAAATATTGTGTTAAAAAGTACAATAAAACATTATGATTAACCACAAACATTATAAGAAATCAAAAACAAGCTGTTGCCAACGCTGGTTTATTTACTCGTAATTGATTTGCCAACTAATAACGTGTTTGCAGACTTCACGCAATTTATTCTAAACAAGGCATGATGCAGTGTCAACATGTGCAAATAACTCTCATGCACACACACACACCTATATATGTACATATGTATATGTCTTGTAAGGCAAAAGTGTAATTTAATAGGAAAACAATAACAACGGCAATGATGTCAAATTGTAAACAAATAATTTTTAGGAGTAAAAATAAAACAGGAAAAAGAGCACAAAGAGTGCAAGAGAGTACATGCAAGTATTTAGCTTTACTGACAAAGTCTGTGTTTACACAATTCGTAATCGCGCATGGTGAGACAACAAATTTAACTGATACAATTTGCATAAGTATAAAATTTGGCAGCACTGATGATCATCTACCCAAGTACGCACAACCCAATATTAGAAAAACATGCTCAGATGGCTAAGTGTTATGGCGCATGGCGACACATCAAATTTAACTGATAAAATTTGCATATGTGTTGGTAATAATTATTTTACATACAATGTATAGGGGTGGTGAAGAAGAAAAGAACATATGATTTATGCAACGCATGTAGTGAAAATTAAAAGTATTTTGATTGATATCCTTCAAAATCACCTCGGCCTGTAGGTTAGGTTAGGTTAGTGTGGTAGCTTTGATACCAAAAACTTACTTGAGCACGCATAGCGGCCCGTTGTGAACGCAGTCTCTGTACTGACCAAGCTCCTGCGAACCAGGGAGGAAGAAGTTGGTCAGCGCAAGGGCTGCACATTTAAAGCACGACTACCCCATGCTGGAAAACCAGCCCGAAGGCTTGATAAACGAGGCTATATCCTTGACATCAATGGACGATAGCTCCGTCAAGCTGACAAGGGTTGAAGAGCGAAATAACCTATATCTGCACCTCGCAAGAAATGGGCATTGACAAAGAAAGTGGATAACAGTCTCATCTTCCTCAGTGGATCTGCACTCACGGCAGAAGTCGTTAAATGGGAGCCGCATTCTTTTCGCGTGTCTACCCATAACACAGTGATCTGTAAACATGGCCACTGGGACTCCGGCCTGCATATGTGAGTATTTTTTTTACCAATACAATGACAAAAAACGTGAGTTTGATCCATTGTTTGATGTATGGCCGTGCAACTTAACAGAAAACACAATATAAAGGGGAAAAGAGAGAGCAAACTGGTGTTAATAATAGATTTTCTGTTTACAAAAACCTTTTTAGGTGTTGCCAATACTACACGTATTGCTTGTTTACCAATGTAATGAAATGACATTTTACTCGCTGGCAGTTTAAACTTGCATCACTTCTAAAGCAATTATAATTTATTAATGTCATTTGACGTTCGTATTCTATTTCTAAAATAGATTTTTTTTAAACTTAATAGCTTTGCTAAATACATACGTATTTAGATTTGGAGTTAAGGAAAGCAGTTTTACGTTTTAGAATTTTCTTTTTTGCTGCATCATTTTGTCAATTGCCAGTGATTTATTTTGCAATATTAATGAATAATTAATTAATGAATAACGTTTAATTGTTGCAAGTCATTGTTTTTATTTATTTACTAGCTGTAGCATGCGCGTGTTGCTGCGCCACCAACAAAAATAAATTTGAAGGAAAGACATTACACAAATGTCCAATTAATTTTGAATCATTTTATGGATTTTGTTTCCCGTTGTCCAGATGATTCAGACGAACGGGCCTGAGTAGTACGCATTCGATCAGTTTCTAATCTCACTTCTCGTTGTTCAAGTGCTTCTCAATGCTTCTTGAGGTGTAGGTCGACCAATTGCTTTTCGCTTTGGATTCATGATTGTACAGGCACGACGTGAAAAACGCGTTTAAATTTATTACAATCTCACAATGTACCCAATCCAATTGAACCCAACAGCATTTTTAAAAATTTTTCAAAATTAAAATATTGCAAACTAGTGATTGGCATTTTATGGGAATGAGTTATACTAAATGTTATTAAAATCATAAGTGATGAATCCTAAAATGTCTGGTATTTGTATTGTTTACGATTCAATTTATTTTGAATAATTCTCAGTAGCGCTATCTATCGGAAATTAATCGCACTAACTTAGAAACCTCCGTCGACTTATGCGCAACAACTTTGCTAAAGATCATAACATGATTAAATACACAGTTTACGATTTAATTCATTTTTAATAATTTTCAGTGGCGCCACCAGTCGGAAATTGGTCATACCAACTTAGAAACTTTCGTCGGCCACATGCGCAACAACCTTGCTAAAGACCATAACATGATTAAATGTACAGTTTACGATTTAAATCATTTTGAGTAATTTTCAGTGACGCCACTTGTCGGAAATTGGTCATACCAACTCGTCGGCTCATGTTCAACAACTTTGCTGAAGATCATAACATCAAATGCATAGTTTACGATTCTATTAATTACATACAAACAAACATTCATTTTTATATATGTATATAGATTAATTACAGTACAATTACAAATTATATTCTAGTTATATACGAGCGGTGTAGTGTCACAGACCAGAGTCTCTGGTAAGAATCGAACCCACACTACCCACTAGACTACCAGGGCAGCCAAGTCATTGTTTTTATTTAGTCTTGTTTTGAAGAAAGCCATGATAAACGGAAATTTTCTAAGAATCAAGTTTTAGCACTTTAAGTGAAATTTTAAAAGATAAAAAATCTAAAATTATGGGTCTGTTTCTGTAAGACAAACAATTTAACTTGCTTGTCTGTCTATATGGAAAGCAAACATGTGTTTTTGTTTGTGTTTTCCATGCAAACAGCCAAGCAAGTGAAATCATTTGCCTTACAGAAATAGCACGTACATATATTTTCATTTTCATCATAGAACGTTGAATCCGTATCCAATCTCAGAATTACCCTATTATCCTAGGTTTTTGAGATATCCTAACCTAAAATCTAAAAAAAAAACACCGGTTTAGGCTACATTCGATTTCATATTACGTCTCGAATTTTTTTTCCCCGAAATCTTATTACAGCATCTGAAAGTGCAAAACAAACCATTTCAGACCATTTCTTAGACCATAAGATTGTAATATGTTGCTGTCTAGCGTTGCCTGAGTTTTCTATGAAGTTTGTCTTACATACATTCATAACATACATAATTGGTCATTACAACCAGGATTACGACCTAGTTTCTCACACCACTTATGTTGTGTGTGTTAATTTTATACATGAGTGGCGGGACCTACAGTTTAAAGTCGACTCCGAACGACAGAATTTGAGAAACTTTTCATGGCAATTTTTATTTACTCTCAGAGTTTTTGCCAGAAGTCTGCTGAGAGGAAGTCGCCGAAGAAATACTTTTTGTATTTTGTTTTTGATATCTGGCCTGCGGCTCGAACCCTGGCTTTACGTCTAATAAGCCAACACACTACCAACTAGACTACGGCGACTTTGTCTTACATTTTCGTTTATTCATGTATTCGAAGTTGAATCACTTTAGCTTTTTTAATCAATCCTTTTCACCCTACACCACGCAACTTCGTTTTTCTATCGTTTATTTTCTCAGCAGATTTCTTGCAAAAACTCAGATTAAAAAAAAAAATTGCAATGACAAGTTTCTCAAAAAATGTATAAATCATGTATAACATTAACACTCATGTATAACAACATAGCATGGTGTGAGAAGCTAGGTTGAAATCCTAATTGTAATGACCATTTGTGTATGTGTACATTCTTTTAACAATTTAAGTATTCAGTGGCATGTTCTATCGAGTTCTACTAGTTCTAATGGTTCTTACGTATAAGAAAACGTTTCATCATCAATTTTTCAGTGCCTTATACTGTGCCAGTTTTTTCCCCTGGCACAGGAAGGTTGTCATTGTAACGCTAATTACCAAAAGGTCTTGAGGCTAATAATTCTGGGAGCTACAGCTCAAAAGCAATATTTTATGCCCTTTGTAAACCACGTAGAATCAAACAATGTTATCAGCAAATTGGAGCGAAGTATTATTGTGACTTTATGTTGTATTTCCAAAGCTTTTGATAGACTATTTAGAGAGCAACTAATTCGACGTTAAACTGTCATTACTCATGGGTAAAAAACACACAGCTTTAGTTAAACAATGTTATTTTGTTTGAAATAAAACGAAAGACTTGGAGGCAAACTTTATTCAATATTTCTAACATCGAAACTGCTCGAAAATATCTGCAGCCTTTTCGAGATCGAAGAGTATAAATACTTGTCCTTCTCTTCAAGATGTTAATGGGACTTTTGGAAATCGAAAGACTTAAGACACAAACTTTGCCATTTTGGTAAGACAAGCGTTCACAGGCAATTGAATTTTTCATACGAAATTATTCAATATTTTTGGTTTTTCTGTAAATGTTTCTAAATTACATCTTGATGCAAACGTTATTATTTTCGATTTTTTTTCGGATATATTGGCGAAAGAAAATCAGTAGCGTTTTATTGTATATCTAGCGGGGGTTTAAATTCAACGAAGAGAACGGATGAGGGAGCTAAGAGTTTTTGCTAGAAATCTGCTGAGAGGATGTCGCCCAAGAAATGTTTTTTTCAAATTTCGTTTTGTTGGAGATATCTGAGCTGTGTTTTGAACCAAGGCCTACCTTATATTCACAATTGATTATTTTACTCGGCCACTATAACCTTTTTAGCTGGTGAGTACAGCATGGATTTAGGAAGTAATGGCTATCTATCGGGCCGCATAATGGATCCTCGCATACGGTGTTCCTTTCACCCGCATCTCAATCTTTTCGGATAGCCAGGCTGCCATAAAGTCTCTGTCGAACATTGCGAATAATTCCAGGATCGTCAGGGAATGTCGCCGTTGCCTCAACCTTCTTTCTGGGCGCTTCAGTTTCACACTTGTCTGGGTCCCCGGGCACTGTGACATTCCGGGAAACTGCAGAGCCGACGAGCTAGCCAGAGTTGGCGCACTACTCCCGGAATCCTGTTCAATCGGCTTAGGAATGCCACTTGCCTTGATCAAACTGGCCATCGCGCGGAAATTTTTTCGAGACGCCAACCTATCCTGGATCAACGGGGAGTCCTGCTCTACCGCTTGACTCACCTGGCCCTGGATGGATAGAAGGCGTACCAACCAATTACTTGGACTTGGTCGCGGCATCATCTCAATCACAGTGGCCATGCTTACACACGCGGAGAGAATGCGGCTCCCATTTAATGACTTCTGCCGTGGGTGCAGCTCCACTGAGGAGGACGAGACTGTTATCCACTTTCTTTGTTAATGCCCATCTCTTGCGAGGTGCAGATATAGATTATTTGGCCCTTGTCAGCTTGACGGAGCTATCGTCCATTGATGTCAAGGATATAGACCCGTTTATCAAACTTTTTGGCTGGTTTTGCAGCGCGGGGTGCTTTGGAAATGCAGATCTTGCGCTGACCGACCTCCCCCTCCTGGGTTCGGGGGAACTTGGTCAGTACAGGAACTGCGGCATCACAACGGACCGCTATGCGTGCTCAAGTGTGCTTTTGATATGAAGCTACCACACTAACCTAACCTAACCTAACAGCATCGATTTCATTTGTGCCAAAGAAAAAACGTACATTGGTGTATTGTTTAGGATCTACGTTTCTTTCAGAAACTAAGCGATAATTCGATCATATTGCGGTTGAACAACGCCTTACACTTTGGCGAAGTTGTAACGCAACTCCGTTGGTAGACGATTGTAAATAAACACGTGGAAATCTTTCTAATATCCAAGTAAGATGCATATGGTCATTGTGGAAACCATGTTCTGATTGGCAAGAAATTGCCAGGATTATAAAGAACAAGAAGAGGTTACCAGCATTATAGATGTGGTCAGGCCCGTGCATCACTACATCGTTGGTGTCATGTAGAAAGGCCGTAACTCACACTTTTTTCGAAACTGATTTTTTGTGATTCCAATGGTCCCCGTTGGCCTCATTTAGAAAGGCCCTAACTCACACTTTTTTCGAAATTGACTTCTTTTGTGATTCCAATGCATTTAACACAAATACACATTGGAATCACATAAAAAATCAATTTCGAAAAAAGTGTGAGTTACGGCCTTTCTACATTACACCAACGGTATGTAGTTTAAACACTGTCGACAATATCACTTGTGTTCGAGAAAGTGTAACAGATAATCGGAATTTGTCGATTTCATGGCGTTCTTAATAATTGTATCTATCTTGTATGGCTAATTATGCCGTATTAAGCATTTCAATTTGCTTTTTCATCCATATAAAGTCCAACTGAATATTCCTGATGCCATACACATACGGAATTGGAATGGAGTCTCTGCTGACTTTCATTTCTCACGCGTTGATTATGTCAACAAGTAAAATTGTTGCATATAGGGCTTGTAGGGTCCAGGAAACCATATACGGGTAATAACCCCTAAAGAATTTCATGTTTTGGAGCCGTCAATTGGCAACGTCCAAATCATAGAATTAAAAAAATGCTCTGACGTTGATCAGATTGATTATGCTGGGGATTGTGGACTCCGCGACAGTGTTGTGTTACAGTACAATTAGTCACTGTCTTATAAATGTAAAATAAATAAAGTTTACAAGAAAATATTTCAAAAAGTGTTGCCAATCGAATAAAATTTTTACATCATTTGTAAAAAAAATTTAATACTCTACGTTATTATTATTCTTCTTATATTTTCACATTAAATTTGATCAAATATTTTAGAGATTTAATAAAATTTTGTTCCGCATTTATGCTTTAAACAAGCCCATCTTTTGTTGTTTGTTTTCTTTGTACTTCAAATTATCACTCATTATCAAGGTTATTTGATTTATAATGTTTTTTCTCTCTCCTTTTCGCTCTCTCTCTTTTTTTGGAGGGGTTTTAAGGAACGTGATGTGCTTTATAATGAATTTAATTATATTTTAACAATCATATGAACGATTATAACTAAATTAGAAAATTATTTCATATGCTGCCATATTATTGACATCGAAATCATACATAAATACGTACATACATACGCCAGAACAAAGGTAGAAAAATAATTCGAAAAATCAAAGCATTAAATTATACGGAAGCTTAAAATTTATTTGAAATGTAAAAAAAAAAAATAAAATGCGTTTAATTCATAAATTTAATAAAATTTGATGCTTTTTTAAACAATTTTATGAGTATTTTTCAGCATTTTTTTCAAAATTTTTAAATTGAGTGTTTTTGTTTGTGTTTGTTTTTATATAAATAGACGAACGTTCGTCTTACAAAGACAGGACAATTATTACAATTTGCTTTGGTTAGCAAGTGTTTAACAAACTTTTCTTAAAAACAAATTTCTTGTAACACAGAATATATTTTTAATGTGCGCTGTTTCTGTAAGACAAGTGGTTTCAGTTGAACGGCTGTTTGTATGAAAAATACAAACAAATTTATTGAAATACATAACAGTTTTAGCAACCAATACAAACAGCTATAAAAAATCATACATATGTACATACATAACATAGTTGGTCATTACAACCGTTTAGCCAGGATTACAACCTAGCTTTTCAGCTTAGCTTATGTTGTGTCGTCTTACACTTAAAGTCGAATCCGAACGACAGATGTTTCAGAAACTTTTCTTGACAATTCTTATTTTACTCTCAGAGTTTTTGCCAAAAATATGCTGGGAGGAACTCGCCAAAGAAATATTTTTTTAATATTTCGTTTAGCTGGAGATGTTTGACCTGGGGTTTGAACCGTGGCCTTACGTCTAATAAGCCAATATACTACCCACTAAACTAAGACGACTTCTAAAACATCAAAATGTAGGTTTAATGTTGATTTTCACTTTAAGGGCCAGCTTTTATAAGGCGAACGTTTACACACGTTCGTCTGTTTATATTGAAAACACAAACAATATTGAGTGCTTTTCTTTTCCTTTAATTAAAGGAACGTGTGACCATTCTTGCCTCTCATAAAGGTAACACACCACATGGGTGGTATCAGAAACTAGTTGGCAAACCTAACTAAAGGCTTGAAATGGTCTACGTGACACAGTGGTCCAAATGCTCAATCTAGCCGGACAAAACTCGGTTTTGCGAAGACGTACCGACATGAAACTTGGTACGTTTATAGATTTCATCTATATAATAAAAAATCAAATATATATGTGTGTGTATGAGTGTGTGTACATATGTACGTAAATTTGTTTTTTTGGGGGTCTGTTTGAAGCCTAAAGACGACAAAGCGACTGAACCGATTTTCCTAAAATTTTCACACCGTATTTCTGTATGTGTGGGTGGAATTAAAGGCTAATTTTTATTCAAAAGTTTTAAATGGATGAAGTGCAACGCCTACCTTAAGAATTAAGTATTAAAAGTCTTATATCATGGAAACTGCAACAGCTAGAATCTTCGAATTCAGCATGGACAACTTTGAGATCCACATAAACATTTGTGGGCAAAATGGTTGAACTAGCTACAGTGGGCGTGTTATCTCCCATATAAATAAAATACTAAAATTCGTATATCTGGGAAAACTATAACAGTCGAAATCCTCAAATCATGTATGATGAAATTTAGTGTCGATATTAATATTTTGGTTAACAATAGCAATAGTAGGCGTAGCACCTTCCATATGGATACTAAAACTTGAATATCTGAGAACAACTAATTTTATTTATATTGTAATGAGAGTAGCAAAGCTCGCTGGGTATAGCTAGTCTCTATATATACTATAACTTAAATTGAAAGAAGAATCTTTAGAAAGAATTGTTTCAAAAGCTCATTTTTTATTTCTAATGCTTTAGAGGGAGAAGAATCTATAGTTTTGACTATGCTTGCAGCACTTCGTTTTCCGGACTTATAAAGACTTGTTTCAGCAGCAAAAGTCAGTTCTTCTGCCGACCCAGTCTAATAAAGGAGCAACATTTCTACGCTTTGTTCTCTCAGTTTTACTTCTCCTTCAACACGAGATGATGAAGAATATTTAGGTGGAATATTAAAATACCCTTCTAACCAATATTTATTTTTATCTTCGAACGTGGGCCTTGTTCAACTGGCTTGCGCCCACTTTTTGGTTAAAACGCATACAAACATTCGATCAGATTGCCTTACTTTTCTGTAATAGCTATCCGTTTCATCATTCTTAATACCAATCTTAGCAACAATGTGTTTAACAACAGCATCAGTTTTCATAGTTAGTCGTTTTTCATTACGCCAAGTATTATACAGATCTTTTCTTGTAATGGACATGTTAAACTCTAAATGAAATAAAAATCCGGCAGCAAATTTTTTAAACATTAAAAAGCTACATATATATAGATGACGACAACATAAAAACTAATGCTTAAGTACGATAAATTACCATTTGAAATTCTAATTGAATTCGGACATTAAACAAAAATTTCACATTTAAAACACACATGTACATAATTGCATTTTATTTATAAACAAAACATATTTTATAAAAAATTTAAACAGTATTTTTTTACTCATACCTTTGTTATATTAATTACACGAACAAATTTTTTTTTAAATGTTCTTATTATTTTTTTCACGACAATTTCACTCGCACTGTTAAATGTCACTTGGGATATTAATTTTTTAGCAAAGAAGCAATTACTTGTATTTGAAGCAATATATCAATGCTAGTGTAGCTGTTAAAAAAAATATGCCTTTATGTACTTTAGACACTTGTGATACAAAAAATTTACTTTTTAAATATTTAAAAAAATGACTTTTGTCCGGCTAGATTGGGGTTTTGGACCACAGTGCTTGAGATGGATTGATGAGAGAAGTGAAGGCAGGAAATATTCCTTTTCAAAGACGAAAAGAACTTTTTTGTCGTTATATCGTTCGTCTTACAATAACAGGAGATTAGTTTAACAAAATCAATTTTTCATTTAAGGTTGGCAACGCAATCTCTTATCGATATCACTTCACTGCTAATGAGGCATAAGAACGAGTATTATCAAAGAATATGGATATAAAGAATACGCATCATGTAGAAGTAAAATTTCTTATGGCGGGTCGTAACATTACGACCCGCTCTCATCAAAATCTTTTTAAAAATCATTCCTTGATGAGGGGGGTGGAAGACAGAAGGAAAATGAACACAAACAAAGAGCGTAACAATGTGTTGCTCTCATCGTACGTATGTACATGTGTATGTATTCTTGTGTTTTTTGATTTAGTTATCGATCAGACTGTGACAAAAATACATGTGCTGCGGATGCTTTATCATTTTATTTCGAAATAACACTCGAAGAATATTTTGTGTTAAAAATGTTCTATGTCATTAGCTGGGCGTATTTTATTTTTTATTTTGTCCCATAGTATATTTTTTTAAATGCTTTGGAATGCTCGTTTTTTTTCTTTTAATAAAAAATGGTTTTTTATTCTTTTTATTTTTATTTATCTAAAAAACATGGCCTAATTTTTAAGCCAAATATGGATAGCTTTATGTTCTTTTAATAATAAAATCGATGTTTTATTTTATTTTTATTTATCCAAAATTATTAAGCCAAAGATAGACAGTTTTACATATGTATGTTGATCAAATGAAAATAAATATAAAGTATATTACTAACACTTTTATATGGCTGTAAATAAATAAATTCTCTCAACTTATTTTCTCTCTCTCACTCACTAATCCATAACCATAGGCATGTGTTAACCTAGAGGAAAATTGTTAGTAATAATGTCAAGTCTACTTATTAACCCAATGATACGTATATGTGATCGGAAAATATAGAAAAATTGTATTGCACTAAGACACTAAGACACCGTATTTAACTTGGCAAGTATTCTTCCAAAAATCGAAATCATTTCTCATTGATATTAGTGAATACTACTGTGATATTTCTTTGGGTGTATCATTGAAGTCTGAAAAAAGCGACATGAACCTTCTTCTTTAAAAACTGACAAGATTTTACGCTCTTTTTAACGAACATTCTTGATGTTCGTGTCCTATGTGTGTAAAAAGCCGAAGATGTTCTTCCCCTGAGGGACATTGGTGCCGACGTCTGTTTTTAACACCAGAAAAATAAATAAAAAGTGGTCAAACAACAAAAAGGCATGATGAGAACAACGCATTGTTACGCTCTTGGTTTCTGTATCATTCCCTTCTATCTAAAATATTCCAAAATATGTTAAAATGCACATTCTTTATACTTTATTTTCTTTGGTATTATATACTCAATAGCCATACATAAATGTATGTTTTCGTAGTGCTTATTGAATCTGAATGGAATGATTTATCAAAAAATCATATCCAATCATGTTTTCATTACAATTTCATTTGGTTTTGATTTTTTATACATCACTAACCTATGTTATTTTAATTTATTCTCGGGCAAAAAGTTATTTTCAAAAAAATAAAAATAAATAATATATTAAAATATAATAATAAATTAAAAAATAGAGAAATTTAAATGTAAAAGTTCCCAAAATATAGATTTGGGTCAATAAAATAGTTAAACTAGTTTAATTTATAACTTAAAAACACCTTTTATTGTTATTGTTTTAATAAAAGAAAGTATTAAACAAAATTACAATGTCACTACAGCACACTTACAAAAGATTTGCTAGGCAAATAATCCTTTTTGAATACAACTTTAAGGCACCTTTTATGAATAAACATTTGAAAAGTTGTGGTGAAATAAAGGAAGGTAACAGAAATTCTTTAAAAACTCGTTAAAGTAACTAGAAAACCCATCAAAAATTTATCTTTCTTCAAAATCTATTTCAAATTCATGTTTTTTTTTTCTGTTTTACTTTCCAATATAATTTGAAATCATTTTAAATCTTTAAAAAGAAGAAAAATAAGAAAGAAAGAAGACAATAAATTGCCAACTGTTATCATTATCGGAAATATGTTTTGTCTGAGTGTAGTATTAATAATGATTTCGTATAGATTTGCATAATTTTTGCATACACTTTTGATCTGGTTTCATAAGTTTCTTTTGTTGTTGTTGTTGTTTTTGTTTTACCGCCAGCATTGTAATTTTCTTGCTATTTTGTTGGCCCTTTTTTTCGTTGTACTGTTACTACATTTGCATAAAGATTGATGGTTTCTGATTTCACTTTTAAACCGTGTTTAATTTGAAATTTATTGACCAAAACAATAGAAATCTTGCAAACGCCATTAGCGCTTTTCGGTTTTTCTCTGTGTGTGCCTATGGGCAATTGTGGTGCTCATCTTGATTAAAGTCGAAATGAAATAAAAAAAAAATAAAAATACACTTAAGAGATATTGAGCAGGCCATTTAACATATAGAAATCATTGTTAATTTGCCATTAATATTGATCATAATGACTAGCAACTTTGTGTCATAAATTTAAACAAAAAGATCAAATTGTCAAAATTTCCATTTTTAAATAATATTTCTTTACCTCTATTAGCAGCACTCGCATGTAAAAAATATGGCAGTACTTTCTTACGCTGTATAAACATGTTGTCAATACCAGTACTAGGTTAAGTACAAAATGGCAAATTACGTTCAATTTGGGAACGTTTCTAATGAGTTCTTTCCAAATCATGGACAATCTGATTCCATTTTCCAGATTTTTCCGACAGGTCCCGACTGAACGACTGATGAATAGCTGTAACAAGACCTTTAGATGACATACATATAATAAATGGAATGAACGTTCGAAGAGAAAAAGTGAAGTCTGGTTGAATTCGAAAAAACGTCCGTATATATCATATAACCTCTAGTGATCCGCCTGATGAGGTTATGAATCTTCCTAAGGCCAGGAAAGAAAAGTTCTATTTGTATGGCAAATTCATTTGGCCTGTATTTACGGATCTTGATGTAATTGGTAGACACTAAGAAAGAATTCGCTTAGCTGCCAATAGGTTAGGTAAGGTTAGGTTAGAGGACGTGTACTTGCCAGTTAAGACAAGTACAGTACCCGGAGGTCGAATTGACCCATTGTACAACGTCCTAGTTTCTCATACCACTTATGTTGTGTGTGTTAAATGTATACATGAGTGGCGTTACCTATAGTTTAAAGTCGACTCCGAACGACAGATTTTTGAGAAACTTTTCATGGCAATTTTTATTTACTCTCAGAGTTTTTGCCAGAAATGTGCTGAGAGGAAGTCGCCGAAGAAATACTTTTTGTATTTTGTCTTGATGTCTGGCTTGGGGCTCGAACCCTGGCTTTTCGTCTAATAAGCCAACACAGTACCTACTAGACTACGGCGACTTCAAAGCTGCCAATGACTTCTTTAATAGTTGTAGGTTGATCATCTGCCAATGTCTACTCACTTCTTTCATTTGGTTTACCCTTTCACGAAACTTTTTTCACTAAATTTATCAAAGTTTCAGACTGGTTCTCAACTTATGTAAATCTATGACAGTCTGGCTTTAATGTGTAGTCCCATTACTGACTGTCATGATCTGTACATCAGAAATCGTCAGTTTTTCTTCTTCCAGTCGACTTCTCTGAGATGAGTTATGTCTGGTATGGTATCCTCCATAAAATATTGAGATCTCGAGCTTATGAATGATGTGCAATGATATGAGCAGTGTTCCATCGTTTCGGTATTCCTTTCGCATGCCCTAATGCTATTCGGAAGTAAAGTATAGGGCGGAGTGCCCCTAAAGTATACTCATCAATGTATTTTTTTTTTTTTGAATTTATGGATCGATTATCGTCGCTAACTTAACTTTTATATATTCTCGGTAATGAGTAAGCAGACGAGCTTGCTAGGAGTGAAGTTTCCGCGCTGTTCATGTTTGTAAGTAAGACATCCGGTCTTGGAAAGGTATGCTCAACGTAAGTTAGGACAAAGAGAGGCAAAGGCTCTTTTCAACCCAACTGGGTTTGAGGCAATCAAAACTTTTGTTGGGAAATTACAATAAGAAGCGATCTGAGTCATGCATTAGACTATTAAAGGTAACTTGAGGTTGTTAAACGAAATTTTGAAAGGGCGCTATAAAACCGAAGTACAGTTATTCAGAACGGGGATTGTTTCGAGCCCAACATGTAGATTCTGTGACGATGAGAACGAATCATCGGAATACATTCTCCGAACCTCAAAAATACTTAAGTAATTGGGAGTTTTTAGTCGCCGTAGTCTAGTAGGTAGTGTGTTGGTTTATTGGACATGAGGCCACGGTTCAATGCCCAGGTCAGACATCTTGATCAAATCGAAATATGAAAAATATTTCTTCGGCGACTTCCTCTCAGCAGACTTCTGGCAAAAACTCTGAGAGTAAATAAAAATTGCTATGAAAAGAAACTATAGGTCCCGCCATTTATTAATAAAATTAACACACCCAGCATAAGTGGTGTGAGAAACTAGGTCGTAATCCTGACTGAAGGATTGTAATGTCTCCGTCTTAAAGGGCGACTTAGACGATCATGCAAGTCGTATTATATCCCTGTCAAGTTTTTGTGAAAAAGAAAACGGATATCATCGTATATATTATGAGTGCATACGATGTTAAGAGCAAAAATTCTTCAGTCGTACTACCACACGTTAAATCAGGGATGTATTCATTCTACTTTGTTTTGACATTTTCGTCACCTGTAAAGGCAAAACAATTTGTCGTAAGATTTTTACTCTCATTTTAAAAATACGAATAGAATTCTGTAATATTTTCTCTCTGACTTTACGTACGTTAAACTCTAATCGTGTAAACTAAACTTAGATTGCATGTTTTGCAGAAACAGGAGCTACATCTATAGCGTTGCCAACTCTTTTTTATTGTCATTTTTGTACGTTTATTATACGCCATTTTGTAATTAAAGAAAAACATGTTTTAGCAATAAAATTAAGGGAAAGAAGTGATATTTATTGTTTCCATACAAAAATCTTTTTCTCTTTTTAATAAATTTTAAAAAGATTTTTAATTTTATTATTTTATTTTGATAGCGATATTGTTATGCAAAATATTTATTGAATTTATTTTTATAAATTTCTTAGCCTACGGCGAATTTTAATTCTCCATTTAAATACCTTTCTAGCACATGTTTTTGTGCAAAATTATGCAGAAAATAAAATAAAAACAATCTATTGTATGATAATTTGTTAAAAGCAAAAAATTTAAACAAAAATTCATGTTCATCACTAAACTGATGATGGAGATGATGATGATGTTGATGATGATAAATATTTATTGAATTCTACCGTATATTGTTGAAAGATTTTTTAAGAAACTTTCTTTTTTTTTTGGAGATGTAAAATAGAAAACTCTGTTGTCAAGTTGTATAAATTAATTTAAATTTAAATAAATTAATATTAAAAATCAAGTAGAAAAATAAAATTTATTCAACAGTGAATGATAGAAACCATTTAAGAATTTCAATTCCTACATAATTAAGCCTAAAAAATTTAAAATTTAAATAAATTTACAATGAAAAACGATTGAAAGTGCAAAAATATTATTTTTTTTTAAATATTTCATTGTACGTGTCGCATAAAACAGGCAAACGCTGAAGGTTGAATTGCCAATTTAGAATTAAATAAATATGGCATAAACATACTGGGAATATATTTGTTATCAATAAAAAAAAAATTAATAAAATTGTCCGTATTTTTAAAACAAAAAGCCGCAAACGTTATGCCAAAATATATGTAAGTTGCCAACCATCTTATGAGAAATCAATTAGAAGGTATACCATTAAAGTCAATTTACACAATAAGGTTTTACGTACGTAAAGTTAGAGAGAAAATATTGTAGAATTCTATGCGCACTTTATAAATGAAAATGAAAAACTTACTACAGATTTTTTTGCATTTACGCG
Source organism: Sarcophaga variegata (assembly GCA_932273835.1). Classification (NCBI taxonomy): domain Eukaryota; kingdom Metazoa; phylum Arthropoda; class Insecta; order Diptera; family Sarcophagidae; genus Sarcophaga; species Sarcophaga variegata. The sequence goes on from OW026360.1 coordinate 107,299,230, forward strand.
AATTACATAATTGGTAGTCTATGAGGCAAGAATTTTTAAATAAGTTCTTTCAGTTCTTTCAGTGATTAATCTACTAAAGAACTGACGAGGTGCTCAAATTGTTTCATATCAGGGATGATCATGACTGTATATTCCCTTTACTTTAAGAGCATTTGATCTCCATATAGACATGATGAGACTATGGCAAGAGACCTGGAACATCAATGATTATTTCATTAGTTTTTTCAAAGTTTGCCTTTCTCAGTGATAAAGGAAATGTTATACGTCTTTCACAATCTACGAAAACAAAAAGAGGTTTGACTCAAAGTTTAATAAGGCAACCATTACCAGTCCGAATGTTTTTCTTCTCCTGTAATTTAACTGAATTCAAGATTAGTTCGAAGGCAACTGAGCAATCTTAAGGCCTGTTTCTGTAAGACGAATGGTTTAAAAAATTAGTGTTTTTGTCTGCACAAATGCACGAACCTGTGAACCCATTCGTCTTACATAAACAGATATTTCCTGTAATTTAACTGAATTCAAGATTAGTTCGGAGACAACTGAGCAATCTTAAGGTCTGTTTCTGTAAGACAAATGGTTTCAAAAATTGGTGTTTTTGTTATTACAAATAGACGAACGTGTGAAAGCATTCGTCTTACAAAAACAGTACATTTCGTGTAATTTAACAGAATTCAAGATTAGTCCGGCGGCAACTGAGAAATCTTAAGGCCTGTTTCTGTAAGACGTATGATTTTAGAATTGAGTGTTTTTATATACAAATAGACAAACGTGCGAATCCATTCGTCTTACAGAAACAGTTTATTATAGCTTCCATGCTTCGCTCCTAAGCTAAATTAAAGAGCCATACAAAATAGCAATAAATTCCAAGAGCAATTGAATTTTAAAAATTTTGACAAATAATCTAAGAACACCCCATAAAATGGTGATCGTATAACAAAAATTAAAAGAAAAAAATAAATAAAAAATAAATATGTTCGCTTTACTTTAAAATTGCCAAGAGTTCAATACTTGAAAAGGGAATAAAAATAACAAAAACAAAAAACAAAAATAATAATAATTGTCTGCATCTTTACAAATGATTATGATTTACTCTTCTATTGTCATATCATTGTTATTGTTATTGTTGCTGTAAGACACTCTATAATTACTTAAGCAACAACAACAACAAAGACAACAACATGTAGACATGCATGTAACAAGAAGACAATAATAATAAAATAAAACAAAATAAAGCAAATAAAACAATAACAGAAGACATAAAAAAACGTCAAATAATTATTGGTAAATAAACCTTCAAATAAATAAACAACAACGGACATCATAAAAATAACAGAGAGAAAGAGAGTTAAACAGAGATAGAGAGATGCGAAAATAAAAAAAATTAAAAACTTAAAACAACAACAATTCAAGGAAATAACTTGAATATTTCCCAAATAGTAATGAGTGTGCATACACATGCATTGAAGAGTACTCTTGAGCGTAAATGGAGTGAACTCACTGTGGCCAACTACTATGTTAACAATCAAGCGTTTTAATTCTTACAAAATCGAGTGTTCTTGTGCTAATATTAACGATTTTTTTGCCTCTTATGAAAAAATTTTCTAATTATGGTTTATGGTCTAAATTTTACATGATTTAGCGAAATTTAAGCGATTAAACAGAGAAAAAAATTTAAATTTTTCCAAAAAATGTCTTTTGACAAACAACGCAGAAGCTCTGAAACTACAGTTGCAGAAAAAAGTCTACATACATATACCGTAGTTTTTTCCGGCAATTTTTTTCGTTTTTGTCTTCAAACGTTCTTAATTGTAACAGCCTTCAACAGTGATAAAATGATAACAATAAAAATCACAGGGATACAGCGGTGTTTGTAGACTTTTTTCTTTGACTGTACATTAAATAAATCAACAAATCCGTGTAGTTTGTACATCGTTAACAAATTATATAAAATTTAATGGAAGTATAGTTTGTAGAAGAAGGATAAGAGCTGCACAAAATAAAATAGAACTTATTATACGAAGTATCTTAACTGTCAGTTGGATGTTTTTACATAAAACAACAGAATTTTGAAATAAAAAGTTGAGGACTTAACGTCTAACTGCTTTTATTTTAACGAATTTTGTTTCGGTCATCGTAGCCCAGTGAGTAATGTGATGGATTACTAGAAGAGGGTGGAGTATTCAAACAATGGCTCTGGTATGTTAAAAATTTATGGAATTATCTCTTTAGACGACATCTTCTCATCAGTCTTCTGTTTAAAGTTCTTAGAGAAATTAATTTTCTTGAAAACCCTTCTCAAATCTGTTGTTCTAAGTAGACGTTGAAATATACGTTCTGCACAACAAGGATGGCATAGGAGCTAGGCCGTACTTCTCACTAACATACATATATACATACGTAATTGGTCATTACAACCCTTCAGATAAGATTACGACCTAGATTCTCACACCACTTACGTTGTGTGTGTGTCAGTTTTATATATGAGTTGCGGGGCCTACAGAACGACAGATTTTTGGGAAGCTTTTCATTCATTCAATTTTATTTACTCTCAGAGTTTTTGTCAGACATCTGCTGAGAGGAAGTCGCCGAAGAAATATTTCTTCATATTTCGTTTGGGAGATGTCTGACCTGGGGTTTGAACCCGTGGCCTCACGTCTAATAAGCCAACACAACTAGACTACAGCGAGTTCACAGACAATAATAACTAACCGCCATAAACCCTCGTGTCGTAAAATAAATTTACAATCTTAAAGCACTCATGGAAAACTATTTGAGTTTATATGTATGTTTTTGGAATCCCTTTTACCTTTTATAAGCTTAGACCTTATGCTCGTGGTATTGTAACGGACCAAAGTCTCTAGTGGGAATTAAATCTACGCTGCTCACGCTAATAGTCTAGCACACGACCCACTAGACTACCAGGGCAGGTTAACTTAATTCTTATATTTTATATTTTAAAGATTTTCACCAGGTTAAATGGTTCGTAGTCGTACAGTTTTATAAATAAAAAGTATATTTATGACACTTTAAATATTAAAAGAACTGAACTGATATTTTAAAATTGAATGAAGAAGAAATGGTGAATAATCAAATTCACATACATATGAAACGAATGTGACTAATTGGCATTGATATTGGGTCTAAAGTCCTCTATACACTTCTTTCTAATTAGAAACTTTCTAATAAGACCGGTTTAGGGCATATAAATATGTATACGCATACAGTCACAGGAAAAAGTCTACATATAATGCTAATTGTTTTATTTTTTCCAATAATTTTTAGAATTTTTTAATTTTTTGTATTCGTTTTTGTCTTCAAACATTCTTAATTGTAACTGCCTTAAATAACGCTATAACACCTTTTTTAATTTGATGAAAAATGCACTGGGAAAAAGTCTACATGAAGCGGTGTATGTAGAATTTTTTCTTTGACTGTATATTTTATATCAAATGAATGTTAAAACATTGCACCCTTATGTGGACCTAGCAACTCTTTTAATTGGCCCATAAGATTTAAAACTAAATTTCGTCGGACAATAATTTTGCTTTCAATTGTTGTAGAGTCTAAATTACATGTGCTTGGGTGATATTAATTTCAACAAATAATTTAAATTAGAATTTCACAAACACTTGCACTGATTGGTGGAAAATCCTTAAACGTTTTCATTAAATTAATTTCCTTATGAAACCCGCTTAATTTATAGAACAAAAATGTAAAGTTGCCAGCATTGCTTTAATATTGTATTAGCAAGAGAGGAGATTTACAACATTTTTTTACTCACCTTTTTTATTATTAATTCCTCGTGTAGTATATGTTGCTGTTGTTGTAGTTCTATACGTTTTCCGTATGATACACGCGAAAAATAATTGCAAAAGTGTGTGAGTGTGCGTGCAATGTGCGGTGTGGTAAGATTGCAAAAGATTCTTTGCAGCTGAACTTAAAAGAAAAAAATGTTTTGAAATGCGGTTCCGTTTTGTTTTTTTTTTCTTTTTTTGCTGTTTTAATTTGAATTTTTTGTTTTTTAGTTTTAATTTAATAGAAAATTAAAATTAACCAATATTTTTTAAAGAATTTTTTTGTAAAATTCGTTCGGATTATAGGTACTGTATGTCGTAATAATTTCTTTTTTTATTTTCCAAATTGGGGTTTGAATTTAATTTCAAGCACTTTGTTGTTTTCTTTTTTTTCCAAAATAATTGATTTCGTGGGTTTTTCTCGTGTAATAATTTATTCAATGAATTTATTTTTCGTTTAAACCGCTTTATTGTTGTTGTTGTGTCATTGCTTATAAATTATTTATTTTTCTGGATTAATAGATCTTGTTTTTTTTTCTCTCGTTTCGGGGTTTTTGATTTTATTTCACAAGTTTTTTCTTCTATTGGAAAATGCCAGCCATCTGCTAAGCTGGCCAAGTTAAGACTAAATCGTGTATAGACAAGTTTTTGGTCTTGGTAAAGAAACTTAAGCTATTGACAAAAATAAATGAATAAAAAAAATATAAAAGAAAGAAGCAGAAACTTCCACCACCAACAATAAAGCATTAAAGCACACACAAGAAAAAAAATAATATCGAACGATTAGTTTTTTAGAGCCGAAATCAAGATCTTCCGCTCTGTCTTGTAAAAGACACAAAAACAACAACAAAAAGCATATTGAAAGCACCTCAAAAACTAATTATAGCAACAATCGTACACGCTACAAACACTATTTGAGTGCTTTTTCCTTTAAAACAACCTGTTGATGTTAAAATGTTTAAGAAAGCAAGAGAGTCACTCTCTCTCTCTTTTGGTTTTGTTTTTGTTTTCATTTTGATCTCTCTATGAACTCTTTTTAATAAACAAACTTTTCTTATAAGAAATAAAAAAGAATTGAGTGTTTTGCTTAGAAAACACTCAATATTTAAAGATAATTAAGCGTACTTGGTGTTTTAAAATTAAGTACAAGCCTTAGAACATTAAGAAAATGGAATTGCTTGGAGAAATTGTGAAATATTTTGTAATTTAAAGATATCTATTGTAATAATTGTTGTAATTTATGTAATTTTAAAGAATACTTGTAAGAAATTGTAATATTTTCATCTACACATTTTATTTTCCAGGTCCACTCACCATTTAATTACCACTTGTTCCTGTTTCCTTTCTACAGCAAATAAATTTGATGATAAAAAAAATTCACTTCCAGTCTCTTGTCAATTGTAATAATAATGGATCCTATAATGCCTCATATTCCTCGTATTATTCCTCATCATTTAGGGAAACTTTTGCTTTACTTCTTCAATTTCAAAGCAATTGCATTCATTTAAAACGTATCGATTGCTTACCGTAGCTAATCCTGAATTATGACACAGAAAGCGATCACTGTCCAAGGTAAGCTAAAAAAGTTTGTTCTGTTGTTTGTTTTATTGTCACAATCAAGAAAAATTTGGAAAAAAAACATTGAGTTTCACTCAACTAGAAATTTATAAATCCGTGTTTTCATAAGACAAACGATATCAGATGAACGTCTGTCAATTTTGTTTGTGATTTTCATAAAAATAGACGTTTCTTTAAAATTGTTTGTCTTGCAAAAACAGGCCCAAAAGTTTTTAAATTGCACCCTGAACAGTTGCTTTAACTACTGTTGAAATCGGAAAAGCGCTTGTTGTCGGTATTAGGCGTAAAACGGTGGAGTGAATCTTCGTTGCATTTGTCTAAGCATGGCTAAGTAGCTGTTCTGGCAGCTGAATATACTCAACAAGATGAAAATGGCCTTAATTGCTCTCTATGCCTGCTATAAATGGTTAGAAAGGAAATGTGGCCACACGCAAGGATGTATTAGGCTTCAATGGTCAGGCCTATCTTGACCTATGGATGCCTAAACTCCCGCCATGAATGCCTTGAAAAGATGTCTAAACTCAACTGGATACGTCGGATACGCAAATCAGTGTTTATCAACTTTACATAGTACATTTACCTCTCCAGTGGATATTACATACTGTTAGTCAGTAGTCGTTTGGACTGTACAGTGTGTGCCACGCAATGGATTTGAAAATTTTCGAGAATATCAACGGCAGTATATCATATCATGACTCTTCAGGGAAGTTCAGGATAACCATTTCGGATAGTGGGAAATGGAAAAAATGAGTGTGACCCTCCTCGTAAACGACTGCATTTGAATTTTTACGTATAACTTAAGACTGATAAGAGCTAAAGGTGAAGGCATCTTTTCTAACTCAACAAATATAGCTTACACGTCTTCCAGCCGGAAGTATCAGGGTGCTGTGATGATCGTTGAGGATCGCAATACCTTTGGAAGAGATATTAGAACACTTTTTGTACATGCCTAGTTCTATGCCTTGGGAGAGAAGGAAACATCTGGCTTGCAGTTTCCCGAGACATTCGACAATTGCTTTTAAAAACTCGTCCCCATTTTCTTGGGAATCAACTTCCCAGAATTGTCAAATAATTTTTTGTGTAAACACAAATTGAAGAAAATATCGTATAAATTTCCAAAATCTCGGAGATTTTTTTCATTTCATTGGTACAAAATTGTTGTATTTAAATCACAACAAAACAAGTTACTTTGTTCATAATGGAAACGCACTGTAACACCTGCTGTTGTGCACCAGTGCATGCCCTTTCAAGTCAAGTCATCATCAATCCGTTACCGGTTAATTTTATGTTGGCAACATTCTGAAACAAAATTTGCTACAGACTTAAAAACATTTGAATAATTGTTAACATTGTGTGTGTGTGTGTGTGTGTGTGTGTGTGAAATTTTTAATTGAATTTTAAGTATAATTTGTAAAAAACATTACATTTTACTTCTTTCGTTAAAAAAAGTCACTCAAATGTGTGAATAACGAGTAATCGGTATGATTTTAATGAAACAAATTTACGTTTCCAACTAGCTGCACATGTAAATATTTATGGTTGTCGTTTAAACATACGCACAATTAATGGCAACTTATGTAAATAAAGCTAAAAATGTACGTCATCATGAACACGTACAAAATACACACACATGCATGCGTACACATAAATACAGTGAAATGCATAGTGGTGCTTCTTCTCACGTAAAATAAAACAATAATGCATTCCACCGTATCATGATTGTTTTTATTTTGGTTCATCATTTTTGCTCTCTTTTCTTTATACGAAGACCATTTGTTTGCCTTTTACGATGTACTGAGTTAATTGTAAATTTGTTTTTGCAATCGGTTCTGCTATATGGTGTGATTTTGCTCTTGCTTTTTATGTGTGTAATTAGAAGTGTTTTTGTTTGTATTGTTGCCACTCATGCAGATCTGTTAAATTAAAATAGTACTGTAGGTTTACATTCTGTTTTGATTGTGCTGTAATATATGTACTTGCTGTATTTAGTTTTTGCTTCTAATGTTGCCACTCATGGAGATCTGTTAAATTAAAATAGTACTGTTGGCTTCCATTCTGTTTTGATTGTGCTGTAGTGTAGGAGTAAGGGCGTGTAAATTGTTGTTTTTTCTTAAATGCTGTACTCTTTTTACTTGTTTCTTGAGAGATTACTTGAGTGCATTTATGATCGACTAACATAAGTTTTTATTTTTGAAATCTTTTCTTATACATTACAAGACACGTATTTTGTTTGTTTTTGTTTTATTCTTGCATTGCCTGCAATTGCAGATCTGTTACATTAACATGATTGTTTTGCATTCCTTGTGTTCTCAAACTATTTAATGCAATGCATTAGAATACTGCTTTTACGAAGTAACAGAAAGTTAAAAGTGTTGATAAATGTTAAAATCTCTGTGCTTTAATTCTTTATCTAACATTAGTTTGTTTCTATAATGTTTTCTGTTATTGTTTTTGTTTTTGTATTTGTTGCCTCAAGTTTATCATTAAGCGTGAATATTTTTTGTTTTTGTTGTTTTGCATTGTAAAGACATTACTCATTGATGTGTTTTGTTTTGTTTTTGTTTGTAATCATTTTATTTTAATGTAAATGCATTAACATAAGTTGCCACTGGTTGTACAGGATGATTGGAATGTAGAAAAAAGTGTTGCTAAGTGAGAAAAATTTAACATTTTAACTGAATTATAAATTGTGTAACATTTTTAGGCTTTTGGTTAAAAAACAAGTAATAATGAAATAAATAAATAAAACAAAATCAATTAAATCAAAATATTTCATTATTATTGTTTTGTTTTTTTGTGCTTTTGTTATAAATGTTGCCACTGGTTTTTTTTAACCACGTGTTGATTGCTATGTTACATTTTAAATTTGAATTGAATTTTTCATTTTAAGCTTTAAAAATGATTTTTCTTTTCACAATACTATTTATTATTTCTTTTAAAATTTTTAATTTCTTTTATTTTCTTTTTTTAAATGAATTCATTTTCGTTTCTTTGTTTATTTTTTTGTTGCTGTCTAGTTTATAATGAATTTGCAAAAAGAAAACATTTTTTTTAAATTTGTTTTTATTTATTTTTATTTTTTGCTGAGTTATTGTATGTCAATGTTGTTTATATTGTATTTTCATGTTTAGTCAGCAGAAATTTAAAATTTTTTTTTGAAATTTAATAATTTTAATTTGCCGTTTCTTTTTCTTTATTTTTTTGTTGTTGTCTTTTGTCTCAATTTTATGGGGTTAAATATTCGTGGAAGAAGACGAAAAATGATGCAATAAAATTGAATTTGGTTGAAGGCAAAAGGGTTTCTTGCAAATTAATCATGATTAATCATTTTCAATTTAATTTAAAATTTTTTTTGCACATTTTATTCGACGAAATTAGTTATGGTTGCTTTAAGTTTTAGAAAGTTTGTAAGAAACGACCGCAAATGGATAGAGTCAATTTTGTGAAAATAAAAACTATGTATGGCTATAAAAATTGTTCATTCATAATGTAGTTGGTTAAGAAGTATGTTTTTCTGTTAAATTTATATTCTGTATCATAGGTTTCTCATTAGTTAATTCTAGCGATTCTTGTTGCTGTCAATCACATAGATCACATAGATTTTGCTTGGTTGTTATTATTATTATCGTCGTAAAGATGTCACTGAATGTACATTTTGGGCTCGAGACAACCCCCATTATTAACAAGTGTAACCTGTGTCTACAGTGTCCTGTAAAAACGGTTGCTAACCTCAGTATATTCCTGAGTAGTCTGATGTATGACTCACATCTTTTTTCATTGTAATTTCACAATAAAAGTTTTGATTGCCTCAAATCCACTTGGTTTGAGAATCTCTTTATCGTTCCACACTTTTCAAGATCTTCAATGTGGCAGTTTCACTCCTCTACTTGTTTATTCCCGAGATTTTCCACGTGAGCTGGAATATTGTTTGTAATACCTTCGATTTAATCTCATAAGAACCGGACGCTCGAATGACAGCATAAGTGTCAGGTATTGCAGTGTCATGTCTGATGAATCGAATTTTTATAAAAAAAAATGAATATAATTCCGCATATCATTTATTATTCATAAATTGTAGATGCTCTTCCCCCATTGTATACATACATATGTAGATTATTGTTAATAAACACGATAATTTTCTATTCAGAATAATTTTTTAAAGTGAATTTAAATTTGTATTTAAAACTGATGTACTATCCCATAATTTTGTTGCTTCTTAGTATATGAAGTTCCGGTTTTTCTAACATATAAAATGCGCAGTTGAATTATGAACTTGTAATCATAACGATCATAATGATGGTGATGATGATTTATTTCAAACAATAGATTGTATTGATAAACGTGATGTACGAGTGAGTATTCTGATGAATTAATTGAAGGCCTTGAAACTGAGTTCATTTAAAATTCTTTGTAAGGGCTTAAAAACCTGCTTAGAGCATCATTATGAATATCGAAGAGCTGTTGTTCTATTCATAAAGATTAGCATTTAATCAAGGCAAAGTCCAAGATCAAGCTTTTAAACATAAACATTGACAGTGAAATAAAAAAATAAAAAAGCCTTTACCAGCACGTTCTAACGACAATTCATTATTTTTAACTGCGCATGCGTGTGTTTGTTTGAAATTTTAATTTACACACATAGAATTTTTATTACGTTTTTGAGATGATATCTTAAATCAAAGACACACACCTCAATGTCAATTTCAAAAAGACTTAGAAAACCAGCTTCACTAACAGAAAAAAACAAAAAAAAAATTTCTGTAAAAATAAACACATACACATGCGTACATACATCCATAGACACGTTTATTGTGGTCCATTGTGTTTGCCGCCATAGTTTTTTTTTAGAAATGAGGAGGAATAGAAAACGTTATTTTACAATAAAAATTCGTAATAAAAAAAAGCCGTAAAAATTAAAACAACAACAATAACAACAACGATAGCAAAAATATAATGAAACTAATTTTTTTCTATGAAAAAAAAAACTATTTAAACCAGTTATTTTACATAATCAAAGATATTCATTGTACATTGCGGCTCTCCACGAGATTCGTCTTTTTTCTTTTACTGCTGCCGAGTTTTTTTTTGTTAATTTTTAAATATTTAACAATCAATTTAAAAAAATTTAAAATTAACAAAAAATAAATAAGTTTTTATTTTCAAATAATAATCAATGCTGGCAAGTGATGTTTTTAATTGAGCGAATAAATGAAACGATTATTCGATTACTAACATTGGTTTTCGGTTTCTAAAATATTTTTACGTTTTTACCTTTTAAAAACGTTTAAAATATGAGCTCGTCGATTGCAAATAAAAAAATGTGTTTAGTTTTAATTAAAATTCTTTATTATTCGCACAATTCTGTCTGTCACTGTTAACAACTTTATGTAAACAACAACAATTGCTTTACTCGTTATTCCTCTGTTTACACCCTTTGCATAAACAATAACAATTACTAGACAATTGTTCGACAGATCTTTGTTACGGAGATCTTCAAACCACAATTACTGTCTTCAAACACACCGCACCTTCACACAAAACTGACTGAACTTTTACTAACTCAGTTGCCTGCTTTGCCTTGCCTTTTAAATGGCAGAGTAAACAGAATGATGAATGTTCTTGAAGGCGAGTTAAACATCATTGTTACATTATTGTTGTTTGTGTATTTTGTTTACATTTATTCTTGTAGTGTTTGTTGTTGTATTTTTGTTTGCTTGTTTACCCTTCTTTTTATCCTGGTGTTTGTTGTTATATTACGCACTACGATAATTTGTAAACTGGTTTGTTCACTGCATTGTTTTGTTTTTGTAGCTTTTGTTTATAATTTTAATGTTATTGTAGTGTTGTTGGCATATTTTTGCTTACTTGTTTACCATTTTTATGCTGGTGTTTGTTGTTGTATTAAGCAGTACGGTAATTTGTAAACAGGTTTGTTTACTGCGTTGTTTTGTTTTTGTAACTTTTGTTTATAATTTTAATGTTAAGCGATGTAAAAGCAAAACACCAGAATCTAGATTTTTCATTTTCATAGCAATACATTTAAAATAACGATGGATTGGTTCATTAGCCACTCGCATCTTATTGTAATACTGCTGCTGCCACGTTTTTTTAGATATGTGAACATCTGGTAGCGCTATATACTCGTCACATTATTTTAACTGATTTTCTGACTCGAGTATATTTATTGACCCTTAAAAACCTATTCTGAAAACCTCTGGAATTATGCGCAATTTCACTCATAGCTTACCTCTGTGTATATGTCTACTAGGAATTCCATTATCCGCAACAGTAGACGCTTTCGCATTCCGGCTGATGCTTCCTGGTACAGATTAACGCAAACCTCAACCTTATCCGCAAGGCAGAATAACGTTGTCTTTGGGAATGATTACTATGCAGACATATTGTCAGCATTGGACCTTGACACCACATGAGGACAACATACATAAATCCTAAACTGTTTAAAATTGAAGGGTAAGAGGATCCTAAAATATTTCAGAGTATGACGCAGTCTAGTGGTCTTATTAGAGTGGAGAGCCCTTGACATCTTGAACAAAACAAAATTTCGAAAAAAATATTCCTTTCGGTGACTTCCTCTCAGCAGTCTTCTGTCGAAAAGTGTTCCTCATAAATCTATCGTTCGAAGTCGACGTTAAAGTATAGGTTCCGCCTCTCATGGATAAAATTAACACATATAACATGGATGGTGTGAGAAGCTAGGTTGTGATCCTGACTAAAGGTTTGCAATGACCAATTAAGCAAGCAAGTAAGTTAAGTAAGTCTACCTCAATTTCACGCGGTCTTCAACAAAGCTCCAGCTTTTCTCGTCAAACGAGTGAGTCCTGGTACACCACATCTTAGTTTATCAAAGAATGCCAAGAGTCTCTGGAGGAGATAGGGAGATATCCATAAGGACTGATGAACAAGGCTACATTAAAGATAACAATAAAGCTGATGTGCTTGGCAAATGAAATTGCCATGAGACAACAAAAAGTTCAAATGAATTCATACGTGAAATTGACACTCCTCTGCAGAGGGTCAAGCGAATGGTCCCACATAAATCATAGGTATACTTACTCACTTAATTGGTCATTACAACCCTTTAGTCAGGCTTATAACTTCGAAACATCATAATCCTGGATATCTGGAGCCCATCCGATCGTGTGTTTGAAAAGATTAAATGCAGCTGAAAACATGGACCGAATGACTAGGAACAATTTCCTGTACAATATTTTGTGTGCTTCGAATACGATAATTGTGGAGAGGCATTTCTGCAACACTGAAGCAACTATTATGGAACACGATGCAAGTTGGGGTTTTTGAAAATTTTGGAAGAGGCAAATGGTAGCAGGAGCTCTCCCCACAGGTATGGGAGCAGGAGAAAAAGCCGCGTTATTCCATCTAAAGATACCTGAGAATGGAGATCAGAAAACAATTCTAACGGTCGGTGGACCTATAAACTATTGCGAAATGGAGAGGTGAACTAAAATTTAACTCATTTCCTGAAGAAATATGGCGCTTCAGGGAAGATATCTCTCGAAAATGATGTCTTCTATGCCTAAATGAACATAAAATTACTGGACATGTTGCGTCCAAATTCGATTTGATTTGATGTGGGGATCTGCGGAATTCGGCGGAGAGGACGACCTTGTTTGCGTTGGAAGAACCAAATCGAGAAAGCCCTGTTATCGATTGGTGTGACCGACTGGCGTAGGCGCATAAGAAGCAGAGGCGACTGGAAGGATGTGTTAAGGCAGGTCGAAATCCGTCGAAATCCCGCTCAAGGCGGGAAAAATCGAGATATTATAACCCAATTGCTAAGCAACATTGCCGAGTTTGATGATGATGTTATCGATAGTTTTAGTCGATAACAATCCGAAGTACTAAATGGGTATTGACAACAATATGAGAAGAAGAAAATACAAAACCATTCAAGAGATTCAGTGCGATGCAAACCTACCATTTCCTAATAGCAAACTATTCTTCAGATTTTGAACGTTGTTTTAAAAATCAATTTTGCGAATTGAAATTATCAAGTTGTAAATAACCGATTATTTACCGCTACTGATTGCAGAAATTCGAACACACCCAACACCACTAAATAAACATACTCAAACGCAAGTACTCATACACACCTAAACCAAAGCATTTTACAGTATAGCACTACAATGGGCCAGACAGATACCCTCAACATACTTGTAGTCAGTGTGACAGTGAGTACTAATGGTGGAGATGCCTGATTGACAGTTGTAGGGCATTCACCTGATGTATTTGATCAAGGACAACCTTGACTTAGATTTTTTAAGTTCGTGTTTCGGTCATTATTGATGCTCAACTCCAACAAATTCAAACGCAGTGAATAGAAGACAACGTCAACTCATAGAAATCATCACTGAAAAGCATGTTTTTGTTATCGTTTATGATATTCTGGTTATTTTTTGGATGGCAAAGACAAAAAAACACAATTTGAATTTGAATGCTAAAGAATTAGAAATCAATTCAAAAGAGTCTTCATTATGATGGATATTGTGCGTTCCGTAGAAATTAAAATGAAAGCGAAATAAGAGGAGATGTCGGTGCCTGCTTGTCTGTTTAATAATTGAATTGTTGTGGTATTGTTGTTTTTAATAAGGAAACGATTTCTTGGAATTTTAATTTCAATAGGAGATAATGCCAGATACTTGTAAAGCGACCCTGAATTGCAATTCGAATGCTTGGTATTATTGAAAACTGAAAGACATTTGAGGAGCCATTCATTTAACTTCTGCGTTAATACTACGATGCTATAATGTTACTTCTCTTATAGGCCTTTCTAACCAATAAACTGAAATATATTCACATCCCAGTGGCACTGCTTTAAAGTAACTTGCAAGAGGAGACTTATATTCATTCCCGGTGTGATGTAGCATTACAACGAATCCTGTACAATATTGTTACGAAAATGAAGAAGCTAGCTAGCTGGTGTTCTGCTTTTACGCCGCTCAACATTAAACTTATAAACAAAAATACAACAACAAACACCAGCATAACAAAAAATGGTAAACAAGCAAACAAAAATACAACAACAAACGCTACAAGAATAAATGTAAACAAAATACACAAACAACGATAATGAAACAATGATGTTTACATCGCCTTCAAGAACATTCATCAGACTGTTTCTCTCTGCCATGTAAAAGGCAAGGCAAAGCAGGCGAGTGAGTTAGTGAAGTTCAGTCAGTCTTGTGTGAAGATGCGGTATGTTTGAAGATCCCCGTAGCAAAGATCTGTCGAATAATTGTCTAGTAATTGTTATTGTTTATGCAAAGGGTATAAACAGAGGAATAACAAAAGAAAGCAAATGTTGTTGTTTACATAAAGTTGTGAACAGTGACACACAGAATTGTGCGAATAATAAAGAATTTTAATTAAAACTAAACACAAATTTATTTTTATTTTATTTACAATCTACGAGCTCATATTTTAAACGTTTTTAAAAGATACAAACGTCACAATATTTTCAATAATAACACCAACTGTTAATGCATTCTTTGTTTCACAAATATTTCTACTACACATGGCAACCCTTACCTTCATTGCAACTTACTATACTGGCAACACTTCCAATGCACTGTCAATTGAGACAACAGCATCAAGCAAAACAAATTCACGGTGACATTTGTGTGGTGCATTTGGAAGGCGCAGGCCATTTGCAAAATGCAAAGAGAGGGAGTACGAAAAAGAGATTAAGAATGGGAAATAGAGAAAAATCTCTCATCTCAATTAAAAACAAAACTAATAAGAACAAGAGAAAAGCAGCATTTGTTGAAATGTCTGTTGGACTTTTTAATAGACTGACAGGCTGCTTGTGCCATATTTCGATTGAAATCAAGTGAAAAAAAGTGGTTGAGTCCGTTTAGTTGATGCCCTACTACATGAATAGAATTGTTTTGGTGTAATTATTCGGTGTACTTGAGAAAATCTAGATGGTTGAACACCAGAATGATGAATTCAATGAATGGTCAGAGAAATTGTGATCAAGCGGGGCGAATTTAAAAAGTAGTTCTGCCCGCGCCATATGGTAGTGAAGACTAGAACCATGGATATTATGGTTAATAAAATGGGAATCAGGTTTAACACATAGCTTATCAGAGTTTATCGTGATCTGTCAAATCAAGAGACTAGGAGCTACACTTCTCGATTGACCCTTGCACAGAAGAAGTTAACCCCCTAATTTGGAAAAAGCTTCGCAACGAGATTAAGTAATAGACATGAACGGCTACATACTCTATTAAGGAAGCGACTATTCCACTATGTACAGATGGTTCAAAGACATAATGTCGCAAAGGCGGAGGCGTTCGGTTCAATAAGGAAACTCACGGGTATTTCAAAGAGGAAACCTTTGTCATCGATGAAACCTATGTGCTCAATTGAAATTTGTCAGCAGATTCAGAGAAAATAGGGCATAGCAGTACTATCTGTTAGTATAGGGCTCTCCGGATATGCTAGGCTGAGAAAATAGGGTCGCCATGTCATGTGAGAATCCAAGGCAATGATCAGGTAGATAAGCTTACCAGAAGGGGAGCCTTTTTGTGAAGCAGAGAGAAATGGAAACTATTCTCAAGCCAGACATTTTTGAGACAACCCAAGCTTGTCATGAGTAATTTTAAAGCAGATACAACCTGGTAACCTCAATGCCTTTGATAGGGCATTGTAGAGTCAAGGGACATTTTTATCAAAACCTTTCAAGCCCACTAAATAGATGGTATGATGAGAATAAGGTATCAAAGTTGAAAACTGTGTGACTTTAATGCATTTTACAACGAAACATTTGAGTGCTTTTCAAGTGCTCCAAGCTCCATTGTAAGGTTCGTCAGGGCATCAGGTTAGTTAGGTTAGATTGGGGGAAGTACAGTAGATCGCTTCGAAACTCTACACAACAATACAATACCTCTGCAGCGATTGCTGTTAATATACATTGCTTTCACATTATTGGAACTTTCCGGCCGATGCCCCCTGTCGATAACGCAGATCTGAGCTTTAAACAAGTCTGACTGTAAAACGCCTATATTTTCTCTCTGTTCATAATGATGATGTGGTGGCAAATACAAGAGCAGGGAAAGAGGTCCCTGTCGATAATGCACGCATTTCATTAAACAAGTCTAACTGTTAAGTCGCCTATATTGTGTCTCTGATCATAATGATGGTGTGCAGCAAACACAGGTGCAGGGAAAGTGGCCCCTGTCGATAATGCAGGCATTTCTTTAAACAAGTCTGACTGTTAAGTCGATGCTCCTGTCGATAATGCGTGTCTGAACTTTAACCAAGCCTATATTTTCTATCTGATCATAACGATAGTGTGTGGGCAAAGAGCAGGGAAAGTGACCCTTGTCGATAATGCAGCCATTTCTTTAAACAAGTCTAACTGTTAAGTCGGTTGCTCATGCCTATATTGTGTCTCTGATCATAATGATGGCGTGGGGGCAAATACAAAAGCAGTGAAAGTGGTCCCTGTCGATAATGCAGGCATTCTTTTAAACAGTCTGACTGTTAAGTCGGTTGCGCATGCCATAATGATGGTGTGCAACAAACACAGGAGCAGAAAAAGTGTAAAAATTAAAATTGATGGGGATTATACACACAAGAGCAATTTAAACATAATTGCCAACCTTATGTTTGACAAATAATAATAACAGCAACAACAATAACAGTAAACTTTGAATGATAATTCAAATAAAAACAGGCTCTACAATATAGCGTACTTGCTAAGGGTGTGTTTTCTTGTGTTTTTTGTTTTAAAAATATTTTAATTATTATTCTTATTATTATAACTGTTGTTGTTGTTGTGGTTCTTGTTATAAAATTTTCTTTTAGTATATGAACGAAAGAGAGAGAGAGAGAGAGACGGAAAGCAAGAGATTTTCACGGACATGCGCCTTTATAAATCATAAAAAACCAGCGTATTTTATTGGAAAGCGGCCGCTAATATTAGATTTGCGTTTTTTTACCGTTATTTTTCTCTCTCACAATTTCTCTCACTACTACTCTCAGTCGTTTATAATTTAAGGTTTTTTCTTTCCTCTTTTTCTCTAAGATGTTAGTATGTGTGCGAGTGTGTGTTGAAAAGGGGAGGATAATAATAATGATAATAATAATGAAAAATTGCAGGGTACCTATCAAGTGTTTGTTGTCACCCTTTAACTTTTAGTATTTGCGTGTATATGAAAAGTGAATCGCGCGGTACACACGCACGCACATTGTGTTGTAATAATTATTTTTAATACTACAATAAAGAAATATAAAAAAATTAAAATAAAGGAATAGAAAATTATTTATTATTATAAAAAAAAAGAAAACAAAATAAAATAGAAAAAAATATTTAAATAAAATAGAAAATTTATTAAAAAAAAAATTCAAAGAAAGCAAAAGCAAATTAGACACACGCAAGATTTTTCGTGTTTTTAACCTAAAAAAAATCTGTCATAAAACCACAGCAAAAATAGCAGAAAAAAATTGTTTTTTTTTAAAAGAATAATTAATAAATAAATAAAAATAAATTATTTATAACAAATAAAGTGTATTATAATAAAAACTAAATTATTAAGCTTGAGCATAAAATATTTATACAAAAATTATTAGAAAATATTGTATAAAAATTATTTTTTTGCTTCTTAAACATCTTTAAACAAAAAAAACAATAACAAATACTGGATATATATCTCAAACAAAAAGGGTTTAATAAACAGGTACATATGCTTTTAAAATTTTATTAAAATATTGTATTCGCCTAAATCTAAAATCTAAAAAGGAAAAGAAAAAATGAATTTCTGTTTCCTGTTTTATAGAAAATAATGGCTTATTATCTCATACACAGCGAAAAGCTGTCTCTAATGGAAACCTAGCATATGTGTGTGTGTGTGTCTGTGTGTGATTTTATACGTGTATGTGTATGCCTGTGTTTTGCATGTGTGTTAAACATTTTCTTCCTTTTTTATAAAAATGTTCTTCTTTTATCTTTACATTTTGACATTTCCGTTATAAACCCAGGGATGTCATGTTCATGTATTAAAAGAAAAAACTCCTTTAATATTTGGGTGCTTTTCTCAATGGCAAGCAAGGAACGAAATATAAAAATTTGTATAAAAATTAATAACTGAGTCAGTTTTCATTGCATTTTAAATACGTTTTCTTATGTAAATTTTTTTGTAACTGTTTTGTTATGCGTGAAGTTAAACACAGAGATGGCTTCTATTGAATAATGTCTAATACACACACACATGCATGCATAAACATCCGTATATGTAATACCATCTTTAGATGTGGTGTCATCTTTAAATATGAGAAACCGCCAAATTAATACAAGAAAAACGTTTACTTTTTATTTCATTAACCGGAAATATAGAAATTATTGAATAATTTATAATTACGTATTGCTAGCTTGTATTAAGGCCCGGTTAGCCAAACGTCCCCGGAACGTAACGGTATGTACTTTCGTTTTTAGCATATGCAGAGACAATGCAAATGCTTAGCGAAATTACATTACGTTTCGGTAATCGCTCTCTTTGCTTTTCACATTCTAAAAACGAACGTACGTTCCGTGGACGTTTGTCTAATCGGGGCTTTAGTCCATTGTATAGTATTCATCTTGTTAAATGTTTGAAGTCAAAGCAAAGGGGTTTAGTAGTTTATTGTTTTCTCATAGACTTTTTAAAGACAAGTATCGCTTTATCGTGTGCTATCATAATGTAATAATTGCAATTTAATACTATCAGGCTTTGTTTCTTTCTACTTATCTAGGACGCATTCATTACTCCAGTTACTTAAACGATTTGTCGCTTTAGATGATAGAACGTTTTTAAAGAGATTTTTAGAAGGTGTTGCCAGTAGGACACTTGGTGTAAAACTAGAGAAAGCGAGACATTACGATTGCACAACAAACGAATTATCGGTCTTTTTAATGAGATCAACGTTGCATTGTGTTGAAATATAGGAAAATATGTTATAAAAGAGGGGAAAGAGCAAGATGATGATGATGTGTCATCAGATGGTGTTATATTTTCGTCAAGTTTTTTATTTTTATTTGATAAATAATCCACCTGAGTCTCTTGTGGAAATACATCATTGGTCATTAAAACCATGCAGTCAAGATGACGATCTAGCTTCTCACACCACTAATGTTATGTGTATACATGATTGGTGGGACCTACAGCTTAAAGTCGACTCCAAACAACAGATTTTGGAGAAACTTTTTCATGGGAATTGTATTTTACTCTCGGAGCTTTTGCCAGTGATCTGCTGAGAGGTAGTCATCGGAGAAATATTTTCTCATACATATTTCGCTTTGCTGGAGATTTCTGCCCTGGGGTTTGAAGCGCGGCCTCACGTCAAATAAGCCAACACACTACCTGCTAGACTACGGCGACTACACATTGCCCGTAGGACCCCCAGTGTAAAAGCTAGAGAAAGTAAGAGAAAGTAAGCTGTTTTGATTGCATAACAAACGAATTTTCTCTCTTTTTTAATGAGATCAACCGTGCATCGTGTTGATATATTAGAAAATAACTTATAAAAGGAGGAATAGAGCAAGTAATGTGCCACAAGATGGTGTTGAATTAATTTTTTTTTTTGAGGTCAGTGTTATATCTTCGCCAAGATCTTTTCATTTTTCTTTGATAAATAATCCACATGAACCTCTGGTGGCAATGGAACCCACAAATCCACACACTTGCAGATTAGCACACTATTCCCTAGACTTCAATCTTGTTTAGTCTAGTTTCTGACACCTACAAGGGCTTTTAAAATGCTTGTGTATGGAGAACGTTTTCATGTTTTTTTTTTGGCTTTTTTCCAAGTGTTATTATACAAATACTTTTCGATTTTACTAATGTGTTTAGTTCTTTAGCGATTACGATCGATAGACAGTTTTGTATTTTGATAATCCAAAGCATTAAAAATCGTAAGGAACTGTGTACTCCAGGGTTCGAAGTAAACCCACGAGTTCTTTAGTATCAAGAGGATATTACACATTACATAATTTAAAGATGAAACAATATTTTAAGATAATATTGAGCAAAACATTCTGTCTTTCTGCTCAAATCACGCAGTAGCCTTCTATCAAACAAACTAAATAACACAGGTTGTTTAAATTTTGACAGAACTTGCCTTACAGTTAAAGTATTGGGAAATTCAAGAAATCACAGACTTATTGACTAACCCTCGATTCGTATAAACATCTTTAAACGTTCTAAATGCAACCTGGGCGTTTTAATTGGCAACACTTTTCAAAAAGCGTTTTTTTCTCGTTTTTTGTTACCATTTGAATGCTGGTTTCACTTCCTGTTCTATTTGGTTTGACACAGAAATTAATTGTTGTTGTTGATGTTGTTGTTTTTATTTTGTTGTTGCTGGGTTTTGTTTTATGAAAACAATTTATGGCCCATCTTTAATTAGCACAGAGCACAATAACGTACAATAATAATAATTGTTTATACGTTATTTTGTGATTATTTTATCCGATATGCGATTGTATTGTATTGTTTTATTGTTAATAATTTAATATTCACATACAAACACATACACATATACACATACAGAGCAAAATTCTCATAATATTTTTATTTCCTACATTTGCTTGTGTCAATTAATTTGTTGTTGTTGTTACTATTGTTTTCCTCTTCCTCTGTCTCTCTCATCTTTTGTTCTAGTTGTTGGCTTTTATTGTATTGTTTTAATTGCTTCTTCTGCTCTTACTCTCTTTTATTTTCGCTATTTCTTCTTCTTGGATTCTCTTCGGTTGTCATCATCAGCATTTCTTAGTATAAATGATGATTCTATCATCATCACTGGCATTCTCCTGCCTTCGCTTATCACACTTGACTCTCAACAACCATGCAAGCTTATGGAATTTTACTCTCAATTCCTAAACATATACTCTCGCGACAATAGCAACAATAATAATAACAACAACAACAACTAAATGGTTGTATTATTTTTATTCATTCATTCTTTTCTATTCCGTTTGTTTCTTCCTCTTCTTCTTCGTCTCATCACTGTGCACCCTTGACAATATAAATGGAGCTGAACAAAATGAAAGTGTTGCCAAACATATTTCTCATGGTATAGTTTGAATAACTGATTGAATGTCATTACTGTACAGGCAGTAAACTTAGGATATGAAGTTTAATTAAAAATGAATTTCGTTTTGTACTATGCTTTATTGAGGTTATGTAAACACGTTCCATCACAATGGGGTGCCTTTTAAGTTGACACTTGTTTAATGTATGGAGTCTTGGTTAAAATTTTGGACGTGTTTAATTTCTTGCTTTCAGTCAAGTATTCACCCTGGAACCTAACATTTTAGGGTAAACATGCTAAGGATTTACATATTGTAACTGGTTATAGTGTTCTTTCTGCTCGAACTCTGGCTTTGTCGCTTCACCAATATTATCAATATTTTGGTGAATATGCGACAGAGCTTAACAGCCTGTACGAAAAATTTTAATCGCGGTATATGTAGGATTTTTGACATCCCTTAAGGCCGCGTATAAGTTTACAGTAAAGTTATTGGCCAGTTTTAGGAATCTCTCGATTAATATGCCGCAGTGTTCACCTGTCCCTGTATGGAACTTAAATCAGTACTTATTTTACAACATGAAGGCGTCTGAAGACAATGCTCTAGACTTCCCTAATCGGTATGGCAAGGCCATAAGGTTCACCATATTGGCAGCTTAGTCTTTATTTACAAACCACTTGAGGAAGATCTACTGTAGCAAGCTTTAATCTTTCCGTGATCTTTATTAACACAGTTATTGTATTGGGTGTAGTTGTGAGGTAATTTGTAATCCTATCGTTTTTTAACAGGCGGCGCTGCTTAACCTTGCTACGATTTTCGCTGTTTATGTTGTCCTTCTAAGGACAATCACGGAAGGGTTCGGAAATGTATTAAGAGGAGATGATAGAGATCATAAATACGCGCCCCTACAACAATACTTTTTCAAATTGAAAAAAGTAGCATGGATTTCAACAAACCGCAGGTGGTACAAAAAACAAGTTTGCCGAATTTCAAAACTCCTGTGACCAGAAGTTGACAGCAGGAAAACCAAGGAATTACTTGAGTTCGACAAGAGAACAGTTCCCATTCTAACAGGAATTCGAACGGGATACTGCGCTGTTGGCAATTTCGCTGATATGCTCGTTCTGCCCCATTGGGATTACTGCAGACGCAGCCAAGATGTGGATAAAAATGGAATCGGCACAACACTTTATATGTGAGTACCCTGTACTTCAATAAAGACGTCATAGGTTCTTCGGTGACAGAACGTTTGAAGTTCTGGGCATGGTGGCTAACGTGGCCGGTTTCATCCGGAACTCGAGGTGGTGCAAATCAACCACTAACGCATCATGACATGGTTTCTTACCTCATAGTAGGAAACATAATAGGCCATATGGAGCACCGAGTGAATTGCAAGCTAATCTAACCTAACCTACTTACTTCATTGGTCATTACAAAACTTTAGTCAGGATTACGTACTAGTTTCTCTCATCACCCATGTTATGTTAATTTTATTCCTGAGTAGCGAGACCTACAGTTTTGACGTCAACTTCGAACTGCAATTTTATTTACTCTTAAGGTTTTTGCTAGAAGACTGCTTAGAGGAAGTCGCCGAAAGAAATATTTCTTTTCATATTTCATTTTGTTCGAGATGTACACATGTGGTAGAGAGGGTTTAACCACGGGATCTCGTCTAATAAGCCAACAAACTACCTATTAGACTGCGGCGACTTCTGGCTTTCTTTCATTTGTCAGTTTGATGTTACAGCTGTTTACTCTGTTTACATTTCACTAAAATTCTTTTAAAGTGCCAGCTCTGGCAACTTTTAAGAAACATAAAGAGTAAATTGAGGTTATAAACACCATGACATATTATTTAATTCTCTCGTTTTGCTTTTTGAAAAATTGTCGTTGAAACAAATCTTTTTATCACTACAATATCATAAAAGTAAGCCCCTCTGACATCCAATGTAATAATAATTTATGAAATTCTATTAAAAAATATTAAGAACTTGAAACAAATAATTGAAAAGAGCAAATAAAATGCAAATAAAAGAACAGAATCTTCCTGTGACAACTTCCGTGTCATTGTGTCAATTTTTTTGAATTCCCTTTCCTACACAAAAATTCGCGCATATTTATACACACACCTGCACGCACACATTGGAAAATGTCTACAAAAGCAAATGCCGGCAAATTTTAATCATAAAAAATAAACGAAGAGAGCGATAGGGAGAGAGCGGGAGAGAGAGAGAGAAAGATAAGTAAAGAATAAACCAGGATAATAAAACAAATTAAATATGGAAAGAAAAATCATACTCAATTCCAAATGGGAAAAGAGAAAAGAAAGTGTGAAAGAAATAGTGAAAGAGAAAGAGAGAGGGAGAGAGAGAGAGAGAGAGAAAACAGTGAAATACAGAGATAAAGAAAGAAAAGATGTAACAATCTTAACGCATTTAAATTGTGTGTGAATGTCGAAGATTAAATGTACATACACATACACTTAAGCTATTTTCAGTGTTGCCAATTACTACGTAAAAATATGATTGCAATACCAGATTTATTGTTTTTATGGAAAGAAAATGAAAGGAATATAAAAAAATTAAGAAAATCTAAACAATTAAGGCCTTCCTCTTCAGTGCTGAAATCGAATATCTTGTTAGAGTTGCTTTAGCTTTTTTAAACAAAATAACTGCGGAGTTTAATTTACTGGTACCAAGTCTTGAATAGATGGTTGGCCTAATTGGTCATTACATTTTCTTAGTCAGGATAACAACCTAACTTCTCACATCACTCTTGTTGTGTGTGTTAATTTTAGCCATGAGTGGCAGGACCTACAGTTCAACCTGGAATGCAAAAGACAGATTTGAGAAACTTTTCATGTCTATTTTTTTACTCTCCGACTTTTGTGAGAAGGCTGCTGACAGCAAGTAATCGAAGTAAAGAGTTTCTTCTCATATTTCGTTTTGTTCAAGATGGATTGAACCACGGGCTCTAGTCTTATAAGTCAATATACTACCTACTAGACCGGCGACTGCTTGAAAATTGCTCGTCTTTATCATTTGTTGCACTGTGTCAGGCTGAATGAAGTATTGAATTAAAAATGATCATCAATTGTTTAGTTTTTCTAGGTTCCAAAGCTAAAATTGGTAACGAATAAGCTCAGAAGAAGCCAATGGTTCTGGACACCCACTTAAGATCGTTTGGAAATTGAAAATGCGAGAGATTGCAATTGACGAAACCATACTAACCCGAACATGGCTGGCTGAAATATCAGTTTAGAGTGATTGTTTCAAAATGGGCCAGTTTTTGAACCATTTTAGAACTGGGCGAACCATAGATCGTAGGGCCGAGCTTAACAAATTACACAGCAGGCAAAACAATGGAGATAATCAGCGCCAAAGAAGGTCCAGGTGAAATTACCACACCAGCCAATTAAGTGCCTGTTCTTTGGGACTCACGCGGTTTAATCCACCGTGACTACATTCAAAATGGTGAAACAGTTAATGAAGGATGTTATGCATATATTTATTCGATCGATTTAACAAGAATTTAAAAAAGTGAGCTCTCATACACAAGAAAATGTTTTTTTCGCATTTATGTATCAAACATGCAGGAATTAAGCTTCAAATTACTTCCTGATCTGCTTTATTTGTTCCGAGAGGCTATTTCTAGTTTCTATACATCAACTATGGGGACTAAGAACGGAAAAAGTTGCAGAAACTTTGTCGAACAAGTGTTGGCAGAACAAGCACTGAAGACCTAAGCTATGGTTAGGCTGATGAAATTAGGCTAACATGAAATTTATAAGAAATTTCGGTAGCTGAAGAATAGAATGGTTGACAGCTCCCTCCTTAACTGTTTCCCGGGACAAAACCAGTACAATGTTTTTGTAAAGAGCTTCTCATCGAGTCATAGTAACAAAAATGAGTGGAGTAATCTGAAAATTGCTTAGTTTCTTAAAAGATGGACTATTATTATTTACAGATGGGCTAAGAAGGGATCTTTGCAGGAGTATTCTAAGCCCATGGAGAAACGTTCGAGCATATACCAAGCAGAAGTCTCTACCATCAAAAGATATGCTCAATTCAAACGGAGATAGGAGGTATAAAGACAGGGTATAGCAATACTACATGGCAGTTAGGGAGCCATTCGAACACCGTGACTCTCATGAGGTTAAATCGAAGATAGTAGGGAACTGCCTAGAGAAACTGAGACATTAGAGGTTATAAACACCATGACACCTATAAAGCTTTAGGGAAGCACAATAGATTGTATGATCGAAAATGTCTGAAGAGGAGACGATAGAGAGAATATTTCGCGCCCCTACAAGAATACTTTCCAAATTGGAAAAAGCAGCATGGAATTCAATAAACCGCAGGTTGCCGAATTTTAAAACTCCTGTGAAGTTGACAGCAGGAAAACTAAGGAATTACTTGATTTTGGCAAGAGAACAGTTCGCACTCTAAGAGGAATACAAACGGGATAATGCTCTATTGGCATTTTCGCTGACAAGCTTGGCCTGCCCCACCGGGATTACTTCAGAAGCAGCCATGATGTGGAAGAAACGGAATCGGTACAACACGTTATATGTGAGTGCCCTGCACTTCAATACAGACGTCATAATTTTGTCGGTGACAGAACGTTCGAAGTTATGGATATGGTGGCTAACGCGCCACTAAGGGAACTGGTCGGTTTCATCCGGAACTCGGAGTGGTGCAAACCCACCACTAAGGCATCATAATATGGGGTCTTACCTCACAGTGTGAACTTGCCTGTGAACGCCAAGATACCCGCTAACCTAACCTAATCTACTTACTTAATTGATCATTACAAAACTTTAGTCAGGATTACGTACTAGTTTCTCTCATCACCCATATTGTGTATGTTAATTTTATTCATGAGTGGCGAGATCTACAATTTTAACGTCGATTTCCTACTGCAAGGTACAAGTAAGATAGATTGTATGGTCACCTCTTTATGACAATAAAGATTAAGCTTGTGTCCGTCCTCGCATAAAATTAAGTTCGATATCTGGAGCCCATAAATGTTTCGATGTTTGTAGAGTCGAACGATCCAATTGGATTGTCTTATGATTTTAAATGCGGAGGAACGAACACATTTCCATATATTGCCACTAGAAAACGTATTTTTGCACTTAATTTTTAGCTGTTTTGAAAAATAAAAGTTGCTTACACTGCCTGGAATATTTATGGAGATGAAAGAGAGCACTTAAGTAGCAGAAAGCGTGAGAATAAAGGAAATAAAGAGAATAAAAGAAAGAAAGAATGAAAAAAGTTAGTGTTGAGTGTTGATTTGTAACGGTGACAATTGATAGAAAGTTTTTTTTTTTGGTTTGTTCACAGACAATTTGGCAATAATAAGCCACACAACACAATAAATAAGAAAAAGAAGACAAGAAAAAAAGAGAACGTAACGTAACGGTAAAAGCCTTAAAAGACATTTAACATTGATTTTCAAGGCGGTCAAGAGAACGTCAAACACCAAAAAAAAAAATCAAAAAAAAGCAAAAAAGAGAGAGAGAGGCACCAGAAAAAGAAGAAAAAGGAAGCATACGAACGAAATACAATCAAATGTTACAGTCACTTATAAATTGAGAAAGTGTACGTGGTTTAAATCTAAAAAAATAAAACGAAAAAGCAAGAAACGATTAAAAGCAAATAAACGAAGAGGAGAATTACATAAAAATTGAAAAAAACAAACGAAAATATTTTTTAAGATAAAGTGTTTAATTTTATTGTAATTAAAAAAGAAAAAATATTAAAAAAGAAATCCTTAAGAAAAGATTTTTCAATTGGTGTGTGTGATTGCGTAAAGAAAACAAGTCTACGATGATGGTCAGCATGAGTTTTTCCTTATACTCATTACACTGTCCATGTTTAAGTGCATGAGTGTATGTGTATAAGTATGTATCTGTGTGCGTGTAAGTGTCAGATTTTATTTTTTCCTATTATTGAAGTCTGTTAGTGGTAGTGGTAGTGTGGTGTTGATGATGAAGATTTTCTCTGCATCAATAGAAGGTATTTTTGAAAGGAAAGTTAAAATATATTAAGGAACGGAAAATGGAATTTAAATGAAGAAATTAAATTCCTTTTAAAGAAATTAATAAATTTTTATTAAATATTTCATAAAAAAGGAGTTTGAAAAAAAAATGAAAACCAAAGAAAATGTTTCGTTTTAAATACTTCAATTGCGAAGCACACGCGCAGAAAGTCCTTAAAAACCCTTAAAAGGTAACGGGGGACTTGAAATGTTGTTAAAAAAATATGAAGAAAAACATTTTTTTTCCAAAAGTAAGTCGAGAATGTTAATTCTGTTCTCCTCTTCATTTTTATAGAATTTCTGAAAAATTTAAATTTGTATTTAAAAAAAAGAGAAAAAATAGTTCAATATACCTAGAGAATCAACACTTATAACGTTTGTAATATGGTGTTTTAGTTGCGTTTTTTAGTATACAAAAAGATTC
Source organism: Sarcophaga variegata (assembly GCA_932273835.1). Lineage (NCBI taxonomy): Eukaryota > Metazoa > Arthropoda > Insecta > Diptera > Sarcophagidae > Sarcophaga > Sarcophaga variegata. Next base: position 107,327,116 of record OW026360.1, read on the forward strand.
GTGACTTGTTACAATGTCAAAAATGTTTCGTAACCTTTGCCAAAACGATGCTTGAAAATCATTAAAGTTTTGTATCAAAATTTGTGTCGTACTTCTTAAATCATGTTTACTTAATGGCTGACATATTATCACGTCAAATTAAAGGGCGTCAGGAGTTCCATGGACTCTCTACATCGTATATGTCGACACAACATACAGCTCTACTCAGTTCCGGGCGGACTAACTGACACAGAAAGGATCGGTTACAGTGGTGGCCTTATAATTAGAAACGACTTAGCAACATGTATGTTTGTTAATTTGTTTTACAATTTTCACTGTGTACCTGGAATCAAAGGCTTAGTTTGGTGGACGTCTTACATACGTTTTTCCATCAGATTGGGACAAATTAAACTTAGATTCGTCACTCCAGAGAAGTCTGTTCCAGAAACATCGTTTCTAATTATTAGGCCACTGCTGTATGTCTGAGGAGGAGACGATAGAGGGGATATGTGCCTCTACAGGAATAAATAACATACGTAGTTTGTCATTACAACCCTTCAGTCAGGATTACGACCCAGCTTCTCATATCACTAATGTTGTGGCGGCACCTACAGTTTAAAGTCAACGAACGACAGATTTTGTAGAAACTTTTCATGGCAATTTTTTATTTACTCTCAGAGTTTTCGAGAGAGAGAGAGAAATCTGCTGAGAGGAAGACGCCGAAAAAATATTTTTTCATATTTTGTTTTGGTGTCTGACCTGGGGTTTGAACCGTGTCCTCAGGACACACAACACACTACCTACTAGACTACGGCTACTACGGGAACTCTACAGGAATACTTTTCGACAAATTAGAAAAAGCAGCATGGAATTCAACAAACCGCAGGTGGTACAACATACCGGATTGCAGAATTTCAAAACTGCTATGTCCAGCAGTGGACGAAAGGAAAACCAAAGAATTACTTGAGTTCGACAAGAGAACAGTTCCCATTCTAACAGGAATTCAAACGGGACACTATGCTGTTGGCAGTTTCGCTGACAAGCTTCCATTCTGTCCCACCAGGATTACAGCAGAAGTTGCCATCGGAATCGGTGCAACACCTTTTATGCAAGTGCCCTGCACTTCAGAACAAAGGCCATCGGACAGAACATTCAAACAGAACGTTTGAAGATCTGGACATGGTGGCGAACGTGCTACTAAGGGAACTGACCGGTTTCATCCGGAGTTTGGGGTGATTGAAACCCACCACTAACGGATTATGACAAGGGGGACTTACCTCACACTGGGTAATACAATGGACCATCTGGAGCACCGTGTGAACTTGCCTGTGAACGGCCTATTAAATCCATCAAACACGAGAAGAGTATTTCTGCTGCATCGATCAGTGGCAATTCGGTGTCATGATTAACAATAGGACCTGAGTTATTGGACTAAATAGAGGACCTAACGTAAGGACCTTGGTATCTGACCATTATGATGATTATTGTCATGCTTTAGTACTGCGACTAACTTCATAGAATATCCTTAAAATGTCTTCCTCCTTATAATGCCTATTGCACTGACAATTTTTGTGATATTCTGTGGTTTCTGTTGCCTTAAGGATTACAAACAACCGCCATTTTGTATGTATATGTCATAATAGAGTAGCCTGAAAATGTGGCCAATCAGCCGAACATATGAACAACTTTGACTTTTCGTTTCTTAGGGCAGATCGTGCGATCTTCGACCGTTCGAAAGCATAGAGTCGTTTTGTCTTCTTTGCCTGTATTTGATATTTGCTTGAAACGTGCCCGAAATGAACCAGGTCCTCGAAGTGTTGGTTGTCTAGACATATTATTTCTCGTTTCTTGTCAGCAAAAGATTTCAATCCGGTGTGGCTGTGAACAGGGAGGGATTGCATGCAAGTTTAGCATGGTTTTGCATCTAAGGATAGATATACGTATTTTGTTCACACTTTCTGACATTTGTTATTCAATTATAGACCTCCTATTGGATTTAGGCTTCCTTCTCAACCTTATCGTTATTATTATTTGCGTCAATTCCTTACTCCGATTGCTCTCATGTTGTCGTCTCCAAGAACGTTTGGTAAAAGCCGGTTTATGCGAATGGCGTCTGTTTCATTCCAGGGAAATGTTGGAACATCTTGACATGACATCTTGTATTGGTAGGATTGAGAATAAATTACTTACTTGGTTATTACAAATATTTAGTCAGGATTACAACCTAGCTTCTCACATTTCTCATGTTTCGGGTGTTAATTTTAACCATGAGTGGCGAGACCTAACAGATTTTGATCAACTTTTCATGGTTTTTGCAAGAAAACTGTTAAGAGGAAATCGCCGAAAGAATTTTTTTTCATATTTCGTTTTGTTCGAGATGTCTTAGCTGGGTCTTGAACCTTTCGTGTAATAAGCTCACTAGACTACTGCGCACTTTTAATTTAATAAGGATAAATACTGCTATCACCTAATAATGAATGCAGGGGCACAGTGCCCTTGAAGGTGTGGAGATACTCATGTACCTCGGTTCCGTCAATTCTAAAACATGCGATACTTAACATGATATGAAGAAGTTTTTCCTTCTATCCAACGTTGCTAGGCTACGAATACTTAATAACAATATTCAGTTCGCCTTGCATTAAGAGAGTGAGACATAAAAGACTTTTCTAAAGGATGTGGGCCCGATCTAACCTTTTTTCAACCGCTGCGCTCATAGAATATTAAAAAACTTTTGGTCTGTGATACACACTAATTCCCCTTAAAAACCCTAACTCGTTACAAGCAAATGAAAGAAAATTATTGCAGGATGTTAACAGAATATGCTCCCGTTACGGAGGGGAAGTCTCCGTCTCTCTCACAACCAAAGACATATTAAACGACCAATGCACCCATGCAGCAGTCAGCTGTAAGAGGAGTTTATGTTGACTGTACACAGCCAGAGAAAGCACACCGTAAGCTTTCTATTTTCTTTAGCCCGTTTAAGGGTTAATCTGACATGATGTGTTATAAAGAAAGGCAAATCCAGTCAGTAATAGTTGTGAGTGAATAGGCACAAGGGAGGGGGGGGGGTAGAGCGGTTAAAGAACACAACATCATGATTTTTTTATTGTGCTTTTTGACTTGATTTCATTTTTCCCCCACAACTCTAAACAAAAACAACAACAAACTGTTTTTTTTAATATTTTTTGTACACGTTTCGTATGTAGGAAATGAGGACACCGCCAATATGACGCTGAAGACTTTTTTTCAATTTTTTTTTTCGCTTACAACTACCAAATAAAATGAAATAAAATAAAAAAAAAACTTAAAAACTGGTGATGTGTTGTTACTACCACAACAACAATAATAACTACTGATTCGGCTCCTGCCACCATTACTTTTGTTGTAGGAAAACAAATAGAAGAAGAAGGGAGAGAAATAAAATAAAAATTGTATCCATTATTGAAGAATTCGCAATAAAACTATTGGGAAAAAACTAGGGAAAAATATTTTTAAGGTTTCGGCCTATTTTTTTGTGATCTAAAAGTGAAGCGCAGATGCTCATAATATAAATAAGTCTTATTTCAAGGACTTTATTAAAGATCTAAGGCCGTTAGGGCCTTTGAAAACATGTATTTAAAGTTTATCAATTGCCTCCAAGTAAACTTTTTTGAATCCATCGGGTTTATGGGAGTATATTCGTGAAGACGTTATCCACACTTTTCAAAATTCGTAGCCTAGTTCATGGATTTTTGCCATGGAAAAGGCACGGTGCAAGCACTAGTCTCCAGTCACTTTAATCACTCGTGACTTAATCCAGAGGATAGACAGATGGGGGAGTAATTCGTAGCCTAATTCATAGTTTTTGCCAAGGAAAATGCACTGTGCAGGCACTAGCCACCAGTCACTTTAGTCACTCGTGACTAAATCCAGAGAATAGGGTGGGTAACAGAGCAATTCGTAGCCTAATTTATTAATTTTTGTCATGGAAAATGTACATGCAAGCACTACTCACCAGTATTTAGTCACTCGTGACTAAATCTAGAGAAGAGGGCAAATGACGTAGCAATTCATAGCCTAATTCATTGATTTATGACATGGAAAATGCACTGTGCAAACACTAGTCACCAGTCAGTTTAATCACTCGTGACTAAATCTAGAGAATAGGGTGGATGAGGAAGCAATTCGTAGCCTAATTCATGGATTTTTGCCATGGAAAATGCACTGTGAAGGCACTAATCACCAGTCACTCGTGACTAAATCCAGAGAATAGGGTGGGTAACAGAGCAATTCGTAGCCTAATTTATTAATTTTTGTCATGGAAAATGTACATGCAAGCACTAGTCACCAGTATTTAGTCACTCGTGACTAAATCTAGAGAAGAGGGCAAATGACGTAGCAATTCATAGCTTAATTCATTGATTTATGACATGGAAAATGCACTGTGCAAGCACTAGTCACCAGTCAGTTTAATCACTCGTGACTAAATCTAGAGAATAGGGTGGATGAGGAAGCAATTCATAGCATAATTCATGGATTTTTGCCATGGAAAATGCACTGTGAAGGCACTAATCACCAGGCACTTTAGTCCCTCGTGACTAAATCCAGAGAATAGAGGGGATGACGGAGCAATTCATAGCCTAATTCATTGGTTTATGACATGGAAAATGCACTGTGCAAGCACTAGTCACCTGTCACTAACCATTCCTGACTAAATCTAGAGAATATGGCGGATAAGGGAGCAATTCGTAGCCTAATTCTTCGACTTTTCTCATGGAAAATGCACTGTGCGAGCACTAATCACCAGTCACTTTAGTCACTTGTGACTAAATCCAGAGAATAGGGCTGATGAGGAAAGAATTTATGGCCTAATTCATGGATTTCTGTCATGGCAAATGCACGTGCAAGCACTAATCACCAGTCACTTTAGTCACTCGTGATTAAATCCAGAGAATAGGGCGGATGACGGAGCAATTTATGGCCTAATTAATGGATTTTTGTCATTGCAAATACACATGCAAGCAATCACTTTAGCCACTCGGGACGCAATCCAGAGAATAGAGGGGATGACGGAGCAATTCATAACATAATTCATGGATTTTTGTTATTGAAAATGCACAAGCAAGCACTAGTCACCAGTCCTTAGTCACTCGTCACTAAATCCAGAGAATAGGGCAGATGAGGGAGCAATTTACGGCCTAATTCATGAATTTTTGTCATGGCAAATGCATATACAAGCAATGTAGCATTGTCATGATGATTTTTGGTCAAAAGCGCTATGTTAGATCCAATCTTCTCACGTGAGCCATGTTGTAGATGTTAATTTTATCCAAGAGTCGCGGGACATACAGTTTTAACATCAACTCTAAACGACAGATTTTCAAGAAACGTTTTCATGGCAATTCCAATTACTCTCAGAGTTTTTGCGAGAAAACTAATGAGAGGAAGTCGCCGTAGGGAATATTATTTTCACGTGCCCTCGTCTAATAAGCCTACTAAGTTGCGGTCTATGAAGATAGTCCAGGTACCTATCATTATAAACCATGTCGCCGTGACTTTAGCGGCCAAAATTGCATATGGCCTCCTTTGGCTGTGATTTCTGTCAAGCAAGACCTTATATTGGCTACTTTTTAATCACTAGTTGTTGTAGATCCTTGTTTTATTTAAGGTCCAAAACTCTCCATGTTTCAATTGAAACAAAAAACTACTATGAAGCTATTTGCGGTCGACTGTGTGGAAATCTTTCTCTTACTCACACGTTTAAGCTTAGATTGGGTTACACCAAGTCGTAAATTTATTGAATTGTTTTGTTTGTAAAGATCTTAACTGGACGTTTATAACATTCAGTATCTTCTGTGTACGTACGGCCACAATGAAATTTATTTTGACATTAATTGTGCAGAAGTCTCCTACAGTAGTTATAAAGCATAGCATTGATCAAATCACCCGATAGCCTGCTATCAATGGCCGTCAAACAGAAAACCAAATGAAGCGGCTTCTTCTAATTTTGACAACAATCAACTGACGAGTGCTTATTGAAAGTAGTGGTTTTGCTGATTTCATATACTTGTTGACTTATCCTTGTATCACATGATTTTAAACCCGTGTGAGGAATAATTTTCTACGTATTGAGCGTATATTTTAAACACGCAGCATTTGTGTCAAATTTTCCCAGATGATTGAGAAACGTTGTGCTACCATATGAAGTGCTGCTCTTCGTTAGCTGCGATGAGTTTTTCGTGTCTAAGGAACAGTTGATTGCTTGAGACGAATCAAGCCTATTTAGGAAAACCGGTTCTAAAGTGAAGCGTCATACAGTTAGCAGACTCTTTAGTGATAACGCTGTAGAAGAGGACAGACCCGGCGAAGTTAAGTATGGTTCTCTGCATGTATCACCGTAGGCTAGCGAGTAGTATGCCGTTTAGAGTCAAGTTCACACGGCGGCTATACGTTCCATTGTGATACCCAGTTTGAAGTGACCGTAGCTTTATGTCATTCTAAACTTACCACCTTTGGAATTAATAACTAAGGATTTGGAGTCATCCCCAACCCTATCATTCTAGAACTTGCCAATGTAGATTAATCATCAAATCAACTTTTGCGTTCGTCTCATAGATCATACAACGAACTGTAACAATTCCGACAATGATGCTTTGCTGCCTCTGTTTCTATTCACTTGGCTTTCGATTATCAGTCCTATTCGTGGATTCCACGAAGGGTATATGTACGTACGTCATACAACGAACAAACAATTCCGACAATGATGCTTTGCTGCCTCTGTTTCTATTCACTTGGCTTTCGATTGTCAGTCCTATTCGTGGTTTCCACCAAGGGTATACATACGGCATTTTGTGTCTCCGATTTTTCGGCTAATTTAGATCATAAAAACATGAGTGGCAGTGTAGCCAGATTGGTCTTTTATGTATATTCCCAACTAGTCACTTCAGAGACCCAATGCTGTGGCTTAAGCAGGCTTAATCTTAAACGCTGTCGCCCTATTCACATGCTTTTTATGGCGATTATCTTCTATTTATTACCTGTTCGTTTATGCATCTTTGAGCCAATAGTGACGACTGAAATAATATAATCCCTAATGACAGATGTCGCAAGGCTGTCACAAGCATATGTCAACCCAATGCAACTGCTTCAAAAACGTTTAACTACTGAATACCTATTCCGCTACAGTAGCTCAAGATGCTACAGCAAACATTTCTTAACAGAACAGCTTTAAGTATTGCCACAGGAAAGAGGATTAAATACATATATTTTACGGAGAAAAATAAAGTGTCACTTCATTCTATGAAAAACAGTAAAAGCAAAATCAGGTGATTTAATAAAAATTTCCTCATCCTTGCCATTTTTCATGTCATTGTAGGCGTTACTGTTTTAATTCATTTTGCCTGTTCCTTTTTAGCTTACATTTCTCACGCTCCTTCTCTCCTATTCACCACACACTGTTAGCATTGTGTCATGTCATGTTGACATGTTATATGTATATGCCGGTAGGCGTGAGTGTATGTGTATGTGGATAATTTTTATAAATATAACGGTAATCGTATTTGTCAAACGGATATTCGCGTGTGTGTCTATTTGATGGTCAAGTGGATAAAACAGAATGTGGAACAATAAAACAATAAAAAAATGCCTGTGTTGCCAATTCTATTTATAGGCAAATGACTATATTCACTGACTGAGAATTCAAAACGCTAGAGGCTTCCCAGGTTGAATAAGTCGGTGTATAGGATGAGGAATTTTTCGAAATTTTCTGTTTTAAATTAACATTAAATCTGTTAAGAACAAATATTTTAAATGCAGTTGAATATATTCAAGGCCAATGTGTAGGTTCTGTGAATCAACAGAATACGTAATTGCAACCTCTGCGGCGTTGATGCTTATTGGAAAGGGAAATATCTGGTTGCCTATCATGTATTTGATAGGAAATCATTCGTATTGTTACCGAAAATAGTCTGATATTTGTCGGATAGAATTATAGGAGACAATAAGACTCATACTATTTTCTCAGATATTTCCTTAAATCTTAGCGACATAGCCTAGAGTCTTCTAATTGCCTCTTGCAATATTGGCTTCTCTGAACGAATACCAAATGATGTGGCCGTAGTCTAGTAGGTAGTGTGTTGGCTTATTAAACGTAAAGCCAGGGTTCGAGCCCCAGGCCAGACATCAAGACAGAATACAAAAAGTATTTCTTCGGCGACTTCCTCTCAGCAGATTTCTGGCAAAAACTCAGAGAGTAATTAAATTGCCATGAAAAGTTTCTCAAAAATCTGTTGTTCGGAGTCGACTTTAAACTGTAGGTCCCCCTACTCATGTATAAAATTAACACACACAACATAAGTGGTGTGAGAAACTAGGTCGTAATCCTGACTGAAGGTTTGTAAAGACCAATAATGTATGAACGGATACCAATAGGTTTTCCCTAAGATGATAAATAGATATGCGATGAGACGGTATGCTCACGTTGATGGCTGATGCCCGCTTTATCGGTACAAGGCTAGATATTCCTCATTATAAAGTTCGTATAGGTTGCAGGGATGGAGAAGAGGATTCACACCATTCGAAGATTTTCTGACATAAAATTTTTTTGGTGGCATCTCTTTGATTTTATCAATTTTTCTCTTTTCTAAAAACGCCAAATTGTCAACACTAATTGCAAGTGAACTGTTTGTTGTGTTGGGTCTGTATTCAGCAGCTGAATTGTAAATATTTCAACAATGATGTCAATTATTTTATTGTTTATTTGCATATGGCTTAAAGAATTCCTTTTATTTTAAGCCATAAAGTAAGTTTTATAGACTTTTAGGCTTAAACGAGAGCTTTATTTTTCATATAAGCTTTTGCCATAATCCATAAATATTTGTGTCTGTCTGTAGAATAATGTTTATTGTTTAACAATGAGGTTTACAATACAAATAAACCGTGGCAACTTTAATAGTTTAAACAATTGAAATGAATTTATAATGAATTTTGAATCAAATCAAGTAAACTACAGAATTATTTACATTTTTAAGCCTTTCTTCAATTGGCAACTCTGTGTTGTGTGTTTGATTAAAGCTATTACGTTGCCTACTTTAAGGAGCTGCAAAGTATAGCTATACTGTACAAAATTATTGTAAAAAACCTATTTTCTTATGTCACCGCCAAGGTCACTCATTGAATTGATCGCTTGTTTTTAAGCCAAAGAATTTTTTCATTAAAAATGTGAGAAAATATATGAAAAAGTCGTCATACGGCTAAAGTATCCTGAATTGACAGTAACAGTTCTATTAGGATCATTTGTTGAATAAATACGGCCCAAATACACCATTAGTCTATTGTGCGCACTTTTCCACAACCATTTCTGGATTCTTTGAGCGCCATATGTGACAAATTTGCTTTGTTGTCGTAAATGTGGAATGACTTTCATCGCTGAAGAAAATTATGTTTGAAAAATCAACATTAACAACTTCGCGGACGTGAATGCTGTAGCATTCATTTTCGTGGTGGTGAAAAATGGCGTGAATACTACAAGCATTCAAATTTTAAAGTAAAATTTTATTTAATTTTACAAAACTTTAATTTTTTGAAATTAACACTTAGAATAACAATAACAAATCAACAGTAAGTTCTAGAAGTTGCCAGACCGACAATAAATGAAGTATAAAGTATACATACATAATTGGTCATTACAACCCTTCAGTCAGGATTACGACCTAGTTTCTCATACCAGTTATGTTGTGTGTGTTAATTTTATACATGAGTGGCGTGATCTACAGTTTAAAGTCGACTCCGAACCACAAATTTTTGAGAAAAAATTTGAGTTTTTGCCAGAAATCTGTTGAGAGGAAGTCGCCGAAGAAATACTTTTTGTATTTTGTTTGATGTCTGGCCTGGGGTTTGAACCGTGGCTCTACGTCTAATAAGTCAACACACTACCTACTACTACGGCGGCTTCCAGTCAAAAAAAAACAGTTTTTGTCAAATAAAAGATTTTTGGAGGGTTCGAGAAATATAAAAAAAATATTTTTTAGTTCTACTTAACAAAACTCACAACGTGCACTATGTCATTAGCTAGGTGTATTTTGACTGTAGTACCATGTTATTATAGACGCGACCGAAGCTCACCGGATTTTGTCTAACTTCTGTACTAAAAGATTAAAGACGCTGTTGAATTTCATAAATTTTGCGTTTTATAATTAAAAATATTTTAAATATTTTGTTTTAATGCCAATAATTAAAAATAATTAGAAAAAATCCGTTAAACATGTTCTAACTTTAAAATAACCCACTGAAATGATTAATTAATTACAGTTGATCGTATTGAAAGTTATTATTTTATTGAATTCGATTTTAAATTCAAATTGCAAAATTCAAAGTGCTTTTTATTATAATAATTATTGGATAACATTTACAATGAAAATTTAAACAAATGATTGTTATTGCGTTATTAATGCGGAATAAAATAAATTGAAAATCTTGCATATTTTTGTTAAAATCCTCTTATATGCTATCACTTACAATTGCTAAAGGCTATTCAGTTCCACTATTTGTGAGTATTCCACAGATGTATTGTAAATAAATGTATAAAGTAAATGATTTAATTACAGTATAATCTCGATAATCCGGACAATTAAAAACCATGTGGTGTCCGAAATATCGAAAAGTCCGAATTTCCGAAACAAAAGAATAAATTTAGAAAATACATGCTAATTTATATTTATTTACAAGATATTCACTTTAAATTGAAATGTTTACATTCAAATTAATATACCAGTAGATTAAAATCATTTTTATAAAATATTTTCATTATTTGCTGCACAAATAGTCAGACATTTTCATATGAAGAAGTTTAGTTTCATTTTGCTTTTTGTACGCAATATCTCTGAGTCTTAAAAGTTTTAAAATATCCCCAGCAGGAAATTCCTGTCCTTCGTAATATCTTATACAAATATTAAGGACAGATATGGCCTGAGAATGCTGCATTTTTGGAACATTTGGCAACATTCTTCATTAAATGATTCAACCTCATCATTTTCATCACTCTCATCGTCAGTGGTGTCAATTTCATCATTCAACCATTCGGTAATCTCATTAGAATTATAAATATCAGGTGCTAAGTTCACAAGTAAAGCTGGATTCACCCATTGTTTCGGAACAAAAATTTTGATCCGAAACAATTTTTTTATATGTAGCTTGACGTTTCTCTTTTTGAGAGAGAGAGCGAAAGAGAGTAAGATTGCTTCGGAACAATTTCAGCTCGAATTGGTTTAATTTTAATTTTTGTTCTGAAACAATCGTACTGTGCTGCCAGATATTTCAATTTTTGAAGTAAAGTTGAACTGAGCTGCCACATCATATTATATGTATATTTGTATGTATGTATTGTATAATAAAATACAGAGCGGTTGTTTAATACTGTTTGTTTATATTGTCTGTTTAATTATAAAAAACAAATAACTGTTGAATATTACTAAAAAAACTAAAAAATTAAGCCAAGAAAATAAACGAATTGCAGTCATCTGCTACTGTGCTGCCTAATTGTAAAACTAACAAGCATCGTTTACAAAAATATTTCATATGGTAGCCCTGTTTTTACAGAACAATTGTTCGAAGTGGGTGAATCGTTTCGGAACAAACTCTCAAAAAACTGAATTTGTTCCGGAACAAGAATTTTGTTCCGAAACAATGGGTGAATCCAGCTTAAATCAACTAGTTCGGTGGAATCGCTGCGTCTTAGCCTTGACAGAGGTAGTTCATCATCTGAGTCACATTCTTCATCATACAAAATTTTATTAAAACATTTTTTTAAGGATATTTGCATCAATTCTATCTCGAGCATTGGCAATTAAAAAGGCGACGTTTTTCAATGAAAAAGTTGTAGGAGCATCCATTAGATTTTCTGAACTTGATAACATAGAGACCAAAAAACTTTTACGATAGTTTAGTTTTAAAATTCGAAAGGCATTTTGATCCATTGACTGCATGAGTGCTGTACAGTTAGGTGGAAAAAACATAACGCATATTTCGTTATTTAAATCTACTAATGACTTTCGATGATATGTTGCGTTATCTACTAGTAAAAGCGCTCTATTTGATAAATTATTTTCTTTGAGATATCTTTTTACTTGCTTTTGTTTTTGTGCAAAAGCAATAGGAATAAGTACTGTCTGAATTATTGAGATAGAAAAATTGATGGTGTCCGGATTACAGAGTCTACTGTTGTAATAAAATAAGTGTCCGCATTACCGCGTTGTCCGGATTTGCAGGTGTCCGGAATATCGAAATTATACTGTACTACCTATTATTTATAGCTGGTATTAAAAACTCTTTAGTCCGAATTAGAACCTAGTTTCTCGCATCACTTATGTTGTGTACGAATTTTTGTGTAACTTTTCATGGCAAGTTTATTTGGTCTCAGAGTTTTTGCAAGATGACTGCTGAGAGGAGGGCGTAGAAAGTGATATTCTCTGTTGTCTAATAAGCCAACACACTACCTACTAGACTACAGCGACCTTAAAGCTGAATTCACCCATCGTTTCGGAACAAAATTTATGTTCCGAAACAATTTTTTTTATATATAGTTTGACGTTTCTCTTTTTGAGAGAGAGAGAGAGAGAGAGCGAAAGAGAGTAAGCTTGCTTCGGAACCATTTCAGCTCGATTTGGTTTAAGTTTAATTTTTGTTCCGAAACAATAGAACTGTGCTGCCAGCTACTTTAATTTTTTAAGTAAAGTTGAACTGAGCTGCCATAAGCAGCAGAACAAGCATTTTGTTCCGAAACATCACCCAGCTTAAAAGCGAAATACAGCGGTCGCATGTTCTTAATCCGTTTCTCTTTGTGCTTTGTTTTACTGGCACTTATTCATTTTTAGTTGCCGTAGTTTAGTAGGTAGAGTGTTGACTTATTAGAAGCGATGTCACGGTTCAGACCCCAGTTCAGACATCTCAACCAGTACACCACGCCAGCTTTAAGTGTTACTAATTGGAATTGCTAGAATTCTTTTAATATACATATCTGGTATTCCAATAGGGTCATCCATACTTGTTGAAGCTACATCTGTCCAATTAGTTAAAACTTATTCTCTCTGAATTGCCAAATCACCATGGATAACAATACACAATGGCATGTGCTCGCTGACTGGGCTTTGAAGTAGTTGACAACTGATCCTAATTCGCATTGAAAAATCCTCTTCACCGATGATTGCCATTATGAGTATGTGAAAGAACAAAATTGTTAAATTTGCGATGATACTACTTCACATGAGATCCCAGAGCATTCAATGCATTCTGAAAAAGCAAATTAGTTTGGTATGGATACTGGGCTGTCGGCATCATCATGGGCACTATGGGTTGATGATTACAAGCTGCTTTTGGTCCCAATTGAATGATCTTTACACTAACAACATGTAGTTCCAACAGGACAGCTACACTGCTCCTGCCTCATTGAATACGAGTATTCTGCTCGAGCGATTTGAGGGCCTGTTTATCTCACTTATAAATCGGATGGAAATTGCGCTAGAGGCATGATCGTGAGCACTACAGATTGATGATGACCAACTTCTTTTGGTCTGAATTGGATGACCACATTGCTCATGCCACATTGAATATTATGCACGATTGAATAATCATGCGAGGTGATGTGAACGTGCTACAGAGGTCGTGTTATATCACTCTGTTAGATTTTTTCTTGTGGGATTTTCTTAAGTTGCAGGTGTATGCAAATAAGGTAGCAGTCCTCAAAGCCAACATAAGCCATGCTCATGTCCATGTCAAATTCAGTCTGATGTATTCGTTAGAGTCGTGGAAAATTGAACATTTCAGATACAGTCCATCCAGAGAAACCGTGACGGATATTTGTTGGTCCTTTCAACGAATAAAATATTTCCGTGATGCCGCCAACATACTTGGTCTTATTTTTAATTTTAAAGATAGGAAGTGCTTAATGAAAGACCCAATAGTATTCAAATTGTTAGTTCAACTACTGGACTGTTTATAGATAAAAAGAGCCATGTAAGCTTGCTATCGTCATCAGGGCCCTTTCAATGATATTCTGTCTCCAAAAGAGTTTCGAAACGAGTATAACTCGCAGTTACTTGAGCGTGGTCGTTGTCGCGGTAGTCTAGTAGGCAGTGAGTTGGCATATTAGACGTAAGGCCACCGTTCAAACCCCAGGTCAGACATCGGAACGAAAATATGAAAAAATATTTCTTCGGCGACTTCCTCTCAGCAGATTTCTGGCAAGAACTCTGAAAGTAAATTAAAAATTACCATGAAAAGTTTCTCAAAAAATCTGTCGTTCGGAGTCGACTTTAAACTGTACGTCCCGCCACTTATGTATAAAATTAACACAAACAAGCTAGGTCGTAATCCTGACTGAAGGGTTGTAATGAACAATTATGTATGTAGTTCAGCTTCTGGAGAGGAAACAGTATAATGAAGTGCTGTTAATGTAATTACGACGTCATGTTACAGTATGGAGCTTAAAAATTCCTCGGCCTTAGTATGACGCGCATGTTCTTTTGATGCGCTCAATATAATGCATTATTGCGTACATAATTTTTTGTTTAATTGCAAACAAATTCACACTTAATTGTGAAAATATTTCAGAATTCAGAATGAATTTTTTGTTGTTTTTTATTTACACAATTTTACAATGTTTTTACACGCTTGTATGCAATAAAATAAAAAAATAATTTCAAATAATTTTCTAAATCATAAAAATTAAGTTTACTGGGTAATTAACAATTACTTGTAATTATTTTTTGAATACAAAAAAAGCCATTTTAATTACAAAGCATTTCCAAAAAAATTTTAAAATTCAAAGGAATTTTTTAAATCGAAAAAAAATTCCCTGAATAATGTTAAGAACTGACAACAGGAAATTTGCAAACAATTAACTAAGTAAACAATAATAATAACAAAGAAAAATAATAATTAAAAAACAAACGAAAAAAATCAGGAAAAATACAACGGAAATTTTAAGAAAATACGTCAACAGTATGAGTACTTTTGATCACGTTCCTTCCTATACACATACCATATAACCCTTCAGTCAGGAGATTATGACCTAGTTTCTCACACCACTTCTGTTGTGTGTGTTAATTTTATACATGAGTGGTGGGACCTACAGTTTATGATCGACTCCGAACGACAGATGTTTGCGAAACTTCATGGCAATTTTTTATTTAATCTTAGAGTTTTTGTCAGAAATCTGCTGAGGGGAAGTCGCCGAGGAAATATTTTTTCCTATTTCGTTTTGTTGGAGATGTCTGACCTGAGGTATGAACCGTGGCCTCAGTTCTAATCCAATACACTGCCTACTAGACTACGGTAACTACCGTTCCTTCCTATAATAAGTTGTAAAATACTCCGGAAAATTAATGGAATTTTCTGTCGACATTACTCATCTCTATTAGCAATTGGAAATGGTGGAGGAAAATTTTTGGCTCACTTAAACCACCCAATCAGACAAGATATACTCATGATCAGGCCGATATTAGAGAAATTGCGTAAGCAATCAATTTTCTTGAAAACGGCGAATACCCTGTTCAGGACATAGGCTAGGTTAGGTTAGAGGGATAGCTTTGATACCAAAAGCTCACTTGACGCCGCAGGTGAACGCAGCCCCTGTACTGACCAAGTACCTCCAAACCCGAGGGAAGAAGAAGTTGGTCAGCGCAAGTGCTGCACATTTAAAGCACGACTCTGTTCAGGACATTGTCATCCCGAATTTTTTAACAAAGCACTGAAAGTGTTTATTTTCCAAGCACTTTACAGTAGTAGTGACGTGCACTGATACTGAAAGGATCACTAGCTGTGTAAATATGGGCGTAGAATCATTTTTATCAACATCGTCAATACATTTTCCACTCAGATGGTAAACAGATGTCTTTCTGAAGTTCTTGGATCGGTTCTACCCAATGAATAATTCCGGAATTCGCCTAGACAGGTCATGTGCAAATCACGTACTTACTTAACCCCTTAACCAAGATTACAACCTAGCTTCTCAGCTCACATACGTTGTGGGTGTTAATTCTATACATGAGTGGCAGTACCTACGGCTTAACGCCGATTAAAAACGACAATTTTGAGAAACTTTTCATAGCAATTTTATTTTATTTTGAGAGTTTCTGTTAGAAGCCTATTGTGAGGAATTATTTTTTTAACATTCCGGCATGTCTGAGCTAGTATTTGAACCACAGACTCTCATCTAATAAGCCAACACACTGCCCACTAGATTACGGCGACGTAACTGCCTTCGAACGATTATTCCGGAACACATTGAGTGGCGTTCGCCACTTTCCGTTGAATTTATAGAATTCAAAAAAGCTTTTGATACTCGTGCTCACTCGGCAATTCGAAGTAATTAGTTTGCAAAGTTACTCCCAGGAAAATCATAGAATTTATCAGGACACTGTGTAAGAACGCGAGATATTATTTCCCACATAAAGACAGAGTTACTAAGGCTGGTGTTAGACGTGTTGCGTTCTCAATCCCAATGGCTGTGTTGTTCTCAAGTGTGTTACAATGTGTCTTATGTATCCAAACGCCAATAACCTAGAGATTTAACATAAGGCTCGAAAGGCATGACATGCGGCGAAAGCTGGATTCTAAGCAGGCGTATACTAACAAAGTGCGCTCGAGGATAGACATCGGCAAAGCTAAAAGTATCGGAATCAGTGTTAATAATACCGTGAACTACCAAATTGAAAGTACACAATTGGAGGAAGAGTTTGTAAGTACGCTTAAGGCACCCGGTCCGATCAAAAGCTGGTATCCGCAATTGTGGCGATCGTTTCAAATCCCCACAAATCCGAACATGATTCTTTTTAACTCGTGTGTAAAGCGTATACTTCAGGCATGTTAACTCCTATCAGGTACTTATCAACCTCTAGCATGACAATACTATCTCAAAGTCAGGCCGCCAATCGAACACTTGCTTCTTAAGAGATTCAATCGAAAATAGTATCGGAGTGTTTGGAGAACTGTCAAAAGGGAAGATAAAGACAAGCAAAGTTTCTTCTCAACCCGAGTTGGTTTGAGACAATCGAAACTTTTGTTTGGAACTATAATAAAAGGAGATCAGAGACATGCATTCGACTATCCAGAAATAACCTGATATAAATAACCGATCTTTTGACAAGTCACTGTAAACTCAAGGTTGCCTTGTAGATTCTGTAGATTCTGTGACGATTAGAATGAATTATCAGAACACATTCTTGTAATCTCCAAGGCATTAATGCATCCCAAGATGAAGCACCTGGAAGCATATCAAGTGCTGGACAGGGAATTGTCATTGTTAACACTGGGCAGCACACCGAAATTTCTCAGGGCAATAGACTTGGAGGAGATATTATAAAAAAACCGGATAAAGTTTGAAATGAGTACAATATAATATAAGGCATCTCCCCACCACGATAACAATGTCTATCTACGGCGCATTCTGAGAATATTTTGGCTGGAAACCAACTTATGGCTAAGATAACATCAAGTTTCCATTGCAAAAGTAAAGTTGGGAGAATGAAATGAAAATTGATAGGACCCAGCTGGAGAAAACCCCATATTTAGGGCAGAGGGCTGGGGAAGAGAGCTGATTCCCACAGAATGACTTGTGGCGTTATTAAAGCATGGCTTTGGATTGAAAGAGCCGAAAAGAGTATGTTATGGAATTAAAATCTCCATCGGCTTGCAAGTTATTATTCGACATAACAACGGTAATTATGGCCAGATAATAAAGGAAACATACCCATGCAGCGTTGCCACACGATTTTATCAAATTTCTCTGGATATCAAATGAACAACACTTGTTACATATTTTTAATCTTCAAACTTTTGCACAAACTTGTGTCATAGACTATCATCTTATACAAACCGTTTGCCTACTTTATCAAGCGGCCTGTATAGCCGACTTAAACCTCAACTTTGAAAGAAAAATTAAAATTTTTTTTCGGTAAAAAATTCCTGAATAAAAATTTTTATTTTCATTGTGCTTACGTTATACGCTTGAATTTTTATTTTTTATTTGATTTTGAAAATCAGAATCAATATTGACTTGTAATAATCATAGGAAAACAGGCAAAAAAATATTTTTACAAGACTCTCGTAAGACTTGTTTTAATTTGTATGTAAACATTGGTTGTTGTTGACACTTCATGTGTGAGACGTCAAAACAATTCAAATAATTTGAATAGAATTTCTAGTTGAAATTTTAATTAAAAACTTTAGACGGGGATTGAAAGTACGAAAAATAATAATCAATGTAGCTGCGCATTTGGCCACTTACAACGGCTGAGTGAGTAGGGTACTTAAAAATACATGAAGTGCGTCTTTTACGTCTTAGACAAGTAGAATTTATTTCATTTATTTCGCAAACAGAAAAAGGGCTCTGTAAAGTATAATATGCCTCGATCAGCATGAATTTTGATAATAGAATTCAATGGCTTAAAAGCGTTGTTCATTTATTAGTTCATTCATTATGAAAGGGGAAATCCCTTGGAGTATTTTTGGCATCAAAGTTACCTGTGATATCCTCTCTATGCAATACCGAGAAAATGATTTGAAGTAGGTCTACAGAAGTCTAAGCTAAAGCTGTTTATTAGGATAACTGACTGGAGAAATTGAACACGATTTCTCCACGGTCAAGTACATCCTTTTATAATTGGTCGTTATAACCCTTTAGTCAGGATTACGTTCTACTTCTCATATTTCTGTGAGTGTTAATTTTAGGGATGAGTGGCGGGGGGCCTACAGTTTAAAGTCGACTCCGAACGACAGATTTTTGAGCAACTTTTCATGCCAATTTTTTATTTACTCTCTTTTTGCCAGAAATCTGCTGAGAGGAAGTCGCCTAAGAATTTTTTTTCATATTTCGTTTTGCTGGAAATGTCAGACCTGCGGTTTGAACCGTGGCCTCACGTCCAATAAGCCAACACACTACCAATTAGACTCTGGTGACTTCACCCTTTTATGGTCCTTCTCACCCTGTTAAGATGCTTCACACCCTGTTACGGTCCTTCTCACCTTAATTTTTTTCATATTTCGTTTTGCTGGAAATGTCAGACCTGCGGTTTGAACCGCCAGGACTCACGTCTAACAAGCCAACACACTACCAATTAAACTCTGTTGACTTCACCCTTTTATGGTCCTTCTCACCCTGTTAAGGTCCTTCTCACCTTAATTTTTTTCATATTTCGTTTTGCTGAAAATGTCAGACCTGCGGTTTGAACCGCCAGGACTCACGTCTAACAAGCCAACACACTACCAATTAGACTCTGTTGACTTCACCCTTTTATGGTCCTTCTCACCCTGTTAAGGTCCTTCTCACCCTGTTACGGTCCTTCTTACCCTGTTAAATTTGCCATTCAATAATAAAAGGGCACACCAAGTTAACCTCAAAACGACTAAGTGTCCTCTCAATGGTTGTAAAAAAGAATATGAATCTTCATAAATCCATAATACAATGACTTTTAATTCCATTGTGATGATAATTGTTAAACAATTGGAAACAATTCTTAATTAAATAAGTGTGTTACATAATTAATTAAACAAAAACCGCAAATATTGTTTATTTTTTTATTATTATTCTGTCACAATTTATTTTTTATTTTTTTCTTTACTTCATGTTTATTAAATAAATAAATAAAATACGATTTTTTATTATGTCAATATTAACAACAAATACATGGTAATTGTTTAATTTAAGGCATTTTTTGAATAAGTTGTAATGTAAAGTCTGCACTCAACAGTCTGCACTCTTCTATTAATATTTCTAAAAAAAATTACAAGTTAATCTAGAAAACAAAAGAAAATAATGGAAAATGGAAAAAAGGAAAAACGAAGAAAATATTTCCAGAAACACTCAAACGCGATAATACCAGTCAATACCAATTTCCACCAGTTGATGTTGGTAACTGTTATCAATGTCATGGTTAAACAAGTGGCCATCCACAGCTCTCTCTCTCCCTCTCTCTTCTTCTGTTTCTCTCTAACGCTCTCGCTCTATCTCTACTAGTTTCTATTTCTTTAAGTCCTATTTTCATTCATGTTTATTACTGTTAAACGTAAATAATATTGTCTTACATGCTTTGCCAGCCAAATCAAGTAAACCATCGTAGTTGGTAAAGCCAAATTGTTCATGCAACACGTACAGTGATGCAGTCAAGTTTTCGGACAAATATTATAATTTTCTTTTTATCTCAAAATACTACTTGAATAAGTTTTTCCTTTCAGCTCTTTTATTAAACAAATTTTCTTTAATTCTATTGCCCTGACATACTTTCGGATATTGTTCGATGCCAACATTAGCAATTCCCTGCCTAGCGCCTGATAATGCACTCTGATGTTTTCTACTGAAATGCATTAATGTCCAAAGATTCCAAGAATGTTTTCTGATAATTCATTCTCATTGCCACAGAATCTTTATGTTGGGCTCAACACGACCCCTATTCTGAATAAGTGCACTCTGAGTCTACAGTGCCATGGCAAAAAATTCGATTATCAACCTCAGGTTAGTCAAAGGTAATCGGATGCATGATTCTTATTGGAATTTAGCACAAAATTTTTGATTACCCACTTGGTTTGTGAAGAGTCTTGGTCTCTCGTTAACTACCCTTTAATTAAGCGTCCCTTTCCAAAACATTCGTCCTCTTTCTACAGATGGGTTCTGGTCCTATAAACTGCTTCGAAGCTTCCCGCTTCTTAAGCACGTCTGCTTGCTCATTACAGAGAATTTTCACATGGCATAGGCCCCAGTAGAGGGTAATCTTATTTTTTTTAACTAATCGATTGACTTCTTGAGAAAGTCTCGTACTATCTTCGTTTTAACCTCTTAAGAGGCGAGTGCTCGAATGCCGGTTTGA